>OY855910.1:7247425-7967425 GCA_963693305.1 Meandrina meandrites
TTGATTCTCGAAAAAAATAAAACTTAACCGCCGGCCGTTTCACTATTTTCTTGCAAATGTGACAATGCAGGACACAGGACGAATTCCGAACAGGAAAATCGGTTTTGTTTTCAACACTGACTAGCATATACGCATACAAGTGAAATTGCTCTATAAACTTTTCTTTCCGAAAAATAACTTCATATTTCGATGGTCTTCGATCGCAAACATGTTGTTCATGTTGTTGAAATGCATGTTGAAGAATAAAACGTTCCGAAACGAAATAAACCCACGCCCGCAAATATTCTACTCAGACGCTTGAGTGTTTTTGTTTTGCGTGTTTATTCAAACTCCCTGAATTGCCGAAACTTTGGTTGTAAACGGCCGATACGCTTTCGGTGGAACTCAATTATCCGACAGCGCAGAAAACTAAATTTATCAAGCTGGCGAACAAGTTTTCGCGGTTGTTTGCAAATACGCCACTTTGCCTAAACTATGATCGTCGCTTCCACTGGTACGTTAGGCAGTTCAGAAAGTCTTCCTTCACTAGCATCACGTGTATTTATTTTCCAAATGGTACTACGACGGTGAAAACTCCAGTTGACGCCGTAGAGAAAACTTACAGTAAAATTGTCACGAGCGAGCTCCGCCACGCAACAGTTGAGAGAAACGGAACGGTCGTTGCTTTCCCTGTTTCGAACTTCTCTTTCATAACATCGCTAATATTTACCTTCAAAATGTTGCTGTCACAACTCAAGTTCAAAAGGGATACAATCAAAATTAATTGAAAACTCAGTGCCTTACAGCCAAAATTTGTATCGATCTGTTTTCGTGGCGAACGAACAAGTTGAAATTTCATTGTTCTGTACTCGGCATTTTATTGGCTGAAGTTAAAAATGTTGAAATCTATTGTTTCCGTTCTGCTCTGTGATTGGTTAACTTTGTCTGGGTGACCCCGGTAATAGTAGTCGCACTGTAAAAGAACTGTTTCGCGGTAATTAGCGTTCACAGTGTCGGGGCGTGCTGCATTAAGATTAAATAAATACTTTCGTTCACGAATGAGCAGCATTTCGTTAACTAAACAATCCAGTTTTCCTTGGCATTTCTTTAACACGGAAAACATCTTTGTTAGGTCGGGACTCGCGACACAGTGGACTTCTTTAATGTGCTTGCCAATAACAGAGGTTTTGTGCTCCTCTATGCGTTGATGAAGATGTCGTGTTGTATAACCAATATACGTACCAATATAATCAGCATCACACTGATCACGCTTGAAGGAATAAACAACGCACTGATTGTTCACCAAAGCGGGATTCTTCTCTTGTAACTTCAACTTGTCGCCGATCTTAGCACTTGTGTAAACCGGTTGAATCTCAGTTCCAATTTTCTTTCCAAGATCTTTTAGCTGTTTGCGTACGGCGTCAGCAGATTTCTGATCTTTAAAAGGTAGAGTAATCCGTACGGGTTTTTGTGTTTCTCTGTCAGCCTCAGAGATTTCACCATGGGGTTGGGCCACAGAATCGACAAACGTAGCAATTGTTGAGTTGATGAGGTTCAGTGGATACTCGAGTTTGATAAACATCTGCTTGAGGTGTTCACATTCAATCGCAAATAAATCCTTTGATGATGAGAGGCGGTATGCCCGGTTCAGCATGGTTTTCAGAAGGGATCTTTTGTAACGTTGATCAACGTGGCTCTGGTAATGAAGGAGTAAACCAGTACTTGTTGGTTTCCGATAGACGCTCGTTGTAAGTTGGCAGTCTATTTTCTCAATCATCATACCGAGGAACGGTAGCTTGTTGCTCTCGGCAATCTCCATTGTAAACTGTATAGATGGATGGCATTCATTTAAAGTAGAAAGAAAGGCTGTTGCGGCTGGTACATTGGGCATTGTAGCTAGGGTA
Source organism: Meandrina meandrites (assembly GCA_963693305.1). NCBI lineage: Eukaryota > Metazoa > Cnidaria > Anthozoa > Scleractinia > Meandrinidae > Meandrina > Meandrina meandrites. The sequence continues at coordinate 7,249,309 of OY855910.1, forward strand.
TCGTCGACGTATCGTTTGTAAAATCCTGGTAACATGTTCTCACGCTCTAATTTTTCTTCAATAGAGCACAGGAAGGTATTTGCCATAAGGGGTCCATAAGGGCATTTGCCACCAGGGGTGAGCCAACTTTGGTGAACAATCAGTGCGTAGTTTGTTCCTTCAAGTGTGATCAGTGTGATGCTGATTATATTGGTTATACAACACGACATCTTCATCAACGCATAGAGGAGCACAAAACCTCTGTTATTGGCAAGCACATTAAAGAAGTCCACTGTGTCGCGTTCCCGACCTAACAAAGATGTTTTCCGTGTTAAAGAAATGCCAAGGAAAACTGGATTGTTTAGTTAACGAAATGCTGCTCATTCGTGAAAGAAAACCTACACTTAACACGCAGTCAGACTCAATAAGCGCGAAAGTATTTATTTAATCTTAATGCAGCACGCCCCGACACTGTGAATGATTATTACCGCGAAACAGTTCTTTTAAATATTCTAACCTACTCTGTCACCTTTATTTGTATTTAAATTCGAAACTCGACCGTTATCTTTATTTCTACTTGATAATGGAGTCAAGATGATTCCGAAACGTCGTAATCTTATTTCGCTCATTTTTATAGTCAATTGTATTTCGAAATGTTCTCTTATTAGTATTTGAAACATCTCACGGTAATTATTGATTTCTATTAGTGACCCCGCGGTGAAATTCTAAAGCATTCTCGAGAAAGTTAATGTCAAAATGTAAAATGTAAAATGTATGTTATTTTGTTTTGAACTGATGTGAAGCGTCAATTTTAACTAAAATATGGATAACTTCAAATTCATTTTTTCTCTCGCGGGGACAGCTTGAAAGCTAAAGTTTCGATCAGTTTAGATTATTTCTGCCTTTATTGCTCGATTGGTCAGCGCAAACCGTCTTAATTACACAAAAGTAATGTGCAATGAGCTAAACCTACACAATGGCAACACCTTATACAAAACTATTACAGATGCCTCTCTAAAGACAAAAAAAGAAAAATAAACTAGCGTTCAAAATCCTTAAAAGTACTTTTTGGACTTTTAACCATTTTTAAAAAAGGGCAAGGCTCGAGGGGTCGTGTTCTATCCGTGATGAGCAGAAACTCATTTTGTCTGACAATATGTCTCCTAAGATAGATCGAAAACTTTTCCCTTTTTCTCTCACACTGGTGCCATATCTTACATGTCAATGGTAAAGCCGTGCAAATACCTCTACCTTTTCGTATCTCCATTTATTAAAAAACTAGCCATGTTACATTGCAATTCTTGAGTTTTGATTAGTTTCCAGGCCATGGTATATATGAGCCCGTATACCATGGACTACAAAAAATGGTAGATATACGCATCAGAAAGAACCACTTGGGGGGGGGGGGGGGGGGGGGGGCTCAAGTATTGTAATTGTTTGGGTGTTTGTAATAAAACAATTATTCCACTCGCGCTTGTTGGATCTTAGATAGTTATAGGCGACTCATATCCAACGCACGCTCGTGGAATAATTGTTAAGTATTTAGCAGTTTCAGCTTTTTTTCGTTTTTATGTCTGTAATTGTAATGCTAGTGATGATGCTGTACCACCGTGATATGCAGTATTGTTAGAGCTAAATCGTGTAAGTATTCCACTGTAGTAGTGCAAGTATTGAGCAGAGTGATCGGTATCGTAAATATGTTTCTGTGTTTCCTGCAGCTATTCTGAACATTTCTATTCGAAGCGAAGGTTGCGATGATCCCGGAATACCTGTTGGAACATGTGGTATTGCTTACATCATCGTGAGTGGAGAGGATCACTCTCTTCACCGTAGGGGACATAATGTTGTCACTGTGGACGCTAAAACAGGTACATTGACGCTAGTAAACTATTAAAGAACTATCTAAATTAGAGAAAACGAAGAATTCAAAGAAATGCATTCCTGAGATCTTCTGAGTGAGCTTCATTGGTGAGAATTGGCGGGAGTGGGGTGGGGAGGGGGTCTTGTGTTCGGAAATTTACGGTATGAAATTATATATCTTCTTTGACATTCAATCCAGATCTCTTGTTTGAATACAGCGCGCGTTCGCAACAAGATTGAAAAAAATGTCTGAATGTGGATGGAATAGACTGTTCGCAGTCCCCTATCCGGCTTTCCGTGAAGTCGTAGAAGCCGATCGTTGAGTTTGTGTAGCGGCCATCTTGGTTTCTTTATGCGAGCGAAAATCGAAGAGAGTACAAAGTGCCCGTGGGTAGGGGCGCTGTGGGTAAATAACATTGAGCATGGGGGTGGAGGAGGGAAAAAAATATTTTCGCCCTCAGCAACCCCCTGTAACTTCCTGTAACGGACATCTCTCCTACGAAGAACGTACCTTCCCATCCATAGACTGTTCCCAAACTCACGATTCGAGAAATCGATCGAAGAAATGATTTACGTAAGCGTATGAATGATTTATGCGAGCGTATGAATGATTTATGTAAGCGTATCGAGTGGGACGTGACTACTTGAAGTGCGCGGTGTTGTGTTACAAAATATTTAGACCGTTGGAGATTTGAGCGCTCTATAAGACTTTGTATGGAGTTTAAACTAACGTGGAATAAAAGCGCTCAACGAAATAAAATTTTACCTTATTTTCAATAAAATAAAGAAAATGTACTCACCTTTCTTGATTTCTGTTGTCCTTTTGGAGTATTTCAGCTTTTTTTTTTTTTTTTGGGGGGGGGGGGGGGGGGTTCAGGTCCGGTACGACTAGGACCTGAAAACCCCCCAAAAACGATGAAATACCATAACTCCAAAAGGGCAACAGAAATCAAGAAAGGTGAGTACATTTTCTTTTCTTTATTCTTTAGTTTCTTCGATCGTTCAACGATCGATCAGGTAGAGAATCGGGAGAGAACTGGACGCCAGTGCAAAACGGGAGAAAAATTCGAAAAACTTGAGTGCTGTGAACAGTCTTCTTTCAAAATGAATGAATTTTCTTCGAGCTCGCTTCGCGTGGCCGTGAACAGTCTAACCTGAAAGTCATTCATAACCTTAAACTTCATTAACAAGAAAATATATTGAGCTTATATAGAAGTACAACAAATTGAAGTTTGGCCTGACCGTTATACATGTTTGTTGTTCGACATAGGAGCAGTGCTCGGGTCCGAAAGTTTCGACACCTGCGGCAGTTTCTCTGCTGGTGGAAACTTACGAGACCATCTTAACGCTATAAATGGAAGGTAAGTACAATACCAATAAAGTATCTTGTTTTCGCGGTTGTCGTTGTTGTTTACAGTGGATTTGATTTTGAAAGTGAAAAGGACACAGTTTCTGTCCTTTTATAGACCACAGTTTATAAAAGGGAATAGTTACGAAGCTTGACAAAAACTTTTTTCTAGGGTTTTGTTCGCTCCATTGGATCGTGCACAAAACACAATAGGTGTTTTCTTCTGTCTGAATAACTATTTCATGCAAAGTGTATGAGCGCAAAACAAAAGACTGTGCAGGGTCGTGGACCTTCAAAAGTAAATCTTTGCACCTTTGTTTGCTCCTTTGAAGTTTTCCCAGCTTCCTAACCGTTCCCCTCTACTAACTATGTAAAATGTAAAGACTAAAGAAATTCTTCATTATTATTGGTTGAGAGCAGCCAAATTTAATAGTACTTTTTATTTGCACTACAGTTCAAATTTATGCGCATGTATCTGTCAGTTTAATAGTTACTCAGTCATTTAAAGCAATCGTAAGAAAACTCAAGCAATAAAGGATTTACTCCGCCGAAGGAGCGGGACTGATCTGACTGCTTGTGATATTTTAAAAATCTTTCAAATTGCACTACCTCATGAGAGAATTTTCAAATATCGCGCGTGGTGTAAACTCTTTTAAATCGTACTCGCATTCCTATGATTACTAATACTAACTAATAAATAATCAAATAAATAATCTAAAATTAAACGTTGACTTTCTATCAAATGCAGTAAAATCGTACTAGTCGCCATTCAAGATGAGGGGTCTCAGTACGTGACACCAGCATTGGACGCTCTCAGGAGGCTGGGTGCTACAGATCCCATTCTAAGAGACTATCGAGGTTCGTTTGCTTTTGTTGGCTACGCACAATCAAACAAGCCATATTGGATCACGCAAGAACAGAATCAGAGATACAAAGGTCCCAGTGAGATCTCTTTGACGATTCTACTCCACAGCCAGCAACCACGTAAGAATATCATCGTGCATGTTTGTTTGTTTGTTTGTTTGTTTGTTTTAACGATAGCGGTGGTTATGGCGATGAAATGAAATCGGTACAGAGATCGCTATATTTACTCTATAGAGCAACGGTTAAACATAAAAGTCGTTTGTGGAAGGAAATGGCAGTAGTTTCTCCAATAGTTTCTCCACTATTACTCTGGTACACTACTTAATTTCCCATCACCCCATTCCGGAAGTAGCACACAGTCAACTCTTATTGACTTAAGGTTGTTGTTGCATTGGGAAGTTCGACCCAAAAGACATCCCCTTCATAGGCATAGGTTATTCAACAGCAGATGTCTCTTTTTGGCCAAGTATTGTCTTTGAATTAACCTTTTACAAGATTTCAAGTTCGCTTTCGTTCTCAGTGGTATTTTTCTACCTCGATCGTACATCATGCAGGGATCATGTTATCATATGATGGGAGGTGTGGTAGTCTCATGTGATGTACTTGCTGAAGAGCGACCTGGTACTGTTCTTTTTCGCTCTGTAACCTTTTCCTGCTGTTGATGCAAAAAGGTAGAAGCTCTTTCTCAGGAAATATAACTACTCTTTTGCGTTAACTCCATTGAACGAGTTTGCACTTCCTTTCGCGTTGCTTTAACTTGTCTTACATTTACAAACAAAATAAGTGTTAGGGAGAGCAGGGATGGCGCAGCGGGGGGTGGGGGGGGGGGGGTGGGGGGAGCATTCGCCACCTACCAGTGTGGCCCCTAATCGATTCCCGGACCCGGCGGCGTGTTTGTCGTTGGTTCTCGACCTTGCCCCAAGAGTTTCTCGCCGGGTTCTCCGGTTTTTCTCCCGCCACAAAAACCAACATTTCAAATTCTAGTTCGATTTGGAGTCGGGAACCACTCTGTGGATATGCCACTGCAAATTATCATTTATTGTTTATGATTTGCTATTATCAAGTGTCACATCAGCCGTTTGATTATTTTTCGTGTAATCAGTTCCAGGAGACTGTCAAGATATCAAGAAACGAGGAAATTCTCAGGGAGATGGCATGTACTGGTTGAACCCGGATGGAGGAAGCCATTTAAATGCATTCCTGGCCTACTGTGACATGACGTCATACAATGGAGGATGGACCATGTGTTACACTACTGATGAATATGTCAAACCCAAGACTGAAGTCACATACAGCGCTCAGTTTCCTTATGGAAGTGACGGGTACAGGACGAACTGTAACAACATCTCAGTAAGTTGAATGACTTCTTTCAGCAGTAAAACTAAAAAGTGATATGTTATCATAGCAATAAATTCTCACCGAGAGCCCCCACTCCCAAACGCCCGAGGTTGAGATAGGATATGGGAAGAGGCGAGCCCGGCGGCGGAAAGGAGCGGGAGCTAAGGCACAATGACTAGCCATCGCTGCGGGGAGGAGGATTGGGCCACAATCTCATGCCTGGCGTCCTTATAACGAAGAAAGGAATAAACAGGATAAAACAGGACTATTTATACTTACCTCGCGTAAAAATATGCATAACAGACTCCCTTGAGGATATACAGAAGTGCGGGAATGAGGAAGCGAGATCTCAACGGAATTAGGGGCGTTTGTGCATGAGGGCTCCCAGAAACAATAGTATAATGATCCATTTTCTCTCATTTTACAGAGGAAAATTAAACATTCGACAGTAAAACGACTTTTGCAGAACACACATCTACTTCTTGAAAATAATTTGTCAATGGATTTTAAACCATGATAACACTTTCTTTGTTATTGTTGCCCCCAACCCCGCCATATTTGTTATAGGAAACCATGCTATCACTACATTTTGCATTCTCACACAAAACATACAACCGAATGAATCAACTACGCAGCACCCACAGAGTCAGTGTGTGGAACAGCATCTTCATTTGTATGTCAAAGACCGAAGACAGAAAAATAATCTTAAAGTCGTAGCGAATCTGCAGCCAGTGGAATAGTCCAGGACAACTTGACATGCTAATGTTACTGTTCTTTCAGTTCACAGAAATCATGTTCGTTGATCACCAATCTGGAAGCAAGGCGTATTTCAAGCGACAAACCAACCAGCCCATAACGGCCGCTGATAACTATGGGAATGCTGCAGGTACCTATGGATTGTGGGACGGTGTTGGAACAGACGACGCTTACTCCTACCAGCTGTTGATCTGTGATGATCCGTTCTACTCTGGATTCTTTGTTTCCGGCTACACGAATAATTGTTACAAGCAGTGTCGCTATTGGTGTGGTGATTCAGCCTCGCCGTACTTCCGTACAGCGTCCAATCATTCGTTGTATAAGGGCGTGGCCTTCAACACCAACGGTCATTATCCTAACGTAGTCAATAACAGCCTTATTAGTGTCGGTCTGCGCTAAGATATCACGAAGTTTGGTAATGTATATTTTGCTTCAGTGTGTTTTACAGATATGTGCATAATGAGGGATTCTTTAAGAGGTTTCATCGTAAGAAAGTAGATAAAAACTTTGAAATGGTATGGTATTCCTTAACACGACCGCCGTAACTGGGTAAAATGATGCCCTTGTCGGTGGGTTCTCCCTGCAGTGGGCTTTACGGAGACGGAGGGAGGAGGGGGGAGGGGGTGGTGGCTGTCGGTAGTGATTTGACGAGTTGAATCGAGTATAGAAAGGGGAGCGAAAACTGTCATTTAGGTATTTAAAAGGACCTGTTTAAACATCTTGAACAGACCACCGAGCAGTCTATTCACTGAACGTAAAGTAAAAAACGTAAAACAACTTTTTTTATATATATACACGGCTTGTGTTCAAAGCTAGTAGCTTGTGGGGCCGTGCATATGAAACAAGTACTAAACAAACATAACATATTAAATAGACATAATATGGTTAAAAATCCCAACTGGTAGGAGGAAGACCAGTTGGCTATTAACAGGCGTGACCGAGGAGTTGAACTCGGGACAACCGAGAACAAATCCAGATAGTGGTCAGAACGGCATTAAAACCCGAGACTTCTGGATAAAGGAACAGCGCTCTAGGCTCTCGGCTACGCAGCCTCCACTGAGTTATTTTAATAGCTTATTCAAGTGAAAAAGTAAGAAAATGAATGTAGTATCCTTACTAATGATGATGATGACGACATCATATTGATAATGATAATGATACTGATAACAAAATAATGTATATTGCGCATTTTCTATAAAATATTCAAATGCACATTTAAGTCAGTTACAATGATACAAACTTGGAAGGGTGTTATAGTTAAGTGCTATAGAGTGGAATGATTATGAAGCTTGACAAAGTTGGCACATGGTTCGCCATTCTCGTCCCCAGAGGCCGTGACCCTTCTGTTCTGCGTCAGGAATCGAGTCCTCTGGCCGCCTCCAAAACCGGAAGTCCGCGATTCACGGACTCATTGTCAAATATAACAAATCTGATTGGCAATCTCGTTCCCAGAGCCCGCGTTACCCTTGTCCGGCGGAACGGGAAACGAACGGTCTAGGGGAACGTGGACTCTGGGAACGAGATTGATCTGATTGGCTGAAAAACACAGAACGAGTACTCTGCGCATGCTCAGAAATTGAGAGCACCCAGAAGTGTCAATTCCTGGCACTGACCAGAAGGATCGCGGCCTCTGGGGATGAGAATGATGGTTCGCACCGTTGCCATGCACTGCAGTAAGACACTACCTCTCTGGAACCTCTATTTTCATTCGCCCGCTGTAAACACTACCTCTTTTGTTATTCAGGGATGGGGGCATTGTTTTGACCTGTTATCTATTGTTTTAAGAACCAATGAAGTATCTCGTTCCGAGAGGTAGTGGGCGACCCATGCACTGCTCTGTCTTCAAAGAAAAGTGCCGCCTTGTAGCCATCAAATATTTTCGCGCGCGATTGACCTAACACGCTACGTGATGTACCCCCAAGTGATATTCACCAGTTTTCAAACTTTGCGATTTTTTTTTATCCCAAGAAAAGTTGTTAAATTGAATAGAACTGAGTATTTTTAATAGACAAGCGACGTTTTTGAAGCCTTTGAGTAAAGGTCTCCCAAAATGAACGGCCTTGCGTAAAAATATTTGAAGGATAATAAACGTTCTCGGAACAGATAACGCCCGCTGACAAATATCAGTGCAACATGGAGCCATTGTCTATATATGGATAAATATGCCACATAATAGTATTTATGCTTCTTGCCCGGTTACCCAAACTAAGCGCATTGCCAAGGCTGAGCTCTGTTTGCTGTAAATCAATAATAGTATAATAATAGTATAATAATAGTATAATAATAGTATAATAATGGTATAATAATAGTATAATAATAGTATAATAATAGTGTAATACTATAGTAATAGAAAATAAAGAAACCAATAACAATAAAGGTGAGATTAAAATCTATCTAGTGTGTCTGAAGGACTTACGAAATAAAAATTTCTTAATTGCACACTTAAAAGTTTTTGTATTGTCCATACGGTTTCTGTATTGACCTACAGCAAGTTGACGTTAAACGCAGGTGAATCCAAAATGGCTGCGCGGGAGATTTAAAAGCGATAACCTTTTCCATTTTTGTTACTATTAGATGTCATTTCTCCCTTGTGTGGTAAAATTTGGAATTTAGGAATTATTTCAGACAATTCATCAACGTCAACTTGTCGTAAGAGTGGGGGTTCCCTTAAGGTGGGGGTAAAGGTGAATTTGAGTGAAATTTTAAGAGGTTTAAAGAAGGGATAGAAGAAAGAAAATTATTTTGTGACAGTTGACCCCCACGCAAGAGCACCCCAGGTTGTCAGGGGACTGTTTGGGTGTCCATCTACTAATTTTTAACTTCAAATTCTAATTTTAAAATCACATTAAATCTTTAATATTTCTTATTTCTCCAAATTTTACTAATCCTTTGAGAAAAACTATCTCTTCCCAAACATCCCCAAAAATTTACAAAACACCGCTAAACATAGCTTTATGGGATGAGTGGAGGGTTTTGGGAATGCTTGAAACGGGAGCGAGATATTCGCATTAAACCCAAGTTAAGCGGTGAAAAAACGGGCTTCAGGTGAACCCCCGCCTTAAAGGACGTGCTAAGAACGTTCCAGGCTCGAGACGCAAAAACGGGCTAAGTAAAGATCAGTTTCGGTTCAACCTCGAAAACAGGACTTTGTTTTATACAAAAGACAGTGTATAAGTTTCTGATGTAAGTTTACTATGTAAGGCAACAATAAGCATTTCCAAGCAATTACATTAAAAGAATCACATTCCACACTTTCAATTTTTCTTTTTACCGTACAGAGTGCACTGGACTGTCTGTGGGCTCGATTTGGCTGGCCCTCAGTAGCAGCGGCTAATCTAGGCGTCAGCAAGATGTTTTAAGAAAATATATATAAAACAATAACAAATTTAATGTGATAGGTTAAAATTCAGAACAAGAGTGTGTTTTTTTATTTTCATTTCTATGCTGAAGTTTCTGTCGACAAAAAATTATATATAGCTAAATAGCTAGTTCGCAAATTATTACACGATAAGGTCTAATTTCAGTTGCGAAGAACATCTAGGATGGCGGTCTGTCAGACCCAGTTTGCTAAATTAAAGGATATAAATCCCTTTGTAGGGATGACAAATGACTATGTAATTGTTCGCGCCACTGAACTAGACTAAAAGTACGTATGAAAAACGAACTTGTTTTGACAAAAAGCTATCGACTTCACAGCCGTAGTATCTTTGTATTTCAGTTAATACAATCTGTTCACTTATACCGTTGATTAGAAAGTAGATCGATTTAATTCGTACTTAAGCCTACACTAGCTAACACCGATGGAATTAAATTGGTATGTAAACTTTAACGGCAAACAAACTACGTTCTCAGCAGTGTGTTAGTTCTCAAACCAGTTATCAATACGTTATAAGAACAGATGCTGACTTTTCCTTTCCATACTTGTATAATTCTACACATATCACATGGATCCCCTGTGCATGATGCAGGCTATTAATAACGATTTGCTCTTTTCATTTTTCTTTTCTATATGACAATGTTATTGCAATTAGTGTACAGTAAACTGGGGAAGGAGTCTGAGCTGATTTTTTCCTTTCTCTATTCGCGCGAAACTTTTTGTTTAATGCGCGCTTATCATGCTTTATGTAATTATGTATTGCTTTTTCACGCTTCTATTTTTGTATATATATCTTGTGTTAATTTTTTCACATTTCACTTTCGATAATGACGGCACGAAGTCGTCGAAACGTCAAGTAACTTTTATTTCGTTAGTCTTCTTGTTGAAATGTTTTCCAAAATCGACTACCATTAAATCATCTAAGATTGGTACGTACTAATATCACCTCTCAAAACTGAGATGGGAACATGAGCATTTTTTTCTGAAGTGTACGGCTCTCGTGTTAGGTCTAGCTACTCAAACGGAAATAACAAATAAGAAATATCTGACCATTGCAAACTATGTTTTCAGATATATTATTATTCTCCACGCATTTCTAGTAATAGAAGTATATAAGTAGAGAGGTTAATTTTTATGTAATGGATGCTACCCAGTGTATGCTTTTAATGAAATAAAAGCAGAATAAAACTCGGTGATGTTTCATCGCAGACCGACACTGATGAGCCTCTTGGGGTAGGTGGAATGACCATTGACGTTAAATGCTACGCCGCCATAAGCCGAAGGAGTGGTCGCCGTGCGGAAAAATGGCGAGGCTGAATCACCACACCAAGAGGAACAGTGCTTGTAACAATTACCCGTGTAACCAGAAACGAGGAATCCAGAGTAGAACGGATCATCACAGATCAACAGCTGGTAGGAGTAAGGGTTGTTTGCTCCAACACCGTCCCACAATCCAGCGCCAGCAGCATACCCATAGTTACCAGCGGCCGTTATGGGCTGGTTGGTTTGTCGCTTGAAGTACACTTTGCTTCCAGTTTGGTGATCAATGAACATAATTTCTGAGAACTAAAACAAACAAACAAACAAAGCAAAAAACAAAACAGCGCGCTTAGTAGTTATTGTGGATTAATTGTTTACCAAATTATTTACGAGCAAGTGAATGGTCTCACTGCTATCACATTTATGTTTCATATTTTGTACTGAATAATAGTTGCCACTTGGCGGTAAATAAATAAATGTGTTGAACACAAATACATATATGTACGATTAAACCAAGCTGACCACCTAGATTTTCCCCGCCATCAACTCAAATGGAGAAAACATATATATCCTGTTTCAGAATAAAATGATCGAAATGTACCCATCCGAATTTGGATATGATTGAGAACCTGATAAATTAGAAGGAAATTTACTAATTCGAACCGGACTTGGCTCATATGACTAACATCGGCTGCTTAAAAGAAACGACGGTCAGGAAAAAAAAATGATGCCATTTTTGGTTAATTATTTATGAAATATTAAAACATCTTTTCCGTTTAGAAAAGCAAAGTAAAAGTACTCCTCGATCTGAAAAGAAAAATAACGGTATATGCGAGAAAAAGTTAAAAAATTAAGAGCGTAAACGCCCAAAATGTGCTAACGAATAAGGAGTGTTGCCCAAAATTCCTTAGTTCCTTCAGCCTTACTATCAAACTCAGAAAACCGTGAACACCTAAAATATTTGAGGAATGTTGATTGTCTAGTGCCCAATCAAAATAAAGTTCAGGACACGCAAGCAAACCTCAAAACCACAAACTAATTACTCTTTCTGTTTGCGGTTTAGTTTTCTCGTAGCTGATTGGCTTTTTCCTTGCAACACAATAACGTTCCATAAATATTTCTGGTGTTCACGGTTTTTTGAGTTCCACGGTAACTTCTCTTAAAAATGTTACAAAATCGATTGCTTTTACTTTTCTTTTTGTATTCATTTTTTATTCATAATACTAATGTATAATTTTTATGGATTTTAGTCGGCTAACTTACTGGGATGTTGTTACAGTTCGTCCTGTATCCGTTACTTCCATAAGGAAACTGAGCGCTGTATGTGACTTCAGTCTTGGGTTTGACATATTCATCAGTAGTGTAACACATGGTCCATCCTCCATTGTATGACGTCATATCACAGTAGGCCTGGAATGCATTTGAATGGCTTCCTCCATCCGGGTTCAGCCAGTACATGCCATCTCCCTGAGAGAGTCCTCGCTTTTTCACGTCATTGCATGTGTACATACCTACACGCATATACGAAATAGTAAATAATTGTTATTTATAACCAAAATTTAATTCACTGATTAAGTAGTTCTGGCAGTTCTGGTCAACGGCTCGGGCCAAAATCCATAATGAACCTTTTGCAGTCAACAGTCACGTGATACCATATCCGCCATGCTGGAGCGCAAGCTACCCGCTGGGACATCCAAAAGAAAGCGACTTCAACCAACCATGCTTGACTTTTCTTTGTTGTGGATGTCTAAGCTGAGGGTGTAGCTTGCTGTCCAGTGTTATGATGTGGCCTTTTCAAGCCGTTAGCTTCAAAGGGCCCATTCACTACTGAGAAAAAAGAAGGCTGAGGAAAAACCTCATGTCGCAGTCCCTTGAGGGAGCGTTACTGGATACGGCGTGTTTTGTCATTTCCTTTGTCCCCAGAAGTGAAGGTCACAGGCTTGGACCAAGTCGCCCTTTATAGGCGACCGTAGCGAGCTGAAAAGCGTCGCGAAGCAAAGACCGTGAGTGACGAAGTCACTAGAGGGCATACCTAAGAAGGCATACCTTCGTACGTGACATACCTAAACCGTGCGTCGAAGGACTGTGTGAAAGTCTGAAACTCGCGCAAGTTTTTTTTCTTGTTTCTGAAATGGAGAATGGTTACATGAAATAATATATAGCTTACGAGCAATAGACGTTTAGCCAATAAAATCAATTTGTAAAGTCATTGACATCGATGCTTCCATAGATAAGTTATCGATGTGCCTAAAAGTTGCTCATCCCTGATGCCTCAACCATTGCAGTTTAGTCTGGAAATTAGCGATATGTTGGATACCCTGGTTCTTTGAGCAACTTGAGTGCCGCGGTTGTTTTTGCTCACTTGGACAGATCTTGACAGATCATTCTGTGGTTATCTTTTCGTTCTGGATTTAAATTCAGTAGCAAGTTAGAATCAAGGTTTGTTTCAGCATGTAAAATATAAATACCTTTCTCGCAGTGGTTTCCAAAATATCCTAGAGCACATATGCAGTTATAATCGTCATCCTCGTACATGGCCACACAAGTTGCACCATTCTTGCAAGGATCGCTGGAGCAAGGAGTCTGTTCACAGGGAGAAATTTCATAAAGGAATACATAGATTCAACATCGGGTTAACATACAATAATTTTACCTCGATATAATTTCACTTATATTTATGCTCATTATTTATTCATCAACTTTATTCGTTTTCGCTCAGTGATTGTTCAAGTCCACGGTGTGGCGAAAATGTTTTGCTTAAGATTATGAAGTTGTTCCTAAAAATTGGAGGACGTCCTCAGTTTGAGAAATTAAAGTAAATATTTCTTCCTCGAATCCAGTGGATAAAGAAAAAAAACGCAAAAAGGAAGAACAGTATATCCTTGCAATATTTACTTCAATTTACTTTTCTGATTTTTTCTTTTCAAGTTTTGACTAATTTTTCGTCAGAATACAGTGTACCTGGTAATCAAATCCAACAATGCTCAATATTCTACTTACGGGAATACTGTAGTGATGGTAAAACGTGCTGGCGATGAATTTGTCCGAGTTGTTGTACTTGTCAGATGGGAGCAGTTCACACAACAGTTTTCCGTTGATATCAGGAAATGCAGCAAGGTTATAGGAAAAACATGAAGTGATTTCTAAACAGGCAAATCCACACTCGCTGTTGCTTTCGACAAGATCTGAACCAAGGCTGGTAATGTTCAGGTAGAAAGACTCGTCAGACTTAAAGTTGATGAACGACACACCTTCAGGAGACCCTCGGCTGAGACCTTAAAGGAATCACAGAGTAATCTTCAAAATAAAGATTTCTATATTTACAAGGAGCAAATGAAAAACAATACGAAAATTCCCTTTCAGTAACACTTTAAGTATTCTAGGGATATCTTGATTCCTTAGTTTTATTAGAGTCCTATACAAAGGAGCTTCGAATAGGCGAGTGTTAAAGTAAAGAAGAATTAAGGTGTCTCTCTACAGTTTTTTCTGGACCATACCAAACATTTTTATTTGGCCGTTTAACAAACTTCCCGGACTAGGATCGATGTGAAATTTACACCAGATATTGGAATTGGATTGAAGTTTGATATGAAATATTTTTTAGGAAAATCGATATTTCCATGGCAACGAAAAACAGAAAAACAAGATATCAGTTAAACTTGAATTCTACGCGAATAAGATTTGACGTAAAAAAACTAACACCAGTATCTGAAACTATGGTGTAATGCACATCAAATACACAAGAATAAAAAAAATCTGTATGTTTGATTTCGAATAAATCGAAAATATATTTCAAACCATGCTTTTTGCATTATAATGATAAACGCGCCAATTTGAAGACACTGCTTTGATGAAATTATTTCGAAATAACACCAAAATGTGTATTAACTCATCTTTCGCTGCCGTGAAAGTTTTGTTGATTTTCGTTATCGCTATCCCGAGAATTTTCTACTTTTAGCGCATTTTCAACAATCTCCAAAACGGCTCCAACGATTTTTTTAAAACTTTCACAACACAAACTTGATAATGCAAAGAATTTAATTCCAAAGTTTTATTAACGTTGATTTACTGGAACACGTCCAAATTTATCCTTAAAGAAGGCGTTCGAACCGAGGAAAAAGTTGCGTTACAAATTCAGCTTTCGCAATTTATGCTAAAATATTCAATCGATGTTTTTTTACATTCCATCATGATAAATACAGCTCGTTGCTATTGTTTTCAATATTGTGTTTTTTCTCTCACTCTTTTGCTGAATATTTTAGCATAAATTGCGAACGCTGAATCAAGCATGTGTTGCGAAAGTTTTTAAAAAATCGTTGGAGCCGTTTTGGAGATTTTCGAAAAAGCGCTAAAAGTAGAAAATTTACCAAAAATTACATTGGTAGTGACCGTATGAAAACATCCAATTCTCGGGATCGCGATAATGAAAATCAACAAAACTTTCACGGCGACGAAAGATAAGTTAAATACACATTTTGGTGTTATTTCGAAGTAATTTCATCAAAGCAGTGTCCGCGTCTCGGTCCGTTTATCATTATAATGCAAAAAGCATGGTTTGAAATATATTTTCGATTTATTCGAAATCAAACATACAGAATTTTTTTATTCTTGCATATTTGATGTGCAGTACAGCATAGTTTCAGATACTGGTGTTAGTTTTTTTACGTCAAATCTTATTCGCGTAGAATTCAAGTTTAACTGATATCTTGTTTTTCTGTTTTTCGTTGCCATGGAAATATCGATTTTCCTAAAAAATATTTCATATCAAACTTCAATCCAATTCCAATATCTGGTGTAAATTTCACATCGATTCGAGTCCGGGAAGTTTGCTAAACGGCCAAATGAAAATGTTTGGTATGGTCCAGAAAAAACTGTAGAGAGACACCTTAAGTTTCATTTCATATGCTGTTAACCATTTTAACCAGTGCACACGCTTTTCCTCCAAGTCAGAACACCAATGCTACGACGTTCTTATTTGACTGCTTGAGTCAATAGTTTAAGTTTATAGCTTTTTTACAGGCTTAAGGTAACCAGTAATGTTTCATAATTTTTTTGCTTACCTCGCCACAACGATATAGAAAATAAATCGAGCTGAAATATGCAGGTTTAAAATGGAGGCTAAAAGGCTTATTGGATATAGGAACAGATAAAAACCTTGTAGATCTGAATATGTCTGTGTTGTAGAAATAATTAAATTAAAGAAGAAAAACAGAAGTTCAGCAAAAAACAAAGCAAGCTTACCGTTAGAAGTCTTTAGACTGAAAAATGCAAATATCACCATCATTAAATTCAGATATCTGTTTAGTTGATCAAGTTCCATATTTTGTTACAGTGAATTGACTGAAGGAAATTCTTAGATATTTTGTGTTGTAGGTTTGTCGTGTGAAAGTACAATGTCTTATGAAAGTCCCTGACACCTGTGGTCCCGGCCAAGCTGTTTGCTGGCTGTGGGGGTTACAGCAAAGCAGCAACTCTATTGGTTATTATACGGAGCCCTGTATTAAAGAAAAGAAAGCAAGGGAAATCTTACTTTATTGAAAAGAGATAATCATAGCACAAATTATTTCACGGATTTTGCTCTAAAAGATAAATATTGCATCCTAAGAATTTCAGGCTTGAAGCAAGTATACGTACCACCATGCAGTGTGCACGTAAAAAAAAGGGTTCGCGGCTGTAGACAAAGTTCTAATTAATGTGATCACAATGTGGCTTAAACTGTGTAGAGCCTTTAGAGTAAACTGGCGCTCAAGTGTTCAAATAATGTGCAGACGTTTCGGGACTACTGTCCCTTCATCAGTGGAATAGCCGCTGGAGTGTTCTTAAAAATTATTTCTGTACGTGATGGTTAATGTGATCTTTCTTCTTAAAATTTAGGTCATAAAGAGCGAGAATTTACTGCGCTTTTCAATAACACGTAAACTCTGCTCACGATAACGGTCACATTCAATTTGTCAGCATAAGAAACTTTTCAGAAGAACGACGTGGCTGAGAATCGGCTAAAATTTAATAACTACCTAAGATCATACCCAAAGCTGAAGTTTGGGTAAGAACGAATCTTATTCTTTTCTAATGTATCAAGAAATATATTAAACAAGTAAACTGTATCATCGCGTAAATTCAAAATGAAAAAAAATAATATTGTGGTCTATATATTATTTACTAGACTGATTTATATTTGTTAATGAAACAGTTGGAAAACAGCGTTTTTAGCGTTCGTGTAATTCGAATTCACCCGGGAAAATAACTTGAGCAAAATTGCAGCTCAATTTCGACGCTAAAAATTACACAAGAAAGCAAGATCTAAATTCTGCCGCTCAGCATGACCAAGGACGGCTCATGTTTTCAGTGCTTTGTCAAATCGCGTGCAAAATAAAAACCTATTAGATGTAAATATTCATGTTCTCAACCTTGGGGAAAAATGGAAGCCTTTAAAGGAGCTCTGTCGCGAGGATTTCGCAGATGTTTTGGTAAACTGTTCTGAAATTAGTGGTGGACCCAAGGCCACAGCACAACCAGCACGTGTCAGGCATTTCATCATAAAACGCGTCAAAAATGTGCGGAAACAATTTCCCTCTTAAGAAAACGCGTTTATAAACGCTTTTATAATATCCACAAAGAAACATACTAATTTATTTATCTGTACCAGAAGTCCATAACTAGAAGTCTACATCTCTGGTAATAGGCTTTGAGATATGTCTTTCGCGTGTACCTCGCGCTCCTCGCGTGTAGGCTATTTTTAGAACAGCTTTGCCGCGAACAAGTAGCCAATCACATTGAAGTATTTTTTAATTCGCGCCTTTGATTGGTTGAACAAATTTTTGAAGAAAAGCAGAACTGCAGAGGACGAGTGAACTCGAGCGAACGGCATTACGAAATTTCTGTTTGTTGGTCATCGTAATTTCCGTTTTGTGAGGATTAAATCGTCCGGACAAGAATCATCAGGCCATCTTTCATCGATGACGATAGCATCGAAGTTGTAAAAATTCGGAGCATCCAAATAAGCGAGAGGACCTCAGTGTTTTGGAGTCAGAATACGAAATGGCAGCGGGCAAGATAGACTAATTCCGAGTGAAATTCAAAATGCGAAGACACTAAAGATTAATGGTACTCTCAAGATGAAGACAGGCATTAAGAGAGCAAGTGCATTTTGGCACAGGTTCGTTGCTATTTTGAGAAACAAAACCGTGGTCCCTGAAGCGCTCAACATCGAGCGCGGAATGAACAGAATGAAGTTTGATTCGTTTGAGAACAACATTCAGAGAAAACGACATGCAAGTTTGGCGAGTTTCGCATGTTTTTGGAATTATAAGGACGGCATGAAAACAAAAGACTGACTAAGGTAATGAGAAATACGAGTTTAATTCATCGAACAATGATGATTTCATTCACATCCGTCAAAAGTTTAATTCAAGTTGTGCTTCTCGGGCACTTCGCAGTGTGCAGCTATTGTGTTGTGTATGTTGTTCAGTATTTTAACACGAGGATATGCTGTACAAAATAAAGACACACTTAACTACTAAAAGTTTGGGGAACTTCTGTTCATAAATTCTCTCGTAAATTATAAAAAGTCGACCTGTTTGTTTTGAGAGTTTGTCTACTGAAACCCGGCGACGGGTTGCTTTTTCACTCGCCTTCAAATGCCACTGAACAGACGTTTGAAATCACTATCTACGATACTACTTCTGTCGAAATGTAAGAATTAAAGAGAATGGCCTGTCAAGTGTTTTGATGTGATTTGATTTATTTCACCTGCCACTTTCCAAAATATTTGGCCCCAACTTAGAACTCCAATCGTGTCGAAATAGTGGGTTACGTCATTTTCTCGCGAGACATCAGTTTCTAAAAATAGCCTACACGCGAAAGACATAGCACGCGCCCCAATACCAGATGTAGACTTCTAGTTATGGACTTCTGTCTGTACTGTTTTATCAGCTATTTTTGTTTATTTTACACTGTCAATTTAAATTACCTTTACGTATTTCCGGTATTACGCAAAATACCGCAATCACTACATATAAAACCCTTCCAATGTAATTTCCCATTGTACCTGAAGAAGGCTGGTGTGGCCAGCCGAAATATAGTACACAAATTTTAAACCTTTCTACGTTGTATCGGTCTCTACTTTATTTAAGTCTTCATTTCTCAATTTTAACTGTTTAAACCGATCAGATCATTATTGATCCAGCGTATACCAGTAGGATCATCGTCCACGGTTGCTTGCTTGTTTAAACATTTTTATAAAAAAGCATGATCGAGTTTGTTTGCAAAATTTGGTGGGCCTGCGGGTGTTACGGTGTCCAAAACTCGCGCAAATCGCAATTTGCGCGCATTTTCGACGCATCTTACTGTGGCTAGTTATCCACGTGGTTCTGATCTTGGGCGACATCCTTGGGGTCACCAAATGGCACCATCTGACCCGACCACGCCCAGACAGTTGTAAAACGCGTTTGCGTGACAGCTCCAAGAGGGAAAATCATTTGAACCCATTATTTTTCCATTATTTTTCTTGTGCAACGCCCTAGGCCCAACTACAAACTCGATCAGGGACAAGCCCCAAGCAGGCAAGCAGGCGAATCGTTAACTTTTGCGCGCATTTTGTGCGCATTTTTCCTTGTCAAGTCGGCCACGCACGCGGTCAGGTTCCCTGAAGACGTGGGCTCTGTCGTAGGCCGGCTCTGGGAACCAGATCAATCAGCGATCACCCGCTGACCACGGAGCCTGAGGGCTCTGGTTACGAGATTGATGAGAACTGAGGGAGATGTTACGGAGATGGGGACATTCATAACACCAGACCGGCAGCAGGTTGGTAAAAAAACATGTTACCGGTATCACGTGCTGGCTTTTATGCTGTAATACTGTACAAACACATTATCGCATTGAGCATCCATTGAAGCACTCGGGTTTAGTCCAGTGCGTGAAATGCGGAAAAAATTAGACATGTACGATGTTTATTTCGCACTTTGCGGTTGTGACATTTTAGCTTAATAATAATTTAATCATGTTTTATTTATTTTTCACAAGAACCTTTATCATGCTTTTTACTTCATCACTTAATTTGCATTAAAGTATTTGTCGCTACGTCAAAAAAACCACGGTTTTTCCCTTAGCAGCTGGTTTTGTAGGTGGAAATCGAAATCTTGCTAAGGTGTGTTAAAAGAATTGTTGTATCGACGATAGCGTTTCCCAGGAAGCGAGTAAGTCCCTATTTATATGATCAAAGATCAAAGAGTTGTACTAGTTTTTCAGCTTGCAGAAGAAACATCGCTGTCATTGTCTATGGAACACGTTTTCACGCTTTCATTTGCAAATTAGTTGCTGTGAATGTAATTTGGCGTTAGCGACACAAAGGAATAACTAAAGATTTTTTTTATAGCCTTTCAGCTCAGCTTCAGGCGAAGGAGCCCCGATTTTGCCAATCGCGCCGCCGGTGAGGATTTGAATCATCATTCTTTGGTACACAGCTCTAGCTTCAAGAATCTGGTACGCAGAAAAAATATGCGTATCTATGAAAACTCTTCATAATTGCCTTTCGTGACACAATTTTTTTGCAAGTGAGCTCGCAGTTTGTGTCGATCGACGGCGTTCCATCTGCTCCGTCCGAATCGAACTTGGCTTAAACCGCAAAAAAATATTTTGCGGATTGCAAATGTGTGTGATCATTGATTCACTTCTCCGTGATTGTACTTTGTTTACTCGTTACGCATCGCCAACTTTGTGCGTTACATACTTTTAAATTTGTTTATAGCTTTTGGAGTTGTTCTTGATCGATCTTTCGAAGTTCATCTCCGCCGTTGTAAATCGTTTTTTCTCGTTCCATGCAGACTCGGATTATCGTGGGAAACATTGCACTGGAAGCTACAGAATATTTAGTCGACCAAAGCTGGGGAAAGATTTCACAGATAGCCAGACATCCCTGCGTTCATGTCAAAATTTGCAACGCCGGAAGACTTGGAAAAATATCACGTTCGCCATGTCTACAATCAAATTGCTCCTCATTTCGTTGGTTCGACTCATAAAGCATGGCCAAAAGTTGAAGAATTTCTTCTCTCGCTCCCAGCGGGGAGTCTTATCGCCGATGTGGGTAAGTTTTGCAAGCAGTTAATTTGTAAATTTTCGTTTGAGAGAATCGAGAAGAAGAAATATTGAACAACTAATATAAACTAATTGTCTATTGTTTAAAGGTTGGTTGATTGAAAACAAAGGTTGCTTCTTTGATTAGATTTCGTTTTTTTAGGTCAGGTATATTATAAAATTCTGTAAGTAGAAAATCAGGTAAGATAATCAATCCTTGAGAACCAAGGGACTACAGATTAGAGGCTGCCGAATATTGATAAATATTTTGATAATGATCAAATTAATCCCTTTCACTCCCAAATTAATTTGTATGTTAATATTGGAGCTCGTGACGTTCAGTTGATATTGAATGACAAACACAGACAAGTCAAAATATTTTTTCTTTTTATTGGTTTCTGCAGTGCGTATTTTGGAAATATATTATACATAACAATGGAAAATTATCAAAATTCTTTCCACTTTTAAGGTAAAAGACTGTTAAGGATTACAGTATAATATTATCCAAAAAAAATTAGAAATATTTAATAATGAATTTCCAATATAACTGCATCCCTCTGCAACAGACCTGGTAGAATTGATACAAATTTTACCACGGTAGACAGAACTCCACAGCGGTATCAGTTGGTATCCATTTATACAAGAGAGAGTGAGAAGTTAGTAGTAAGGTGGGGGGGGGGGGGGGTGGTCTAATCTTCCAGCTTCCTATACCATCTAGACCCAGATCCCTGCTCCTTCCCTAGGGGTTCCCTCTGTGAGAGGGGTGGGGTGGGGGGAGCCTAATTGATGATTTGCAGTACTTTCTTTTTTGGAATGTGTTGTTCCAGAAAATATCCCTACCACTCCCCCAGAAGGTTATGCGGTTTGAATCCTACCACCCTTCTGGAAACTCCAGTTAAACCCCATACTTGCCTTTTTAAATTTTGGCTTTTGAGAGCCCCCACCCCCTCAGAATTTCCAGGGTGGATATGGATGTTTTGTGGAACTGCACAATTCTTATCTTTGAGACAGGCCTTTTATTTCCGACTGAGTGTTTGTCTATTAATATACAAATAATGTTTAACAATTATTCCATGAGCGTGCATTGGATATGAGATGGTAGATAGCCAATGAGGTATGCAGCGCCAAGTTGGCTATAACTATCTCATATATCTCAAGTGCAAGTGGAATAATTGTTTTATTAAAAACGTGAAGAATTGCAATACTTGAGCTCCCCAGCTGATCTCTCTGATGCGTACACCTACTACTGATTTGTGCTGAATGGCAATGAGCTCATATACCATCGCCTGTAAAGAATTGCAATATATCATGGTTAGTTACAAGGAAGTCTGGGATAGGGGGACTGAGCCTCCCACTTCCCATTCCATCAGTACTCCTGGGTCCCAGCCCTTCCCTCCTGGTGCCTACCTTTCGGTGTTCTTTCTCTTGCAAAATGTTGCAAAAATAATTTCCCTGTTTCTCCCAGGGCAGTTTATGCACTTCGGGCTCTTTCTTTTCACACCTTCTGTAGAGTTCCCGTTCTTGAGTTGTACTCCCAGGCTTCCACCCCCTGCCTCCTCACCCCACCCTCCCTGACTTGAGCAGCACAACCTCATCTAATGTGCTGGATGGGACTTCCTGCACTGAGGTGGAAAAACAATTGTTTTAGCTAATAATGTACAGCTGCAACAGCTGACGGACAGAGAGACCGTTTATTTTCATGGTTGTGACAGGTGGCACTAACACGGCAGACTAGACTATGAGTTATGAGCAGTTCCTCACTTTCCTCAGTGTTAGTTTTTAATAAGCTGGTGAAGCAGGTGAATGTGCCCAACAATCACCATGCACAAGCTAGGGGATGCAGAAAGAATGAAAAGAAAAACACCCCAGAATGTTATGTCTTCTCTTGCAAGGTGGTTTTTACATGTGCTTGCATGCTCACCCTGAAAAAAAAACTTAAACCCTGCAAAGATGATCGACCATTAGCCAGTCTGGTAGATCAGGATGTTTAATTTGCTCAAAGTGGAGGGACAGGTTGAAAATGTGAACATACATACATACATACATAGACTTTATTTTCTCTCGAATTTTAGAGTAGCTTGTAATATAAATATTAGTAGCTAATATCTTCGAGAAATATAATCGTAATAATAATAATAATAATAATAATAATAATAATAATAATAATAAAATACACTAAAATACGTTACAAAAATAACTAGAAGAAACTAGAATCTACAAATAAATAATATAAGCAAAATCTATCTAAACAAAAGTCATTCTCTGAATGTTCCTTTTAAATTCCGAAAAGTCACTTGTTCTAATGCAGTCTGGTAACTCATTCCATTTTTTAGCTGCGAAATATGTAAAAGAGCTAAGGCCAAAGGTCGTTGTTCTAGGCTTACAAAGGGACAAAATGTTATTTCCACGTAGATTGTAACAGGAGGACCGAAGTGAGAACATATTTTTCATGTAAGCTGGAAAATGGGGGAAAAACAGACTTTTATATAGTAATATTAGGAAGTTTTGAACGCGCTTATTAGCTAATGAGGTGGAGTTGACTTTCTTAAGAAGACAGCTGTATGGGGACGAGTAATCCCCAAGTATGAATCTAAGGATTCTCTTATTTAGTGCTTCAAGCTTTTCCGCATCGCGCGCGCTACAAAAATGCCAGACAGAGGAGCAATAGTAGAAATGTGATAAAATGTATGCCTTGTAAAGCTTGAGTAAGGTGCCCCTGGGTATAAGTTTTCGAAAGCGCAGCATAACATGTAATTGATTATTGATCTTTTTGCATACATTTGATATATGACTGGAAAAATTGAGCTTTTTATCGATTTCCATTCCAAAAATCTCTAACGTTTCCTGAACTGGGAAGGAAAAACTAAAATCCGTTTCACCGAGCACTAGACCCTGGTGCTTGCTCTGAACATGTGAACCTTGCATTCTTTCAACTACATTTGAAAAAGGGGAAACCTAGCGGTAGCCCCTCTAGGGCCTCCCCTGGATCTGTACTACTGCACTGTATGCATGGGATGAATGATCCCAGAGAGTGATTCTATCAAAGCTTGTACTTATATTATTTTTCAATACTGCTTTGTTAAAACACCGGCTAACAAAACAAAAATTATGCCTTTCAGGTTGTGGAACAGGCAAGTACCTGGGTCTCGCACCAGAGTCCTTTATTCTTGGGTCTGACAGCTGTTTGAAAATAAGTGAAATTGCTGCAAAAGGGGGTCACAATGTTGTGACCTGTGACAATCAGAATCTTCCCTTCAAGGACAATTGTTTTGATGCAGTGATTTCTGTTGGTGTCATTCACCATTTTGCCTCTGCAAAGAGGCGCATCAAAGCACTGGAGGAGCTTTACAGAATTCTTCAACCTGGCGGTAAAATGTTAGTGTATGTTTGGGCATTTGAACAAGATGAGCGAAAGGTTCGTAATAGAGGCATTTAGTTTATTAAATTCATTCATTCTCCTTCATCCAGTTAATTGTAGCCTGCGAGCAGGCTCACCTTTGCGCCACACGCGCGAGTGATCTGCGAGCGAAGCGATCTGGTGGGCAGGAGTCTGGTGCGGAAGCGCCAAGGTAGTGAGCCTGCAACGATCTCTGTAAAGTTTTCATTTCTGCGTTGCCTGAACAACGTGAAATACCATTGGCCGAAAAGCGCGAAAGGTGACAAAACTGTCAATCCATTATGTTTGATAAACAGTTCGTCAACATGGATTCAGGAGAGTTTAGTTCGCGTATTTCTGATGTTTTAACAAAGTTTTAAATTGAAGAAGGAGCAGGATACGGCTGTCAAAAATCTTTTGTCGAATCGAGACGTACTCGCCGTTTTGCCGACTGGATACGGCAAAAGTTTAATATTTCAAACGTACGCGATGGCGGCACAAAGCATAAACAACATGAATGCTTGCATCCTGGTAATTTGCCCGCTTACATGCAGCATCATCAAAGACCAGATTACCGAAACAAGGTAACTAGGAATCAAGTGTGTGTCCTTACTGGAAATAAGCTTCCTTGAGCTTAAGGAATCTGCGTTTGAGATCGTGTTTTGCTCTGCCGAGCGAGTGATGGAGAAGGAGTTTAGCGAGCCACTGTCATCGCGCTGTCAAATATCAAACTTCCGGTGAAATTTAACTGGCTTATCGCATTCCTGTGGTTTCCGGGGTGGAAGTGAAAAAACATACAGAGATCGTTGCAGGCTCACTTTCTCGTGGCTTCGCCAGTCGCGTGACGCGGCTTCGCCGCGCGCGTGTAACCCAAAGGTGAGCCTGCTCGCAGGCTAAGTTAATTGTAGTTAAAGATAATTTACATTAGTCAGGCCACGTTTTGCAGAATTAATACATAGCTATACATGTACAGTTAAAAGCAGCATCTTTCACGTATGTTCAAATTGAGTTAAAAGGGGCACTGTCACCTGGAGTTTTACGTTTTGCGGCGTTACGTTTTGATTTTTTCAAAGGGAGAACAAACCATAGTCAGTTACGGGCTATTTTTTCACGAAAGAAAGGAAAAATTCGAAAAAATCAGCCTGATGTTTTCAAGTTGCAGCCATTCGCATCCTGGTGATCCGCAGCCAAACACACTTTTAAAATTATAGTCCAAGAGAACTGGTTGGGTAGTTTTAAGCGAAACTGAACCAGTATTTGTTGGGTTTCCTGTGATTAGAATGTCTTTTGGCTTATCCTAAAAATTGGTGACAGTCTCCCTTTAAGATTAAAATGGCTGATAGGGGTATGATATATATATATATATATATGTTTATAGCAGAAAATGCGCCAAAAGTATATTTTAAAAATTGTGTTTATTTTCCGCAGTTTGATGGTCAAGATGTCTTAGTACCCTACACACATTATCAAAGGAAAAAAGGTATCTTTTTTGAATTACTGCTCGTTTTAAAATCTGTTTATGACAAGTAAGTAAATAGTTGATTAGGATACACATTTAATTAAAGGCCAACTAATGGTTTATGAGGGCAACATTTTCTTGTAACTTGTTGCGCCTATATACCATCTTCATTTTCATCATTGCGCAACAGCATCACATCGACATTTCAATCCTAGCAGTATGCAGGATGTTTGTCACATGAACCTAGTATAATGGCCTAGCTACCACGAGTCTCCTTTAGCTCAGTGATAGAGCATCCGAAGTACTAATCAGAAGGTCATAGGTTCGACTCCTGTTGGAGGGGGAGATTGGGGGTTGTTGAACACCGCATTACCGCAAAAAAAAAAAGAAAAAAAAAAAAAGAAAAAGAAACCGGAAATACCGCAATTTTATAGTAAACCTGTATAGCTGGCGAATTCGTTGACCCAAGGGCAAAAATAGAGGCAATAAGGAGTGGCGGGACCATGGAAACATTGATACGGCTTTAAACTGGTTGTTAAAACACAAGGCTGTTTCAGGTTGCTTCCGAAGCGACCAGAAACGGCTAAAAGTGGTCGGAAAATGTGAAGGATACGTTTTTATACCAACTATCGTCGACCAAAACGTAAAAAGAAAACGCATCCCGCAGGTTTGGAGAATACCGCAATACCGCAATTCAAGATTAAAATTACCCTTAAATACCGCATGAAAAATTGGTCAATACCGCAAACACCAATGCCCCTCTCCTGTTGGGAGTACTTGGTTTTCTTTTTTCCGAGTGTGCCTGTGTCACTGACAGAAAAACATCATCTTTCAATTTAAAAGCATTGTTACGCGTTTTCCCGAGCATTAACGGGCATTATACCCAGACCTCTGAGAGCAAACGCTGGAGTTTGTCCGAAAGACAGAGAAACTCAATAAGAAAGATTGCAAGGACCTATTTCCCAGTTGCCAGTTGAGGAAGTTGTGGTGGAACACCCAAATTCCTCTAATCCCTTGAGCACCTCCCTCAATCCCCCTCCCCTCCCCACTAAAAAGAAGATCGAGATTCCTTAAGAAAGCCTCAAAACCAGATTGGCCCAAAGAGAATAGTAAAAATGTACATTCAGTATTTTATAAGCCTTCTTTTTGAAGTTGAGTTACTCCGAACTCTACAGCTAATGTGTCTTTGGGGAATCTTTTCACCGTTTTCTTTTTTACTGCGGAGGGTTACTGACTTTTGTAACCTCGACTCTGGCTGGGAGAGCACCTTTTCCACTTCTGCCTTTTAGTTCAGAAGAAGGCGGTGAGAGATTTCATTAAAACTAACTGACCGAATTATCCCGTTTACAATTTTTTTCAGCGCGTAGAACTCAGTCCACTCCTGTGATGTCGAGACTCCAGCCACAGGTGAGAGACAGGGGGTTATCGCGCCCGTCTACTGCTTCATGGCGTTCGCGGCGAGCATTCTCTCTCGATAGCCCAAGCAGAGAACAGAATCAACCCTACACGCAGTCATCTAACAAAGCGGAACTCCACAAAGAAGCTCCTGTCCAGGGAACGATTCAAAGTGGATGCACTTCCAAATATGCTGTATTACAACACGTTAGAAAAGGAGGAAGCATTTCTTCCTTTGAGCAAGAACAGAACCTTGATTGTTCTGAGCTATCAGAAGTTAATCCCGTCGCAAAGCTCAAGAAGTTTCTTAACAATGTCATAGAGAAACTTTTTGATGACAAAGAATCCGAGAGGACAGGCAGTCACGCTCAAGGAAAGGCACATGCCAATCTCGTTTCCATGGACACAAGCACAGATTTCAGCGCTAAATTGTCGACTCTGATGTCCTATTTTTCGTCTGAAAACCGGGAGAAATACTTCAACGGGGAGTTTCTTTCGTTACTGGCCAAAAAATTGTTTCCTGGCAAAGACGAGTTGCATCTAAATGAGTTTAGCCAGCTATCCGCTGATGTCAAGGAAACTGGTAGTGAGCTGCCAACCAGAGAGAGAGGAGACAACGCTCCCAGAATTCCAAGAATGTCTCAATCCAGTGACGTCATCATTTGTATGAATGACAAAAGAGCTGAAGCCCGCCGACATGGAGGAAGAGTGGAGAGGGTGAACGGAGTTAGCCTCAGTGTAGTTGCCAGACTTGTCGAGACTCTTGCATCCTCAAGCGATGCAGAAAGTGACAGCTCTAGTTCCAGTGATTATCTGACATCGGACTCCAGTGCTGCAGAGGACTGTGACCGAGTTGCATCTTCTCTTGTTGCCCGTGGCAACAAGGCTTTCCATCACACCACTGTCAATTGTGAAGACAGGCCTGAAAACGCCTCAGCTAAGTCGGTGACTGCTGAAGACTCGCTGTCTTCATCGTCGTCATCGTTGCTTTCGACATCCTCATCGTTATCGTCATCACCATCAAGAAATTTCCAGAAAAAGGTTAAAAGCAAGTTATACCAAAGATACTATCATGTTTTCTGTGCTGGCGAGTTAGTGAAGCTAGTTCAAGATGGAATCCCGTCTGCCGTACTCTTGAAAGAATACCACGACCACGGAAACTGGGCAGCCATTTTTGAAAAGACAGAAGCTTAATTAGAGTAAAGTAAATTTTAGAAAACCCATCAAGCAAAATTTAACCAGTAACCAAAACAAAAGAATGGTTCTGTGGTCCAGTAGTGTCATCTCTAGTATCAATCACAGGTTTTTAAATTTAAATCGTTTAAGCTTGAAAAGACTTTTTAATCAACTTCTTAGCTGGTGCCGAAATACAAAAGGAACGAAATAACATTTTTGCTAATTGGAATTGGTAAGAAATATTTATTTTACGATAGCTTAATTTGAAAATTTTACAGGAGCAAGAAATGCCATATATATTTAACACCATAAATATATATTTTTTTGAATTTTGCCTTTTATTTTTATTTATTTGCTTGGCCATGTCACATACGTTTTAAATTTAAAAATTTAAAATCGTGATTTTAGAGATGTATATAATTATAACTGATAAAAAAAAATCTATAATGTGGAATTATTATGAACGCGCTGGTCATAATTTGCGTTACGTCCTTCGCAGCCGCGTGTATTCATATGTGTATTGGTTGTCACGCAGTGTTTGTACGCCAAAAGTTGCGTGATGCTTCTAAGAAGCGTTGTGTGACCGAACCAATAACCGTTGTGTGGTGACGCAAATCACAGGTGCGAAGAAGACCTAATTATGCTAAATTGAAAGTTAACATCCGTATTTTTAAATGTTTTCACTTTTTAGCGAGTTCGAACAAGAGAATTGATTTTTGAGATTATTGTGGATCAAGAGAGAAAGGAATAATTTGAGAAAATTTACAGCAATCGACATTTTAGTTAATAAAGGGCACAGGGAGATTTTTTGGCTTTAAATTTTTAACTTATATTTGCGATTTTAATAAAAAATTGTCAACTTAGGGCTCTGTATGAATCTTTTGCATGTACCTTTTTGTTTAACCACGTGAACAATCCGTTCAGTCTAACGATGTGGTATAGTTTCATGTCGCGTAAATTTTCTACGGTCTTCGTGATTGATACTCGAAAATCAGAAATCCGCTGAGAGAGTGGAACCCATTCAGCATATTTTGTTACCATGGTTACCCTTACTAAGAAACGAAAGCTAAGTAAGAGAGGAACAAACCGGAAATAACTAACCGTAAGTGCTGAAGTGCTTGCGTTCTCCTAGCAGATTTCTGATTTTGGAGTATCTGTTGCAGTTAATTTTTTTCTTCAGTTAAAATTTATTCTTCCTTTGTTTTAAACTCATTATCTTACATAACCATACCCAAAAACAAAGGAAGAATAAAATTTAACTGAGGAAAAAAATTAACTGCAACATATCCATTGTAGTCACGACCATTTTACCTGACCCACAAATTCTTTGGTGACTAACCTCCTCTCCTCAAAGCCGTACTACATAGGCAATTTGTACTGCAGATTCTTTGGACATGGTGGAAAGGCAACCACCAAGGTGAAAGAAACGTTACAAGCGAGTATTTGTAGAATTATGGCCTGTGAGGAGAATGGGGTTGTTGTAAAAGCTGTCTGAATATCGGTAATTTTCGTCAACCGATTTGTGACGATGCACATATCGGGTCAAGGAGTCTTTGTTTTCAGATATACAGTGATATACATGAATTACTACACACATCGATTAATCGGGAGACACGTTTGGGCAAAAAGTATTGTTTAATTTGAAATCAAAGCCCCCTGGAAGGGAGGGAGGGTTACAAGACTAAACAGTTGAAAGCGAACCGTACAACGTGGGAATGAAACACGAGAACAGCGAGCTGATTGCACAATTGATCGAACTAATAATTAACTACTTTGATCAAATAAAAACGCAACACCCATACATGTACGTTGTTTGCCCAACGGTCCGCGTAGGGCTGTTACGAAATGTAACAAAGATATGTTTTAACATTTTTCTGTTATGACGTGATAGTTACAGTATCTTAATTCTTTTGGATCTTTGCGGTTCGGTGCATGTATGAATATGTAATCCTGAAATTCTGAAATGAGACGAAAAAGGAAATGTACATATTACAGTGATCCCGTTAGCGAAAATCCCTCCCTCTCACTCTCCCGTCCCGACATGCAGCAGGCATGGTCACGTGCCCATTCGTTGGAGGGAAATTGGGGAGAGGAGAACGGAACAAAAGCGGAACCGCGCCACAGGCATATGGCCGCCATTTTATTGTTGTGGTGATGTTTACATCCTTGAAAGTAATTTAAATCTTATCCGCCATTTCCTGGCTGTAGATTTGGTGCCCAGAATCAGAGCTTTGAGCCTCAGTTTCTGTACGTAGGAAGAAGGAGCGCCAATCGAAAGTTTTAATCTTAAAGACCACTTGAAATCTGCTTTGCTTGCAATTTCATTATATTATGGGAGACATTATTGTTGACACCTATCACTATGAGGCGAACAGCTTGCCAAACGAGGCATTTGACGTTTTAATTCAGTTCTTCCGAGAGCAGAAGCTCTGCGATGTGGTTATTCAAGCTGGAGAGCGAAAGGTGAAGTGTCATCGAGTTGTTTTGTCTTCTTGCAGTGCGTATTTCCGCGGCATGTTTACGAATGAAATGATTGAGTGCTCTCAAGACACTATCGTTATCCAGGGGCTGTCCGAAAAGGCGGTTATTCAGTTGATTAACTTTATGTACACACGAAAAATCACGATAAGTATTGACAATATAGAGGCTCTGTTGACGGCTGCTGCAGTTTTTCAACTTGATTTGGTTGTCCACGCTTGTTGCGAGTTTATGAAGCGGCATCTTCACCCATCGAACTGTTTGGAAATGAGAGCCTATGCCGAGCTTCATGGCTGTGTAGACTTTATTGAAGCAGCTGACACTTACTCAAGGAGTTGCTTCGTGAGTCTTATGAACACAGAAGCCCTTCTTAAAACCTCTTTTAGGCACTTTGTCTCCATTGTTTGTGGAGATGATCTTTATGTTAAACGAGAGGAACAAGTATTCGAATCCATTATGGCTTGGGTTCGATATGACTTGATGTCACGTGAACATTTTTTGCCAGATCTGTTGAGTCACGTTCGACTACCCTTGATTGCAACCGATTACCTCATACAACGTGTGGAAAAAGACAGTGCTATTAGAAGCAATGTAGCTTGTCGAGATTTGATTGATGAAGCAAAGAATGTCAAGCTTTATCCTTCTTTAGTGAAAGTAAACATAAGAACTCAGCCCCGCAAATCAACTTCTGGGGCCTTATTCTCTATTGGTGGCCGTGGGAAGTCTGGCGATCCTCTCCAGTGCATTGAATGCTACGACTGGTTTCATAACTGCTGGTTTCAGGTGGCAGAAGTCTCCACACCACGACGTCATGTTGCTGTGGCGTCAGTGGCAGGGAAAGTTTATGCAATAGGTGGTCATGATGGTGGACAACACCTTAACACTGTGGAATGTTTTGATCCAGAAATTAATCAGTGGAAGGAAGTTGCACCAATGGAAATTTCACGGCGTGGAATGTCAGCAGGTGTCTTGGAAGGAGTGATTTATGTTGCCGGAGGTTTAGATGAAACGACTTGCTTTGATGCTGTTGAAAGGTAGATATTTGCTTATTTTGTTAGCTCAAGCAAAGTTCCTCACAACGTTAATAGAGAGGAATGGCTATGAAGTCCGGCAAGTACTTCAGTGGAGCAAACAAAGATCTTGTGATAAAAATAAACACTATTATAAAATGTTCGAGCATTTGTACACACTGTGATTGGTCAGTTGGAGCTCATTATACATGTAGTTCTATAAAGCGTGCAGTCTATGTCGTGCGCATGCTTTATCGAGTTATAATGCACGAGGCTCATATCCTGAGTTTCATACATGTATCATGAATTTCCTAAGCATTTTATAAAAGAAATTAAAAATGTCATCCTTGTGCACTGTCGAGTTATATAAGCACTTGGAATTTTAAATTGCACTTGAGAAGTGCGAGAAGCACTCAGCCGCACCTTGTGTTTCTCTGTGCACGTCTCTAAAAAAAATTCCTGCGTGCTTAGATAACTCAGCAATGCACTCAGATGCTTTTTTTTATTTAAATCACGATGTTTTGACCTCTCTGAGGTCATTTTCAAGTGCGAGTGAAAATATAAAATTAGCATTAATATAGTAAAAACTGATAAAAATGTCACAAATGCTAAAATGGGATAAAATATGTGAAAAAAGGACTCAAAACAATGAAATAAACAATAACAAAATAATATGGCTCATTGACAAGAACTAATCTAAACAAATAATTTTGCATGGGTGGAATCACACTGTTTCTTTAGTGTTGGTTTCAGTTCTTTGATAAAAAAAGCATTCTTTTCAAAAATAGGGCACTGTCAAACTTGTTGACTGACTCTGTCTCAAAATGTTAAAACTGCGGTCGAAACATTATGATTTTTAAACCTTAATTTTTATCACAAAATCTACATGTATACATGTATCTCTAAGAAATTACTCATCAAACAAAGGTCCCAAGATTTGTGCTGCAATTCCCACAACCATGCACAGTGGACACATGTCTAAACCTACAGGTGTATTGTGTTATGTGCACAGTGAAAGCCAAAAAAATAGAACAACAACAACAACAAAAATCTACAACAAAGATTATTCTGTCACTGGCTTCATAACCATTTTTCTCTCTCACTGTTAACTGTAACCCTAGTTACGTGTACTCCTGTAGATGTATTGTATCTTTTTTTTTAGCAGTTTCTGAGCATTCAAGGGACTGGTTACAGAGACAGAGCAAAAATATAACCATAGTGAAATATAGTGCAGTGTCTCTGGTGGGCTAAATGAATGATAAGACAAATGTTCACAAACTGGTACCTAATAAAAGAAAAATGTCTGTTTACAAATTTGTTAGTGGGTCAGGCTCCCGTTCATTCACCACTGTTAATGAAGGTGCTCATGAGATGATAAATTTTTAAGTACTCACATTTGTAAAGCAAGTGTCCTAGAGACCAAACTTTAAGTGTAATTATTTTGTATCAAGTCACGAAGTGCCAGTGAAGATTTCTTCTGTTGAAATTGCAAGTAAGTTAACAATAGAACATATTTTTGTTGTTGCAGATTGTTTTGTTGTTGCAGATTGTTTTACATGGTCCGACCATGTTGAGTATATTTCATCTAAGGTTAATAAGAACCTTGGTCTTTTACGTAGGATTAAGTATTATTTGCCTTATGATGCCCGGTTACTTTTTTATAACAGCTTAGTGTTACCTATTTTTGATTATGCTGATTTAGTCTGGGGAGACAAGGACAATATCTCACTAATGAATGAATTGCAAATTCTGCAAAACAAAGCAGCTAAGGTGATATTAGATAGACCACCTTACTCCTCATCCACTGATGCATTAACAATCTTGAGATGGCCGAATCTCGAAGAACGTAGGAAATGTCATCGATGTATATATGCATACAAGTGTATTAATGGCCAACTTAATCATTCTTTGGACATTGTTAGAAAGAGTGATATGCACTCCTACAATACTCGCAATAAAGATACTATAAAGCTCCCCAAAATTAAATACAATTGGGGAAAACATCGTTCGCGGTACCACTGTTTCAAAGACTTTAATGAGTTAGAGAAAACTGTAAGAAACTCAGCAAGTTTGCCAATTTTTAAGAAGTGCCCTAATTAAAGTTTCTTTTATTTGATTTCAACTTTAACTCTGCCCATTTCAATGATTTGGTTTTTTTACAGGTATGATCCTGAATGTGATACCTGGAGTATGGTTGCTCCTATGCTGATGCCTCGCGGGGGAGTGGGTGTGGCAGGCCTGGGAGGTTACCTTTATGCTGTTGGTGGCAATGACGGTGCTGCATCTCTCCAGAGTGTAGAGAGGTACAACCCTCATACAAACAAGTGGAGTCGAGTGGCACCTATGAATCGTAGAAGAGCAGGTATGACAGTCAATAGTTACATGAAATATGTTCTTTTTTGATGCTTAATAATTACCCTTTGTCCGTGGGTACTTATTGCACATGTACACACAGGGCTGTGCTCTAAGGGTGCCCGAGTGCCTCAGGTGACTAACTTTTGCCTTTGGGCAACCAGATAATCTTATTTCTTTCATATAAGCTTTATGCTGGGTGCCCTGGATCTCATAGTTTGGAACCTTTGGGCTCCTTGTAATTTTTCTTAGAGCACAGCCTTGACACATATGACCTACAGTGTATTTGCCTGTTTGTTAGTTTTTGTTTGGGTAGCAGCTCTCGTAAGGCCTCCCAGCTTTGCCAAGGACAAGGACAAAAAAGGATCTGAATTAACAGAATTTTTTCCAACTTCTAGAAACTAACAGCAAATGGCATTTGAATATGTGAGAAACTAACAGCAAATGGCATTTGAATATGTGGCAATCATTAAAGAGAATTAATAGTTTGAGTGAATGGAAAATTT
Source organism: Meandrina meandrites (assembly GCA_963693305.1). Lineage (NCBI taxonomy): Eukaryota > Metazoa > Cnidaria > Anthozoa > Scleractinia > Meandrinidae > Meandrina > Meandrina meandrites. The sequence continues at coordinate 7,283,913 of OY855910.1, forward strand.
CTCTAATGTACAGTATTTTCCATAGGTGTTGGTGTTGCTGTTGTAGGAGAATTCTTGTTTGCCATTGGTGGATTTGACGACTCCTCTCCTTTGGATTCAGTTGAGAAGTACGATCCTCGTACTAACCAGTGGACCTATGTGGCAAACATGACAACCTGTAGGGGAGGGGTGGGTGCTGGTGCTATGGGAGGCCGCCTATGGGCAGTTGGAGGCCATAATGGTGAACAATATCTAAACTCAGTAGAATCCTACAACCTCTTGGCTGATCGATGGGAAGAAAGTGCACCTATGCATGTGTTTCGCGCAGGATCTGGTGTTGTGGGAAGCTTTTGTGATATCGAAGTTTTAAGAAATGCACATGACTCATCCAATCACAGGATAAAGGAGGAAGTTTGAGCTCATTGTTATACAGGTATTAAATAGCACAAGGCTCTGAAAAGGGTGAAGCAGTGCTTGAAAAAACTTGACTCCCAGCTTGCCCTTTGGACTCTCAAAACCTGCTTCCCAGGGAAGTTTCATGCTTGTCTTAGCTTACATGTACTTTTTTATGATTTTAATCTGCAAATGACTTGGCTTGGCCCTCACTCATTTGCACAAGAGAGCATGGAAAGTTACTTGCCTGGCACAAAAATCTACTTTTCCTAGATGACCAGAGATTTTTTGTATCTGAGCTCTGTCACAGTTGGCACCAGTTGGCACCAGCCACATCATGAAATATAAATATTTTAGCCTGAATTCTGCAATTTTCACAATCCATGTTAATCTTCCTCATTCTAACTCATCCTTGTTCCTTCTCAGCTTAAAATATTATTTCAAGTGTCCTTCACATTGAATGCAAATTTTATACATAATTTAATTGATACTGACATAGACCCTTTCAGTTATCTAGGAGGGTTCAAATTGAATTACTCACTTAATAGCTTGAGTTTTGTAAATACAGAATTCAGACTACTAGAAACATGAGCTACAACTGGCTCATGGTTGCTATGGTTTCAAACTGTTGACCAATCAAAGTTCACACTGGTTACCTAGAATTTCTAGAGTTAACTCCTCCAAATTTTGTGCAGCAAGGAACGATTCTGACGTGGCACCATAACATTTGAAACAGTTCAATTTTAATTGTAGTGCCAAGAGATTAAGTTTTGTTCTAACAAAAAAAAATGTTTATTGTTGGCTAACTTATTTTTAGTGACACCAGATTAATCTAAATTATTACATACAGATTGCTTTCGCTTGTAAGTAGTGGTAGAAACAACAATAATTATACACTTAAATGTAGTTGCATGGTAATAGTTATAAAAGTAATTAAATTTGCTATTTTAAGTTAAGCAAGACACTAAACAGGCAATAATTTATATTTTTTCAAATGACAATACGTAATATATTTATGATTAGTAAAATTGTACAAAGTGCATTCCATACTGTGAATGTATCCAGGCTGTAACCAGACTTTTCTGATAACCGAGGCAATTGCTTAGCCCTGAAACTAGGGGGTCAAATTTTGAAGACTAGGAGCCCAGAAATGCAATTTTTAGGTGATATCAGAAACATGAAAACATGTATCTTGTTTTTTTTTTAGATTTTGACCAAGGCAAGTGCCTACATGTACGGCCCTGGTATCCCATGATTTTTTACCATGTCACTGCTCTCACTGTTAGGCAGAACACTCTCTCCTCTGCAGAGACTCCTTCAGTGGAGGGAGGAAAGACGAGAAAATGCAACGGGCCATACCCTTTCTTTTAGCTCTCCCCATTTTCCAGCCTGTTTGAGAAAAAAGAAAAGAGGCCTCTAGGGAGGAGAGAGGTCAGTCTAACCGTTTAACTAGAAACTAAAATATTCCATCAGATTTGCATAACTACGTACACAAGAGCATTCTCCAAAATACTGATAAAAGAAATAGAACGTAAAAAAATGGACATAAAATAGCTTGGGAATGGGTTGGACAAAGACATTTCGGATGTAATAAAGTAAACACAAAATTTGATTTTTATTTTTTCTTGGGAGTGATTTTCAATTAGGTGTTGAAAGTAATTCGCTTCTGCTTTGGTTTTGCATTACTGTGCTAAGTGATTGGCTTAAAAATCTCGTGCCAATTTCTCAGCCAATCAGGAGTATGTGACTTGCTCGCACCTGCCTTTGATTGGTTTACTGAATTGTCTGACCCCTTTCACCTTTGTGATTGGCCAGGGTGATAACTTTGGCTTTTTATTTTGATGACAACTGAAAGTCACTCTAACCAATTGCATTTGGAGTTAGTTGCAATAATTGCAACTTATTAACAGATTGCTCATACATGCATGTGCAGTGCAGCTATTTCAAGGTTGTTGGAAAAAGGCACCAAAGTACATGCAACCGAAAGGTGGTCTAGGCATTCACTGGAATTTTGTATATTGGCCAAGGGGAAGTGTACAAGTTTGTATTTTTGCAGGTGAAGGAGGCCTTTATCTTTCACTTTATTTTTACCATCACATGTCTCAGGAAAATCCTTCTAAAAACGCACCTTGTTTTCACATGTCTGAAGAGAAAGAAAACATGCAAATTCACGTTTGCTACATTTAGTTAGTATTCAGCTCTCTACCTCTACCCAGGCCACCTTTCGGTCTTGTCACGCGCAGTTGTGCTTTTTTTCTGACAACCTTTCTCGAAATAGCTATATACAGTACTGACATACTCACATTGCTTTCACAAAATTATGTGGTATTGTAATGCTTAATGGCAAATTTGTAAGTGGAATTCATAGCACTTTTTTGAAACAGTCGCAAAACCAGTTTTGTAGTGAAAATATATAGTGATATACCAGTAAATATGATTGCTGAACAATCTATTAATTCAACTGGGCGTTCCGAATTTATTTTTTTAATTTTTCCAGCGTAACTATTCTGTAGTCTTTGTGGTGTGAAATAAAAAAAACTACCAGTATTAACTGGATTTCTTGTATTTTTGTTTTACTTGTGTTTTGCTAGAAGGGTTTGTTGGAGTAGCCATGTAATTTTTCTCGAACCTTTCAGATGTTTCAACCGTAACTTTTATCTTCAGTTTGTTCTCTGTGGTTGAGAAATATAACTTTAACTGCTCATTTATTTCAGAGCCACAGTCGATTTGTTTTAGCTGATAAATTGCATGCTTGCTTGTTTGTTTTTTACACCCAAGTAAACTTTCAGCCGGCATGCACAACAGCGCGAGCGAAGCCAAACGCTCGTCCTCGTCTAATGACTTCAATTTTCCTTCAAGAATTCTTTCACTGATCTATTGAGAAAAAAGTCTATCTCCTCCCAATATTCCCAAAAATAACACTAACACCGCAAAAACATAGGTTATTATTATTCTATTGAGATGAGTGAACAATTTTTTTTGCTTGAAAGGCGAACGAGATATTCGCATTAAACCCAAGTTACACAGCGGAAAAAACGGCCTTCAGGTAGAACCCCTCCTTAAACTTTGTACATTTTCACTTGAATTTCATCTAGGCAGTCAGAAAGGTCGGAAAGCGGGAGTCCCAAGCTGGCGGGAACCGGGAGAAATTGAGAAATATTTCACAGCATTTCGTAATATTTTGCAAAAGAAATGGGACAAAGACGGGAGGAAAAGGGCGGGAAGCAGGAATAAAAGGTACGGGAAGCGGCTGCGGGAGTAGAAGATACGGGTAGCGGGAGGTTCAGACCCCCCCTCCCTACCCGGCTGCGGGAACCCCCCATTTTTATTTCAAAGTTTGAGTTCCTAAAAGATAAACAATCAATAGGCAAAGTTTGACAAAAGTGTCAATGCTGGTTCTTACAGTCATAGTTAATAGAGTGGAATGAAATCCCGTGCAGCAGAAACCGCGCTCGGCCCATGGCCGCGCGGTTAACGAGAGAGACTGGTAAAGATTACGCAATTCAATATGGCGACCATGAACAGAGTCCTAGCTTTACAGTCTTCAAGATCGTTCTTTGCGTTAAACAAAACGGTACGTTTTCCTTAATTTTTAATCACGGCGATGTCTTCGTGTGATTGTTATCTGTTCTTTAATTTCATTCTATTAAACTTATTTCTAATTTACAGGGCCGTTCTGAAAACCACTTTATGTGAGATCGCCCCCTGTTTAAATATTATTATTATTATTATTATTATTATTATTAATTGTGCCATGGTTTGCAGTTAGGAGGAAACGTTTCGTCATGTTCATGTCGTTGTGCACTGAGGAGATGTGCAAGTTCCCTTTCTACAGAGAAGAAATCCTTGATAGCGGAGGGACCTAGTCTGGGGGACTTTATATCAGGGGAAGTTAGCCCACAGGAAAATCCTTACAGAAGAAAAAAAGGACAAAGGTACAGGGTTAAATGTCTTTCAGTTTTACAACCAGATTACTACTAAAAATATTGACATGCCAGTGATTTGTAGTAGTCATCCATCGTTTAATCTACAGTGAAAGCACACTAGAAGCTTCATGCTGTAGAAACTAGAGTTAAAGTGCTGGCATGAAGCCAACTATCATGCCTGCAAAGTAAACTTCAATCCTTAATTCCTGCTCACACCTGCAGAGCATTTCTTCACGCTAAGCTGAAATGTTTGAGCTATTACAGCTGTATGTAAACTCGAAGTAATGCCAAAAAAAGGTATATGAAAATGATGATACTTCCCCTGAACTCTCCAATTTTATAGAAGGGAAAAGTACTCGTGACAAGGTTCTGTTTGACGACAAATATTCTGGGACTGGGACTCAGAAATGTTCAGAGCATCCTCAGATATCTTCAGAACGTCCTTGGTAGTCTTTGGATGGCTTTCGATATACCCGGGTTGTTTTTCCATAATCCTGTTTAAAATCTCAAGCCTTTGACTCTGAAAACATTGACAGGTGTATTCAACTGAGCCACTGCTCTCAAGCTCGAAAGAAGATTCCTTTTCAAAGGGAAATTACAGCCAGACATGTAAAATGTACTATTGACTTAATTTTTCAAAAAATGCTAGATAACATTGGGCATGTCAGTGCTGAGACCTTGCGTAATATATCTGATCAAAATACAGTGGAATCCTGATTTGTCGATAGACAAAACACTGAACCCCACTCCATGGACTACCCCAACGGTATACCCCACAAATGGACCCCTAAAAATGGACTACCCCTACTCCTACCCCAGTGGTTGCCCTCATGGACTACCTAAAATTATTCAAAATGGTGGTTAGAGGCTGTGCAGGACAAAAATAAACAAGGTACTTGCATGAAAACTTTTTTGTTTTTTTTTTTGAAATGGTGATTCCACAGTATTTTAAAGGATCCTTGTACATCAACAGTAACATTATATTCCTGCTCTGTAACATGTACATGTACCTTTCTTTTACTTTTAATTAAAACATTTTTTTTTTGTCAACACTTTTAATTTTTATTAGCATTTCACACAAAAAAGATTACTTACAAAGTATTACTCTACAAGTGACATATGCAACTTACAAGTTACTTACAAATAATATGTTACAATTAAATTACAATTAAACATGACTAGCTTACGATAATCACTCTACAGTATACAATGATAACGAAACAGACTAAATAACTGACAGTACTGAGATTACTTACTTATTGACAATATATTTGAAAGTTACAAACGCAACAACATTGCTCACAAAAATTTTAACTGTACTAACAATAGTAACAAAAGTAGGATACGAGATATAAAAAAAGCAATTACAGATGTCATACTATTCAAATATTTCAAATAATAATACCATACTTAAAAAAAAAAAAATTAATTAAAACATTTTTAACTTCATACCTGCCCTGTGCTTTTGACATGTACAGTAGTTCATAAGACTGAAATCTGAATCTGCTTGTTTTTTTTTTGTGTTAGATTGCGATTACCACCATGGCTTAAAACACAGATACCCACTGGCAAAAATTACCACAAACTCAAAGAAACACTCAGAGAGTTGAACCTCTCCACTGTGAGTACAACTGATAATTATTGAATATGTACGTCTAGTAAATTGGGTGGCCAAATTCTTGTAGCTTGTTATACATGTACGGTCAGATGAAAGACAGACACTGTACAGTTGTGTTTTTGGCAAGACACATTTACAGTGCCTTTCCTCTCTCTAGGCCCGGATCAGGTGGTCTGTGTTCAAGCCCAGGCTGGGGATACTGTGTTGCGTTCTCGGGCAAGACACTTTACTGCCACAGTGCCTCTCTCCACGGTGTATAAATGGGTACTGGCAAATTTAATACTGGGGTTAACCTTGTGATGGACTAGCATCTCATCCAGGGGGAGTAGAATACTCCTATGCACTTTGTGCTTCAGAAACCAGGATAAGCTCCAGCTTGATGCGCTGCTAGGCTTAAAATATACAGACTTTACCTACATGTACCTGTACCTTACCTCTCTGCCCAGGAGTACATGTATATACAATGCGTACTAGTGAACTGTAGAGCACCTGTCACAATGACAGACTGATGGAGAAACATCCTATGACACAATACTCCTCTGTAGTCTAGTGTTGCATGTATGGGACTCTTTGGCTTGATGCAGACTTAACAGTTGTAACAATATGGTAGTAAAATGATTATTTTATTGTGTTACACCGTGAAAAAAATGTGTTGCATTGTAGGTCTGTGAGGAAGCCAAGTGCCCAAATATTAGTGAATGCTGGGGTGGAGGGGAGCATGGAACTGCGACAGCAACTATTATGGTATGTACTGGTAATGACCAGCAAATAAATGTTATATACTCTACATAAGCAAGTGAAAATAAACAATAAAAACGAACGACATTTTGGAGTTGTCATGACACCATTTTCAAGTTCAAAAATAAAAAGAAAAAACTGTCAGACGACATTGGCTTAAGATAAAGTACATAATAAATAATTTAATATTCAATATCAATCCAAGCCAAACTATTTGCATGGCATTGCATATTTAATTATTTATTATGTTAATAATTCAACCACAACTTCAGTTAAATTCCCAAAATGTTCTGTGCTTCTTGACTGTTTGCCTAATGATTTTTCAACTTTTTAGATACTAGGTGACCAATGCACAAGAGGCTGTAGATTTTGTTCTGTGAAAACAAACAAGAAACCTCCTCCACCTGACCCTATGGAACCTTCTAACACTGCCGAGGCTATCAGTCGCTGGGGTCTGGACTATATAGTCATCACTTCTGTCGACAGAGATGGTAGGCAGCATTTTGAACAAACACTTAGTTTAATAGTTAGTAATACACAATAATATTACAGGAAACACCATCTAACTTTTATTAACTTTCACCATTTGGTAATGCTTAGTTTGATTTCTGAACTTTAAAATCACCCTCTGAACATTTGTAAAATTTTCATGCAAAGGTGGCTGACGACAGTTTCCAGCACTTGCCAAGACTTAGATTTTGATGGGTCGTTATAACCACTCTTGAACAGTTGATGCTACAGCCATGACAACAAACAAATGCCCAATGATTGGTGAACATGTTGTTATCAATTTTTATGACACAATAGAGTACCATTTCAAGAGTATAACCTTCTATTTTTTTATTGGAGAAAGTGTGCTTAATCAAGGCATAGTTAATAGAGGAGACTGGTTATGAAACCCGGCGAACTTCAAAGAAATATCTCTTTGTTATGGTTTTTGCATCGTCACGTGACATTGACCCTGCACAAGCAAAATTTGAAGATGGCGTCCCGAGTGAGTTCTATTCGAAGCGTGGTTGAATCCACTGTGAAAGTTGGCTTGTTCTGGTTGAAAATGAGTCAAAAACCATAATTTTTACAAGATAAAAGATCGTCGATTGCAATACCAGGCGATAATTCCGCTGCCTTCGGCTGTGGATCACGCAGAAGGAGAACAGAAATCGACATTTGGAAGCTATTCGCACCAGGCACACATTTGTGGAAGAAAGGCTGGCTGAACAAAATAGCCGAGTCGAGAGTGATAGGGTACTGTTTATCTGTGTAAATTATTTTGAAGCCATAGACACAGAAATATGTATAAGGTTTGTTTGACCATAGCATAGTACTAAGTAGAAGGGAAGGTGTTTATACTCACCATCGATCGCATGGATACAAATTTCGAATTCACTGTAAAGAGAAAGTTTTTTTCTCGAATATCTTTCTTTCCTTACAATTTAATTTTATTCCTGTCCAACGCATTTGTAAATGGTTGTTTTTTAATAGTCTCTCCTTGTATAATTTTGTTTTGTTCTTTATATTAATAAGAATAAAAGTGTTTCTGTTGTGAGTCAGAGGCTGACCCATTGCAATATCTTCACACATATGCATAGGTAATGAAACAGTAAACATTCATGTCACAGTAACAGTTGTTCTTTTTTTATGTAGGGATTTCTTTTTTCATTTCCATACAGCAGTAAACTCTTCGAGTCACAGATTGCTGATCATAATAAAAATTTCTCCTTGTAATATCCATATTACCTGTACTCCATCACACAGGCCATGATAATTTATCCCTGGGAATGTATCTTAAAAGTTGAAATAAATCTTCCTCTTATAAGTGTTAGAAATATGAACTTATTTTGTTGATCATGGGTTTTCTCCTTCCCTGGTCTACAAGAGGCTCATTTGCAAAAAGGTCTTCCTTGTTGTCACTACAGGTATTGCTTGCTCTCTTGGTCAGTCATGAAGTATTCTGAGATTCACACATACCGGTAATTGTAGAGCCTGTTTGATTTCTACTTCAGGAATGAAGATTATTTAGAAGTTATCAAATTGAAACTTAGCTATGAGCCTGATGATGAAGACATGATTTTAAAAATATAAAAACTTGAATGCTTTATTCTCAAATTATATCAAAGTGATTACTTTTGTGTTCCATCATCCCAGATGATCATGTTTGGATCCAGGGTAGATGTTGTATCCACTTATGTTCATCTAAGACACCCTAAATGCTGTTGTGCAAGGGTGAACTATTTGGTGGAATAACGGAATGTCACTAGTTTGCTCGCGGTTAGGTTCACCCCGGTTTGTGTCGTTAGGCTCACCCCGGTTTGCTTGTGGTTAGCTTTTACTTTGGTTTGCTTGCAGTTAACTTTTGTTGGTTAGGGCAATAAACTTTTGCTGTTCTGTCATTCTAACAAATAGTGTCACCCACTGTGCAACATATCAATTTTAAAACAAATTGTCTCTATTTGTGCAAAATTTCAATTTCTCCTAAGTCTCATAGGTTTATAACACCAACATTGGATAAGTAAGATTTTGATTGTATTCAGGGGAAATAATTAAGGAATATGACTTGAGATTTGTACGGGTTTTCTCAGTTCTCTAGTATAAACATTAAGATGTACTCAGTGGCACTGTCCAGGTTGGGGTGGGAATGCTTGGAGACAGAAACTGAGCAATTTGAGGGTAAATAAAGTATTCAGTTAAGTTCAGTTCAGTCCCTGTCCTTGTAGATATTTATCTTGATCATTTGGCACTTAACAATATTCTTGGCAAAAGTGGATTGAGTGATTCAAGTTCTGCATGTGATATTATCTGATAATCAAATTGTAGTTATTAAGGAAGTCACTATCAGGGTTATCCCAGCAATATCTAATCTTCGCAATTCAATTCCCAAAAATATTCTGCCTCTTTTGCACCCTTCTTCAAGGGTTTGATATAAATATCTGCTGCCTCACGTGCAAGCACTTCAGTTTCTTTTACATTGCATTTAACACTACCAACCATTTTATGCAAGAAGGCTTGGGGTAACTGTTTTAGCTGTTGGAATCCTTCCCTTCCTATTCTAAAGTTTTGCATCCCTGTGTCTCAAAACCTTCCACTTAAAATTCACATATGAATATACATTTTCAGCTCACTTTTACTTTTTCCATTTGTTTACTTGTTTGATATTTATATATTTAGCCGTGGGCTACCTGCACTACAGTAGCTCTTAGCTAAGTGTTAACATTTACATTTCTTCCCCAAGTAATTGCAAACATTCTCTTAATGCTGAGCCTACAACAACAACACCCCAATAATGTATTTGTCTATGGTAACTGAAGAATATTTGAAGAGTTAAAACATAAAGTGCGGCAGCCAAATTGTATGCTGGCTTTTTTGACTCACTGGAACTATTATTAGGAAGCACAAATTATCTACTAGGTATCCACTAGACTACTACAAGGTCTAGCACTAAAAACAATATAAACAGATCACCATATCCCAGATCTTTCTAAAAGGTTTAATATAGGAATATCGTGATTCGCAGGAACCCGAGAGGACATAACCAGTGACAGATAGGCAATATATAAGCTTATTTTGTAGGTGAGCGTTTGTAGGATTCCATTCACACGAATCGAGCAGCAAATCTGCCGAACATTTAAGCTCATTAGTTTGAAATTATGACTCAAAATGGCAACCTGTTATGCTTACATTACTAACTGTGACCGAAAATGCTTTTCTTATACTCCATCGCCTTCCAAAATGTCAAAAATTGCCTCTAAATCGTCTTCCCAAACAAACAGATCGTGTGCTCCGTCCGCCATCTTGAATGAACTTGTGCATGGTCAGAGTCACGTGATGGGTCTGTTCAACATCGGAGACCGCTCCATTGTTTAGCTCTTTGAAGTTCGCCGGCTTTCATAACCAGTCTCCTCTATTAACTATGATCAAGGCCAGTTGGACCCTAGTTCAAGTACAGTGCAGTTTTACAATTATTACAAATAACAAGTTTTGTTCTTGTGTTCAAGATCTCCCAGATGGTGGAGCTGCTCATTTTGCTGAGACAGTGACACAAATCAAAAAGAGGTAAAAGGCAGATTAACTGAGATTTTGTTTAATTTAATTGGTTGTTATCATTGTGCATAGACTGAATTAGCCTGCAAATACAGAAAGTTCGTCACACTGTCCAGGAGCAATGAGAAGCAGTCATATGCACAGGCTTAGACAAAGTGGATTTGGAATAAGCTTCAAGAGTACTGTTAACATTGTGTTTGTTTGTTTGGATTTTTACAAAACTGAGTGTTTGGTTCAAAAAACTTGTTCAGAGCAATAGTACACTTAAAGTCAGCCAATCTGATGCAAAGTCAAAATGTCAACCACTTACATTTAAGTCACAAAGTGTGTCCTTTACTTACCACTAGTTACACACTTTCCCTTCAATTCTGATTGGTTCATTCAATTTGTAAAGTTACTGGCTCTTCTTTGATTATTCTGGTGTGATTTGAAGGACGTCATTTGAAAACCTCTCTATCAGGGTGGTAAGTTTGTGGTTAGGAGGAATTCTTCATAACTTCTGTATTTTTCTTTAACATCCTTTAGAAATCCATCCATACTTGTGGAATGCTTGACCGGAGATTTCCGAGGTGATCTGAAAGGTGTAGAGGCTGTCGTCAATTCAGGACTGGATGTGTATGCCCACAATGTTGAGACAGTAGACAGACTGCAGTTGTGAGTTAAATTATTTTTTGCACACTTACTGTTATGTCGGTAAGAGGGGCTGTGGGCTAATCCCGGGACTAATGTCTAGTGGGTTGAACTCCATATTCAGTGGTCAGGTTACTTTGCTGGCCAGGGTCACGTGTTGTACACAGAAATCTCACAATCACTCTCCCAACTCGAGAGTATACATATGAATGGAAACCGCTGATCTGTTAGGGCTTTCAGACAAATATTGAGGATAGGGGTGCATTGTAAGCTGGGTATTGGACTAGCCTCTCACCCTTGAGGACTAGCGTTATTCGTAGTTGTTTCATGCTACGGAAAGAATGAAAACCTCCAACTTTGTGAGGCCAGTTTGTTGTTGTTGCTGATCAAATGCAACTTCAACTTCGCCACTTGTATTTCATTTTTTTTCATGAAGTTGTACTCGTTTGTGCTCTTGTCTATTGGATTATTTTTTTTATTGAAGGCTTGTGCGTGACCCAAGAGCAAACTACAAACAGTCACTAGAGGTACTGAGACACGTAAAAAGAATTCAGCCTAACATGGTGACTAAAAGTTCTTTGATGCTGGGACTTGGTGAAAGTGATGACGAGGTCCTACAAGCTATGAAAGGTGATAGTCCATTTCCAGTTACCAAATCCTGCACCAGACAGGAATATTCGAAAATAGCCTTGAACAGGCTCCTTCGTAGGCTAATTCGAGAACAGAATTCCGTTGTTAGTCAGATTTGTCCTGTCAAATCAGTCAATGCATAAATATACACTTGCTGTGAGATTTGTAGGAAAATCTCGTGGAGAAGGCTCATTGCATTGCACATTAAAACCATCGGACCAGCTGGCCAGTTCTGACTAAATGATAAGCGCCCTTAGACCATTGTTAGACTGACAACTGCTGATGAGGATTTCCATCGGCAGGTATAACATACAGCGATATTCAGTGTTAAATGAAGCTCGATATTGACCTTCTTTTGGCATGATGAAAGTCTTCAGGAAATAATGGCGACTTTCAGAAATAATATATTCACTCTTGAGTTTCTCCTTTGTTGGTTTAACAGATCTCCGTGAAGCCAACGTAAATTGCGTTACTTTAGGACAGTATATGCAACCGACAAAGCTACATCTTAAGGTAACGTAACGATCACGCACATAACCTACAAAAGAAAGTAAGAGATAATAATAATAATAATAATAATAATAATAATAATAATAATAATAATAATAATAATAATAATAATAATAATAATAATAATAATAATAATATAATATGACTTTATTTAACGAGGGTAACATAATTTACTGGTTGCCCAGTAGTTTACAATATGGCCCTCCCTAGTTTTACATAAAATAGAGTAAAGAAGAAAATATATATATGTATAACACAATAAAAAACCGGACCCTAATTAATTATTTACATATTATATAACTGTGAATAGTGATTAAAATTTAAATTAACTTAATACCAATAAGATCTAAAAAGTGCTACTAATTACAAAGTGTTCTAGTGTAGCATTTTGTTTCAGTAGCTTCTGGCGTACTTTTCCTGCAAATTGTTTATGCGATGTCCTATCCCGAATGGAAACATCCACATTATTCCAAAGGCGAGTAGCGCTTGTGTGGAAAGTCCTGCAACCTGAAATTCTCTTGCACTTAGGAAGAACTAGGTTATTCTTGGTTGTGGCTTTAGTGTTATAGTTATGAGTGTCCTTTAGATAATGTATATATGGAGTAAAGTAATCTGGACGAGACGGTAGCCGGAGGCTAGTAGTTATCTTGCCCCTGGCCAGGGCCACTGTGTTGTGTTTAGGGCAAGACACTTTACTCTCACAGTGCCTCCCTTCACCCAGGTGTATAGGTGAACCTGGCAAATTTATGATGGGGGTAACCCTGCGATGGACTAGCATCCCATCCAGGAGAGAAACCGGGATAAACTCTCGAATGCAGGCTTTACCTATAAAACTTTTAAGGGGACAAACCACGAACACAATAGTAGTATCTAAGCATGCGTTACTTTTCGTACAGGTCACAGAGTACATAACTCCTGAGAAGTTTAAACACTGGGAGTCAGTCGGAAATGAACTGGGCTTTGCATACACAGCAAGTGGCCCGCTCGTGCGATCCTCATACAAAGCAGGTGAGTAAAAAGCTACATTCTCAGTTCCCCTTTCCTCATCTCACCAGCACAAACACGCAAGTAAAACAAACAAAAAGAAGTTTCCTAATCTAGAGGAAGACGATTATTGATTGCTTAGAGGGAGTAGAAAAGGTCGCCCCCGAAACTTCCGGTTGTGGGCGATGTTCTCTTCGTTACTCGAAAAACACTTTGCCGCTAGTTGAAATGTTATTCCCTTTAAAGTTAGTTGCCTTCTTTTTGTTCTGTTTTTGTTTGTTTGTTTGTATGTGTACAAACTTGAGCGCTCCAATAGTTTTCACGTCAGCAGTTCGCCATCAGGATTTGTGGTGTTGCGTAGCAACATCCCGAGCCCGCGGTTTTTGTCGGAAAGGTTGCCAAGCAACGTAACGTCTTATTGACGCCATGCTGACGCGACAACGCTCGGAGTACTCGGGAGTGCTCGGGCTGTTTTCTGATTGGGTTATACGAATCGAATACTCTTCGAGTGATTCTACGAAAATAGAACGAAACAAAAATATACTTCCCCAGTAAATTATTTTTTTTGTCTAATCTCAAACAGGAGAGTTCTTCTTGACGAACTTGCTGAAGACTCGAAAAGGAAGCACAGAGGAGCAGAAAAATACAGAGAGATGAAAGCTTGCCAGCAAAAAATTAAATATGACAAGTTGTCTGTCAAACGCGTTTTACACGCGCGTAAGCAGCATAGCGTGGATTCAAGACGGTCAATTTTAAGTCATCTCTGAGACAAACCACGCTGAACTTAATTTGTTGAGACTATTAATTAAAGTCGAATACAGCTCCAGCAAGGTTCTGTGCTTTTAGAAGTTACAAAATGTGTCTTAACTTCAAATGAAGTCGCGTAACGATGAAAATGAAGGGAAAAAAACCCTTCACATTCTGTTCGTGCGCGTCACGTGTCACCGGGTCACGTGTGCTATTGATTATGAGCACGTGTTATTGAAACAAGGGAAGGGTAGATCATTTTTATTCCACGGAATTCTGTCAGAATGCCAACATGCTTGTATCGACTTGTAATGAATAAAATAAAAATAATATTGTCGCCTTTCGTGGATGTGTGGTTTGTTGAAATACAGTTGTGATGACGCGAAATGTTGATGGAAGCTGGAAGGCAGGCTGGATACACAGTGCCTAACAAAAAAATTTGTTACGTTATTTGACCATATGTGCGCTAAAAAAGGAAGGTAACACTGAACTTGAATGTAATCAAGATCCTTCGGGCGTGCAATTCATCTGTTTTTACTGATGAGTTGGGCCATTTATCTGTCGGTGGGCTCTATGTGGATCACTCAACAGCCTTATCGCATTTCCTTTTGTGCTCAGATCATTTGAGTATTTTTGTCGACATCGATGAACTTGAGAGAGAAAATCGCGATGGCTTCTCAAAAGAGTAATGCGTATATTTATATTCAAACAATTCTGTGTCTTTTGTTGGCCCTCATTTTCGGCACGTTCCTTGTCAGGCTTGAGCTCAAGCTTGCTTACTACGAAGAACGATTGAACGAGATTGAAAAAGAGAAGGAAAACTGCTGTACCCAAGGTAAGAATCGATTTTGTCTTTCCTGCAAGTGTTTAAACGAAAATCATCGGGCTTTAAGCGTAAGCTGGCCAAGGAAGTATTTCGGAGATCTAAACATTCTGACCTTTAGAAAACAAAATGTGTTTTTATGTGCAACTCCCTTTAACATATCCCCCATTGGTTATCGTTAAATTGTTCCGATCATATGAACCAGAGTGTTTATGCTTGTGAAGAGGCGATGAAAACACTATTGACTGTCAATGGGCTTCCTTCGAGATCTCAATGGGCTTAGTTTAAACTCTCAAGACCGCTTTATTTCACTAGAGCGGTTTTTATAATCCCGAAACTTCTTACAGAGAAACTAGCAGAGCTTGCAGCTTGTTTGTCTAGAACCTTCAAAGCTTGTCGAATTCGAAGTCACAGAGCTCAGAAGCCACTGAAGGGGATCGGGGAGAGATGGGGTGTATTTAATCGCCTTATAATCGCTGTGGTGGTTTATTCTCGAGATTAAATTGATATCCCACTGGTCAACTACTGGTGATTGTTTGAATGGGCAAAGTCGAGATGAACATGTGCAGAAATGACTCGAACGCTATCCTAGGTTAAAAGTTGAAACCCAAAAATCTCAGTTTATTTGAAATAAATATACTGAAACACACCTTTAGCCCTTCACTTACGCTTATATATTCGTGCACCTCCCCTCTCCTTACTATAGAGCTCGCCCAGAGGAGTCACTGTAAGAAGCATTATAACAGCAAAATTGACTCTTCGCCAAAGCTCGCAACACAATGCACAATTTATTTTGTTAGGTTCAATATTCAAACTCATAGTAGTATGGGTGAGGACTGTCCTACGTTTCCGCAGGCTGCAAACAATTAAAACTTAAACTGGAACGCAAAATATTGCCAAATTGGGCCAAACAGTAAACGTGATGATAACAAGAAAAAAAAAGGCGTTTGCGGGTCAACTGTGCTCTCAGCATGACTGAAATGTCCACGAGACCTCAACAAGGAAAGTGAACTGGCCTTAATCGAATAGCCAGTTAACGAGAATTGCATACGCGCGCGGGCCATCCAGCTGATCCAACTTTGACAACTTATTATACTACGCAACGCACGCGCACGTCTATTTTCACAGTGACCGCGCCCATAAATATCATATTGATAGACTGATTCTATCACTGACATTCCAGACAGACTCGCTGTCACTGATACTGTTTTATAGCCTGCCGATAGCTGGCTGTTTTATTTCCCCCAGCCGAGTGCGCGATGGCAAAATAATAGCAACAGAACCGCGAAAACAGCGATGCAATGCACCAACAGGAACAGCAGCCTTCGCCCGTTATGCAAACTACTTTCTGGCTGGAAATGTCTGCCTTGTCCGGCGTTTCCGGCTCCGAAATGTCACGTAAAACTCTCAGAATTTTCGTGCTACTTGTAAAAAGTTCAGATGCGATAAATGTTTAACTGAGGTATATAAAGTTCTGGTTGAACCTCTTGTGTACTTTGATCGTCATAAAACGAGGCGGGAGTTAGGGGGGGGGGGGGGTGGTGTTACTATAGGAAAACAGAGAGTACAGACACCGATTAGATAAAAAGTAAACGCCTCTTCAATCAGGACCTCAGACAATCAAGAAAGGACATGTCGTCCTCACCAGTACAACTCACTAAAAATCCCCCCTACCACCTCTAACCCCCCCCCCCCTAAGAAAGTTCCTTCCCACCAGTAAGCTACTTTTATTTATGAGAACCCGTCCTCCCAAATCTCTTGCGTCCTCAAAAATCTTTTGTACATCATTATTTCAATCCAGTTGCTAATGCGAAGAATATCTCTTATAGATTTAAACTCCAAGAAATCAAGCGGTGATCGCAGCAGTCGATCTTTATCAAATGGCAAAACAATCACACCTCAAATTCAAGAAGAAATCGCCAGTTCCATAACATACGCCATCAAGGCGTTCTGCGTTTCTGGCTCCAATTCAAAGATGTGCATGAAAGGGGATCCCGGTGAGGTAGGGGCTCAAGGCAGTAAGGGCGAAGAGGGTCCTCGAGGGCGAAAAGGAGACCCAGGAATATCCGGCCAAGCGGGACCGTCAGGGTCCCGAGGAGAGAAAGGCGAAAAGGGGGACCAATGTAAGGGGTGTAGTAGTGCCATGATGATAGGTGATGAGCCTCCAGGGCGACAGGGCGAGAAGTCTGGTAACCACATCAGTGCCTTTGGAGTTTACGTGGAGCCTTCTACGCTGACGCTGCCAGAGAACAAGACGGCTAAATTCACGTGCTCTGTCCGGGGATATAACACAGCTGATATCTCGTGGAGGAGGGTTGGCAACCTAATGCCCAAAGAGAGGACAGTGCTTGGAGAGTCAGGGGTCTTGAAGATAAAGCGCGTGGCATTCGCAGATAGCGGATTGTACACGTGCACTGTCATCAGTCCATCGGGAATCGCTCAGGCCACGGTCAGGCTAAGAGTTCAAGGTAAGAACTTGCTTCTCCATCTTGAGCTAAAATCCAGCTGGGCAAAACAAAAATCAGCCATAAACTCTCTAATCTACTCTTGACCAAGCGACAAGCGAGACGTATTTGATAGGCAATATATTTCGACTGGCATCTAAAGCAACAGTATACCTATAATTCAGAACGATTTTACTTTATTCTCTTCACGTGACGGCTTGTCATAGTATTGAGATACAACGAGAAACACTTGTTGGGAATTCTTAGATATAAAGGATTATGTTCTCTCTAGTCAGATAGCGTACTTCAGAGTCCTAGTTGGCGAGAATAGAAAAAAAAATACTTCAAATCGTCTTTCTAGCCTTAAACAATACTTGCAATAAATAACAAATAAATGACTGCGCTTCATTTAATTGTCAGTTCATTTAGCACTGCTGTGCTAATTAGAGACACTCGTGCAATAAACAAAAAATGTTTCGCATTAAACACAAACTGTAATTGAGGCTGTTATGCAAAGCCCTGGTCATAGATCTTATCAATATTTAATTACTTTTAAGCTTTTCCTCGAGTGTACCTTGATGCTGGTCCAACCTTTGCAAAAAAAGGAGAAAATGTCACTCTTCCAAGCTGTCACGTGATAGGTTATCCTCCACCGGTAGTCACGTGGGCTAAGGTGCTCGGTAAACTGCCACGAGGGCGTACGCTGATTAGCGGACACAGTTTGACAATAGTACGGGCAGAAAAAGAGGATGCTGGGAGTTATATCTGCAAGGCCATTGGCCATGGAGGCTCTTCACGGGCGGTAACTCAGCTCGTGGTGACAGCGGTACCCAGGTTTCTCGTTACACCACAAACCATGGTGGAAAAGTTTGCAGGGACCTCGGTAAGGCTTTTTATTTTTTTTATCGTCAATTAGGGCCAGACACTGCGGACGCCATCGGGTGCAGATCTTAAAAAGTTTGCTAAACTAATCAGCTGTCCGTGACGTGGCAGTATATCGCCTACAGGGCATAATCTAAAACATTCAAGGCGGGGGTACACCTGAAACCCGTTTTTCCAGCGATAAACTTGGGATTAATGCGAATATCTCGTTCGCGTTTTAAGCAATCCAAAAACACGCTGCTCATTTCAGCAAGCTATGTTTAGCGGTGTTTTGTAAATTTTTGGGTGATTTTTGAGGATGCTTGGGAAGAGATAGTTTTTCTCAAAGGATTGGTAAAATTTGGAGAAATAAGAAATATTTTAGATATAATGTGATTTTAAAATTAGAATTTGAAGTTAAAAATTGTAGAGGGACACCAAAACAGTCCCCTGAAAACCTGGGGTGCTCTTGCTTGGGGGTCAACTGTCTGGTGGTGTTTCAAAAATAATTTTCTTTCTTCTATCCCTTCTTTAAACCTCTTAAAATTCACGTTTACTCCCGCCTAAATGATTATTCTTATTCTTCGATTTGACCAATCACAGATGACCGTTAACTGTACTGCCACTGGTGACCCGAAACCCAGAATTACCTGGGAACCTATCTGTACAGGGCAACTCCCAATTGAGAGACTGGAGACGACAGACCACAGTTTGACCATCCGGGACTTAAAGCCACACGATCAGGGAAAGTACGCATGCGTGGCAACCAGTAGTCTTTTCCTTGAACGGGCAGAATTTAGTCTTGTGGTCAAGACAGGTTGGTTGATAGAGTTTTGTTGGTAACGACTTTTTAAACTTCTAGTCATTACTCACTAAATTAGGCAACTACAAACGGTCAAATAAAGTTTCAGCTGAACACAAAAATGTCGCGAAATTTTGCCGAATAACAATTCTCTCTCTGCCTCATGATTCTTAATGAAAAACGGTGATAATTTTTCATCCCACACACAATTAAATGTTGGCTGAAAATTATCACTGATTTTCAGTTAACTAGAGTTCGGGCATCTGCTTTAGACTTCCTGGTTAAAGGTTATTTTTTATCAGCTGACAGCTGCCATCGTTATCTTTCTTCGAAAATTTATCTACAAGATTAGAAATAAACAGATAAACATTTTACAAAAGGTTGGTATCGGTCTCAAGAAAGGTTTAGTAAAACTGACAGCATTATAAAATAAAAAATGTAGAATAAATTTTGCATTTTTGTTTTTAGCACGTGACTGTTCCACACTGTATTCATCGGGCGTGCGCACTAGCGGTGTGTACACAATCAATCCTGACAATCAGTTATCGTTTCCAGTCTTCTGTGACATGGACACCGACGGCGGAGGTTGGACGGTGTTTCAAAGGAGATTGGACGGTAGTACGAACTTCTTCCGTGATTGGGATACCTATAAGAGCGGCTTCGGAGATCTTACTAAGGAATTTTGGCTCGGAAATGACAAGATCAGTCGGCTTACACAAGCTTTATCTACAGTCTTGCGCGTGGAAGTATCGGACTGGAAAGGAGCAACGGTCTTCGCCAAATATGGCATTTTCCGCGTTGGTAGCGAGTCGACAAAATACAAACTTACCGTCGGATCTTACTCGGGAAGTGCAGGAGATTCACTGTCGTATCACAGCGCTTCGTCTTTTACCACTATGGACAGTGACAATGACGACAAAAACGACAACTGTGCAGTGAACAGCGTGGGCGCATGGTGGTACAAGAGCTGCCACGACTCGAATTTAAACGGACAGTATATGGGGCCAGGGAAAAAGGATTCTAAAGGAATAGTGTGGTACCACTGGAAGAAAAGCCTTCAGACACTGAAAACTTCCCAGATGATGCTTAGACCTAAGTAGTATGAATGAAGAAACTCTGTCACAAGACTGTGTAGAGAATGAGAGCATAATTATTATTAATTCCGTTCACAGGTATTTTGCTTGAGTCACAAGAATGTGTTGTGTGCAGTGTGGTTTCAACCATCTGCCGGATTTTAAAATCAACCAAAATAATTGGACATTGTTTAGTAAGGTCTCTCAGTTCTTGTAGGTGAGAGAGGCAAAGGAAATTCAACATACGTTTCATTGATCCTAAATTTCTTTAGATTAAGAATTTAGCTATAATCCTATTTCCTTGCATGAAAACTAAACGACAGTACAGTTTCATATTGTATCCCTGGGGAGGGGAATTTGCACGCTATTTGTATATGTATTTCGTCTTAAAGGGTATGGTTTTGAGCTGGTGAAGTCTTAAATATATTTATAGCGTGATTTTGCAATCAACACTCTGGACGTATGCCAAGAACTTGAAGTGGTATAAACTGATGAAGAAAACTGGTACCGGTATATTTCAGTCTGAAGTACAGGGGCCAATCTGAAGGCCAGGCTTCGAGAACCGTTTCCATCACACCCCATCCAAAATTTCGAGAAAGCTTCCTCCCCCCCCAACTCGGTTCTGTAGTCAAATATAAGCCCCGATTGCTCGTTTGGTCCGGTCTGTCTGCACTAATTCCGTAACGGCTAGCTCTTTTGTCTTGTTGAGCAAAGCATATATTCCCTTTAATTTCACAAAACAGGTGAATGTGTAGAGTGGATGACTGACATAACTTAAACTTGCTGTTCTTCAATGTTTTCGGATTATAATACACATAGACACTCAAATGAAGTTGTTGATTGATTGATTGATAATAATTCTTTATTTAAAAGAGGATTATTACGGCAAACAGTAAAAACTGATAAACGTGCAGCCCTCGGATTACAAATTAAAACTAATAAAAGTTAAAAATATGCAGTTAAAAATTCAATTTAAAAATTCATTATTTACAGTTCTGTATGTCCAGAAGTTTCTTAACTATACACTAGATACATTAATTGCTATTGTAAATAAATCCTTTTTATTATACTACATTTTGTCTAGCGGTTTACGCCATTTATAAGACATCCACCAGGAGATAGAGCATTAAAATGCAAAATACAATGTTGTGGCTGTTTGATCAGTGTTTGAAGAAAACCATAACCCGATAAGCACTTTATACTGCGTAACTGAATATCAATTCAGCCTTTTAAATTTTGTTTCCTTGTTTTAACCTTGGATGCTCTATCGAGTTGTGCCCCCACAAGAACTAATGTTTCTTGTCGCGCAAAACTTTCTTTCTCTTTTTAAACAACACAGAAATATTGTGCCCGTGACGAAACAAGAATGTGAGACTACAAAACATCAAAAACTACTACTACTTTGCAACATTTTCATAAGGCCATAAGGAAACAAGAAGGATTGGTGAGGAAAGTGGTCACGAAACGTGATCCCTACTAAAAGGTTTTAATATCAGAAAAATACCGTCCATTAATCTAAAAGCTCTATGTGGGACAAAAATATACATATGACAAAACACCCCTTGCTAGTGTATGAACAACTTACGTACACTGCTGACATTCGAGTGTTACTAAAACATATTCACCTTTCAGCTGGCAGAGATGCATTAAAGCTACTAGGAGAAAACACAAAGTAAGTGAGTGTGTGAAGTAGATGGACTGACATAACGTAATTAAACGTGCGGTTTTTCGATGTTTTGTCTTTGGATTCGGTTCTGTACGTCCAGAAGTTCTTAATTACACAGTAAAATACATTATAGATACATCCTTTTTATTAGATAATTACTAGCGGTTTACGCCATTTATAAGATATCTACCAGAATATAGAGTATTAAAATGCAAAATAAAATTAATGGTGGCTGTTTGACCAGGGTCCCAAAAAAACCATAGCCAACATCAAGGAATTCGGTAATAAGCATGTTATACTGAGTACCTGAATATCAATTCAGCCTTTTCAATTTGTTTCCTTGTCTTAAGCTTAGATGTTCGATCGGGTTGTAGCCCTACAAAAACTAATGTTCCTTGCCGTGCAAAACTTTCTTTATGTGAGACTTCACAACACAGGAAATTGCACTTAACATCATTTTCACACGACCATTTTCATCACGTAGAAAGCAGAAGATATTGGTGAGGAAAGTGGTCACGACACGGGCTCTTCCACTACTAATATCAGAGAAATGCCGCCCATTAATCTAAAAGCGCTACAAAACTATATATGGAACAAAAAACCTTTTGCTATTTCTTCAGTGTATAGAAGTGTGAACTACTTAAGTACACTGCTAACATTCGAGTGTTACTTAAACATATTCACCTATCAGCTTAAAGGGATGTATTTCATTAGAAAAGCTGTTATGAGAAAACACAAAGTAAAGGCCTAAATTTTCATCTTACACTACTATATCATACAGTGCAGAAAATCAACCAATATCGAATAGCAAATACGCTTTTAGCTTTCTTTTCCTTCTTTGTGCTTGATGATTTGATCGGTTTTTATCCACGCATTAATCACTGAGATTTTGGTTTCAGTTTCATCTGACTTCCCTTAAGAGGACCCCAGTACCAGTAATAATTACTGTCTCCATAGTTACAATTCAGGTTAGAATCGTAACAAGACTTATACCACCAAGCAGCTTTGAAATTTATAGCACAGTTATAACTAGCCTGCTTGTCATTATCCCGATCCTTGGTAGTGAAAGCCATACCATTATGTTTGTTGGTAAGTTGATCCGTTGCTGAGCCAGAATAGAAACCAACAAACAGCGTGTAGTTAGTTGCCTCGTTAGTGATCGTGAAATTATTATATTTGGCGTATTTATTTCCATTGGATGTTGTGTTTATTTCCACTCGCAGCTGACTCGGAATCTCTGTCAGTTGATGAATCTTTTCGTTTCCAAGCCAAAACTCTCCTCTGACGTCACCAAACCCGTTCTTATACTCGTCCCAGTCCCTGTAGAATCCAACAAACCCATTGAAGCGTCTGTGAAAGACTGTCCATCCACCGCCATCCGTCTTCATGTCACAAAACACTTCAAAACTGGTTTTGTTTGATGGGTTCACTGTGTACACTCCACTCTCCTTGAAGCCAGCAGAAAACAGCTCGGCACAGTCTCGGGCTAAAACAAAAACACAAGTGGTTAACTTAGTGGATTCATTTATTTTTTTTCTTGCTTAGATTCTAGATGACCATTGTTCGTCTAGCCTGCGAGACAGAGATTACTTACTCTTTAACTACGCGCGCGACGACATCTGTCCCGCAGGGTATAGTCCAACTGACAGTAACGGATGAAAAGTATCATTGCAATATTTTGTCTTAGTATCCAGAATCTACCATGCGAGGATCTGGCATCCGAGAGAATAGCAGTTACTAATGCAAAAATCACGTACAAACCAGGAAAACAACTTTGATTAACAACAAACAAACAAACAATTTAACAACGAAAGACGAAAACAAATATTAAGCGAAGAAAGAAGCTGACAAAAAAGATGACGAAAACATAACAAACATACCAAGCAGTTGCTCTACGAGATCGCTTGACCTCGAGTACAATTCGTAATTAGTATTAAACATGAATTGAAGTATACTCAACAAATTTAGGAGCACGGCCGTGCTATGAATCATGACAATTCGGAGGTAAGCTTTGTTAGTCCTGAGGGTGTGCATGGGGTTAACTGATAGCTGAGAATTAGCCAAATTTTTACTGTCAACTGAAAAATGGCCTAAATTTTAACTGATAACTGGGAATCCAGCACCCCCATGCACACCCTCAGTCTTTGGTGCGCCTTCAGAACACTTCTAATCGATACTCGGCTTCAAAAATCTTTGGGACAACATCAGAAATCTTCGGAAGGCTTAAGTCTTCGAGTCAACTTCGGAAATCAATGGAAGTCCTTGGGTCAACCTCGTGAGTTTCGGAAGACTTCGGGTCAACTTTGAAACTCTTATGATGTTTTGGGGTCAGCTTCGGAAAGAAGTAAAATATGTACTCCTCGGGAGTAAAATTTGGGATTAATTTTTACTGCTTTCGTCAAAACAGAATCCAATAATTTTGTTGAGCGTACTATGACGTACTATACTAAAGTAACTGTAATGATCGAAAAACGCCTGCGTTTACAAAAGCTTAACATTGCTTACCAGTTTTAACAATCAGTTGCACCTCAGACTCGACATGGACGAACTCGCTCCGTGCAGCCGAGCAGATATAGGTACCACTGTCTTTAGCCGTCAAACTGTTTATCTTCAGCAGTCCGCCTTCAACTTGAGAGCGTTCCTCTGGTATGTTTCCTTTACATCGTGTCCACGTGATGCTGGGTACTGGGTGTCCGTCTGCTGAACAGTTCAGTGTTACTGACTGTCCGTGATAAAGTTCGATCTTCTCTGGTGGCTTGACTGTAAACTGAGGCACCACGTTGACTATCAGAGCTGTCATGGCGTGCGATGTTCCCATGGCGTTCATAGCGGTACAGATGTATGTTCCCGCGTCTTTCTTGTCCGTCTTTGTTATGGTCAAGGTTTGACCTTGGACAGTCGCTCTTCCACTGGGAAGTTGATCAAAGAGTTTGGTCCAAGATATCACCGGAGGGGGATACCCGATGACCCGGCACTTAGGGAGCTTGACATCTTTTCCGCTCTCTGCGTAAATCGGTCCAGCAGGAAGGGAGATGAGAGGACGAGCTGCGCACGAGAAAATCATTCAAAGTTGTTATTTTAAGTTTGTGCGAAGCAGTATAGTGGCAGATAATATTCATTATGTCATTTGTATGTTAGAATCCCGTTCAATAACGATCCAATGATTTCTTAAATTGTACAGCACAGGTATAGAATATTGGACACATTACTCCGGCAATTACTCTGTTAGGACTATTACTTCTTGTCCAGTGTGAAAATATTTGGTGGCAAAAAGTTATCAATGTACTATCAATGTAATTAATTTTATTATTCCACTTTTGCGCCATTTTACCATATTAGGGCAAAAGAACGCGCAAAATATGCCACGTTATTACATTGTAGAACAGGACAAAAATATGGACTGAAAGCGAAGCGACAAAATGGCTGAACCAAACTTTATTTATTAGTGGAATAATAAATTCCTTATTCGATGCTTTAACAAATGATGCGAGCGGACATTTTGCTCATTACTCGAAGGGGCTCGGGAAAATACTACGCAACTCGCACAACAAGTTTTCTGTTCGCACCACAAATTTTCAAAGCAACATACCTTGAAAATAGACCAAACACTTTTAAAACGCGCGAAATTCCCACTCATAACCCCCCCCCCCCCTTGCAATCGGAAACAGGCACAGTTACCGGCACAGTTAAAACTAACTGATGAAACTAAAGTTGATTACCTTGGACGTTTAGTGTCACAGAAGCCTGTGCGGTCCCCTGGTCAGTACGAATTGTACACACGTAAATTCCATTATCGCCGACCGTCGCATTCTTGATATGAAGTGCTCCTTTGATGATGGAATATCTTCCGGTGGGGAGGGAACCATCTTCTTTGGACCACGACACTGTTGCGTCAACGTTTTTCTCCGGCGAACACTTGAATGCGGCGGAATGATCCAGGGCAACGGTTCGAACGGCCGGCGTCACTACAATCCCAGGGGCGGAAATAACATCCCCCGCCTGTCCCCTGAAAGGTTGCAGGGACGTCGGAGTCGGTGAGGTGGGATCTCCAGGTTCACCCTTTTGGCCCTTTATTCCGGGGGGTCCGGGGAGTCCCGGGTATCCGGGAGACCCCTGTGGTCCTTGTGGTCCTATCTTTCCCGGAGGTCCCTGCACGCAAATCTGACTTTGGCTGGTGCAGATCTTTTGTGTTGCAGTGTAGACGGATTTGGTGATTTGTTGTTGTATTTCTGGAGCTAAAACGCCATTGTCTCCTTTGGAGGACTTGGAGGGTTCAACATCTCGTGGATCTCTTTTATGAGCTGAAGAACTGACTGACTCATCTTTCGACAAACGAATTACTGAGAGAAAAGAAATAGATAGATGGATAGAGTAGATAGATAGAAATAGATAAATAGGTGAAATACGCCAGGCCTTTTCTTTCACTGATTGCTTTGGTAAGCTACACCTCGCTGCCATTAATTAATTATTATAGCATTAGATAAACGTAAATTTATTTCTGTGCTGTTAATTTATTTACCAGGAGATCATCTTTCAGGATTAAGGGCCATCTTAAGTATTAAAATATTTCTTTCTAAACTTGTTTTAACAACGTTCACTAAGTTAACATCACGTAACTGTTTGCCTTCTTAATGAGAAGGCGTGGAGAAATAAATGTAAAATTATAATCGAATCATTTATAACTACTGGGCGCCCGCTTTAAACTCGAGCTCAAGATATTCATTCAAAGAGCTTAGTGAGATGTTTTCCAATTAAAGGGCAATTAGTCCGAACTAATACCAACTAATACCATTGCTTTCAAGTCTCGAGTTAAAGATCGATAATTAATCTTGGATTAGATGTCGGTGATTTAAATACGACTTAATTTCTTTAGTGGAATTCAAAACAAGGAGCATAGGGTTACAGCTTTGCAGCTTGCAATTTGAATATCCTGAACGAAAAGGTGACTCGTTGTTATCTGTTTTCTTCTTCTGCAGTCGATGTTAGCTGGAAGGGACGTTAACGAGTAATATTTGCCGGGCCGGGTTGCCTTCAGAGAGCAGCAGAAATAGAGATATTCTATCAGTTTGATCAGCGCAAAAGATTAACTAGAATATCCAATTATCTAGAAGTTTCTAGAAATCCTAGACTTCCCTGATTCCATAGATTATCTTTAGCATGCTGATATGAATCAGGCGAAATCGATACAAAGGAATCAATCGTTTGCATGGCCAATCTTACTGGCTAATCTTGTAGGAAGGGAGCTTTCACAGGAAATGACTGTTTACTGGCCTGGGTAGCTTTTTCAGCAGAAATCACTCATTAGTTGCATTGACTGAGAACACGATTTAACCTGAAAATATACTTAACATATTTTAGATTAAAAATCGCTAGGCAACTCATAATCATTTTAGCTTTGAGAGGGAAAATCGTTGAACACCGTTTTTTCTTAACCTCAAAATCCTTATTGCGTAAAAGAAAAGTGCGCGCATGTGGGTTGTAATCGGTCTGCCGCTTCATTGTGCTAAGACCGGCGACAGAAAACATCGGTAAATTAAACATTCCGTCAAACGACCAGCAGAGTTGCACGATACGTGTGGATACATCTGGTGCATTTCGTAGCAGTTCTTTTGAAAAGCAGCAATATGAAATTTCAAAATTTTGGATTGAACAGATCAACGAATTTTACAGTGTAAGCATGCTTTAGTTGTACTGAACTTTAACGTCCTCTCCACAAATTCGACTAGCTACCAGGTATGTGCTCGACTGTAAAACAATAAGTTCTTTTAAAATATTGCAAAGGAGAATTGAATGGATTGAAAAAAAAAAGCAAACAAAGGTTATTCTTAGGTCTTTTTAAAAAGTGAGAAACCCATAGAAAGAGATGCGAAGTCTACGAAGCTTCTATGCTACTCGGTAACTGATAAATTCGACAAAGACATTAGACTTCAATGGAAGCTAAATGGACTCACCATTGTTTGTTGGAATGGGCGGAACTTGCGTTGTCGCTAACTCTTTTTCTGTTTGCTCAAGAGTCTCAAGTCTTTCCTTGTAAGCTCGTAGCTCCAACTCAAGCCTCACATAGCCAACACAGTACAACAAAACACTGGCAATCGACACACAACAGCAAAACACGAGAAGGCGGGAAGATCCACCAGAGCTCGTCATTGTGAAGTACGCAACTGTATCACAAATGACTAACACAGAACTGCGGCAAATTATTTGTACCTTGAGCCCAGATATGACCTCGAACAGTCGAGATTTTTTGATAGCTTTATGTTTGCCGACCGTAAATTAAATTACTTTACTAATCCCAAAATAAAACTTGGTGGTTTTCCAAATAATAAAAGTCTTACAAATGCCGCGACAGGTGGAGGGAGGGGTTGGTGGAAGGGGTAGGGGAGGTGGGAAAGGGGTCGACAAGTACTTTCCTAGTAATTTCGCCACAAAATAAGAGAATGGTTTAGGAACTGCTTTAGTCTGAACTGATAGAATTAGAGATTTCGTAGTGTTGACCTGAAAACAAGGTGTCATTTCCTCTTTTATATTAGCCTGAAGTTAGACAATGATTTTCGATGGAATTCCAAATCCGTACTTGATTATTTATAATCATTGAAAGCAGGGTTTATTGAGCTATACATGCATGCTAACGTAGACGAGATAAGGAACGTTTGTGACTGATTCAGAATGTAGACTTCATTTGAGTTGATAAGACCGTATCAGGCAGCGTACAAATGTACAGGATAGGTTCTAAAATAAAGTACGGGTATTAGGTTTAAGATTTTTGTTCTGAAATGGGGTAACGGTTTTAAAAATTG
The DNA here is from genome assembly GCA_963693305.1 of Meandrina meandrites. Taxonomy (NCBI): domain Eukaryota; kingdom Metazoa; phylum Cnidaria; class Anthozoa; order Scleractinia; family Meandrinidae; genus Meandrina; species Meandrina meandrites. The sequence continues at coordinate 7,312,572 of OY855910.1, forward strand.
GCCGGCACACCTCCATCTGAAAATCATATGCAGGGAATACCTCCGCCCCTTCTTCATCCCCCCCCCCCCCCCCCCCCCCCCCAATGCGATTACCTTCAATAACTCACCGCCGCTATGGGTGTTTCAATGTTTTTCTGTTGCAACGACAGATCAAAAGAAAGATTATAACTATCAAAGACTACCGGTAGGTATAAAGTCTCCTGGACAGAAAATTGTAGATGACAGGTCAATTGGAAAGAAGGTAAGAGGTTAATTCAGACGCGTGGGGCATAAATTGCATTTTTCGTATTTAGCACGCACATTGATGATGTTGATTTTACGAATGGTTTTGTTTTTTGTAAAATCTATTCTGTTCACATGAATAATTCATTCAATGTCGCGAAATTAAGAGTAAAGCTGTTCCGTGAGGGCGGATTTGTTGTTGCAGATGAAAATCGACCGTGCAAGAATTTGTTGGAAACATTATAGGTCTATATATAGACAGCGTTCAAACGTCTCCTGCAGCTTTTCTTTTTTATTTGGGGTATTTCATTTAACGATGAGGTGGAAGCATGAACAAGGGTAATAAAATGATTGTGTGTAAATGAATTTTTATTTCTATGAAATAAACGAGTTTTTTGACTTTATAAGTGCTCGCTATCAGAAAAAATGTTTGAGAAATGAAATCACGTCTACTAGTTCGCATTTCCCAATCTTCAAACACGTAGAACGTTTTACTAAAACAGCAGGATACTGCTGAAGTATCGAACTTTAAGAAAAAAACCTGTGAATGAGAATTTTTTTAAGCACTGTTTTTGTTTTTTTTTTTATTGGTGTGACCACGGTGAACGTATCGCGTACCTATATATAGCAATATAAATTGACTAATTTATTTTTCACGATGCATGCCCTATCCATGTAAAGTTGAGTGCAGCATGTATAAAATCCGTTAGTACCTTACAGGACGGTGCTTGGTTCAAAATAATTATTGTTACCGATATTTCAGTCGATATGCCGAAGTGCATGATTTTTTATCGCGTGTTTCTATTCAGTGGTGCTAGAATTGAAATATATTGTCATCTCTATGAGTTCGCATAAACAATGCCTGGCAGCTCAAGGGCAATCAGTAAGGAACTGATCAGAATCAGAGCTAACAACTAATAAACGCTACAACATTCAGGGGAGGCCCAAGGTCTTACCATTTTTGACAGGAAAGGCACGCCTCGATAGAGAATTGAACCCTTACATACTCACACTATGGTTATCACATATCTTTTCTTTTTTTTTCACCTAAAAAATCCCTAAAGTACTAAAAATCGACAGTTTTGGGAGTCTGTTTAAGATATTTTGAAAGGCCTTTTTAAATAGCTAGTAAATGGCCGTTTTACCTAGTACCCTTTTATATAATCCAACTCAGCTAATAAAGGATTAAACAATAACTAGCCGCATTGGCTTGAAAGTTAAAAAAATAGGTCTTAAAAAAGTTAGCGTCAAACAGTTAACTAAACACTAGCGCCTGCCTGAGAGTGTGGGGTGTTTTGTATGCATTGAAACGTATTTTTGACAATGTTTAAGCTCAATGGAATTCCAACCTGGCGCCGGTTGTTCAAAGGGTGGATAACGCTTATCACCGGATAAATCACTATCCAGTGGATAGCGTAGTTTCTTTCGCCAACACTTATCCACTGGATAGCGATTTATCCAGTGGATAGCGTTATCCACCCTTTGAACAACCGGGGCTTGGTTGTCACTGTACCAGATTATATTCATATTATCTCGTGTACAGTTAACTCTCTCAAAGACGGACACCGTCGAGACCGGCGTCAACTGTCCGTCTTAGAGAAGTGTCCGGCTCTTAGTAGAGAGTCAAAGTAACGTGACATCAGTAATTCTGAGATAATAGGAACCTGGGCAAAATGAATGCACGTCCGTTATAGATCTGTTTGAAGTTGCATATTTTAGTAAAACCTACAAACTGTGACAAAAATATTAGAATATTGACTCGTTTGTTCATTAAAATCAATAGTTTACTACTTCTGAAAATTAAGCAGTACATGTTGCAAACTGGAACATGTCTATAAATATTCGTTTTTTCAAGCAAATTTTCACGGCTTTTAGTCTAAAAAAACTAAATTTACACTTTCAAAACTGGAACAACGCTAAAATAATAGTGAAAAAAACTTGTTCGTTTGTTCAAGCAAACGTTGAGAGCTTCTACAAAATGTAATACTGTAAGTATAAAATAACCACATCTTTGGTGCCTTATTAGCAGAAGTAATCCGTTATGGCGGGTTGTTTTTGGTAACAAAAGGTTGGGATGGGCTATCCTCCACCGGTAGTCACGTGGGCTACGGTGCTCGGTAAACTGCCGCGAGGGCGTTCTCTGATTGGCAGAAGCAGTTTGACAATAGTACGGACAGAAAAAGAGGACGCTGGGAGTTATATTTTCGAGGCCATGGAGGCTCATCACGGGCGGTAACTCAGCTCGTGGTAACAGTGGTACCCAGGTTTCTCGTTACACCACAGGTAAACCAAGCATGATATTAGCATATATTAAAATCGGGGTCTTTATATAAGAATTTGTACGGGTTTTTAAACGGGGAACTTTTGAACAATTAATAAAAGCGAAATTACTAAATAAAGTCGATGAAACATAACATGGTGTTGAACTCTGGAAGTGACTGAAGTCTCCTACCTTGTCATATTATTATACATAATAATAGTAAGTAGACGTAAAATAGCTCCAAATTGCTTGCAGACACGCTGTATCGTTAGCAAACGACACGTGTTGAAATAAGTTCGAATTTCACCCATAGATTTGGCTTTCATTCGGATCCGCATGTGAATGAAACAATGACACACGAATGTTTTTCTGAAAACTTCTTGCTCATACCTCGCAAATCCCGGCAAACTGCCGCTTCTGAAAATCAAAAATCTGTTCGAAATAGCTGCCATATAGGCCGTGTCGCTCACGACAGTAACAAAATGGCCCGAAATAGACTGGACACTAGTCAAATTAAACGCCAGCGGAGAGGAACACGCTATTTTTGCTCGCGCTTCAATTTGTTTAAACTACGAGCAAAAATAGTGTGTCCGTTGAGAAAACCATAAAATTCTTATATAGAGACCGCCATTTTAATATATGCTATTAGTATAATTTTCACAGGTGAATTCAATTCTGATTGGTCGAGAAGCTCGCACTATATATGGGTTATTGACCAAGCGTGAGGTCAAGATGGCGGGATATTGGCCGAGTTCTTTTTTTGCGTGTTTATGGACCTCGACTTCGTCTCGGTCCATAAACACGCAAAAAAAGAACGAGGCCAATATCCTGCCATCTTGACCGAACAAGCTTGGTCAATAAAGGATTTATTATATGACTTTTTTCGAGCACTGAAAAGGAAGCCAGTTGCATGCACAATCAATGGCGCACGCTAAATCATTTCATTGGTTTAAAAGTTTAATGAGTGACTGTCAAATTCTTGAATGAATCGAGACGAAGTAAAACGATGCGACAACAGCGAAATTCACATCATTTTAACCCTCAAAAGGATATTGGAATGGCTTAAATTTGCGAAACAACGTTGAGTTTGAAGCCTTAAAAGAAGAATGTCCATTCCATCTGGCCGCCAGCTTTTAATTATTGGACGTTTTGCAGAGTCTTTGCTGGCTTCTGGCGCTTTAGTGGTGCAAACCTGCGGTGACATATATACACGAGCTGAATATTGAAATTGTGATTGTTGAAGCGTTTGGGATTTTAATACCACTTCACAGGAAAAGCTTGAACTTTTCTACATCATTAATTTAAATGCTCGACTCACTCTTAGTCGACGTGAGCATTAGAGGCTTCGGTGAAAAGATGTTAGGTTCGCCGTGCCGTCCGCTTTCTCCCATTATTTTTGAAGATGTTTATACACAAACGACAGGTTTGCAGAGCACTTTATTCTTCAGGTATGTCACTGACTTCAGTCTCTCCCTTTTCCACCAAACAAAGCTGATATCATGTCGCTTTGCGTTTTATTTTTTGTATCAGCCGGTTTTTGCGGCAAATAAAATTCACGAAACTCGTTAATTAGCATTTGTAGTTTAATTTGTTTGCTCTCATCTGTCTCATTCGCTTCAAGACCTATTTCTTTGTTGTCGGACCTCCTTTTGCTAGAAACGGACAGGAAATCTTTGTCTTATTTCGGAAAATACTTTCATAGCGAAAATTTACGACGAAAAGCTTTTTCAAGTAGCGTCGGTAAAAGTTTTTTCGCTTGCAGGGACACAGCGGGCGATCCCGAGCGGTCAAGATGGCTCCATCTTGACCGCTCGGGTAGCCAATCAGAGCACAAGATTCGCTTTATCTTGACCGCTCACGGAGCTGGTCATATAATAAGACGCTTTAGTATATACACACTCAGTGATCTTGGCTATTCCAGCAATCTGATTGGTTCGCTATCTCGGGCTAATGCCGCATTATTCACTCGCTAGCGAGTGGATAATGCATTATCCCATAAAACAGAAACAAAATGGCCGGCGTAAAATCACGTTTCGCTAGCATTTCGGAATCAAAAATAGTGCAAATAAAAGACGACAGCGAGCCAGAAAACACCAAGAAGGCAACGAACTCTGGCCTAAAAGGTTTTAAAGATAAGTGAAGAAGTCATGTTTTGCAAACAAGTGTTTTTCAGTTTGTTTATCGAGATAATTACTGTGATCAGTTCGACCTATCGCTAAATAGGCAGCAATTAATCTTCACGACTACAATTTGTCTCATTACGAGTATTTTTGTAGACTGGTTTGCCTGACAGAAGACAGAACGAATTTCTCACCGAAATCGAGGAAATAGAAAAAGAAGAATTGAAGTTTTATATCTCCGCAAGAAAACAAGACAGGTCATATTACAACAAGGTAACACTCACCTCAATTCGAGCCGCCATTGACACGCACCTTCGCAACGAGCCAAACAACAAGCCTTTCTCGATAACTTCGAAGACTTTCGAAAACTTTGTTTGATCAGTTATCGATTTCCAGGCAGACTTTCGATTAAAGTTCCCGATTTGAACTGTGTAAAAGGACCATTTTGACGAAGATTTTATCGAAGATTGTGTATTTGCCATGTTAAAAGAATCTGTAAATAGTTTTGTACGTGTTTCACGCATGAATTGAGACGTCAAATTAGACGTCAATAACATTGCCTTTCATAGGTTTCCTTTTGAAAATGCCTAGATTGTCTGTTTTGAGATCACTTCGTGTGTATATACTAAAACAATTATTCTTTTCAATCTCGGTGAATAGCGGCAGAATATTTACCTCGCCGCTACGCGGCTCGGTAAATATTCTGCCACTATTCACCTCGATTTCAAAGAATCATTGTTAAGAGTGAGTCCACATGAGAACCATGCAAGCGAGTCTACAGTGCACCTCACCGATTTCCCTCAAATTTGGCACACTTGTGTAACTTCGCTAGTACATCAACCAGGTGCACCAGTTTGGTTCAATTGTCTATTGTTTTGGAGAAATGTCAATCAAACTGTCAGACAGTGGAAGGTGTTCAAATTTGAGGTTAAAATATACAGCATGTTTGATCACCTGCTACAAGTTCAAAATGAGAAGAAATTAAGTGAAATTTCTACACAGGGCAGTCCTAGCCCTTAAAAATAGAAAGACGTTAAGTTAACTTGTGTCATATATTTCGTTTGGCTATAAGCAAAATTTTAATTCTCCCTATTCAATTGATGTCAATACGGTGGGGTCTCAAAAGCCGTTGTTTGTAGAGATGCGGCGTTTCTTATACCGAATTTAAAACTATCTATAGATTTTCAAGGGAATGATAATTCTTTTTATAAAGTAAAAACTCTGTAAAGTTAAGAGGAATGACAGCTTTGCATTCAACAAAATACCGTTTATTCCTTGGCGATATGCAAATGAGCTTAACACGGAAATCGTGATAACTTAGTGTTCATAAACAATTTATTAAATGGAATGTTGCTTAGAGAAGCAAGACATAGTTTTGTAAGAAAATATTTAAAGTGTTAGAAGTTTTAACTTCTAAAAGCCGTTAGCTGGCAATATTGATCACTACAAATAATATTGAAACGAATACAAATTCATACCGGCCCGTTGGTCGTGCCGCACCTGACCAAGGTGACTGCTGGGCTTTCCCACAAGCAAGCATCGTAGAATTAAGAAGTCATTCCTTAAAGGAAGTTTGGCGAAGTCCACTTGTTGTGTAAACTTCCTTCTGTGGTATTTCCACAGCCACAGTTATTATGCTGAACTGATGCCCGGGACTGATGTTATCAAAACACGTTGGCAGCTTCACATCAAAAATCCACCGTCGTGAGAACCGGCTTATTTTAGTATGCGGTCCCGTGCTTTTGCTCACATATAAAAAATATTTTCCTATCGCAAAGTCATTTCCATCCGGTCGAAACCAGCGGCATAAGTGGTTTTTGGTGCTGTCGTTTTACGTTGAAACATCGACAATAGTTGATTGCGTGACAGTCCGAATTGTGGCGTTAGCGGTATTTTGTTCGTCTCGAATTTCTTGTCTCAAATTTCACTTCGAATCAGATCATATTGCGATCGCCTTGACTTCGTTCAAAAACTCGTATAGAGGTTATTCCAAGAAAAACTGCGATGTATCTAGTCATAACAAAGACAAGGCGACAACGCTTGTACCGTTGAAGACCTGCACAAAAAATTAAACCACATCCGTGGTTGTTGAAATGGAGTAGAAACTTTGCCTTTTCAGAATTGGTTTATTTGATGAGGAGCAAGATTATTTTACCATTTCTTCCCTTCACAAAGATGATTTCCGCTTTGGATGGCGGCCGAGCAAAGCATGCAAACATCCCATGACAATATTATATCTTTTCACTGAGAATTTCATCTCCAGCGAGTGCGCAAGAGGGTGTAGGGTGTGTTGCATGTGTAGGGTGTGTTGCGTGCAAGAGAAAATAAATTGCGAGGGGTAAGGGACCGGGGGATGGTAACAAGGCTTTTGAAAGACCTTTCGTCTGGTATTTGTGGTTTTCAGATCCACGTAATGTGGGCAACTTAAAACAGAACACCTACCAATCCTACCCACGTTCTTCACGTTATGATGAAACTCCGTTTGGAACAAATGATTAGTTATGCACAATGTTCTCCTTTAGGACGCTAATATCTTGAAACTAAGTGACAGTGAATTCATGCCACCACAACATTGCTCCGAAGCCCTCTCGCATTCAAAGTTGCAGGTGACTGGAGATGTCTGATGTTGTTATTCCGAAAGTATTTGACGGTTGTTATTTGAATTGTAATGTATTTCACAGGAATTGTTAATTCAGTTTATCATTGGTTAAGGCGTTTTTCCCTTTTGTTATCCAACAATTGTTTTTTCCATTCAAATTAGCATTGATATATGTGTTGTATTTTTCCTTTCTGTGTATAACCGTTTTTGAGATAAAGTTGTTCAACGCTGTAAAAACATTATCTGACAAACAGTAGATCACGTGACTTAATAAAGGTTGGTGATGATTCAGAAGAGTAACATCCGTTCCAGTTTGGCGTTCGTTATCCACTTTAATTTCCCTCATTTGTAGCTATCCTTGGTAATTTACGGTTTATTACTACTTCTTTGTACAACTTCTGAGTCTTCCTTCAATTTATATATGAACTCTTTGTTTTAAAATTTCCATATAACACGTTGATCTGCAATATGACGTGTCTCATATAGCTATATAGAGAGGAGGTGGTAAAAGTAATGGTTTGGAATCATTCGCGTGATTGACAACCGCGCCGCGTTTGTCCGATTTGTTTGATCACTCCCAGTGGCGGATCCAAGGGAGGGGCTCGAGGCCCTCCCCCTCCGCCCCTACTTTCTGTTAACTGCCAGAATTATCTTAGCTGTTCATTGCCATTTCTTGAATAATAAAACAATTATCCAGCTTAATCCTGATTTTAGCCAACTCGGCCCACGTCCTCGTCGGCTAAGTTTATGCGATATTCTGCCCGATTTCGTAAGACAATTGTTAAATACACGTAGCAGTAGTGGGAGGCGGGGGGGGGGGGGGGGGGGGGGGGACAGGAGGGGGCAGGAGGTCTGGGACAGAATAACGATGCTCTCATTAATTGCAACGCGATCAATTCACGTCCAAGTCAGCGGTTTTTCGACAGTGTGGCAGCAAGCCATAATTTCCCGCGAAATGGGAACTAGAGCAACCAGAGCAGCGATAGCGTAGTTGCATTCAGTGCTTGTTAAGCGGTCAGAACTATCTCCGCTGGAAAAATAAACGCATGGTTGTAGTCCGAAAAATTCGTCGTCGTCGCGTAGTTAACTGCAAATAAATGATCCACGATTTATCTGAACCCACGTGGACCTCACCAGTGACGTAAAACAAAGAACGTCCAAGACAACAAAGAGCCATGAAACAATCCAGCAGGAAAACAATAGCTTCAAAACAAAGAAAAAATTCACAGGTTCTTATGTCGAGGTAAGCCTGCACGTTGAAATTTCGATCGCCACATCTTTATTGACATTACCGTCGGGATTCAATTTTACAACAACCACGCCATGTTGACAAAAATTTTTCCCCGCTTTAAGGAAACAACTGAGAAATCTTTTTCGACTGCTATAAAAAAGGAATAGTATCGAACTCTCTCTTGCTGAGATTATTTTGGCGAGCTCAAAATGAGAAGATCTACTCATGCGCCTTTGATGATTATTTTGCAGGTTGTAAGAACATCGTTCAAGCGCCGCATATGCATAACCATGCATAACCATTGCATTTGGCCCTAGCGCTAGGATCATCCCTCATCTCAGATAGGATGATCCTAGCACTAGGGTACGGTGGCCCACAAGTGCACACCAAATTTAAATCACTCACACTATATTCAAATCACTCGCGCCGAATTCAAATCGCCCACACCAAAAATCAAATCTTCACACCGAATTCAAAAACACTCGCACCAAATTTAAATCGCTCACACCGAAAATCAAATCTTCACACCGAATTCAAATCGCTCACACCGAATTCAAGAACACTCGCACCAAATTTAAATCGCACACACCGAAAATCAAATCTTCACACCGAATTCAAATCACTCACACCGAATTCAAAAACACCCGCACCAAATTTAAATCGCTCACACCGAATTCAAATCTTCACACCGAATTCAAATCACTCACACCGAACTAACACTTCCGGTCAGCGGTCTCGCCTACCTGCTTCGTAGGTACCTCATATATAGTATTTATAATGTACCCTAATATTGTAATCCTAGTATGCTTCACGTGCTTTGTTACTTTGCTTACTTCCGTTACTTTATTCACTTGAGATACTTTGCAGATACTTTGCTTACTTGAGATACTCTGCTTATTTTACTTGAGATACTTCGTTTACTTGAGATTCTTTGCTTCCTTCAGTTACTTTGCTTACTTCAGTTACTTTGCTTCAAACTTCAGTTACTTTGCTTACTTCAGTTGCTTTGCTTCAAACTTCAGTTACTTTGCTTACTTCAGTTACTTTGCTTACTTCAGATACTTTGCTTACTTCAGTTACTTTACTTACTTCAGATACTTTGCTTACTTCAGTAAGCAAACTTACTTCTATCTCAAGTAAACAATGAGTCTCAAGTAAGCAAAGTAAATCAAGTAGGCAAAGAGTCTCAAGTAAGCCAAGCATCTCAAGTAAGCAAAGCATCTCAATTAAGCAAAGTATCTCAAGTAAGCAGAGTATCTCAAGTAAGCAAAGTATCTGCAAAGAATCTCAAGTGAATAAAGTAACGGAAGTAACGGAAGTAAGCAAAGTAACAAAGCAGGTGAAGAATATTAGGATTACAATATTAGGGTACATTATAAATACCATATATGAGGTACCTACGAAGCAGGTAGGCGAGACCGCTGACCGGAAGTGTTAATTCGGTGTGAGTGATTTGAATTCGGTGTGAGCGATTTAAATTTGGTGCGAGTGTTTTTGAATTCGGTGTGAGTGATTTGAATTCGGTGTGAAGATTTGGTTTTCGGTGTGAGCGATTTAAATTTGGTACGAGTGTTTTTGAATTCGGTGGGAAGATTTGATTTTCGGTGTGAGCGATTTAAATTTGGTGCGAGTGTTTTTGAATTCGGTGTGAAGATTTGATTTTTGGTGTGGGCGATTTGAATTCGGCGCGAGTGATTTGAATATAGTGTGAGTGATTTAAATTTGGTGTGCACTTGTGGGCCACCGTACTAGGGCCAAATGCAACCCTTCACATGTAAACTGAAAGCTGAAAACATATCGCGCTCGGACGATCCTAGTACTAGGGTCATTCTATTTTACATGAAAGGAGGATGATCCTGGTGTTAATGGTATGCCACTCGTATGTTTCTGGTCGAAACCTGGTAGCGTTTTAGTCAAAATCATGTTGGCAGGGGGTTTCCATTGGCAAATGTTTCTAATCAATTATGTTATTTGCGTGCCAGCGCGGAGACTGTGCATGTGTGGATCCAATGATAAATTTAAGCGAGTTTTGAGAGACTGGGTACTAGTCTAAAACAAGATGGCGCCGGGTGAAAAGAATTTTGTAAAATTTGTTGTACTGAGACATTCATTTACGGGACAAGTCGCATCTTTAAGCCTTGAGGGATTGTTTGTGAAGGTTATGACTACCGGCCACACAGAAGTGGCAGAGGATTTCTCTTCCTGAATCAATCTGCTCGAGAAGATTAGCTTGAAGTCGATCGATGAACATGGCGAGTGACTTGTTTATCTTTATTCCACTCCGTAAGTCTGTCCTAAAGGCACTATATAACAAGACACTTATAATATCAATTGTTATTTTAGATATTAAACGTTTTATTGGATTTATTTAAGCGGTATTTCTGTGTCCTCAGCCGACCTATGCATCATGTTATGAAATTCGTTGTAAAGATTTGAGTTCCTGCACTCACGTGTAGCACATCTTTGTACGTTTAAATCACACGTGTAGTTTCAACTTTACAGACTTTTATTGATTTTTATTTGTTATCCGATAAAAGTTTCATAAAATAGTGGCTAATGAAAGTATTTAAACAACGCCGCATCGGCGATATTCAAACGTGATTTTACCCTAAAATCTTTACTGTCACACATTGCCCACAAGACCTTATTTTTAAAATAGGTTTAATTCCAAACCAGAAAGTGATTGATAATCTCGATGGTATCATTGAAATTGTATTTGGTTACATTAATGACACTGGTGTTTTGATGTGGAAAGCTTCAATGCTTTAAGAGATATTTTCGGTGAAAGATGGGTCAAAATTTGGGTATTTTTTGGCTGAAAACCGATCATGGACATGTTAACCACGATATCTTCCACACGTTAAATAATCTGGCGATAATATTCTACCTATAGTATTAGCACCTCAATATGTAACTCCATGCAAAATATAAACAAAATCTGAGATGGTCGATGTAGACTAAAATTTTAATACTGCATGGTTTTCAGGTGGACCCTCTCTTAAATATTCACCGCGCTAGGCGGTGAATATAGCATCTCAAGGCTTGGCTACTAAGCCATGCCACGTTTGCCATCCAGGCCAGTGAACATGGCGGCATTTGCTGAATGAAAATTTCTCTCATTTAAAAGAAATCACTCCAAGTCCTGGATATTTAAAATATTGGGAATTTTTCAAATTAACTACCAAGGCTTTTGGACCGGAAATATTTTCAAGAGATGGTTTTCAAGGCATTCGAATTGATCGTAAACATGGTGGTTTTGGAGATTGCACGCGGCCGTGTACTCAGTCAGATCGACTGGCAAAACATCATTTAGTTCTCTTCTCACTGGAGCTAGTAATTTCGAGAGGATTCACACAATTGTTCAGAAGTCACCAACGATTAAACAAAGGTACCAGATGTATCTATCTTTTTCGTAGTGTTTGTTTTGTTCCGTTTTATTGCTAAAACCTGAGTAAAAATTACGATTTCAATCGAAGAATTAAACTGGTTTACACGTATGTAAGCGAGCACTTGTGTTTGTTTTTTTCGTGTTTTCTATTATTATTTTTCAGTTTTTGATATTCACCTGTGGAAATTATACTAAAACAATTATTCGCCTCAAGCTCAGTGATTATTGTTGAATAATCCCCTCGGCTTCGTCTCGGGGATTATTCAACAATAATCACTTCGCCTTCGGCGAATAATTGTTAAATATCATGCTTGGTTTACCTGTGGTTACACGACAAACCATGGTGGAAAAGTTTGTAGGGACCTCGGTAAGCCTTTTTATTTTTTTATCGTCAGTTAGGGTTCAGACACTGCGGACGCCATCGGGTGCAGATCTTAAAACGTTCGCAAAAGTAATCAGCTGTCCGTGACATGGCAGTAATCGCTTAGAGGGCATAATCTAAAACATGTCATAGCTCTTGTTATTCTTCGATTTGACCAATCACAGATGACCGTTAACTGTACTGCCACTGGTGACCCGAAACCCAGAAATACCTGGGACATGTACAGGGCAACTCCCGATTGAGAGACTGGAGACGACAGACCACAGTTTGACCATCCGGGACTTACAGCCACATGATCAGGGAAAGTACGCATGCGTGACAACCAGCAGTCTTTTCCTTGAACGGGCAGAATTTAGTCTTGTTGTCAAGACAGGTTGGTTGATAGAGTTTTGTTGGTAACGACTTTTTAAACTTACAGCCATTGCTCACTAAATTAGACAGCTGTAAACGGTCAAATAAAGTTTCAGCTGACTGAACACAAAAAATGTCGTGAAATTTTGAACAACAATTCTTTCTCTGCCTCATGATTCTTACTGAAAAACGGTGATAATTTTTCATCAACACACAATTAAATGTTGACTGAAAATTATCACTGATTTTCAGTAAGAATGATGAGGCTAGGAGAGAATTATTATTCAAAATTTCGCAACATTTTTGGTTTCTAGCTAAAACTTCATTTGACCGTTTGTAGCTGTTCTCTGTAAGGAGGTCAATAGAAAGAGAGAATTTCTGTTGGCTTGCGAACCATTCTAAAATTTGTTTACAAAAAAATGTGTCAATTGAAATGCAACTTTTGAAAATTTAATTTTGTACTTTAAAAGTTTCAATGAGTAATAAATTCATTAAAGTCAGTTTTCGACTCCTGTTCTTACCGTGAAAAATCTTCATACCATATTTAGTTGCGACTTTTGTCTTTCCTGGAACAGCCTCGACCAGTAAACTGTCTAAATCTTCTTCACGGACACTTCGAAAACGTGAGGAAGCGACCGCCATTTTGTTAGCAAGGGCAAACTGCTTCGCTACCATGACGAGCTTTATGCGACTCTGAAATCCTGGACCCCTGCCGATGTTCTACGGTTGAACCGTAGAACATTAGCAGGGGGTCTAATTTTTTTGACACGTATGAATGAAATTCCTTGACGCCTCTTCCCAAGAAATGTGTTAAGGAATCAATTAACTCGGATACTGATCTGTCACCAAAAGGAAAGCCCGCCACATTGATCGAGAGAATACAGGCTATTTTTGCTAGCGTTTACAACAATATGCCACAGTACAGTCGAAAATCGGAAAACAAGGATGCACACAGACAACATTAACTAAGCAAACCGACGAATCGAACTAATGATGACAATAACAAAAAAATCATTTGAAAAACTGACCGCTTGGGATGTAGTACAGAAAGCACGGCGGCTTTCAAAACAAAACAGCTTCTGGCGCTCATGGTGTCCTTGCGTAACGCAAGAAAAAAATTCTCATTCAGACAATTGAACGAAGGAAATATTTTATTCTCTCCTCAGGATGCGGGTTTCAAGAAGCGCAACAGCATCTTAGCTCGTTTAAATGTCCTTCTGCGAAAAGAGCAGGATCAAAATCGATTATATTTTACACACTCAAACCCTTGTAAAGCAAAGCCTCAAAACAACAAACAAGTATACTGAAAGCGCGGCGGCTTTTTCACTCGCAAAACATTTTTTACTGCTAAAAAACGACGAAGCTTGCAGAACCCGGAACGTAGCAAATTTAATGTGCTAAAATAGTCAACTTTCAGAAAATAAGATAATTATCAATGCAAGGTTGTACAATTATTAGTATTGGAGCTTGTAGCAAAGCTCAAAGGGGTAGGCGGCATCTTAAAGCGCGATTTAAAGGAGAAACGTGGCTTGCGCGTTATGACACGCGGGTATGAATCTTGATCGACTTGCACCCTAGCAAGAAAAACGCTGTCCCGATCGCCTGCAATCCGACCAGTCTCATTACTAAAATGGTTTAGCTGTTGCTAGCCTAGCTTCAACTCGATCTCAAGAGTTGAAAGTCTAAGCTATTGTTTTCTGTCATGAAAGCGAGCGAAAAAAACCCTCGCGTGTTCCTGCCCTCGCGCGCGTTTCTTTCCTCGCTTCCACATTACTTCATGATCAGCGCCTGCTAGGCAGACGGCAAAGTGACACACACCACAACTCAGAAGTAACTGCCACTGCGGAGAAAGCATTCTTTTAATCCTGTATTACAATTTCAAGAAGAAAGTCAATAAAAGGCGCCAATTTGGTATTAACCTCTTCTGGTCAGAGAAAAAGCAATTCTTTTTAAAAAACGTCAGAATAATCAATTGTACAAATCTGACGTTTTTAGTGTCACTCCATACTTACAAAATATGTTAGGCTCGTCTTCTCCTATCAGGAAAAAAATAATGAGTACCAAAAAGTGATCTACATGTTGTAAAAGTGTTTTTAAGAACTCTAAGATGGTAGATCTGGGTCTATTAGGTCTTGAGTGGCACAGCAAGCAGAACCCAGCTTTAATAATTGTCAGGTCATGCTGCCCTGAAAGCTGCAATGGAAAAGAAAACTGCAAAGCAATCCTCTCTTAATTCTAAACAAACCATTGGTGCTAGGCTAGGTAGAGGGAAACTTAGAGAGTAGGGTGTATGAACTAAACAATGGGGAGCACAAGAGAGGAAAAATGCTATTTTTTATATTGTAATATCTAATCCATTCACTGGATTCAAGTGCTTGAGTTCAGTTTAATCATACTATTTTAGGTAAAGTGCAAATAATTATTTCAAAGAGACAATATTTAATTGTCTCACTACAGTATTCAGTTCAAACATAACAGTTCCAGTCGTAATTCTTTTCATCTATTATTGATTGGCATTGTCCATCTGTCAATAAAATGCTTTTATCAGACAGCATTATAACTCCATGTTACTTTTGATAGTACTTTATAATTGTTATTACATCGTTATTTAAGCCTGAATTTATTTAAATAATCTAAAATAAAACACCCAGACAAAGAATTCTGTTGCTTCAGGGATAATAAGCCAAAAAAAAATATTTGGTGTCAAAGATTTTATGTTGTTTATAATGTAATATTGTCAAGCAAAAATGTTTTAAATTTTAATTCCCAATGAAACACCTGGAGAAAGAATTCTCACAGAGCTGCAGCCTAAAAAGACGAAGCTGCTCTGCTGCTTCAGGGATAAAGCCAAACAATATTACGTCAAAAAGTTATTTCAATTAATGCATTTTAAAAATGTTTTAATCCTGAATTTAAGCTCCCAATGAAGCACCTGGAGAAAGAATTCTCACAGTGCTGCAGCCTAAAAAGACCAAGCTGCTCTGCTGCTTCAGTGATAAAGCCAAACAATATTATGTCAAAAAGTTATTTCAATTAATGCTTTTTAAAAACGTTTTAATCCTGAATTTAAGTTCCCAATGAAGCACCTGGAGAAAGAATTCTCACAGTGCTGCAGCCTAAAAAGACCAAGCTGCTCTGCTGCTTCAGGGATAAAGCCAAACAATATTATGTCAAAAAGTTATTTCAATTAATGCTTTTTAAAAATGTTTTAATCCTGAATTTAAGCTCCCAATGAAGCACCTGGAGAAAGAATTCTCACAGAGCTGCAGCCTAAAAAGACCAAGCTGCTCTGCTGCTTCAGTGATAAAGCCAAACAATATTATGTCAAAAAGTTATTTCAATTAATGCTTTTTAAAAATGTTTTAATCCTGAATTTAAGTTCCCAATGAAGCACCTGGAGAAAGAATTCTCACAGAGCTGCAGCCTAAAAAGACCAAGCTGCTCTGCTGCTTCAGGGATAAAGCCAAACAATATTATGTCAAAAAGTTATTTCAATTTAATGCTTTTTAAAAATGTTTTAATCCTGAATTTAAGCTCCCAATGAAGCACCTGGAGAAAGAATTCTCACAGAGCTGCAGCCTAAAAAGACCAAGCTGCTCTGCTGCTTCAGGGATAAAGCCAAACAATATTATGTCAAAAAGTTATTTCAATTAATGCTTTTTAAAAATGTTTTAATCCTGAATTTAAGTTCCCAATGAAGCACCTGGAGAAAGAATTCTCACAGAGCTGCAGCCTAAAAAGACCAAGCTGCTCTGCTGCTTCAGGGATAAAGCCAAACAATATTCGTCAAAAAAGTTATTTCAATTATTATGCTTTTTAAAAATGTTTTAATCCTGAATTTAAGTTCCCAATGAAGCACCTGGAGAAAGAATTCTCACAGAGCTGCAGCCTAAAAAGACCAAGCTGCTCTGCTGCTTCAGGGATTAAAAATGCTTTTAAAAATGCTTTACTGAATCCTGAAATTAAGTTCCTAATGAAACACCTGCAGAAAGAATTCTCACGGAGCTGCGTGTACAGCCTGAGAAGGCTAAGCTGGTCTGTGGCTTCATATTATTTTGGTGTCAAATATTTAAATTAATGTTTAATGTGTTCAAGCCTTAATTTATAATATTAGTTCCCAATGAAACAACTCGAGATAGAATTCTCGTAGAGCCACAGCCTAAACTGGCTAAGCTGCTCTGTTGCTCAGTCAGGGATTTAAAAAGCCTGAAGCAGTCAAGAAACAATTTATCAATAAATGTACAACCTTGAAAATAGACCCTATTTTATTTCTAGGCATGTGGATGTACACCATACATGTGGAATTAAGGCAAAAAAATTATATTTTCATTTTAAAGCTCTTTCAAAATTCAATAATAACACCTGATTTAGAGTGTTCCCCTGTCCATTAAAATACCCTGGAATATAAATATGAATAACAAACAGCTTAAATACTAGTGTATACTATGTATGCAAAAATTTTGGATTTGCAGCGTGACTTCTAGTAAGATGGCCCAGCGGCGTTTTGAATAAGATGGCGGGAATCACACTCTTCCCACAATTTCATTGATAGATGTGAATATGTAAGTCTCGGACCATATGGAACTCCACTTAATCACGTAATTTATCGCCTGTTGGATTTTCCCTCGCTAGTACTTTGGCCAGAATACGAAAAGAGGGAAACGATGTCCCTCGCCGATCGACTTTCGCGCAATATTTACGATCGACTAGATCGAAGATTGATACTTCCACGATAACATCTACAAACGGGTCTCTGTGCTGGCTACAGTTTTAAATTCATTCTGTAAGACAATTAATTCGAAACACCTTACCGCTTTGTAGTCTTAGAAAGCGAAGGTTGGAACACTTTGTGACGAGATGACTCACATGCCGCCATTCGTTCGCTTTGGCGCTCACCCTTCTTTCCCCTATTATTAGTTATTAGATATTCGCACCGCATGATCATCTTCCATAAATGTCCAGATTATCTGGTCTTCTTCTATTACTCGCGCTGTGACACTCGCGGCACCACAATTACCGCAAAGTACAGGGTCATGACAGATCGCTAAAACCGCCCAACACCTCTGACCGGAAATTAGAACCCATACCCTGCTGCGAATTTCAGAGTCGCATAAAGCTCGTCATGACTATCTATCACAGAATAGATAGTGGGTGGCGTAACCAATCAGAGCGCGGCATTTGTGAAAGAAAGGTGCATATTGATACGCTAAGTCGATGGACAACGAGGTCAAAGAGGGGTCAGTCAGGCAATGGAAATGTTATTAGGCCTTATTAAGGGAAAATAAAATGATGCGACCGTTACGCAGACCTACATGTCTAAAAAGCTCTTATAAAACCAATTAATTGAATAGCATTTTAACAGTTTTCTTTTCTTTTTTGTCCTTGTTTGATCCGGTTTTACGCCGGAAAATAAAACGCATTGATCAGGGAAATTTTGGCTTAAGTTTCATCTCACTTCCCCTGAGGGGTGACCAGTTCCAGGAATGATAACCGTCCCCATAGTTACCGTGTAGATCAGAATTGTAACAACTTTTAAACCACCAAGCTGACTTATGACTTCTAGCACAGTCACCACTACTCTGTTTGTCATTATCCCGATCCTTGGTAGAGAAAGCCATGCCGTTATGATAGGTCAGTTGATCCGTTGCTGAGCCAGAATAAAAACCAACAAACAGCGTGTAGTTAGTTGCCTCGTTAGTGATCGTAAAATTACTATATTTGGCGTATTTATTTCCACTGGATGTCATGTTGATTTCCACTCGCAGCTGACTCGGAATCTCAGTCAGTTGATGAATCTTTTCGTTTCCAAGCCAAAACTCTCCTCTGACGTCACCAAACCCGTTCTTATATTCGTCCCATCCCCTGTAGAATCCAACAAACCCATTGAAGCGTTTGTGAAAGACTGTCCATCCACCGCCATCCGTCTTCATGTCGCAGGGCACTTCAAAATTGGTTTTGTTTGATGGGTTTACTGTGTAAACTCCACTCTCCTTGAAGCCTGCAGAAAACAGCTCCGCGCAGTCTCGGGCTGAAAAATAGGATAAATTAAATAAAACTAAAACTCTAGCTGTAACTAATGACTGACAATAAAGTTATCAAAATGTAAGAATGTGTAACATATAGAGTATAAGAGCACTATTCGCACTGCATAAATTATCGACATTGCATATAAGAACTACAAATCATGAATAAATTGACAGTGTTCAAGTGCAACGCCGGAGGGAACATGCCTGTGCCTTTTCTACTTCATCGGAACTACAACGCTAGCCTTTTGGCTTGACTGCAGGATAAGGCTCATCAGACTGAGTGTGTATTTACTGATTCAGTTGGCAAACTCGTGCGACTTTTTCCTTCGCCAGTCACTATTTAAGTTCAGTTGTGTACTGAATCGTTCAGCCTGAATGTTCGTGCGAATTCAGATACGGGTTTCATCAGCACCAGGAGGAAAACGTGGAACGTTTTATAGTTTTAAACGCGAATTTTCAGCAGAGATGGTTTCAGCGGCAACGCCTCAGCAGGGAGCAGTCCGGATGCGTCAAGCCTTGGCTTGCCTTCTTCAAGCACAGGCGACGCAAGGCGTTAATGGGCTTGGACCTAAATCGAGCGTGGCGGTGTTTTCCTGAGGTAATATTTTGTCCAGGCTATTATTGCTTTATGTTGGTATAGCTCTGTCAATTTTTTGTTTTTGCGTGCGACAGAATGGCAGTGCTGGATTGGCCGGGCGGCTCTTTTCGTTCATATGTTCGTTTTACTGTCTTGGTTGCTTGGCGTTATTTTTGGAAACGGAGGCGATTCTTTCTGTTATATTTCCACGTGGTTGAGCTATGTAAATTACGCATCATTACTAATTTTTGGGGGCTTATGCTTGTTTTCCATGACCGTTAGGTGTAATGCCCAAAGGGAGTGGTTCTTTTGTTATTTTTTCCACGTGGTTTGGCGCTAGTGCTTATTGACGCCGTGTCTAGTGCTCTTGTTTACCAGAATTAATGTTGTGACACGTAATGCTAAAGGCTGGGCTCCGTTCGTATCAGTCTTATTTCACGAAGCATTTCGAAGGATTATTTGACGTGTTTGTGAAATGCTATGGCCAGTGAGGCAGATAATTGCCTGTTTTGTCATGAAGTGATTCATTCAGGGTGTTGTCTGATTGATGATCGTGATTGTGACGGTTAATGGCCAATGAGGCAGATAATTGCCTGTTTTGTCATAAACGATTCTTTCAGCGTTTTGTCTGATTGATGATCGTGATTGTGAGAATTTTATGGCCAGTGAGGCAGATAGTTGCTTGTTTGTCATGAAGTGATTCATTCAGCTTGTTGTCTGATTGATGATCGTGATTGTGAGAAGGTTTATGGCCAGTGAGGCAGATAATTGCCTGTTTTGTCATGAAACGATTCATTCAGCCGGTTGTCTGATTGATGATCGTGATTGTGAGAAGGTTTATGGCCAGTGAGGCAGATAGTTGCCTGTTTGTCATGTAGTGATTCATTCAGCGTGTTGTCTGATTGATGATCGTGATTGTGAGAAGGTTTATGGCCAGTGAGGCAGATAATTGCCTGTTTTGTTATGAAACGATTCATTCAGCGTGTTGTCTGATTGATGATCGCGATTGTGAGAAGGTTTATGGCCAGTGAGGAAGATAATTGCCTGTTTGTCGTGAAACGATTCTTTCAGCGTTTTGTCTGATTGATGATCGTGATTGTGAGAATTTTATAGCCAGTGAGGCAGATAGTTGCCTGTTTGTCATGAAGTGATTCATTCCGCTTGTTGTCTGATTGATGATCGTGATTGTGAGAAGGTTTATGGCCAGTGAGGCAGATAATTGCCTGTTTTGTTATGAAACGATTCATTCAGCGTGTTGTCTGATTGATGATCGCGATTGTGAGAAGGTTTATGGCCAGTGAGGCAGATAAATGCCTGTTTGTCGTGAAACGATTCTTTCAGCGTTTTGTCTGATTGATGATCGTGATTGTGAGAATTTTATGGCCAGTGAGGCAGATAATTCCCTATTTGGCATGAAGTGATTAATTCAGCATCTTGATTGATTGATGATCGCGATTGTGAGAAGGTTTATGGCCAGTAAGGCATATAATATGCTGTTTTTGTCATGAAGTGATTTATCCAGCGTGTTGCCTGATTGATGATCGTGATTGTGAGAAGGTTTATGGCCAGTAAGGCATATTATTGGCTGTCTTTGTCATGAAGTGATTCCTACAGCGAATTCCTTGACCAGTGATCGTGATTAGTTGAATGAGGCATGTGATTTGCCTGTTCTGAAGTGATATCTGGTTGTTGATTATGACGTTGTTATGACCAGTGGGCATATAATTTCCCAGTTCTGTCAGGGAGTGACTGCCAGGTTGCGATTTTAGAAAGACGTTTGGGGTTGCTTGGAGTGACAGTTGTGAAAAAGACTATCTAAACAAACTCCCCCGGCTTTGCTGGGTCATGACTGTCATCCCTTGCTGGCCCCATGGGTTCCCCTATCAACGTTTGGTTTCGTCTTGTCGCATATCTACGGGACTACTGGTTGCTATCCTTTCTTTCCCATGTAATTTCGACCTTATTTGACCTGGCATTAGGAGCATAACTCCGATTTTGAGGAAAACTGTTCGTTTTTCCATCTTTTCCTCCAGGGTCGATCAGCTGGATCGTCCGACAGGGGAACTCAAGTGGGGTCGGTAGCGGGGTGACAGTCGTAGGTTGACTGGATCATTGTTGTCGGGGAGAATGTAGTGAGATAAGACTGCTCACTGCTGTCTGCTTACTGTGTTGGCATGGCTTGGCTCCCGTAGAAGACTATCAATGGTCTCTTTGTTTGAAAATGAGTTTTGGCGGATAAGAGCCCATTGATGTTTAGGAATGTTAGAAGGTGTGTTGATATTTAAAAATGTCGAGGCTGACGTTTTATGTATCCTTTGGGAATGGATATAGGTGCTGTGTGGTATGGTGTCTTGTGTGACTTGGCCATCATACTGAGACCATCAATGGCCTCTTGTTTTGGATATGAGTATTGGGGGTTAAGAGCCCATTGATATTTGGGATTGATGAAACGTATGTTGATATTTGAAAATGTCCAGGCTGATATATTGATCTATCCGTTGGGAATGGATATAGGTGCTGTGTGTTGTGTTGTGTGACTTGGCCTTCATACTGAGACCATCAATGGCCTCTTGTTTTGGATATGAGTATTGGGGGATTAAGAGCCCATTGATGGTCTCCTGATCAGTGAAGCATGGGTGATTCTAGGTAGGAGCCGAATTTCCTCCCCAATCTTAATGCGATGCGATGATTGTTGCAATGCAGAATAGGATACTATTAAATACTTTTTCTTACTATATAGTAGTAGTATAGTATTGGCATTATCGGACATTCTCGTCCATGATTTTAGCGTGAGTTCGTAGTAGTAAGAACTACGCAAATAGCAGTCTACTACAAAGTGACAAAAATAAAATGGGTTTAAATCTTGGGGATCGAAGAGAAAGATAATTTCTTCATTAAAAGCAAGAAACCAAACAAATTGAAAAAGGAAGAAACTGAAAGATAGAGATGAACGCAATATTTGCTAGGAGATAACGTGTGTGCACACTGCTTACCAGTTTTAACAATCAATTGCACCTCAGACTCCACATGAACGAACTCGCTCCGTGCAGAGCAGATATAGGTACCACTGTCTTCAGCCGTCAAACTGTTTATCTTCAGCTGTCCGCCTTCCACTTGAGAGCGTTCCTCTGGTATGTTTCCTTTACATCGTGCCCACGTGATGCTGGGTACTGGATGTCCGTCTGCGGAACAGTTCAGTGCGACTGACTGTCCGTGGTAAAGTTCAATCTTCTCTGGTGGTTTGATTGTAAACTGAGGAACCACGTTGACTATCAGAGCTGTCATGGCGTGCGATGTTCCCATGGCGTTCGTAGCGGTACAGATGTATGTTCCTGCGTCTTTTTTGTCCGTCTTTGCTATGGTCAAGGTTTGACCTTGGACAGTCGCTCTTCCACTGGGAAGTTGATCAAAGAGTTTGGTCCAAGATATCACCGGAGGGGGATACCCGATGACCCGGCACTTAGGGAGATTGACATCTTTTCCGCTCTCGGCGTATATCGGTCCAGCAGGAAGGGAGATGAGAGGACGAGCTGCGCACGAGAAAATCATTCAAAGTTGTTATTTTAAATTTGTGTGAGGCAGTATTTAATGGCAGATAATATTCATTATGTCATATGTTTATGTTAAAATCCCGTTCAATAACTGTCCAATGATTTCTTAAATCGTACAGCACAGGTATAAAGCTTGTTGTTCTTGTTTTTGGTTTCAAAAATTTTCTCTGAACTACTAAATTGGACTCGGCCTGTGACCTTGAACTATTTCTGTTCGCACTACAAATTTTCAACGCAATATCCCTTGCAAATAGACCAAACAACTTTAAAACGCGCGAAATTTCCACTCATAATAACCCTCCCCTTGCAATTGGAAACAAGCACACCAGAAACGTCTCTTGAGCAATATATTTTATGGTGACAACCAATCAAATTTGAAAGCTGTTTAAACTAACTGATGAAACTAAAGTTGATTACCTTGAACGTTGAGTGTCACAGAAGCCTGTGCGGTCCCCTGGTCAGTACGAATTGTACACACGTACATTCCATTATCACCGACTGTCGCATTCTTGATATGAAGTGCTCCTTTGATGATGGAATATCTTCCGGTGGGGAGGGAACCATCTTCTTTGGACCACGACACTGTCGCGTCAACGTTTTTCTCCGGCGAACACTTGAATACGGCGGACTGGTCTAGAGCAACGGTCCTAACGGCCGGCGTCACTACAATCCCAGGGGCGGAAATAACATCCCCCGCTTGTCCCCTGAATGGCTGCAGAGAAGTCGGAGTCGGTGAGGTTGGCTCTCCAGGTTCACCCTTTTGGCCCTTTATTCCGGGGGGTCCGATGAGACCCGGGTATCCGGGAGACCCCTGTGGTCCTTGTGGTCCTATCTTTCCCGGAGGTCCCTGCACGCAAATCTGACTTTGGCTGGTGCAGATCTTTTGGGTTGCAGTGTAGACGGATTTGGTGATTTGTTGTTGTATTTCTGGAGCTAAAACGCCATTGTCTCCTTTGGAGGACTTGGAGGGTTCAACATCTCGTGGATCTCTTTTATGAGCTGAAGACCTGACTGACTCATCTTTCGACAAGCGAATTGCTGTGAAGAAGGAGATAGTGGTGTTACAATGCTAATTCGCTAATGCTAAGCGTCCCTGAGATAACTCAAGTGAAATCCAGTTATTATTCATTGGAAAAACGTAAAATTATTTATGTGTTATTATTTTATTTACCAGGAAATTATCTCTCAAGATTAAGCACTGTAAGCACCATCTTTAGTATATAATATTTCTTACCAAACTGGTTACATCAACGTTCTAGTACTTAACATCACGTGACTGTTTGCCTCCAGAAGGCGTCGAGAAAAAATATAAACTTATGATCGGATCACTTATAACTCAGTACTGGGCGCCGTTTTTGGGAACGGAGGTGCTCTTTTTTAAACTCGAGATTTGGTCAAGTAAACCTCAACCGGATTTTTCTGCTGTTTTGGCAATCGAAGTAACAAATGTTCAAATTTAATAAAGCTTCGTTCCCAAAAGTAGCCGCGGGCCCTGACCTTAAACAGGAACTTAGTCAAAAGATTCATTCAAAGACGGCGTTAGCGAGATGTTTTCCAATAAAAGGGCAATTAGTCCCAACTAATAACATTGCTTTCAAGTCCCAAGTCTAAGAGCTATTAAAGTGTCAAAGATCGATTATTAATCTTGGATTAGATGTCGGTGATTTAAAAACTAAATTGCTTTAGTGGAATTCAAAAGAAGGAGCATAAAGTTACAGTTTTGCAGCTATTCTTGGTTTTCGTGTTACGTCATAAAATTCTGAAATCAAAATTCAATAGGCCTGCTAAACTTTTGATATCACAAGATGTAAGATGAACTAAAAATATATCTTTTTGCCAATTTCCAGCATGGTTGTGCCCTTTGTTTTTTAAAACAGAGCATTTTGAATATTCGAGTTCTCCGCCGTATGTGATATCAAGCAGAGTGCCGTGACAAAGTTGTTTTGATTCAAAAAAGGCCTCTCCTTTCCATTTTTGCAGATTGAACATTCCCAATGTACTAAGTGCTGTTTTTGTAAAAGTATAAAAAGTAAAAGTATATAAAAGTAAATCACGAGCCAAAAGAAGACACAATTAATAGCAAAATTAAGTTCCAGATGGTTTCTCTGACATCACCAGGCGGCCATATTTGTGCCTCTCGGAAGGACACAAATATGGCGTCTCACTGAGCTTTATAAATTTGCGTGGAACGTTTCGGCAAATAACTCGCAAACGGTGCACGCACAGACCTGAGACTTGAAAAAGTCTTATCTTCTATAATACCTGAAGCTCCTAGCTTCTGTCGTTGAATGGTTTCGATTTTATTTTTTTATTGCGTGGGAGTGAAAACCACCAATTAATAACGACTAGGATTTCTAGAAACTTCCTTATAATTGAGTCTTCTATAAAATCTTTTGCCCTGATCTGAAACCGATGGAATATTTCTATTTCTGTTGCTTTATGAAGGCAACCCGGCCCAGCAAATATTACTCGTTAACGTTCCTTCCAGCTAACATCGACTGCAGAAGAAGACAGATAACAGTGAGGCACCTTTTCGTTCAGGATATTCAAATTACAAGATATTCGACTTCCCTGATTCCATAGATTGTCTTTAGCATACTGATGCGAATCAGGCGAAATTGATACAATGGAATCAATTTTTTGACCAAGCTTGTGGAAGGGAGCTTTCACAGGAAATGTTTACTGGCCTGGGAAGCTTTCTCGACAGAAATCACTCATCAGTTGTATACTTTGCATATTTTGGATTAAAAATCGTTAGGCAACTCATAATCATCGGGAAATCGTTAAACACCGTCTTTTCTTAACCTCAAAATTCTTATTACATAAAAGAATAGTGCATTTGGGTTGTAATCGATCTGCCGCTTCATTGTGCTAAGGCCGGCGACAGAAAACATCGGTAAACATTCCATCAAATGGCCAGCAAAGTTGCACCGTGCGTGTGGATACATCTGGTACATTTCGTAGCAGTTCTTTTGAAAAGCAGCAATATGAAATTATAAATTTTGGATTGTACAGATCAATGAATTTTAAGCGTGCTTTAGTTGCACTGAACTTAAACGTCCTCTCCACAAATTTGACTAGCTACCAGGTATGTGCTCGACTGTAAAATAATAAGTTCTTTTGAAATATTGCAAAGGAGAATAAAATGGATGGGAAAAAATAGCAAACGCTTATTTTAGGCTTTTTTTTTTTTTTTTTAAAAAGGAGAAATCCATAGAAAGAGCGGCGAAGTTTACGACGCTTCTATAGCTACTCGGTAATAAATTCGACAAAGAAATTAGACTTCAATGAAGCTAAATGGACTCACCGTTGTTTGTTGGAATGGGCGGAACTTGCGTTGTCGCTAACTCTTTTTCTCTTTGCTCAAGAGTCTTAAGTCTTTCCTTGTAAGCTCGTAGCTCCAACTCAAGCCTCACATAACCAACACAGTACAATAAAACACTGGCAATCGACAAACAACAGCAAAACACAAGAAGGCGGGAAGATCCACCAGCGCTCGTCATTGTGAAGTGCGCAACTGTATCACAAATGACTAACACAGAAAGGCAGCAACGTATTTGTACCTTGAGCCCAGATGACCTCGAACAGTCGAGATTTTTTGATGGCTTTATGTTTGCCGACCGTAAATCAAATTACTTTACTAATCCTAAAATAAAACTTGGTGTTTTTCCAAATAATAAAAGTCTTACAAATGCAATGCAGGACTTATTTTTGTCCTCGGGGAGGCGCGGGGGTGGGGGGTGGGGTAGGTGGGAATGGGGTTGAGAAGTACTTTCGTCTTTTTGTAACCGTCACTTCTGAAGATGCGTGTTGCAGCATGCAAAACGTCAAGAAACCATGCGTTGTCCACGTGTTATGTTTGTTGCCGCTGCTTTTATTTTACTTTCATAGTGCTTTCGCCATCAATTAAAATAGTGGTTTTGGAAATGTTTTAGTCGATAGAGTTAGAGATTTCGTCCTTTTGGTCTGAAAAAGGAGGAGGCAGCGTGGCCTAGCGGTTAGGGCGCTGGACTTGTAATACTGAGGTCCCGGGTTCAAATCCTCCTCCCTGCCACTAGATGGATTTGTCTTCGGTGGTCCCGAATTCAACTCCTCCACGCTTTGTATATAGCCAACTGGTCAGCCTCCTTCCAGTTGGGATTTTTTACAAGTTTCTGTTTGATTTATAATATTTGTTTCACTATTTACAGTGTCCTCAATTAGTACAGCCGTGCTAAATACATTGACACTTAAATAAAGTGATTTATTATTTATTTTATTTTAAAGTGCCATTTTCTCTTTTATATTAACCTGAAGTTAGAAATCATTTTCGATGGAATTCCAAATCCGTACTTGATTATTTATAATCATTGATAGCAAGGTTTATTTAGCTCTGCATGCATGCTAACGTAAACGAGATAAGGAATGTTAGTAACTAATTCAGAATGATGACTTCACTTGATTTGATAAGACCGTATCAGGCCTACAGATAGCGTACAAATGTACAGGGTCAGTTCTAAAATAGAGTACGGATATTAGATTTATGATTTTTGTTTTGAAATGGGGTAACGGTTTTGAAAATTGGCTGGTACACCCCATCTGAAAATCACATGCAGGGAATACCCCCCGCCCCTTCTTCATTCCCCTCCTCTCCCCTCCCCCCATGTAATTACCTTCAATCACTCACCGCCACTATGGGTGTTTCAATGTTTTTTTCTCTTGCGCAAAAATGTTTCCTATAGTGACGACAGATCAAAAGAGAGATTACAATTATCAAAGACTACCGGTAGGTATAAAGTCTCCTGGACAGAAACTTGTAGATGACAGGTCAATTGGAAGGAAGGTAAGAGGTTAATTCAGACGCGTGAGGCATACATTGCATTTTTTTCGTATTTAACACGCATATGTATGATGTTGATTTTACGAGTGGTTTTGTTCTTTGTAAAATCTATTCTGTTCACATGAATGATTCATTCAAATTCGCGAAATAAAGAGTAAAGCTGTTCCGTGAGGGCGGATTTGTTGCTGCAGATGAAAATCGAACGTGCACGAATTTGTTGGAAACATTATAGGTCTATATATAGACAGTGTTGAAACGTGTCCTGCAGCTTTTCTTTTTATTTGGGGTATGTCAATTCATTTAACGATGAAGTGGAAGCATGATTAAGGATACATAAAATGATTTCTTATAGTGCAAATGATAAGTGCTCCCCCCCCCGAACTAAAATGCTATGAGAATGAAATCACGTCGAATAGTTCGCATTAATTTCCCTTTCTTCAAACACATATAACGTTTTACTAAAACATCAGGATACTGCTAAAGTATCAAACTTTTTAAAAAAATGTATTTGAGAATTTATCTTTTAAGCACTGTTTTTGATCTTTTTTTATTGGTGTGACCACGGTTAACGTACACCGTAACTAACAATATAAATTTGCTAATTAATTTTTCATGATGCATACACTATATCCAGGTACAGTTAAATGCAGCAAGTATAAAATCCATTCAAGGACGGTGCTTGGTTCAAAATGAAACTTTAAGCTTTTGGTGTATTGTTACCGGATATTTCAGTCGATATCCCGAAGTGCATGTTTTTTTTATCGCGTGTTTCTATTCAGTGGTGCTGTAATTGAAACATTGCCATCTTTATGAGTTTATATAAAAAACGCCTGGCAGCTCGAGGGCAATCAGTAGGGAACTGATCATATTCAGAGCTAACAACTGATAAACGCTACAACATTAATATTCAGGGAGGCCCAAGTCCTTATCAACCATGCGTTGTCCACGTCTTATGTTTGATGCCGCTGTTTTTATTTTACTTTCCTAGTGCTTTCGCCATCAATTAAGATAGTGGTTTTGAAAATGTTTTAGTCGAAAGAGCCATTGTCTCTTTTATACTAGCCTGAAATTAGAAATCATTTTCGATGGAATTCTAAATCCGTATTTGATTATTTATAATCCTTGATAGCAGGGTTTATTGAGCTCTGCAGGCATACTAACGTAAACGCGATACGGAATGTTAGTAAATAATTCAGAGTCAGGCTTTACTTGATTTGATAAGACCGTATCAGGCCTACACATAGCGTGCAAATGGACAGAGTCGTCTCTAAAATAGAGTACGGATATTAGATTTAAGATTTTTGTTTTGAAATGGGGTAACGGTTTTGAAAATTGGCGGGCACACCCCATCAGATAAACCACATGCAGGGAATACCCCCCGCCCCTTCTTCATTCCCCTCCTCTCCCCTCCCCCCATGTAATTACCTTCAATCACTCACCGCCACTATGGGTGTTTCAATGTTTTTTTCTCTTGCGCAAAAATGTTTCCTATAGTGACGACAGATCAAAAGAAAGATTACAATTATCAAAGACTACCGGTAGGTATAAAGTCTCCTGGACAGAAACTTGTAGATGACAGGTCAATTGGAAGGAAGGTAAGAGGTTAATTCAGACGCGTGAGGCATACATTGCATTTTTTCGTATTTAACACGCATATGTATGATGTTGATTTTACGAGTGGTTTTGTTCTTTGTAAAGTCTATTCTGTTCACATGAATGATTCATTCAATGTCGCGAAATAAAGAGTAAAGCTGTTCCGTGAGGGCGGATTTGTTGCTGCAGATGAAAATCGAATGTGCACGAATTTGTCGGAAACATTATAGGTCTATATATAGACAGTGTTGAAACGTGTCCTGCAGCTTTTCTTTTTATTTGGGGCATGTCAATTCATTTAACGATGAAGTGGAAGCATGAACAATGATACATAAAATTATTTCTTAGTGCAAATGATAAGTGATCCCACCCGAACTAAAATGCTATGAGAAATGAAATCACGTCGACTAGTTTGCATTTCCCTATCTTCAAACACGTATAACGTTTTACTAAAACAGCAGGATACTGCTAAAGTATCAAACTTTTAAAAAAACTGTAAATGAGAATTTATCTTTTAAGCACTGTTTTTGATCTTTTTTACTGGTGTGACCACGGTTAACGTACACCGTAACTAACAATATAAATTTGCTAATTAATTCTTCATGATGCATGTACTATTCTGCTACAGTTAAGTGCAGCAAGTATAAAATCCAATCAAGAACGGTGCTTGGTTCAAAATGAAACTTTAAGCTTTTGATGTATTGGTACCGGATATTTCAGTCGATATCCCGAAGTGCATGTTTTTTTTATCGCGTGTTTCTATTCAGTGGTGCTGCAATTGAAACATTGCCATCTTTATGAGTTTATATAAAAAACGCCTGGCAGCTCGAGGGCAATCAGTAGGGAACTGATCATATTCAGCGCTAACAACTGATAAACGCAACCGCTACAACCTTCAGGGGATGCCTAAGCCCTTACCATTTTTGACAGGAAAGGCACGTCTTTCGCAAACTTTCGATAGAGGATTAAACCCTTACATATCCACACTATGGTTATCACATATCTTTTCTTTTTTAACTTAACTTAACTTATGCTTAAAATCGACTGTTTTGGGAGTCTGTTTACGATATTTTGAAAGGCTTTCATCAATAGCTAATAAATGGCCGTTTTACCTAGTACCCTTTTGTAGAATCCAACTTAACTGATAAAGGATTAAACAATAACTAGCTGCTCGTGGTGGAGACAAATTGAAGCGCGAACAAAAATAGCGTGTCCCTCTCCGCTGGGGCTTAATTTGACTAGTGTCCAGTCTATTTCGGGCCATTTTGTTACTGTCGTGAGCGACACGGCGGTTATTTTGAACAGATTTTTGATTTTCAGAAGCAGCTACTTGCCGGGATATGCGAGGTATGAGCAAGAAGTTTTCAGAAAAACATTCGTGTGTCATTGTTTCATTCACATGCGGATCCAAATGAAAGCCAAATCTATTTTTGTGGGTGAAATTCGAGCTTATTCCAACACGTGTCGAACGCTGGAAGTGACTGCAGTCTCCTACCTTGTCATATTATTATAAATGGTAATAGTAAGTAGACGTAAAATAGCTCCGAATAAATGTTTCATCGACTTTATGAAGTAATTTCCTTTTATTTATTATTCAAAAGTTCCCCGTTGAAAAAACCATACGAATTCTTATATAAAGACTGCCATTTTGATATATGCTAATATCATGCTTGGTCTACCGTGGAAAAGTTTGCAGGGACCTCGGTAAGGCTTTTTATTTTTTATCGTCAATTAGTGTTCAGACACTGCGGACGCCATCGGGTGCAGATCTTAAAAAGCTCGCTAAACCAATCAGCTGTCCGTGACGTGGCAGTAATCGCTTAGAGGGCATAATCTAAAACATGCCATAGCTCTTTGAAGCTCTGTTATTATTCGATTTGACCAATCTCAGATGACCGTTAACTGTACTGCCATTGGTGACCCGAGACCCAGAATTACCTGGGAAACTATATGTACAGGGCAACTCCGGATTGAGAGACTGGAGACGACAGACCACAGTTTGACCATCCGGGACTTACAGCCACACGATCAGGGAAAGTGCGCATGCGTGACAAACAGTATTCTTTTCCTTGAACGGGCAGAATTTAGTCTTGTTGTGAAGACTGGTTGGTTGATAGAGTTTTGTTGGTAACGACTTTTTAAAGTTATAGGCATTGCTCACTAAATTAGACAGCTATAAACGGTCAAATAAAGTTTCAGCTGAACAGAAAAAATATCGTGAAATTTTGAATAACAATTCTTTCTCTGCCTCAGCATTCTTACTGAAAAACGGTGATAATTTTTCATCCAACACACAATTAAATGTTGACTGAAAATTATCACTGATTTTCAGTAAGAATGATGAGGCTAGGAGAGAATTATTATTCAAAATTTTGCAACATTTTTGGTTTCTAGCTAAAACTTCATTTGACCGTTTGTAGCTGTTCTCTGTAAGGAGGTCAGTCAAGCTTAAGGCAATAATTTTCAAAAGGAAAACTTAATTTGGGTCGTTTTTGGTGAAAACTTTGGCCCTCTGTAACTTAATGATGATATTGAGGTAGAGACGAGTTCGTCAGTTAAAAGTTTGGGCATCTGCTTCAGACTTGCCAGTTAAACATGTTAAATGTAATTTTTATCAGTTGACAGCTGCCATCGTGATCGTATCTTTCTTCCGAAATTACGACATCGGAAATTTATATACAGGATTCTAGAATTGAACTTCCCCCTCTTGGGATTAGAAATTAAAACAATACACACTTAAAAAGGGTTGGTATCGGTCTCAAGAAAGGTTTGGTAAAACTGAAAGCATTATAACACTAAAAAAAATGTAGAATAAGTTTTGCATTTTTGTTTTTAGCACGTGACTGTTCCACACTGTATTCATCGGGCGTGCGCACTAGCGGTGTGTACACAATCAATCCTGACAATCGTTTCCAGTCTTCTGTGACATGGATACCGACGGCGGAGGATGGACGGTGTTCCAAAGGAGAGTGGACGGTAGTACAAACTTCTTCCCTGATTGGGATGCCTATAAGCGTGGCTTCGGAGATCTTACGAAGGAATTTTGGCCCGGAAATGACAAGATCAGTCGGCTTACGTAAGCTTTGTCTTCAGTCTTGCACGTGGAAGTGTCGGACTGGGAAGGAGCATGCAACGGCCTTTGCCAAATATGGCATTTTCCGCGTTGGTAGCGAGTCGACAAAATACGAACTTACCGTCGGATCTTACTCGGGAAGTGCAGGAGATTCTCTGTCGTATGACAGCGCTTCGTCTTTTACCACTATGGACAGCGACAATGACGACAAAAACGACAACTGTGCAGTGAACAGCGTGGGCGCGTGGTGGTACAAGAGCAGCAATGACTCGAATTTAAACGGGCAGTATATGGGGCCAGGTAAAAAGGACTCGGAATGGTGTGGTACCACTGGAAGAACAGCCTTCAGACACTGAAAACTTCCCAGATGATGCTTAGACCTAAGTCGTATGTATGAAGAAACTCTGTCATTGTGGCGAGAGTGATAGCATGATTATCATTAATTACCTTAACTTTGTTCACAGAAGTCATGTTGCTCACTGCATGAAGAGAGTGTTGTACACATGTATAGTGAAATTGCAACCAACAGCTTTTGAAATCAGCGAAAATCACTGGGCATTATCAAGTGAGATTTATACTACTGTAGGTGTGAAGGCCAAAAGAGATTTCAGCATACGTCTCTTTGATTCTTAATTTCTTTAAATTTCAAGTTTGCCTAAAAAGATTGAACATTGAACAAAAAAGACTGGAGGGAATGCACGCCATTTGTACATATTTTGCCTTGAACGGTATGGTTTTAAGTCTCTATTTGTATATAGCCCGATTTTGCAATTATCTAAAACTCTGGACTTGATAGGGAATGAGATGCCAGGGACTAGAAGTATATTACTAATTGAAGCCTTCCAAACTAGGGTCCAGAAAATTCTGGTGCACGATCAAAAAAGGATGAGGCAAATTGTTATATTTTAGTCTCAAATACAAGCGGTTCAGGTTCGAGAACCGTCTTTGACACTCCCCATCCAAAACCTCAAGAATCCCCTCCCTAACTCAGTTCATTAAACCAGCTAAATATAGGCCCCAGTTGTCTAACATGGTATCGTTCGGCATAAAATTTTGTATTGTAGACTTTATTCTCTAAACGCATTCGGTTTAATGTTCTATGCGGGAGTTCTTTTGTGTTGTTGCGCAAACCTTGTTTCTGTTTGTGGTTGGGTGGGAAGAGGGGAGAGGGGTGGGGACAGTTCGTGTCATTAACCAAAAGAATGTGTTGATGTTGATGGAAACTTGGTGTTTTTCAGTCGATGCTTGTGTCTTAGGATTTGCTCTCTACGTTCAGATATTTCTTAATCGATTCTTAATCATACACTAGAATACGTTGTAAATACATCCCTTTAAAAAAGAACTTTTTCTCTAGAGTTTGATACAATTTATAAGCATCCGCTAGGTGATAGGGAAAATTCCAAAACTGTTGGTGTTTGAAGAAGACCGTTAGTAGCATGTAGTAAGAGCTATGAATTCTTAAGATAACAGTTTATTATTATCGAACCTTAACACGATAAACAACAACAACAACCTTAATACGACAATAATGAAGTTGCGTCCATTTTGTTCCCTTGTGATAACAACACTTCTAGTCTGCAATTTCTTGAATTTATTCATGCCATACATGACTTGCTTCTAGATATTCTTTTATAACCTTCCTTTTGTTAGAACTAATTATGGTAAATTTAATATAAGGCATTCTGGACCGAAAGCATGGAATGATATTGATGAGACTATTCTGTAAAATCTTAATTAAATTAGGTTTTAAAAAGAAAAAAAATCAAAAAATGAATTTCTTGATTGTTTTGAATAATTATCAGTCTCCTATTCTACATTTGTCTATCATGATCTTGTTAGCTTTGTATAAATACTTAGCTACAGTATATATAGTTAAAAATATTATTACTATACTCTCACTAAGAATACTTCTATTATTTCAGGCTATAAAAAAGCTGTTAAAGGCAACAGGCAATATATAATAAAATAATTCGACGTGATGTCTTGATGATTGAACGTTACCGATAAACAGAACTGCGTGCTATGGAAAATACTAATAATTTATCAGAAATTATTGGACGATGTTAAGCAAAATGTCGTTTTTTTCAAGCGAAGAAATAAATCATTTGCCGAATCTGACCGCTGAGGCAAATAACTGATCTGCGAGACACTGACAAATCACGTTATTTTGTGAAAACCGAGTTCAATAATTGTTTTATCATTCGATCACTGAGCTCCGACAACACTGCACAACAAGCTACCATTTTTCTCAGAGGTGAACGCAATTGCGTATGAGCAGAATTTTATTTGCAGAAAAATCACTGTCAGACTTGCGCATGAGCAGACCATTATTTGTAGGCAGTTATTTGCTGATCACGTGGTGGGCAACAGGCCAATGAAAAGGAAGGAAAAATGCATCGAATGATGAAACGATTTAGTAGCATTTTAGAAGTTTTTCTTTAGTCCATGTATTGATCAGGGAGATTTTGGTTTGAGTTTCATCTCACTTCCCTTAAGGGACCAGTTCCACACATAATAAGAATTGTCCTCGTAGTTAGCATTCAGATTAGAATTGTAACAAGACTTATACCACCAAGCACCTCTGTAACTTATAGCACAGTTATTACCCCACTTGTCATTATCCCGATCCTTGGTAGTGAAAGCCATACCATTATGTTCGTTGGTAAGTTGATCATTAGCGTCTCCAGAATAGAAACCAACAAACAGCGTGTAGTTAGTTGCCTCGTTAGTGATCGTGAAATTATTATATTTGGCGTATTTGTTTCCATTGGATGTCGTGTTAATTTCCACACGCAGCTGACTCGGAATCTCAGTCAGTTGATGAATCTTTTCGTTTCCAAGCCAAAACTCTCCTCTGACGTCACCAAACCCGTTCTTATACTCGTCCCACTCCCTGTAGAAGCCAACAAACCCATTGAAGCGTTTGTGAAAGACTGTCCATCCACCGCCATCCGTCTTCATGTCACAGAAGACTTCAAAACTGGTTTTGTTTGTTGGGTTCACTGTGTATACTCCACTCTCCTTGAAGCCAGCAGAAAACAGCTCGGCGCAGTCTCGGGCTAAAGAAATAAAATGAATGAATTAATGATAGAAATTGTTTTTGTTTCGGCTAAAACTCTAGCTGTCAGTCTTGTCCAGTAATTATAACTAATGACTGACAATAAAGTTATCAAAATGTAAGAATGTGTAACATATAGAGTATAAAAGCCCTATTCAACACTTTTTCTTAGTAAGGACTACGCAAAGGAGCAGCCTACTACAAAGTGACAGAAATAAAATTAGTTTAAATCTTAATTGAAATCTTAATTTCTTCATTAAAAGAAAGAAACCAAATTAGTTAAAAAGGGAAGAAACTGAAAGATAGAGCTAGATAGAGATGAACGCAATTATTTGCTAGGACATAACGCGTGTGCACAGTGCTTACCAGTTTTAACAATAAGCTGCACCTCAGTCTCCACATGAACGAACTCGCTCCGTGCAGAGCAGATATAGGTACCACTGTCTTCAGCCGTCAAACTGTTTATCTTCAGCTGTCCGCCTTCCACTTGAGAACGTTCCTCCGGTATGTTTCCTTTACATCGTGTCCACGTGATGCTGGGAACTGGGTGTCCGTCTGCGGAACAGTTCAGTGTCACTGACTGTCCGTGATAAAGTTCAATCTTCTCTGGTGGCTTGATTGTAAACTGAGGCACCACGTTGACTATCAGAGCTGTCATGGCGTGCGATGTTCCCATGGCGTTCGTAGCGGTACAGATGTATGTTCCCGCGTCTTTCTTGTCCGTCTTTGTTATGGTCAAGGTTTGACCTTCGACAGTCGCTCTTCCACTGGGAAGTTGGTCGAAGAGTTTGGTCCAAGATACCACCGGAGGGGGATATCCGATGACCCGGCACTTGGGGAGCTTGGCATCTTTTCCGCTCTCTGCGTATATCGGTCCAGCAGGAAGGGAGATGAGAGGACGAGCTGCGCACGAGAAAATTATTATTTTAATTTTGTGTGTAAAACAATGTATAGTGGCGGATAATCATTCATAATGACATTGCTATGCTTAAATCCTGTTCAAATAACTATCCAATAATTTCTTAAATTGTACACAACAGGTCATGGCAGGTATAGAATATAGGACAAACCAGTTAAACTCTGTTTATGCTTCTTGTCCAGTGTGAAAATATTTGTATTTATTAATTTCTTTTGACTACTTAATAGGACTCGGCCTGGCTTGAAATATTTCTGCTCGCACCACAATTTTTCGGACGCAACATCCTTGACCAAACAATTTTAAAACGTGCGAAATTTTCTCGCATAATTATAACCCTTACCCTCCAATCACAAATAACCACACCAGAAACGTCTCTTGAGCAATATATTTTTATGGTAAACTAACACCAATACGAGGACTGCTTTTATTACTGATTATAGCGCCTGCTGACAACCAAAAATCTCGGTTTTATACTTGTGAGTGGAGGCACGGTGGCCTTTGGGTTACTTAGTACGCTTAAAATTTTATCACTGATGAAACTAAAGTTGATTACCTTGGACGTTGAGTGTCACAGAAGCCTGTGCGGTCCCCTGGTCAGTACGAATTGTACAAACGTACATTCCATTATCGCCGACTGTCGCATTCTTGATATGAAGTGCTCCTTTGATGATGGAATATCTTCCGGTGGGGAGGGAACCATCTTCTTTTGACCACGATACTGTTGAGTCAACGTTTTTCTCCGGCGAACACTTGAATACGGCGGACTGGTCCAGAGCAACGGTCCTAACGGCCGGTGTCACTACAATCCCAGGGGCGGAAATAACATCCCCCGCCTGTCCTCTGAATGGCTGCAGGGAAGTCGGAGTCGGTGAGTTGGGCTCTCCAGGTTCACCCTTTTGGCCCTTTATCCCAGGGGGTCCAGGCAGGCCCGGGTATCCGGGAGGTCCCTGTGGTCCTTGTGGTCCTATCTTTCCCGGAGGTCCCTGCACGCAAATCTGACTTTTGCTGGTACAGATCTTTTGTGTTGCAGTGAAGACGGATTTGGTGATTTGTTGTTGTATTTCAGGAGCTAAAACACCGTTGCCTCCTTTGGAGGATTTCGCATCTCGCGGATTCCTTTTTTGAGCTGCAGAACTGGGTATGTTTACATTAGAGACGGGAATTTCTAACAAAAAGAAGTTAACACTGTTATGCTAATTCGGGCCGGGCGTCGATTTAAAATTTGTCAATACTTCTCAAACCTGTCTCAAAACTCATAAATAATTCATCAAGTTAAAACAAAGAAAATCTTAACCGTGAACATGACATAGAGGTGGTAGGCCTGCGCTCAGAAAGGCGGTACCATAAAACACAAAATAACGAGGGGCCCCGAGCGGAAGTATCTTTTTTTTTCCAATTTTCTTTACAACTACACAGCAAATGACCTCAACAGAATAGCCTACAAGTATTCCTTCGTTTTTTCTGGGGGTCAGTCTAGCGGACAAACACGCAAGCGCGCGGAGCGAGGAGATGCGACGCGTGAGGGCGAGAAAGAAACGATTTCATCTCGCCCTCGCGCGTGGCGTCTCGTATGAAGCAATTTCCCGCGCGCTGGCGTGCTCACCCACTTGAGTGACCCTGGGAAAATGAGCTGATTGCTAGTAGTCTGCGACAAAACAAATCCTGTTAATCGATTGACATTGGAAATCGATGACCAATCGATGAAGGAAAATTTTGCGACATTTGACGTGATCAATTGTCATGTCTTGTGATTTCCGAATATTTTTAGGTGCACTCGACCAGATTAGTTCCTGGTTGTTATTTTAGGTATATCCTCGGTTATCTTCCCACTGTCCTGACTGTTGAGGTACAAACGAATCAAAATAAACTTCGTTGTGAGGAATAAGCAATCAAACTTACCTGTATGCGAGGATTCGAAAAATGGAGGAACTGTTATTGTCTTTTGTTGAATTTCTTCCAGAGCCAGAATTCTCTCATTTTGAGCTCTTAACTCCCATGCTAGTCTCATCAAACCAACGCTGTAGAAAACCACGCTGATTAAGGTGATAAAACAGCAAAAACCCACGAGAAGGCGAGAAGATCCCGCGGTACTACCAGCACTCGTCATTGTGTATGGCACGGTGATGTCTAACACTGATCTGAAGAAATCTTAACCCAGCTTTGGCAATTTAAGGCAAAGCCTTAGCTATACGGGAAGTAAACAGCCCGATATCCTGTTTTGAAGGGAAAGACTAAAATGCTATGTCTTGGAAATTCAAGACAAATCCTTAGCTATACGGGAAGTAAACAGCCCGATATCCTGTTTTGAAGGGAAAGACTGAAATACTATGCCGGTCTTGGCTTTGGGTCAAATCAAGTTGCTGCTTTATCGGCAATTCATAGACGTGTTCATTTCATATGTATATTCAGTATCGAATACTTTACTTTCGGTCAAAATTAAAACCACAGACAGTGAAATGAAGAAAATCGTAATCAACTCAGGCTATTAAGTCTATTAAAGGCTTTACATTAGACCAGACTCTACGAGTTAACATGAAAAATTCAAGGCATTCCGAGGGTGATCTGTCATTAAGTGACCTGGTCGTTGTAGAGCCATAGGAACTCAAAAATTACCGTTATAACATCCGTTTGAGTCCCAAAGATTCGAGAACTTCCCTTCGTGCTTCTTCCTGTAACAGGAGTATTCAGCAAAATCAGTAAAAAATAGTTCATAATAAATGAAATATTTTTTGTCGCAAATGATCGGTGATTGCAATTTTCCTCTCGGTCTTGACGGAGCCAGTATTAAGCTCTCATTCCCAATCTCAAAATCATGATTCTTCACAATTATTAGACATTTAATTCAATGTTAATTTTCAAAAGTCAGGTGGCACGGTGTCTTAGTTCTATATCCTAGTCATCCTAGGTCGTGAACAAACTCTGAGACGAGCGAGGAGACAAAGCGAGCAGAGGGGGAGGGGGAAAGAGGGGAGGAGAAGGGTGGAGGGGGAGGGTGGAGGAGCAAGAAGGGAAACGATAGGACACTTCTGGAGAAGATTTTTAAAATTTACAAAACATTTTATCCTAAAACGCTGATCACTGGTAAATTCAATAAAAAATTAGCGTCACCGATCGAATTCGTTTCCTTATAAGCCCAAAACTGGAACTAAACCAAACGATGTTTTTGACAGGTGACCCATGCTGTTGCTTTGGCAAACTGCAATTTCAAGACTTTGATCACAACTTCGGCTCGGCAATGATTGGGCATTCATTTGATACAGAAGCCATTGATGACCGTTGTCCTCGCGAACTCCTCACGGATTCCTTTTTTGTGCTGAAGAACTGGGTATGTTTTCATTAGAGACGGGAATTTCTAAGAATAAAATAAAATACTATTTGTTGAGTTAATTCAAGCCGGGCGTGTGAAATAATAAAACTCATTGTTGACTGTTTGCTCTATCTGATTGGAAATAAATGATAAAGGACATTTTATCAGTGGTAGGTCCTCCTAGCCTCCTGCGCAGACGTCCTTAGGGCTCAAACATCTGAGCAGGAGGCTAAGGTCCTCCTCGAGTGGAGCTATCTTTTTTACAACTTTATTTCCAACTAAAAAGACCTTAAGGGTTAGGGTTAGGGGTAGGGTTATATATTTATTCCCCCGTTTTCCGCAGGGTAAGTCGAGTGAGCGAGCAA
Source organism: Meandrina meandrites (assembly GCA_963693305.1). Lineage (NCBI taxonomy): Eukaryota > Metazoa > Cnidaria > Anthozoa > Scleractinia > Meandrinidae > Meandrina > Meandrina meandrites. The sequence continues at coordinate 7,352,413 of OY855910.1, forward strand.
GTGAGCGCGCGAGAAATTCAAGATTCGATCGGGCGCGCTTTCGCGCGTGGTGTCTCCTCGCGTGAAGAAATTTCCTTGCGCGCTCGAGGACTCTGAACACCTCTAGAGCGCTGTCAGCTTTCATTCCCTGATGAGCTTGGTTTATCACTACACGTATTCCATGTTGTGGAAAGGTGTACCAAGGTGGGTCAGTTAATTTTCCTTTCTATTATGCAAATGACAAAATTGCCAATTAAAAATAAATACCTGTCACGTAAAATGACTGAACATGTCGCTTTCTTTATAATTTTAAACTCATAAAAACAAATAAAAGAAACCAAGTGGAAAGAAACTTCAGCAAACTGTTTGGACAGCATTTTATTGTTGTTAAGACGTTCTCAGTGTTAACCACTGCAGACGATGTGATGTGAAGGCATTTTCAGGGTGTCTTAGGCAACGCTTTTTGCCAGAATTTGTCTCTCAAGAGGGAGTATGACGAAGGACGGTCGCCATTAGTGTACAAACTGGACAAAGCGAGTTTCAGTGTATAGCCGCCGTGATCAATACCTCTTTCTCCTCTTTTTGAGCTGTTTACATTTAGGCTAATAAGAAATTATTCATTCAAGGCGTTGCCTCATGCTATAAACTCGCTTGACGTCACATACATAGAGCTAAACACCAACGTTTCCGAAATTATTACATAACTTTTGGTGAGTCACCTACAATACATTGGGTTCGTCGCATAGAATGAAATTGTGAAGATGAAAACGAGAATGAACTTTTGATTTGGGAAGTTGTGAAATGGTTGCTGTAAACAGTGTAGAAGATGCCTACTGCAGTCTGGGCTGCTTCCCACATAGCAAGCGTGGTTGACCACAGTGAAAGTGAATAGAGACCCAGCTACACCAGCCAAGTTCATTTGTTTTTGTTTCATGTTTACGTGCGAGATCATTGCGAAAACACCCGTTCCAATAAAGCAAATGTTGGACCGACAATGGAGCAATCTGATTGGGTAATGTCAGTCATTGAGTGACTACCTCAGTTGTGTAATGAATTCCAGTATCGGTTTTGCTTGGGCTTTTCAAATCCAGTTCCGCGTTACTTTGGACTTCTCGTCTCGTCCCAGAACGGTAAGAATTTCTATTCTGTGCCGTAATTTTGAACTATAATAATGTATCATACTAAAAAGGTGCCTGTTCATTTTGCGTCAATTATAAGTATATAGATTTATAAAAAAAGCCTGCTATTATTTTGGTGGCATTCCCGCAAGAGTGTGTACAACTGATGTGCTTTGCCAAATTGATAAATAAAACCATGAATTAGAGACTATTGCGACAAATCTGCTTCCCAGGTAAGGGTTATGTCCATATCTTTAAAAGCTCATTAAATGGTTCAACAGTTAGACTTCTTAAAACAGACTTTCAAATGCTTGCTCGGGGGCCAAAAGCTCGCTTCGCTCACTTATCTCGATCGCTTCGCTCACTTATTTAGCTCGTGAGGTCGACTTGTAGCGCTGTCATTAAGTAGGTTATATCTTAAGAACTAGTCTCTATTCGGGTTGTTAATTGAAATATATGTTTGTATACAACAGCGATTTATATCACAACTGAAGCAAATTAGGGAGGTGATTAACTCATCAAATTTACAATGTAAGTAGACCTTTCATGTGAATTTCATTCATTGACGCATCAGCCGAGTTCTTTGAACTTCCGTGTACAATATCAAGTATACTTACTGTTCATGTAAATTTTTGGGTGTTATTCCAAATGATTACCCCTCGCGATCGCTTCTAAAGAAAAATTAATGATATAGAGAATTATTGCAATATTTGTGTTTTTTTCATAGTTTAGAAAGTAACAACATAATTATTTAAAATGCTGCGTTGCCAATGAAGAATCGAGAAGAATGCCACTTGGCATCCGCTGTAACTGCTGTCAAGTTGAATATTAGCGCTAAGATTAGATATTAGCGACGCGTAAGATTAAATTTCATAATACTTCCTCGTGCGTTGTTGCTTGCGAGTGAGCTTATGCGAAATAGTTATCTGTGAAGTTAATTACTGCGTTCATTTCCGACTTCTATTCAGGCGTACAGAGAGGACAATCGGTAAGCGTCTTTTTCTCTCGCCTTGTTGTCTTCGTTTTATCCTTTAATCGATTATACTTAGGGTTTTCGTGCGCTCGTCTTGTTCTTGTATTTTGTTATGTAATAATTATTGTTTTAGCTTAGTTTCGTTTAGCGTCGCTTAGACTAGGTTTTGCTTGTATTCTAGTTTGACGTTTTTGGGCATTAGATCGTTAATCCATAGTAAATTGCATTGGAATCACCGTTATTCGTGTCTGGTGTCGAAAATCAGTACTTCGATGTCCTCGTGAATTCCTCGGGAATTCCGACGTAGTCAAACGCCTGCATTTACATCCGCTTATAAGCCCTCCCCCCCGGATATAGGCCCCCCCTCTGCTGCATGACAGTACTGAACAAATGTTTTTTTTATTCCGCTTATAAGCCACTCCCCCCTGGATATAAGCCTACCCAAACACCTTACGAGGTTGTATAAGCCCAGGGCTTAATAACCGGAATTTTACGGTATATATTTAACCCCCTGAAGAGTGAGCAATCACGAAACAGGCTTAAGATTTATATTTTATGTTTTCATCTTTAGGTAAACTTGGCTTAGATTGTCTGATTCAGATAATCGCCTGAAATTCAAGAGATGAATAGCAGCGAGAAAATTCCTCCAGGTATGACTGTACCCTCGGTCTGTACCCCCCGATCCGGAGTCCAGCACACTAATCATTAGGCCACCGCGCCTCCCACTTGCACTCATTGTTAAATAGAGGTATGGGAGCGTTGATCGAGCGCCAAGAAGAAGAAGGTGGAAACCTTCTGACTGTGGTGTTCCTCCACGAATTTCAAGCGATTAGGGCAGGGTGGGAGGGCCGTTGCCATGCTTGATCAATTTGAGGAACAGAATGCAGTGAGAGTCATTTTTAAACCATATTTAACCCCCCTGGGGATTAACAAACTCACAGGGATCCGTCAAACCAGATTGGATAAGAATACCTCCGGGATTCAATATTCGCGCTTTATTTCGAGTTTTGTGAATAGTACCATATATGATAACCATGCTTAGAGATAAGAATTGACAAACGGAAGTACCCTCTGTCTTTCCATAAAGTGATTTTCGTATTATGGTCTTTTGGTTACACTACACCTATCATTGCAATTACGTTGTCTGCATAGAAAATAGCAAAATGGAACAGCAAATAAATATTAATTAGGCATTACAAAAATATGCTTGAAATTCGCCAGAAGGAACAGCCTCAAACTACACATGAATCAGTTTATCTTACAACACAATTGATATGTGTACAGATTTAAATTCTTGGGTCTCTTGTAAATGCCGTCAGCTATGATGATTAAGCTTATATTAATTCCTATTTGGCTTTGTTCATTTTTTGTTTTTGACATGACAAGGGTATTGCAGTTACTAGGTACGATATGTTCTAATGAAAATAGTCAGGATTATAACATTTTTGCAGTCGATCCTCCACCGTACACTAAACAACCAGGTTCCCAGCCCCAGCCTGGTTACACAGCTCAACCTGGTTACACGGCAAAGCCTGGTTCCTCAGTTCAGCCTGGTTACACAGCTCAGCCTGGTCAGCAGTCTCAACCTGGCTACCCAGCTCAATCCGGAAACCCGCCAACTCAACCGCTAGCTAATCTACCACAGCCTTACCCAGCAAGTCCAGCAACTCTACCACTGCTAATCTACCACAGGTTAGCCCACCACTTCCAACAAAGCACCACCGTGGTCAGTGTGAGTATGCCTGTAAGTTCCTTAGTAAATTAAAAAGCGTCCTCTTTTAAAAATGTTTAAAAAAATATATTTAAAATAGTTGCACCTTTGTAAAAAAAAGAAGAAGCGCGCTTGGTGCATTCTATTGAAATTAACCGATGCCATCCTTTGAGTTTCCACTGTTCCTTTCTTAGTAGTGGGAACTCGGTTAGTAACTTCACCTCTCAGTAACTATTTACCGCGTTAAAGGCCCAAGTGTAAATAGAGCAAAAAAGGTGGTATATTTGCATCTGTGGAAGAATGTAAGATAATTTGGGCGGATAGGGGACTGAACTGGTTCAAAGCAGCATTTCCTCTGGACAAAACTTTATTTTTGTCAAAGCATGACCGTTGCGATTTTATAGTCTCGTTTTATTCATTCATTTACCGAGTTCAGTGGCTCATAGCCACTTTGATTTCTTTGGTAACCAAGGTCACTAAAGGCGTTGCATAATGGTTATTCGTGGCTGGCTCACTCTCAAAATGTTAGTAAATAAGCTCTTACCAACACCCAGTTACCGTCGTTATCATGATTAGTGTGCCGCCACGAAAACGCTAGAATCTAAATTTTGGTGAATCAAAGTAAATAGCGGACAAGCTGAACAACTTCTGGAATCATTTCAAAAATCTATATGAATTTACTTTACTTTGTTTTATGTGTATGTAAGAGTCATACAGGCACATCATGCATGGGCCACGCAAACTCTATTTTTGCGTGTCATTAAGCTACTAGTTGCAAAGTAGCGATAATACAGAAATAGCCCGCGTATAAGAACCTGGGTTTTCAGAACCTGTTAGGCTTAAATGTTCATTTTAAGCCCCCTCCACATAAGAACCTATTTAGGCTAAAATTTTAAGTTAGGTTCTTATCAGCGGGGTTGCTGTAAAAGTGTATAGGTAGAAACTGCTGAATTGAGATCATCATCTATTTAAAAGTAACTTGACATAACTTTTTTTTCTTTCAAGCTTGTTGTGTGTCTATTGTGTTTACCCTTCAAATAATTCCCCAAGTATTTGCAAGTACTGTACTCAACTACTCTAGTATATTCAGATGAAATTCATATGAAAATATAAGAACCTATATTTTATGAACCTTGGTAGCCTAAATTTGCTTAAGTACCATTTATACAAGAACCTATTTAGGCTAAATTGAAAAATTCAGGTTCTTATACGCGGGCTATTATTGTATAAGGATTGTATGAGAATTGAACGGAAAAATTCTAGGACTTAGAATTGACATAGAGATAAAAATTCAGTTACTCAGGACAGAGCAGCAGGTCATTTATTTTATTTATCAGCAATAAATCATTTATCTACTTATTCTCTGTTATTCTGTCCTAGGCCTCCCAAAGCGTCACCTTGCCGGCGAATCCTCGTCCTCAAAATTACCGTGGTGTATCAATTTTCACCTGCCTGTGCTGTGTTTTGCCTTTTGGATTGGCCGCGATTGTGTTCTCTTGTATGGTAAGAGAAAACTATAGACCCAATACAAAGGAAACTAGTCCCGATATAGAATAGAACGAACTGAATCACAGCCATGGTGGATCGTAGTGTTGTCAGAGCACAGGCGGCACAGACGTAGTATTCGATCAACGTGACATTCCTTATATTGAATTGCAATCGTATCGCAAATCGCGTAACAAATGTCACGAGGTAAAAAACTTCCTTATTTATAAATATGCGGCAATCAGACAATGATCTTTTAAAACATTTACACCGTACCGGTTTGTAGCGGAAATCGCGTGGTAAATGCCACTTGTTTCTTTCAACCGACCAAGCAGTTAAACGTAATTTTCGTTTCATAAAAAGTAGTTGATAATATAATTAACTTTCAAAGTTACACGAAATAGCCCAAAGGGCATTCTGATTCTTTTTGTGTACTTTCAAATACGTGCACTTGCTAATGTTTGCAGTGAAATGTCACAGTTGAAAACATTTGTTGTCTTTTCAGTTCAAAACAAATTTTGCACATAGAAAAAAAGTAACAATAACAAGACAATGTTTGTTTTTATCCCAGGTGGACAGGTCATATGAAGCAGGTGACTACGCCGGTGCCTTGAGAAACTCATACATCGCCAAGTGGCTGAATGTAGCTTCTTTCCTCTGCGGCATCGTCCTGATCGTTATTCTTATTACTATTCCTAGATATGATATAGTAACCAATCAATAGAGCTATCGGATTTCTAGAATTGTTCTATAGCTATTATTAACAGGCTAATCGGATTCTAATAATTAATGTGCGTCGCCGGCTCAGTATTATTCTACTACGAATATCTCCGAAATGTGTATAGGCACGAATTTTCATGTCACTGCCCCACCCACTCTCTTCTACTGCCCCGCCTAATTCAAAACTCGCTAATTAAACTAATCGTCGTAATAAAGCGTCGAATAAACGGCCGCGGTCTAAAGGAGAAGTTCAATAACAGGTGACTACGTAGTTATTCCGGGCACACTAGTCCATGACAAACTTTGCGTTAAAACTTTTTTGACTTTGACGCGATGACTGTGAAACTTTGGGAAATGTTCACTTATCATTTGGTAATAATAATTTGAACTTCGAATCAACTGAAGAAAAATATTTTTAATGATATTGGCCTTTAACTGGACCCCAATTTTTGACAAAATCGCATCCAGTAAAAACATTTTGCTGAAAATTTTTTGCTAAACTTGTGGAATCAGCTTATATTGACTTCATACATACCATAGCCAAGTTTCAAGAAAATCGTTGGAGCAGAAGGGCCGAAATATTAAGGTCATTTAAATTCAATTCTAACATTCTACTACAAGTTTCTATACTTGACGCCCGAAGGTGAAACAAGCCACGAACCCAAATTTCGGTGCGATGCCTCTCCAATGCTTACTGAATCCGAGTGCCTCGCTAGTTCTGTGAACATAATACAATGTTCAAAAGCCTTAAATCTGCAATATTGTGTTTCCCAGAATTTTTTCGAATATAATACAGTCGTTTTGTGTCAAACTCCTTCTATGGGAATTTCAAGGAACTGCAATAGCTTTGCATTCTTTTTTTGCTGCTGTGCCGTGCTGTGAATTGGAGATTTGTTGCTAAGATTATAAGTTACTCCACGACTGATCCCTGGTCAAGCTCTATAATATTTAATAAAAAATTCTGGGAAACGCAACTTTGGAGGTTTGAGAAGGTTTTCGAGCATTTTATTATGTTCACAGACTAGCGATTACTTTTTAACGGCTCACACGATCGACAATCGGCCAGGCACTCTGATTCATGATCACCACGCAATGGAGACTGAGGCTTCTCACAGAAATTTGGGTTCGTGGCTTGTTTCGTCTTCGAGCGTCAAGAATAGAAAAAATAAAATGTTAGAGTTGAATTTAGATGACCTTAATATTTCTGCACTAATATGCTCCTACGATTTTCCTGAAACTTGGCTATAGTATGTGTTAAGTCAATATAAGCTGATTCCACAAAGCAGTTAGCAAAATAATATCAGCAAATTTTTTTACCGGATGCGATTTTGTTAAAAAAGTGGGGTCCAAATAAACGTCAATATCATTAAAGATATTTTTTAAGTTAAATCGAATTTCATATTAGGCCATCCCCTTTTTTTCGTTTATTGTCGAATGCGTTTTCTGATTTTGGGTCGGTCGGTCGGAAAAGCAAAAAAAAAAAAAATTGTAGGAGTCTGGAACTAGGAGGCCCGGTACGTCAGCGTAATATCCGTGGAGCCTGGAAACAACAAGACGTCGTTACAAAGTCAACATGGCGGCAATGGAGGAAGGAAAAATCTAAAAATCTGTATGGCAAAAAATTTTCTATGTTTCAGATTAAAGTGACATTTGCTTAAAATAATGTGTCATTGCCTTCTGCATAACCTTTTTTTTTGAAAACGCAATAATCTGGGTCGGTCGGACGACGCTAAACAGAGGAAAAACGGGGATTACCTTATTATTGCCGAATGATAGGTGAACATTTTGCAAAAGTTTCACAGTCATCGCGTCAAAGCTTAAAATGTTATAACGCAAAGTCATGGACGAGTGCCCCCGGAATAACTACGGAGTCAACCTTCCCAAGGCTTGCGAGATCAATTTATTAATGTACATTATTGCTTCGAGTTTGGATGGATTTTTAAGAAAGATCGGTAAATCCATTTAGTGAACAAGTGACCGCAAAAGCCGTCCATTTAGTTGACGCTTTTCAATGCATTTCTTGGCTTCTTCTTAAAGTTTCTTTCATTTTTCCATCAGTCGTCCGGAAGTACATTGTAGGCTTTTGAAGCGAACAGATTTGACACGAACGTGTTGTCTGATTCGCATCCAAAAGAAACCCCCTTTCAAAGTAAAATAACAACAACCATTCTCCCTTTCGCACACAAAATTTACTCGAACGCACTATACTAATCTATGATTACTACTAGTTTTAGTTGACTGCGGGCCTTAAAGGGGCAGTATCATGGGGATTTTTATGCATTTGTGGTCAAACGGAGCTAAAATTATGACTAAATAGCTTCGCTCCCTCTCAAGATGCGCCTAGCCGGGAAGAGATATTTAGTGAATTATTCAAAGGAGAGTAAAGTGCAATTAGTTTTTAGCGATTAATCCAAAACAAATGGGCAGGATTTGAAAACGTCTGCCGGACGTTTTCAACTTTGGATTGAAATTTCATGCCTGTATAACTCACAATAATACCTCTTTTGCTACTTTAGTGGACTAATATAGCTTTTAACAAAGCTAGACCATTATTTTTGGGTTTCCATGAATGTAAATATTTCTTTTGACTTTTGACTTTTCGAAGTGATGATCATGATACTGCCCCTTTAAATTGTTCAATATTTTTCAACTCCTGTTCGCCCTTGAAACTGTTAATAGCCAAGTTAAGTAAACTAGCTTTTTGAATGGAGCAAAGAACCATTTCGTAAACGTTCCAGCATTTCAAATCCGTTGTTTCTTCTTCAATTTCTGGTCTTCGGGAGAACAAAGTGCTGTTTCTTTCCGTTCCGTTTTAGCAGCCACCCACAGGCATGCCCCGAATTTCAAGTGGTTCGTGATAGAGTGATCTTACTAAACCGGTGAAATAGTTATTACACTAGTAGACACTGTTAGATATTGTTTCACGGGTTAAATGAAATCACCCTATTACGTGCGTATTATAAAATGTTGCTCGTGATGTTTGAGATTTCTTGATCTAAATTGCACGAGCCTCAAGTCCAGTGCAATGAAGAGAAAGCACAAGTATTAGAGCTTTATGAGTATAGATACTCATATTTTTTTGTATTTTTCTCGCATAACCATGAGCATATTATAAAGCACTACAAACAATTTACTTTCCATATTCTTATGCTTATGACCGATAATTTGTTGATCTTCTAGTGGTAGCTTCAGCTTTCATTTAGGCCTATGCTGCTGCTGCTGCTGCTGTCCTATGTAAGTAAGTTGCCTTTATTTAAAACACGATGTAGATAAAAGCTGACAAGCTTGTGGGGTCCGCTGCTGTCCTCACTGTCATTATACTGATGTATATATACTATTTTTAATATGATGCTTATGAAAGCAAGCTTTATAGGCTAAATACACTTGCATGCGTTCAATTGTAGGAAGGACGTCAATTTAGATGAAACACTTGCACAATTTCTTCCGGCTGTAATATTACTGAGATTTTCAAGCGAGTCAGTTAATTTTCCTTCCTATGATGTAAATAGTAATGTCAAAATTATCAGTTATGAAAATAAATACCTGTCACATAAATGACTGAACACGTCGCTTTTTTTATAATTTTAAGCTCATAAAAGCAAATAAAAGAGACCAAGTGGAACGAAATTAACGATTTTACTGCATTTTTACTGACAATATTGCCTGTTTCAACTTGTTTGTTGGGCGCTTAGGTATTTTTGAGCATTAAGCCAGCCGCAGCATTTCGTTTTCAAAGTAATATATACAACGGTAATTGATTTTTGTCCGTTAATATAAAGAATAAATCTTTGTAATAAAAACAGGTAAATTATCCAGGAATATAAACGGAGCTGGGAAGATATTCAGTCTACGCAAGTCATCGCGTCTTATGTTGTAATTTCCTCTACCAGATTAGAAAAAAAAGTAAAACATTAAATTATAATGCATCAAGGTTGTTAGAGTGCCATAGAGCTGCATAGAGTTCATAATGCGCTTCCCAGTGCCACACAGAATCAACGCATTCGAGGATCGAGCTGGCTGGTTTCGAACATTTCGACCAACGCTAGATTAGATTACAGCACAAATATCCGGTCCAATACTAAGCAAATGTTGGACCGACAGTGGAGCAATTTAATTGGTTAACTTCAGTCATTAAATCTCTCGTTTAAATCTTGTTCCGCATTACTTTGGACTTCTCGTCTCGTCGCAGAACGGTAAGATTTCTAATTCTGTGTCGTAATTTTCAGTCATATACTAAAGCGTGCATGTTTGAGTCAACTATAACTGTAAAGATTTACAAAAAAGCCTGCTTTTTTCGGGTATTCCATTCCCGCGCCAGTGTGTACAACTGCTGTGCTTTGACAAATTAATAAGTAAAACCATGAATTGGATATCATTGCGATAAATCTGCTACCCAGGTAAAGGTTATGTCCATAACATTGATAGCTCATAATAACTCAACAGTTACAATTCTTAAAACAGACTTTCAAATGCTTGCTTGGGTTTCTTGATTGTTTGCATTGGTACGGTGTAGGCACGGCACGCCTCAGTAATTTACAAGATACACCTGAAGATATATTAAGCGTACGTGATCTCACTTCGGAAAATTTCGACGCTTGTTTAACGAGGAAATTTGATTTTGAATAAAGAAAGGGTCGGCTGAGTTAAAAATGAGATGAACGAACTTAAGGGATATACAGATGAGGTATACAAAGATAGTTCTATCTTGGAAAAGGATATAACAGGGTCTTCAATTCTTGTCGCAGTAGTTCTATCTCATGAACTTGATTATTCGTGTTGTTAATTGAAATATGTCTATATACCACAAGGATTTATATCAGAAAGCAAATTAAGAGGCCTATGTGACTAAGAAAAGTTTTCATTCATTGATGCGTCAGCCGAGTTCTTTGAATTTCTGAGTACAATATCAGTAGGTTATACTATCAAGTTTTGGGTGTTATTCCATGGCCAAACTATAGCCAAAACTCCTCTCGCCGCAGCCCAAATCAGGTAATACGAGCCAAATTTTGTGAAACCTTTTGGCTCCATACCCTGCATTGTTTATGCTTGTAAGAAACAGGAATCTTCTGGCTTTTCAATGATTACAAAAGCAGATGGCAAACACATCGAAGAGAACAAAACTTCGGTATACAATAGAAACCTGGCCGGTAGCCTGTGTTTCCCATTTATCGCACGCTGGTTAGGGTAAGGGCTAAACACCAACAATTGCTTTAATAGAAAAATTCATTTATTAAAGGTGGCTGATGAAAGTTTTCAGTATTTTCCAGCCCTTATACTTTGATTGGTCAGTACTACAGCTCTATATCAGTTGCTATTAGAGTAATAGAATAAAATATTAAATGCCAATTCAAAAGTCAGGAATTGCAAAATACCATGGCTCGTCCTTTAATAGTGTATTATATGCGGATGATAGGGCGACCTTTCTGTTTCTGTAAAACTATTTGTTCGACGTTACATTACTGAAAAAAATGGAAATTTACTAACAGTATTAGAAAAGACTGCGACTGTCAACCTCAGTAAGGCACTACCTCTCTGGAACCTTTATTTTCATTCGCCCGCTGTAAACACTACCTCTATTGTTATTCAGGGCTAGGGGCATTGTTATGAGCTGTTATCTATTGTTTAAAGAACCAATGAAGTATCTCGTTCCGAGAGGTAGTGGGCGACCCGTCAACCTATGCAGCCTACCATCTACGGTGTTAAACGTCAACAAAACCACTGAATTTCGTTTTCTTGTGAGATGATAAAACTCTCATTACATCTACTATAGGTTTCAAGAAAATTAGGAGACTAAAGAATGGCCAATTCTAATTAACATATTGATAAACCTTTATAGTCAAGTCAAACTTGTTATTTCCAGATGGTCAATTCAGTAGATGTAGAGCCTTTAGCACACGTGTTTTAACTGAGTTGGAATACGCGTAGTTCAGTTTCAGTAAATATTTTGTCGGGTTTCTAATCTCATCCACCTATCTAGAATAGCGAGCTCTGGTTGACCATAAATAACATTATAAATAACTTTTAATTAACAACAGGATTTATATTTTGTATTTTCATCTTTAGGTAAACCTTGGCCGGTTTAAATTGTCCGATACAGATAATCGCTTGAAATTCAAGAGATGGATAGCAACGAGAAAATTCCTCCAGGTATGACTGAACCATGGGTCTTACATTTCCACTCTTTACAGAGGGAAGGGGAGTGATAGAAGTGGATGGAACGCCCATTCGGAGCTTCACTGTGACCGAAACAGTAATTTGTCGACGTACACTACTGCGTATGTTTCTTTTTCAAATTCAGTTTCAGCACTCAAGTTCAAAGTTATGGTGAGGTGTTGACATATACACTACATTCGGTTTGCGTAACACAATGTTTGATAATTTCCTCATCAAAAATATGAAGCCAATACAGCTAGTGCGTCACGCTTGTAACCCACAGAACAATATAAACAGCATCATAAATTATTAAATAGTCAAGATTATCACAAGTTTAGATTTTAGAGATCATACTTACCCTATCTTTTTAAAATATTATCAATTCTTCCGGCTAGCTTTCATCATTCAATAATGTATTTTGCAGTGTATGCTCAACCGTACACACAACAACCAGGTTCCCAACCCCAGCCTGGTTACCCAGCTCAGCCTGGTTACCCTGCTCAATCCGGGAACCCGCCAACTCAACAGCAGCCTGCTAATCTACCACAGTCTGCCCAGCACATCCAACAAAGCACCACCGTGGTCAGTCTGGGCATGCCTGTAAGTTCCTTAGTAAATTAAAGACAGAGGCGTAAAACTTCTTCCAATAAAAATGTTAAACTTCATTCAGCTTTTTGTTTCAAGTTGCAATCATCCGAACTGCTCAACCGTAATTCGTCAATATAGGTTTCATACTCCAAAAGCGTTTTGGATTGTGTAGGTATTCATTCGACTTTTGCATATTGGTGGAAAGAGGGATCACTAAATCCAGATGTCCTCTAACTTGTTCTATGATTATGTAAGAGTCATACAGGCAAACCAGGGGCCACGTGAACTCTATCTGTGCGTGTCATCAAACTATATCAAATGCTAAGTAGCGATAATATAAGGGTTGTATGAGAATTCAACGGAAAAATTCTAGGACCTAGAATTGATACAGATATATAAAAATTCAGTTATGCAGGACAGAGCTGCAGAGCGTTTATTTTATTTATCAGTAATGAGTAATTTATTTATTTATTCTTTGTTTTTCTGTCCTAGGCCTCACAAACCGTAATCCTGCCGGCGAATCCTCGTCCTCATAATTACCTTAGCGTATCAATATGCACCTGTCTTTGCTGTGTTTGTCCTATCGGATTGGCTGCGATTGTGTTCTCTTGTATGGTAAGAAAAAACTATAGACCCAATACGAAGGAAACTAGTCCCCATATAGAATAGAAAGAACTGAATAGATTTTTCACAGCCATGGAGGATCGTAAAGGGGGGGGGGGGGGGGGGGGGGGTGCTTTGACGGTCGCCGGTTAAATTTCACCGAGAAAATAGTTGGTAATATAATTAACTTTCACAGTTACACGAAATAGCCCAAAGGGCATTCTGATTTTTTTTTACTTTCAAATACGTGCACGTGTTAATGTTGGCAGTGAAATGTACATGCCATCGTTGAAAACATTTGTAGTAGCAATAACAAGACAATGTTTGTTTTTATCCCAGGTGGACAGGTCATATGAAGCAGGTGACTACGCTGGTGCCGTAAGAAACTCGAACATCGCCAAGTGGCTGAATCTAGTTTCTGTCTTCTGCGGCATCGCCGTGATCGCTACTCTTTTTAATACATTGATATTATATTTATATTTCCCTTCTGTATTTTGACAATGTAAGTGTACTCAATTCAGAGAAATAAATAAAAGTTAAGGTGTGCTTATTTTGTGGGTAACTGAGATCTGATTCTATTCGCTAATTCATTCACCTGTTACCAGTTGATAAACTGAGCTAGATTTCATACCACTTTGTGGCTCTTTAGGCCAGTTGGCAAATGGTACCTGCTAGTTAGTAGAACTGGTACTGGCCGAACTGGCCCAGCTCTTGGAGACAGCGACAGCGCGGGAATTTTTTTCTTGTTGATGCTAAGGCCCTATTTATATGGTCTCGGGTACCCGAGACAACGACCCTCCCTACCGAGGCAACTTTATTGGGCGTTTATATGAGAAAAAGGTGTCCCGGCTAGCCGAGTCAAAGTTGACCCTCTTTGATTATTCATAAAGCTCTTTAATATTCAAAATTCCCAGGTATCTTTCTTCGTTTGAGTTTCTTCCATTTATTCGATCAGTGTGGGCTTTGGTGAGTTTATTTTGTTTTTGCAATAAAAATTTGTGCTTTAAAATCTGAAATTTAGAAACTTAACGTGACACTCGGCACGCCGTGAGTTGTCCCCGGTAGCTGCTGCTGTCCTCGCTGTTATTATGCTTATGTGTACACTATATTTATGATGCTCGTGAAAGCAAGCTTTAGATGCTGGCTACAGTTGCGTTCAATTGAGGAAGGAAGTTTATTTCCATAAGTAGTAAGCCTTCGTCAACTTAGCTGAAACACTTGCACAATTTCTCTCTTCTGAATTAAAAAAGAAAACGGATTTTGGCAACGAAAACGGAGCTGGGAAGATATTCACTACGCGTGCACGTCATCGCGTCTAGAAGTTAATTGCCACCAAAGAAAGCGGAAAAAATAAAAAGTTAAGTTATAATACATAAATTATGGAAGATTGTTAGTAAGAATACCATAGAGTTCATAATGCAGCTTCTAGTGCCGCGCAGAATCTTTGCACTCAAGGATCGAGCTGGCCGGTTTCGACCATTTGCGTGTAATTTTCGCTGCCCAGTGACGGCCATGCAGGGTAAAAATATTTAGTCGTCTCAACGCTATTAGTTTTTCACAGCTCCAAATCTGCCTCTTCTCCTATCTAATTAATTATTCTTTTCCATTCACCAATAACCAAATTATTACTTAACTTTTGCTGAGTCACTTTAATACTTCTCATTGGGTTCGTCGCATAGAATGCACAATTAATGCCCAGCTTAGCTCTGACGTAATGGGTGTAAGTAACTTCCTGTATGTTACAAAAGGGCGAAAATTGTGAACATTAAAAAGAATGCATGGTCTTTTGATTTAGAAAGTTCATTGCTGTGAAGTTGTTGCTTTAAACGGTGTAGAAGATCCCGGCTGTAGTCTGGACTGCTTCCCACACAGCAAGCGTGGTTGGCCACAGTGAAAGTGAATAAAGACCCAGCTACACCAGTCAACTTCATTATTTTGTTTCATTTTCACGCGCAGAATCATTCGGAAAAATACCCGGTCCAATACTTAGAGAATGTTGGACCGACAATGGAGCAATCTGATTGGTTAATTTCAGTCATTTACCCTCTATCGGTTTTGTGCTTTGCAAATCCAGTTCCGCGTTACTTTGGACTTCTCGTCTCGTCGCAGAAACGGTAAGATTTCTAATTCTGTGTCGTAATTTTAAACTATAATAAGATATCATATACTAAAAGGTGCCTTTCGGAGTCAATTATGATAGATTTATAAAAAAGCCTGCTAGTTTGGAATTTGGGTGTTCCATTCCCGCACGAGTGTGTACAACTGATGTGCTTTGCCAAAATTAATAACTAAAACCATGAATTGGAAATCATTGCGACAAATCTGCTTCCCAGGTAAAGGTTATGTCCATATCACTAAACAGCTCACTAAATAGCTCAACAGTTAGAATTCTTAACACAGACTTTAATGCTTGCTCGGGTTTTCTGATGGTGTTGCTACGGTACGCCTCGAGGCACTCCACAACATATATTGAGCGTACGTGATCTCACTTTGCACTCTCTTCATCAAGCGTACAAGTTAAGTGACGGAAAACTTCGACGCTTGTTTAACGAGGAAATCTGATTGTGAAAAAAGAATGGGTCGGCTGAGTTAAAATGAGATGAACGAACTTTAGAGATATACAGATGAGATGTGCCGACATAGTCCTCGGAATAGGATATAACGGGGCCTGTTTGTCGCAGTAGGTTATATCGTGTTGTTAAGTGAAATATATGTTTACAGCTATTTCAATAAACATTGTCGGATGTCTAAAGTCTAAAGCTTAAAGACAAGACCGAAAGGCAGTATGTGCGAAGATAGCATGTTCCACACGTGCTGAATATTAATGAAATATGGCGATATTGTAAACGAGACTTTTGCGTTTCCTTTCTCTTCAGACACTGATGTGAGTCATGTGAAGAAAAGATCCTTTTTCGTCTCAATTACGTTTAAATGAATAATCCAAACCACGTAACGGCGAAAGAAAAGATACAAACTTGTAGATTTCCTCAACGCTTTTATGAAAATTCCAGTAAATACCCATGCCACCATTCGGTCTTGACTCATATATACAAGAACGATTTATATCAAAAAGCAAATTAAGAGGTAACTAATCCATAGCTAATCCAAAGAATGTACATTGACGCATAAGCCGAGCTCTTTGAATTTCCGTGTACAATATCAATATTGGTTATACTGTTCAAGTTTTTGGGTGATACTTCAAAGGAACCCAGTTAGTTTCGGAGTACAAATGTCACAAATGAAATTAACTACCGAATCCGAAACAAGTTACAGCCAAAACTCCTCTCGCAGCAGCCGCTATTCAAATGTTACGAGCCGAATTTGTTTGAAACGTTTTGGCTCCACTCAAACAGGAATCTTCTGGCTTTTCAATGAGTACAAAAGCAGATAGCAAAAGTATCGAAGATAACAAAATTTCCGGTATACAATATAAGCGTGGCTGGAAGTCTGTGTTTTCCATCCATCGCTCGCATTGTCGGTGGATGGTCTCTGGTTAGGGTAAGGACTAAATACCAATAATTGTTTTAATAGAAAAAACTAATGTATTAAAGGTGGCTGATAACAGTTTTCAGCATTTTTCAGTTCTCGTACTTTGATGGGTCAGCACTACAACTCTTTATCAATTGCCATTGGAGTGATAGTATGAAATGTACAAATTAAATGCCAAATCAAAACCCAGGAATTGTAGTATACCATGGCTAGCTTTGAATAGTGCATTATATGCGGATGATGGGACGACCTTTTTTGTTAAGAGATTCGAACTCTGTAAAACTATTTGTTCGACACTTAACGATTATTTGGAAAATACTCTGGTGACTCTGGTTTGGCTGCTCGATCGTCAATACGTTCGGTTTCTGCTGGTCAACTGGTGTTATATTTGTGTGATGAGCACCCAGGTTTCCGAACTGTACAACGCACAATCGGTAAATAAAACTTCAAACGTAAACTAAATAACTGCTTGAAAATTTTATATTAGGGAGTGATCATTATTTCTAGGGAAGGGAGGGTGGTGCATAATAGAGGGGGCAAAAAAGTTTGGTCACCTGCTTATGTGGGGAGAATATTTCGCATCACAGAAGGAGGGGAGTCAAAAAAGGTTTGGCTGATCACCACCTGATGTCTATCTTTAGTAATGCAAAGGAAAACTTCAGGCCAAAGTAGAAACACTATTGTTCTAAAAAAACACTATTAAACAATATTGTTAAGTATATCTATATAGCACAGGATTTATATTTATTTTTTTCATCTTGAGGTAAAACTTTTTTTAGATTGTCCGATACAGATAATCGCTTGAAATTCCAGAGATGGATAGCAGCGAGAAAACTCCTCCAGGTATGATTGAACTCTCGGTCTTACATTTTCGCTCTTTGCTACAGCGCTCAAGATTAAAGTTATGAGGTGTTGGCATATCCATTCGATTGGCACAAAAAAGAGCCAAAATTGAAGCCAATACAGATGTGTATCATGGCTTGTAACCCACAGAACAATAAAAACAACATTATAAATAGTACCATACATGATGACCATGCTTAGCGATAAGGATAGACAAACGGAAGTACTCTCCGTCGAAGCAAGGATCATCATTTCAAACAGCTGCCCTCTGCAATGTGGAACAATCTGCCTGCAAGAATTAGAGATATTCTCTTGGAGATATTGATAACTTTTTAGTTTTTAAATGAAGAATAAAAAACATATTATTTATGAAAGCTTTTGACTGTTACAGCTAGATTTATAACATTTTCTAAATCACCAATCTTAGGTATTCTTAGGTTTATATTATTGTAAATAATATAAGTAATTATTGAAAGGCGCATTTGATCGAATTCAAATGTTAATTTTCGCCGAAAGGTAATAAAATTTTTTATTATATGGCTACAATAGTACGCGCGCTCTGATTGGCTGATGAGCGGGCAAGATTTTCTTGTAATGACCGGGCATTATGAAAATTTTTCTTGCCTTAGCTTTTGATAACTTTTTAAAGGTCAAACACTTGTAAATACAGGTCAGTTTGGTTTGTGAAATTAAAGTGGTTAAATTTGCCCCAAGATCTTGGCGTAATGAAGACAAAAATTGCCTCATTGTCAAAGAAACTTTTCTTCTGGTTTGGATCGCATGACCTCGAATGACCTCTTGCGCGCGCAAGTGGATCTTGAAAAACGTTTCCCTTTTTTCAGCGATAAAAAGGCCAAATAATAAATAACTTATTAACCTCGTCTGTTCGGTCATTACAGGGAAATCTCAGACCTCGGCCTTGATGTATTGACCTCGCTATCGCTCGGTCAATACATCAAGGCCTCGGTCTGAGATTTCCCTGTAATGACCTCACTCTCGGTTAATAAGTAGTATATAATCTATTATCATTTGCATATAGTTATTTTGTATAATGGTCTTTTGGTTATGTTATGTTCTAATAAAGATAATCAGGATTATCACATTTTCAGATTTTGGAGATCGTACTAGCTTTCATCATATAATATTGTATTTTTGCAGTGGATCCTCCACCATACACACAGCAACCAGGCTCCCAGCCCCAGCCTGGTTACTCAGCTCAGCCTGGTTACATAGCTCAGCCTGGTTACACAGATCAGCCTGGTTACACAGATCAGCCTGGTCAGCAGCCTCAACATGGCTACCCAAACCTGCCAACACAACAGCCAGGTTATCCACCACAGCCCACCCAGCAAGTCCAACAAAGCACCACCGTGGTCAGTTTGGGCATGCCTGTAAGTTTCTTGGTAAAAATATGAATTGCTAAGGAGCGGTAATTTAAGAATGGTACGAGAATTCAACGGAAAAATTCTAGGACCTAGAATTGATACAGAGATATAAAAATTCAGTTATACAGGACAGAGCAGCAGACCGTTTATTTTATTATCAGTGATAAGTAATTTGTTTTGTTTATTCTTTGTTTTTCTGTCCTAGGCCTCACAAACTGTCGTCTTGCCGGCGAATCCTCGTCCTAACAATTACCTTAGCTTATCAATATGCACCTGCCTGTGCTGTGCTTGGCCTATCGGATTGGCTGCGATTGTGTTCTCTTGTATGGTAAGAGAAAACTATAGACCGAATACGAAGGAATCTAGTCCCGATATAGAATAGAAAGAACTGAATAGATTTTGCACAGCCATAGGGGATCTTAGTGTTGTCAGAGCACAGGCAGCCCAGACGTTGTATTCGATCAACGTGACAAACTGATGTTGGAGATTGCGTTAAAACAATGTTTGAGAATATTACGAAAATTGCTCTAAAAGTACATGTAGAGAAAAATCTAAATAAAAATGTCTTGCCTTATGTTTGCCCTGCGTTATTTGACGTCTCTGTGTTCCGGTTTTAAAGCCATTTAGATGCTTTAAACCCACTCCAGGAACACAGAGAAAAAAAAATAACGCAAGGCAAGCATAAGATAAGACATTGGTTCTGACATGACTAGCAACAAAAGAAACATCCAAAACTTAGAAAATATACCTTGAAGCACGAACGTCCACCAGCGTCTCTAGTCCTTGATGAACAGGACTAGCTAATCTGCAACGTAGTCCACGCCTTGGCCTACTAATGCCTCCGTCACGAATACGCGACTCACTCCACATTTTCGAAACCACCTGTGTCAAATGCCCCGAGGTCATCCCCGGCTGCGCAAATGCCCTACCACCGGAGCTGGATAAAACTTGCGAATGCCCCTCCCCCGAAACTGTCAACATCACCAAATGCCCCGCGGTTGCCCGGGCGGGATGGGAATTGCTGGAATTTGATTGATGCATGTTTTTTGTGTCATTTTTGTCTGTGCGTCAGTTTTATGGTTGTTCTTTTTCTTTTTGTGTACTTTCGGATACGCGTACTTGCTCATGTTTGCAGTCTGAAATATCATCGTTGAAAACATTTGTTGTCCTTTTTTCAAAACAAATTTTGCACACAGAAAAAAATTAATAAAAATTTTCTCAACTTATCACAAACAACAAGTGCTACGCAGCTTAAGAATTTTTTTTTTATTCTCAAATAACGTTGATAACAAGAAAATGCTTTTCTTTATCCCAGGTGGACAGCTCATATGACGCAGGGGATTACGCTGGTGCCTTGAGAAACGCGAACATCGCCAGATGGCTGAATCTAGCTTCTATCATCTGCGGCATCGTCCTGATCGTTATTCTTTTTAGTACCAGGGTTTCCACTTAAATTACCTTTTGCATGTCGGTCTCCTAAGCTCCTTAAATCCAAGCTCGATGTTAACAATATTAAGTTACAGAACGGAGTGGAGACCAATTCGGTTTGTAATCGTACGAATGATCAGCACTAACATAAACTGCCCAAGTTTTTAAGCGGGAGTTCGATTATATACCGAATTGAAAGGCAAGAAATCCTTTTCCCAATTGATTATAACTGTAACAAATTTTAAAGCAAAAAAAAAACATGTATTATTTTTTAGTAAAAAGAGCGCAAAAGTTGAATTTAAAAAGGAACCCATTCTGCTAGTAGTATATAGTACAACCGTTCAATAACCAACCCAGGCATGATATAGTGCCCAGTACACAAGATGCTCAAATAGGGCCGGTAAGCCCAAGCAGGTGTATTTTTAACTCTTTTTCCTTATTGTAGTTTGACAGTATAACATTTTTTATAATAAAATTTAAGGTGTGCTTTTTTGGCAAATGAGATCTGACTCTATCGGCTAATTCATTCACCTGTTACCATCTGATAAACTGAGCTAGATTTCATACTGCTTTGCGGGTCTTAAGGACAGTAAATGCATGGTACCTGCCAGTTAGTACATTTTGGTACTGGCCGAACTGGCCCAGCTCTTGGAGTAGGACAGCGCGGGTTTATTTTCGTGTTGATGCTAAGAGCGAGTGACACGATAACTAATAAAATTTGCCATCATTTTACCGTCAATTTCTTACCTACAGCCGAGCTATATTTTAAAACACTTTGAACATATAGCGAAATCTCTAGGATCAGAACGAAAAGTAGTTTAACGGTGCGAAGTGCAATCCGTTTTTTAAGACTCTTTGGACTATTTGGTAGGTTTAAATTCACCATGCATGGGTACCTGCAAAATTAATTTTCGCCTCGTATTGATCAGCAATTGTGACTTTAGTAACCTTGACCGTCACTTATTATATAAAAAATTTCTCCACTTTAGTTTGACACTAGCAGGACGAAGCGAGTTTCAGTGTAGCCGCAGTGATCAATAGCTCTTTCTCGTCTTTCTGAGCTGTTTACATTTAGGCTAATAAGAAATTATTCATTCAAGGCGTTGCCTCATTCTACAAACTCGCTTGGGATCACATATGTAATTTATAAATCTTACTTTAACCCAAGCGCGAGGGTCGTCGGTTAAAAAGAACCACTACGGGAATCTAACCAAGGGACCACCGGGTGTTTCAGCCTAAAAAGAATTCCCTAAAGTTGTTTAACAAACCAAAAAAGCATGAGCGGGTTAGCATGCCAGTGTGGCCATATATTTCTTAATTTTAAGATTTAGTCACGCGAAGCCAATGATTAATATTTGTGAATTAGCTTATTTGCTTCCTTCATCGTTAGTTGTGTTGGAAACACTCTCACCGGCTTTAACCCCCCCCCCCCCCCTCTTGGAATTTTTGGTGGGGGGATGCCACCCGCATCTTCAAATCCAGACCCAATTTCAGACCAAAAAATGCCATTTTCCACACCCGTTCTCAGACCTGGCCTCAAAAATCCATACCCGTTTTCAGACCTGACCTTGCATAGCATATGCATCAGTGCTGAACGGAAGTCAACGTAACAAAGATGAATAGGTAAAATTTAGCTGGAATGATATATTTTATCTATTTCTCTTTCTCTCTCACCAGTTACTCGCCCCGGTTGCTGGGAAGAAAAATAACTTTATAAGCTTTCGTGAACGTTCCACCGATAATCATACCCAATTTCAGATCAAAATGTTCAAAATCTATAACAATAAACTGTGAGCAAGCCTGATCATACTACGTGAAAAGTAAACTTTGCGAGACAGCACCACGACTAGAACCGATACAGCAGGATCCTGCTGTATCGGTTCTAGTCGTGGTGTTGTCTCGCAAAGTTTACTTTTCACGTAGTATGATCAGCCTTGCTCACAGTTTATTGTTATTTCATTTTATTGCTGATCAGATCTCTCAGTAGATCCTACGAATAGCAGCATTATCGTTTGCGGTCCCTTGCAGTTTTAGTCAAAATCTATACCTGTTTTCAGACCAAAACGGCTCAAAAACCATACCCTTTGGGGCGGCACATACCTATATACCTGATATAGTGGAGTACTCCCTCCCCCCCCCCCCCCCCCCCCCCGGGCTTTAACCTGCTCTTTTAGTCGCCTCGACACTATTAGTTTTTCGGCAGCTCCAAATCTGCTTCTTCTCCTTTCTTTTAACTATCCTTTCCCATTAACCAATAGAGCTAAACACCACGTTTTCTAAATTATTACCTAACTTTCGCTGAGTCACCTACAATACATTGGGTTTGTCGCATAGAATGCACAATTAAAGGGCAAATTTAAAATTGTGAGCATGAAAAAGAATGACTTTTTGATTAAGGAAGCTGTTGTGAAGTGATTGCTGTAAACGGTGTAGAAGATCCCGGCTGTAGTCTGAGATGCTTTTCCGCTAAACTAGCGTGGTTGGCCACAGTGAAAGTGAATTAAGACCCAGCTACACCAGACAGCACAAATATCCGGTCCAATACTAAGCAAATGTTGGACCGACAGTGGAGCAATTTAATTGGTTAACTTCAGTCATCAAATCTCTGACTACCCCGTATCAAACTTTCGGTTAGGATTTTGACTGGACAATAAGTCTAACTTTTCGCTCCTTTTATGGCCTTAACTATTGTTTGATGGAAAGGGGCTCTATTGTTTGTAAGACAATAGTTAGGAATCACCGACACGTAGCCAGATCACCGAGCGCGAAATACAAAATTCTTCGGAAGCGATGAGTGTTACAAACCTAGGCTTTGTGGGGGAGGGTGTGGGAATGATTGTTGTAGCTTGGACACATCTAAAAGGGAGTGGGGTGGGGGAAGTTTGAGACAAAGCCTTATAGAATTCAAACACTCCTAAATTAAACTGAATGCAAGTCAGCTGGTCTTTTTCCGCACAGTTATATCATTGTACAGGGGTTGTAGCGCGTTATCAAACTACTTTGGCTTCCCTCGCCCCCATAAAAGCAAACAAACTCTGGCCATGATAGCGCTTTCGCAACCGAACTTGAAAGTTCGCAAAAGAACAACTGAATGTAGTAGGTCAGCCGGTGATGTATAATGGGTCGCCAGAGACCGCGTTAGCCATATCTAGGGGAACGGAAATGTTAAAGGGAACTGTGAACACTAAGCTTGAAATGTGCACATGTGTGGCAGCAAACGAAATGCAGGTGTGAATTTGACAGCTATCTTTTGTCTCGCGGGATGAGGGTGATTAACATATTTTGCAGTCAAAATATAATTTTGCAAAAGAAGAAAAGCTAGACATAATTGGAAATTAAACATCTTATTAGCAAAGCACTCGCTTAAATTTTAGCGGTTGTTAAAACTAATTTGGATAAAACGTGTTCCAAGTCATTGAAAATTGTTTCCGTTACTCTCTAATTACCATAATTAAAAAGGTTGTATCAAGAACTGTTGAAAATTCTAATAATGAAAGATTGAACAGAAACAAGAGAAAATGAGTTTTTTTTCTTGGAAACAGGAGCTGCTGACAGAATATCAATATTATTCCAACATTTTTCCTTTCAAGAAATTTCTTTGTTATTTGTCACCATAGTTACCAATTGCGTCAATGAAAGACTCAACGTCCTTCTAATTCTTGGTTCAGTGGGGCGCTTTACACCGAAAGAACGGTACAAAAAAGAAACGACACGTTTGCATCTGTAAGGTAAGATAATTCTTCGAAAATTCGAAGTGAGGAATTTTCATTTTACTAATTCCGCGTGGAAATGTCAGTTTAATTCCGCTTACAAACACAGTTATGTAAGTCTAAGCCTGCAGAGTCTACAGACTCAGTCGGTTAACACAACTTTGTCGTTATAACAGTTTAATTTACACAACATATTTTTTTTTTATCAGAGAAGCGCTTGGTTACTGAATTTTTACTTTGGATAAAATTAAACCTGTAATAAAATCCTACACGTAAAGGCAAAGGCTCTCGAATACCAATAATATACATATATAGCTAAAATAATTTCCGCCAAAGTTATCTTTTTGGGGAGTGATATACCGCAGAGCAATAGCTACGCCTTCAGTTGGAGAGTTGAGAGATATTTTGAGATAAAAGTCTCAGGCAAGATTAGGATCGGAGATTTTTTTCTGTCTCACTGATATTTCTTGAAGATATTTCTTATAAGTTATTTCTGAAATGAGAGTCAAACTTGTGAAGATGCGAACAGACGCTTTGAAAATAAAAACTCGCCTAAGGCCTGGTTTAAATGTCGCATTTAACATGCGCCGAATACAATACTAATTCGAGTCGACTCGAATTGAAAATTCGGCATTTTGTTTTAAACGTCGCATTTAATTGTGTCGCATTTAATTGCTGAGTGTTCAATTCCGAATATAAAAACCCTAAATTATCCGTCGTGGTTCAGGTTTTCCACAATACGCAAAATCTAGTCATTTCAAGTTGTTCTTCCGCAAAGAACAGCTATGAACGGCAATATGAAACTGGAACAGTATTCGACTGAACTCGCATTTAATTCAAATCTGCCGAATTTAAAGGAGAACGGAAGACTAGAATTCATATTTTATATAACCACTGGAAATCATAGAAATAACTTAGAATTGTACAAAACAACAAGTAAAAGCAAATGTTTCCTACCAAAATTGACGAAAACGGTCAAAACCTCTAGCCTTTTTTCGAAATTGAACGTCCGCCATTTTGAACGTATTTTCTTCCGGTTACTTCCAAAAAAAGGAATGACAGCTCACGTGTTTTTACGTCACTGCGCACTTGCAAATTTCTTCAGTTCAATGTTTTGTGCACTTCTTCTAGTAGATAAAGAGCCTTTAGCACACGTGATTAGGCAGAGTTGAAAAATGCGTGGTTCAGTTTTAAGTAAGTGTTTTGTCGGGTTTCAAAACTCATCCACCTATCTAGCTTAGAATAGCGAGTTCTGGTTGACCAATAACATCATGAATAATTAACACTTTTAATAAAAATATATATACAACAGGATTTATATTTTGTATTTTCATCTTTAGGTTAAACTTGGTTTAGACTGTTTAATACAGATAGTCGCTTGAAATTCAAGAGATGGATAGCAATGAGAAAATTCATCCAGGTATGACTGAACCATGGGTCTTACATTTCCACTCTTTACAGAGGGAAGGGGATTCGCAGGCCCATTCGCAGCTTCACCGTGACCGAAAAATTAGTTTGTCGATGTACACTACTGCGTATGTTTTTTTTTTAAATTCATGCAGTTTTAGCGCTCAAGATCAAAGTTATAGTGAGGTGTTGACATATACATTAATATTCGGGTTTGCGCGACACAATGCTTGATAATTTCCTCATCAAAAAAAGAAGCCAATACAGCTAGTGTGTCACGCTTATAACCCACAGAACAATAAAAACAGCAACATAAATAGCCAGGATTATCACAATTTTAGATTTTAGAGATCATACTTACCCAATTTTTGAAAGTATTATCAGTTCTTCCGGCTTGCTTTCATCATTCAATAATGTATTTTGCAATGTATCCTCAACCGTACACACAACAACCAGGTTCCCAACACCAACCTGGTTACCCAGCTCAGCCTGGTTACACAGCTCAGCCTGGTTACTCAGCTCAGCCTGGTTACTCAGCTCAGCCTGGTTACTCAGCTCAGCCTGGTTACCCTGCTCAACCTGGCTACCCAGCTCAGCCTGCTCAGCAGCCGCAACCTGGCTACCCAGCTCAATCCGGAAACCTGCCAACTCAACAGCAGCCAGCTAACGTACCACAGCCTGACCAGCAAGTCCAACAAAGCACCACCGTGGTCAGTCTGGGCACACCTGTAAGTTTCTTTATAAATTAAAAGAGAAGGTTATAGCTTCTTCTGATAAAAATGTTTAACTTCATTCAGCTTTTTGTTTTGCAATCATCCGAACTGCTCAACCGTAATTCTTCAATATAGATTTCATCCTCCAAAAGCGTTTTGGATTTTGTAGGTATTCATTCGACTTTTGCTTATGAGTGGAAAAGAAATCTAAAAGGTTTTGTTTCACACGTGATGCATTCGCTTTCATCTTTCATGTTTAAATTTGTAGTTGCTTATTAAAGCCAGTAACCTTTATGTTCTCGAAACTTGTTTTAAACCTTATGTGGCGAAGCAAAGCTATCTTGCGTCTTCAGGTTTAAAATAAACTGGAAACGATAAAACGCTTTTCATAATGGTTCTTCTGATTAGTATTTAAAGCGTGTTGAGTCCTACTTCTTACTCATTCTACCTTTCGGCATTATCGTGTACGCTTTGACGCTTTTTTTGGACCGGTCGGCGACAAATGCAGACTGCAAACCTGCAGACGTTTGAAGTATATATCGTATTACCATTACCATCATTGCAAGCTAACGGGAGCGCTATTCAAGATAATTGGAGTGTAAGTCTGCAGGTCTGTAGTCTGCATTTGTCGCACACTGTTTTTCCGTTTTCGGACTACCTTTCCCGGAACAGCTGTATGTCACTTCTTTGGTAGCATCTGAAGACGTTGCATAATGAATATTTGTGTCATTTGCTCACTCTCAAGATGTTACTTAGCAACACCAGTTGCAGTCGTTGCCATGATTAGTGTGCCGCCACAAAAACCCTAGAATCTTTATTTTGGTGAATCAAAGCAAACAGCGGACTAGCTGAACGCCTTTTGAAGTTATTTAAAAAATGTCCATGAATTTTACTTTATGCCCTTTACAAAGAAGGATCAGTAAATCCAGATGTCCTCTTGTTTAATGTTTACGTAAGAATACAGGCAAACCAGGGGTCACGCAAACTTTATATGCGCGTGCCATTAAAGGTCGCCACACACGAGGGGACCAGTCGCAGGGACTGGTCGCAGGGACCGGTCGCAGGGACCGGTCGCAGGGACTGGTCCCCTGTAGAGTTTACACGATGGAATGAGTCGCGGGGACCAGTCCCTTGAAGGGTTCACACGCTGGGACCTGTTTCGCAGCAAGATAGCAGTATTTATGACGTTTTCAATATATAAAACAAGATAATCACCTTGTGGAGATGGAAAATTATTATTATTATTATTCCTATCATTGTTCATATCTGAGCGTGCTTACTGGACTGTGTTCAACAATTGTTTTAAAAACATGGAATGTTGACAATGTTCGAAATCCGCTCGTATTTTATATTTTGATATCAGGTTTCCTTTCGGTGTTTTTATACCTGAAAAAAAAAAATTAATTGCATCATTTCATCAAACACTGCAAAAGTATAGTATTCTCCAGGCTAGCTGAAAAAAACATCCGATCAAATTTGCATAACATGAACCGGATGTCACGCATTCTCTTCATGAAATGGCGCAAAAACATGCTAGCGACAGCTAGCGAGAAAATTTGGCGGGAACTTTGTTTTCATCGAGTAAAAATGGCTTCGAGAGCTGCGAAGAAAAATACTCTGTTGCTCCTGATGATGATGCAAGACGAAGAATTGCCGGTTTCTTATGAACGAAGAATCAATTACCATTCGTGTACTGGTGACGCTCCAATCTTCAATATTAATGCCAACAGTGTGTTCAGTAGTATTCTGTTCAATCTGTTCACTACTCTGTTCAGGCATCGCCATCTTCAAACACGAACGTGCAGAATTGTGGGAGCTTAAAATGCTGATCAGCGATTGGTTTATTTTTAATTGGTCGCAGGGACCAGTCCCACGACCCTGTTCACACGAGGGACCAAGTAAAATATTGCGGGGACCAGTCCCTGCGACTGGTCCCACGAATTCAAACCAGTTTGAATTCTTGGGACCGATTTCGGGGACCAAAATTCAGTCCCTGCGACCGGATTTTTGACGAAAATTTGCCTGTTCACACGATGGGACTTGGTCGCAGGGACTGGTCCCTGCGACCGGTCCCTGCGACCAGTCCCCTCGTGTGTGGCGACCTTAAACTATTGCTGGGCTTGCACTGTCATGCCATAAAAAAGTAAATTAGAAACGCACCGTTCAATAAAAGAAGCTAAAAAAAAATGAAACGTTGCAACAGACTAACACTGCAAAAACTTCTCCAAGTCTCAGGTCTCTCCGCTGCGCCATTCCTGAGTTATTTGCCAAAATATTTCACGCATCTTTATATAGCTTTGTATGGAGACGCCATATTGGTGTACATTTTTGGCTGCAAATCAGCCAAACCATCTGAAATTCACTTTTTCGATGAAAGCGCTTTCTCTTCGCTCATGAGCTCGTATATATGCGCATAAACACATCTCCCAAGACTTAAAATGTTTGAAGTGTTGAAAACCATTAGAGGAGACATTTTTTCAACCAGTAAAGCTGTCACAGCCA
Organism: Meandrina meandrites; assembly: GCA_963693305.1. Classification (NCBI taxonomy): domain Eukaryota; kingdom Metazoa; phylum Cnidaria; class Anthozoa; order Scleractinia; family Meandrinidae; genus Meandrina; species Meandrina meandrites. Next base: position 7,381,220 of record OY855910.1, read on the forward strand.
CTATAAATCTTCATGTCACGCAAGGTTAAAATTCGGAAATTTAAAATGTTGTATTTTCAAAGAAAAAGACATTACAGGACTGAAAACTTGCGAACGATTTTTTTCTAGGTCACTCTAACCTAGTGTAGATGAAAGTTTAGAAGATCTCACAATTTTGAGTTCAGAATTTTATGACGTCACATGCAAATCAAGAATATTGCATAGTACTGTGGCGATAATATAAGGATTAAATGAGAATTGAACGGAAAAATTCTAGGACAAAGAATTGATACAGACATGTAAAAATTCAGTTACACAGGACAGAGCAGCAGGCCGTTTATTTTATTTATCAGTAATAAGTAATTTATTTATTTATTTATTTATTTATTTATTTATTTATTTATTTATTCTCTGTTTTTCTGTCGTAGGCCTCCCAAACCGTCATCTTGCCGGCGAATCCTCGTCCTCCAAATTACTTTGGTGTATCAATATGCACCTGCCTGTGCTGTGCTTGGCCTATCGGATTGGCCGCGATTGTGTTCTCTTGTATGGTAAGAGAAAACTATAGACCGAATAGGAAGGAAACCATATAGAGAGTATAAAGAACTGAATCACAGCCATGGGGAATCGAAGTGTTGTCAGAGCACAGGCAGCCCAGACGTTTTATTTGATCAACGTGACAAACTGATGTTGGCGATTGCGTTACGTTTTCAGCCGTTTAAAACAATGTATGAGAATGCTACCAAAATTGCTCTAAAAGTACATGAAGAGAAAAATTTATATAAAAATGTCTTACCTTATGTTTGTCTTACGGTATTTTGACGTCCGAGCCTCTGTATTCCTGGTTTCAAAGCCATTTAGATGCTTTAAACCCTGACTCCAGAAACACATAGATGTCAAAATAACGCAAGGCAAGCATAAGGTAAGATATTTTTATTGAAATTCTTCTCTACATGTATTTTTAGAGCATTTTTTGTAGCATTGTCATACATTGTTTTAAACGGCTGAAAACGTAACGCAATCGCCAACATCAGTTTGTCACGTTAATCGAATACAACGTCTGGGCCGACTGCGCTCTGATAATACTAGCAGCGAAAGAAACATCTAAAACTTAGAAAATATATCTTTAAGCACAAAAATCCACGAGCTTCTCTAGTCGTTGATGGACAGGACTAGCTAATATTAGTCTGCAACGTAGTCCACGTCTTGGCCTGTAAATGCCTCCATCACGAATACGAGACTCACTCCACGGTTTCGAAACTACCTGTGTGCAATGCCCCGAGGTCGGCCCCGGGTACGCAATTCCCTACCCCCGGACCTAGATAAAATTTGCGAATGCCCCTCCCCCCGGGACTGTCAACATGAACAAATGCCCCGCGGTTGCCCGGGTGAGATTGGCACTGCTGGAGTATGTTTTTTTTTTGCGCGTCAGTTTTATGGTCGTCCTTTTTCTATCTCGTGTTACGTTAATTAACCATACCGAGACCCAGAAAGCAGTTAAACTTAAATCTGATTTTCTTTTCACAGTTACACAAAATAGCCCAAAGGGCATTCTGATTCTTTTTGTGTACTTTCGGACTGCTAATGTTTGCAGTCTAAAATGTCATCGTTGAAAACATTTGTTGTCCGTTTTTTTTTAAACAAATTTTGCAAATAGAAAAAATATAATGAACAATAAAAAGACAATGTTTTTTTTTTATCCCAGGCGGACATCTCATATGAAGCAGGGGATTACGCTGGTGCCTTGAGATACGCGAACATCGCCAAGTGGCTGAATCTAGCTTCTATCATCTGCGGCATCGTCCTCATCGTTATTCTTTTCATTATTGTTTTTACTTAAATTACTTTTTCCACGTCGGTCTCGTAAGCTCCTTAAATCCAAGACCGATGTTAACAATATTAAGTTACAGAACGGAATGGAGACCAATTTGGTCTGTAATCGTACGAATGATCAGTACTAACATAAACTGCCAAAGTTTAAGTAAATGCATTATTGTGAAGCGAGACCATAAGATCTCAACTAGGGCACGCGAATCCGTCTTTGATAGTACTCTGGAATACGCTCGCAACTAAACATAAGGACTTAGCAAATGTGACACGTCGAAAGGACCTCGTCCACATGCTTAAAACTTCGGATGTTTTTATTGATTTCAATTTTAAAGTTTTATCTGTGTCAACCACTAATTTTAAACAGAAAGATTTTACCTATTTTTAGCGCTAGTTTTTAAATTAATTTCAAATGTAAATAGTTTTATAAGTTTAAATATATTGAAATTTTACTAATTTTAAAATCAAATCCAAATGTAAATAGGTTATATGATTGTAAATATTAATTTATTTTTTATTAATACTTTAATTTTACACGACCCCACAAGCTTGTCAGCTTTTATCTACATCGTGTTTAAATAAAGGCAACTTACTTACTTACTTACTTACTTACTTACTTACTTACTTACTTTACTTACTTAAGCGGGAGTTCGATTCTATACCGAATTGGAAGGTAAGAAATCCTTTTCCCGATTAATGATGACTACAACAAAATTTGAGGCAAAAAAGCATGTTTCACTTTTCAGTAAAAGAGCTCAACAGTTGAATTTGAAAAAGGAACCCATTCTGCTAGTAGTATAGTACAACCGTTCAATACTGAACCAACTCAGGCATGATATAGTGCCCAGTACTCAAGATGCTCAAATAGAGCCATCGGATTTTTATAATTTTGCTATAGTTAACTTTTAACTGGCTACTCGGTTTTAAATGTGCATCGCCGGCTCGGTTTTACTTTAGAACTGTTCGGTGAGACCAAGCAGGTGTATTTTTAACCTTTTTTTTTACCTTTTTGTAGTTTGACATTACAACATTTTTATAATAAAAGTTAAGGTGTGCTGAGGTCTGATTCTACTGGCTAATTCATTCACCTGTTACCAGCTGATAAACTGAGCTAGATTTCATACTGCTTTGCGGGTCTTAAGAACAGTAAATGCATTGTACCTGCTAGTTAAAAGATTTTGATACTGGCCGAACTGGCCCAGCTCTTGGAGTTGGACAGCACGGGTCTATTTTCGTGTTGATGCTAAGAGCAAGTGACAAGATAACTGATAAAATTTGCTATCATCTTACAATCAATTTCTTACCTTTAAGCACCTTATATCTAGTATTTCAATTTTATTATTTGTGATAGTTTAGTGACCTTCAGGAAGCCATGTCAAGACTTTATTTTAGATGTTTTGACATGAATATTGTATTGCTGCATCCACCGCTGATTCTACCATGTATTATAATTCTACTATGACGACATTTGACCACATAAGGTCAGGAGAACACACGAAATATGAAATAAGAAACTTCCTGATCATTTAACTACTTTAAAATCTATCGCAATGTTGATAATTTATTTATATTTTAAAATACTTTGAACACAGCGATGAGTTTGTTTCTCTTGACTTGTTCTCAGCGGTTTTGTTTTTCTCCAACAGATTTGTGGCTCTTGAGTAAGAACTGAAAAAATCTCTAGGACCAGAACGAAAGTAGTTTAAATGTGCGAGGTGCAATCCGTTTTTTAAGACTCTTTGGACTATTTGGTAGGTTAAAATTCAGCATGGGTACCTGAAAAATTAATTTTCGCCTGGTATTGATCAGCAATTGTGACTTTAGTAACCTTGATCGTCACTTATTATATTTCTTCACTTTATTTTGACACAAGCAGCAGCCAGAAGTAGTAGGTCGACTTCATTTTAATGGTCACGGAAATGACAGCTGATCGAAGACGACATTAAATTCTGTGTTGATAGAGTCTCTACAACAGGTGGTGACAAAAGCAGTTAATCATTTGATCTCAGGACTCGATCTCGAGAACTTTCCATTTTACTTCTTCCTGTATCGGGAGTATTCAGCAAAATCGGTATATTTCATGGTGAATGAAACACTTTCTTGTCATACATTATTGGTGGGTTAACATTTTTCCTTGTCAGTCTTGTAAGGTATCAGTACCAATCTCAAACAGTCAATTCTCCTTATTATACGTTCCTTTACTGTCAGTTTTGAGAATTTGGTGGCGCGTTGCCTTTATTGGTAAAACTAATGGATCTGAGGCCACTCCTGAGCAACCTTTGCAAGGCATTGTATCTTTTAAATAACATACTATAATCATTATTTAGTGATAAAAATGGTTGTCACCCGAGTCCGTTTTTGAGTGAAAAGCACTTCATGCTGAAATTAAGGACGTTTTGACACGTTAATAAAATATTGTTGTTATGGTAACTTGTTATGACAAAAGATGACCCTAACTTGTTTAATTTCCCAATGATTGGGCATTCGTTTAATGTTGTTATTTTAGTTTCATATGACATGGGGTGATAGTGTCAATCCATCAACGCACAACTGCTGAAAACTATTTATTTATTTATTTATCTATCATATTTTCATAAAAAGTAGTCGAAAGTACAGCTAATATTGCCATGCCTTAGTAGATGTAAGCCGCTTAATGTATTTCACTCTCGTTAGGCTTTCAGCTGTTTAAATCTGAAATAGTTTTATAGCCTGAATTTTCGTTTTACTTTTGTCCAGGATTGAACGCAAATATTGTTCAATATCTACTTCATATGTGATTGCGTTATTTGTCATTTTCCTATTACTTCATATTTGACACAATTATGTGTGTTTGGTAAACTTTTAGCAATGAGGACACTTAATCGTGATGCCTATCATAAGGAGTGCGCATCTCAGTTAGCGTTCAATCCTGGACATACCGTAAAATTCTGGTTATAAGCCCTGGGCTTATACAACTTCGTAAGGGTTTTTGGGTGGGCTTATAAACGGAGGGGCTTATATCCGGGGGGGGGGGGGGGGGGGGCTTATAAGTGGAATAAAAAATACGTTTCGAAACGAGCCACGGCAGTGTTGATCGAAATACGTTTTTAAGTAAAGCAACATTTAGCCCTGTTCAGTACTGTCATCCAGCAGAGGGGGGCTTATATACGGAGGGGCTTATAACCGGATGTAGTTTTTTTGTCTCCAGGTAGATGGGCCTATGACCGGGAGGGCTTATAAACGGGGGGGGGGGGGGGGGCTTATAACCGGAATTTTACGGTATCTGTTTCGTTTATGCCCTGGAAAAGGGAACGACGTGTTTTCAGCGACTCGATGTATAACACTGTACTTCTTACTTTGACGTTGAAGAGATCTGAAGGTTTAGAATGCTTCGTGTATGGTCAGAAACTCATAAGGAGTTGAAACGTATAACGCGCGTTCACAGCGTTCGAATATTCAGTTTGCCAAGTACCATATTTGGAAACACAAGGAGTTTGTACGCGAATGATTTACACACGTAACGACACACGCAAGAAAATTTTCGCTTTTGCGGTAAGTCACTTGAATTCCGACCTAAACGCCGTGAGTTACTCACAGAAACTAAAGAAATTCATCAAGAGTATCCAAGTGAAGTTCTCCGGACCATTAAATGATGATGAAACAGAGGAATTTAACCAAATTTAACTCTATTTAACCAAAGTTGTTTAAAAACAAGATTACGCCATTTAGCGCGAGCTAGCGCGCGCTGTGAATTTAATCCAAATATTGCAATTTTGATTGGTTGATTTTTTTCTCGTGGTTTTCCAAATATGGTACTTAATGGAAACGAATGTTCAAACGCTTTGTACAATGCGAATCATAGGGAGTTACACGTTTCAACCCTTATGGGTTTCTGGTATGGTCTAATAAATGGTAAATAAATAAATAAATAAATAAAATAAATCACTTTATTTAACCCTATTCAGACCGGGCTTTTTTGGATCTTTCCAGAATATTTTAGCAATCGCAATAAGACTTACAGGATATATAGTATGTCCAAAAATCTATCTTTTTATATACGTCACGTTCGGTGATGACATCACATCACGTGACAATTACATCATGATGTCAAAACAGCCGCCATCTTGGATCCGCCATCTTGGATTTCAAAATTTTTCCAAAACATCAGAAAACCGCCCAAAATTACTGAAAAATACTTAAAATCTATAAAACAGTGCAAAAGAAAACTAAAAGAGGTGAAAATAGTTGAATTAAAGTTAATTTTTATTAATGGAAACACAAAAATTACAAATTTGGAAAAACATGTCTGTCAAAATGACGTTGCCATGGTAACGTTAAGTTCCAGGCACAACAACCTATCCTACCAATTTATTCCCAGGTAAATTTTAGAAAAACCCTTAAAGTTTTGCAGCGTTTGGTTGAATATTGAAAAAGTTATAAACGTTCAAAGTCAGCGCGGGCACTTTCCGCCCCCCTAACTTGACGTTTCGTATGCTATGCAACATACATTTTCAAAAGTATGACCGTTACAAAATATTAACGACTATTATATATTGTTATGAAAAGGGTCTGGAACCTAGACTGAGACAATTGATCTACAGCAGTAACTTAATATTATCGCTTAGGTTAAAAGAGCAACAACCTCTCACTGCCAACGTTGGCATTTAATGAGGGTTGTAGCTCTTGAATGAATAAGGTCTCTTTTATCTTACAATGGAGGTCAGTTTTGCCGGACGCTAGAATGTCAAAATGATCCCATTTGATGTTATGGCCCGTGGTAATGATATGATCAGCGATAGCTGATAGATGATCGCTTTTAGTGAGGGCCTTAAAATGTTCAGTTTTCCTGTCGTGAAGTCGTCGTTTTGTTTTACCAATATAAACATCATTGCAGTCCCAGCAGCCAGCTTGTAAATGACTTTAGATCGCTGAGAACGATTAAGGCGGTCTTTGTACGGAAAGAAGGATTTGATGCGGCGTGTGTTCTGAAAGATGATCTTGAGGTTGACGAAAGAGTAGAAATTGGATACACAGGATTTCAGACGTTTAATGATTTGGACGTTGGGGAGACCTAAGTAGGGTAACAGGATTATGACATCTTTTTTAGGGACTGTCGCAACAGGGGTGTCTGGCTTGTTTTTATGTCCGTCCAGCAAAACTGACCTACATTGTAAAATAAAAGAGACCTTATTCATTCAAGAGCTACAACCCTCAAATGCCAACGTTGGCAGTGAGAGGTTGTTGCTCTTTTAACCTAAGCGATAATATTAAGTTACTGCTGTAGATCAATTGTCTCAGTCTAGGTTCCAGACCCTTTTCATAACAATATATAATAGTCGTTAATATTTTGTAACGGTCATACTTTTGAAAATGTATGTTGCATAGCATACGAAACGTCAAGTTAGTAAAATGCGATTTTTCACAATGTTTATTACCGCTGACTGTTGTACTAATTGTGGACACTGTAAATAAGCAAACAGATATTATAAATAGAACAGAAATTTGTTAAAAATTAATTCCAACTGGTAGGAGGCTGACCAGCTGGCTGTTTACAAAGCGTGGAAGAGTTGAATTCGGGACCACCGAAGACAAATCCATCTAGTGGTAGGGAGGACGATTTGAACCCGGGACCTCCAGATCACAATTCCAGCGCCCTGACCACTGGGCCACGCTGCCTCCATAAGAAAATCAATTTGATCTGAAAACCATTCAAGGTACTTTTGACAACCATGCCCACACCCCTCCCCACCCCAGGTCTTCAAGGATGGGTCCCAATCGATCGGTTCTGCCAAACAGTTAACTACAACTCTTGATACTCCAACATCGCTCGCGCCGGTCTGTTTACCACCGACGTCATGCAATCCGTAGACTTTATGCTCAAAACGTACTCGGTTGCGCATCCTACTAAAGGGTTCTTTAGTCTTGGTTACACAGACTTTAATAATCTTTGGGCGGGGTAGGCAAGGAAGGGGGTGGGGGAGAGGAGTTCGTGTCACGAACCAAAAGAATTTGTAGTGTAGAGGGAAAATACTACTTAGACTTGCATCTGATTACTGATTTTGTCAATAGTTTCGCTGGTATAATGAATGTGTTGTCCACAACGATATATACTGAAATACATCATTTTTATTGGACCATATTCATCCCGTGCTTGACGTCATTGTGACGTCCATCTAGAGATGTTGTTGACGGACGTGGACACGTGATGTGCTCACTTCTGAAAGGTTTACACAAATAAAAATGTCATCCATTACTTTAGTAGCCCTATGTGCATAAATTATAGCTATATGAAACAAAACGCCCCTTCCATTTTTGTACTTGTACGAACCGCTTACACTGCTGATTTTCGAATTACTTACACACTGCAAATGGATTAATAAAGCATGTCCATTGAACAGTCGAAACGTTTCGACAACTAAAAGGAAACTAAAAACCTGTTATAAAGAATGACTATTGAATTCTTAACTTAGACTTATATATCATACTGAGATACTAAAATGAACCAACCTCGGCTAATGAAAGATCTTGTCCTTGATGATCAAAGAATTTCGTTTAAACAAATTACGAAATGTTCCACAAACCACTAAAACAGAACAGTCCTTCGGTTTTGCCCTGGAAAAAAGTAAAGGCGTTGATCAGGGAGATTTTGGTTTGAGTTTCATCTCACTTCCCTTGAGGTCCCAGTTCCAGTAATAATAACTACTTGCATAGTGAGCATTTAGGCTATAAGCGCCACAATTGTTATACCACCAACCTCCTTTGAAGGATTTAGCACAGTTACCACTATTCTTGTCATTATCCCGATCTTTGGTAGAAAAAGACATGGCGTTAGCATACTTAGGGTAATCCGTCGCTGAGCCAGAATAGAAACCAACAAACAGCGTGTAGTTAGTTGCCTCGTTAGTGATCGTAAAATTACTGTACTTGGCGTATTTATTTCCACTGGTTGTCGTGTTAATTTCCACTCGCAGCTGACTCGGAATCTCAGTCAGTTGATGAATCTTTTCGTTTCCAAGCCAAAACTCTCCTCTGACGTCACCAAACCCGTTCTTATACTCGTCCCAGTCCCTGTAGAATCCAACAAACCCATTGAAGCGTTTGTGGAAGACTGTCCATCCACCGCCATCCGTCTTCATGTCACAGAACACTTCAAAACTGGTTTTGTTTGTTGGGTTCACTGTGTACACTCCACTCTCCTTGAAGCCAGCAGTAAACAACTCGGCGCAGTCTCGGGCTGACGAAATAAAACGAATTAATAAAAGATAGGCTGACTCTAGCTGTCTTATAATTAATCACTGACAATAAAGATATCAAAGGGTAGGAGAAGGTAACATAATTATAGAGTTCAACTGACACTGTAGTCAACACTTTGTATTAGTAACTTGTACAAAAATACACAAGAAAAATAACGAACTGCACCATTCACAGCCCTCTATTTTTTTTCGTATTTTTCATCGATCCGTTGAACCCGGGAAAAGAATCACGAGAGAACTGGACACAAAGGAACAGTTTACTACAAACTGACAGAAATAAAATTAGTTGAAATCTAAAGGAAAGAAGAGAGAGCTAATTTCAACATTACAAGAAAGAAACAAAAAAGGAAGAACCTGAAAGATAAATATAAACGCAAATGAATGGTTTGCTAGGAGATAACGCGGCTTACCAGTTTTAACAATCAATTGCACCTCAGTCTCCACATGAACGAATTCGCTCCGTGCAGAGCAGATATAGGTACCACTGTCTTCAGCTGTCAAACTGTTTACCTTAAGCTGTCCGCCTTCCACTTGAGAACGTTCCTCTGGTATGTTTCCTTTACATCGTGTCCACGTGATGCTGGGTACTGGGTGTCCGTCTGCGGAACAGTTCAGTGTGACTGACTGTCCGTGGTAAAGTTCGATCTTCTCTGGCGGCTTGACTGTAAACTGAGGCACCACGTTGACTATCAGAGCTGTCATGGCGTGCGATGTTCCCATGGCGTTCGTAGCGGTACAGATGTATGTTCCCGCGTCTTTCTTGTCCGTCTTTGTTATGGTCAAGGTTTGACCTTGGACAGCCGCTCTTCCACTGGGAAGTTGGTCGAAGAGTTTGGTCCAAGACATCACCGGAGGGGGATATCCAATAACCCGGCACTTAGGAAGCTTGGCATCTTTTCCGCTCTCGGCGTATATTGGTCCAGCAGGAAGGGAGATAAGTGGGCGAGCTGCGCACGAGAAAGTTTTTCAAAGTTATTATTTTAAATTTGTGCGTGAAACAGTATTCAGTGGCAGATAATATTCATAATGACATTTTTATGTTAAAATCCTTTTCAAATAACTATCCAATGAATCTTAAACTGTATATACAGCAAAGATATAGAATGTAGGACAGATTGCTTAAAGTCTGTTTGGACTATACTTCTTGGATTCATAGATTTCCTCTGACTACTAAATAGGACTCGGCCGGTGTCCTTGAATTATTTCTGTTCGCACCAGAAATTTTCAGACGCAGCGTCCCTTACAAATAGACCAAACACTTTTAAAACGCGCGAAGTTTCCTTTCATAATAGCCCTCCCACTCCAATCGAAAATAAGCACACCAGAAACGTCTGTTGAGCAACTGATATATTTTTATGGTAAACTTACACCAGAAACGAGGATGTTTTTTACTTATCAATTTATTTTTTCTTAAAAACTTTATTACTGATGAAACTAAAATTGATTACCTTGAACGTTGAGTGTCACAGAAGCCTGAGCGGTCCCCTGGTCAGTACGAATTGTACACACGTACATTCCATTATCACCGACTGTCGCATTCTTGATATGAAGTGCTCCTTTGATGATGGAATATCTTCCGAATGGGAGGGAACCATCTTCTTTGGACCACGACACTGTCGCGTCAACGTTTTTCTCCGGCGAACACTTGAATACGGCGGACTGATCCAGAGCTACGGTCCTAACAGCCGGCGTCACTACAATCCCAGGGGCGGAAATAACATCCCCCGCTTGTCCCCTCAATGGCAGCAGAGAAGTCGGAGTCGGTGAGGTGGGCTCTCCAGGTTCACCCTTTTGGCCTTTTATCCCAGGGGGTCCTGAGAGACCCGGGTATCCGGGAGACCCCTGTGGTCCTTGTGGTCCTATCTTTCCCGGAGGTCCCTGCACGCAAATCTGACTTTGGCTGGTGCAGATCTTTTGTGTTGCAGTGTAGACGGATTTGGTGATTTGTTGTTGTATTTCTGGAGCTAAAACGCCATTGTCTCCTTTGGAGGACTTGGAGGGTTCAACATCTCGTGGATCTCTTTTCTGAGCTGAAGAACTGACTGACTCATCTTTCGACAAACGAATTGCTGAAAGAAAAAATTGGAATAAACAGTGTTGCAATGCTAAGTTGAACGTCTTTGAGATAAATATAGCTGAAATACGCCTTTTCTTTCATTGTTTGCTTAGGTAAGCTACACCTCGCAGCCATAATTTTATAACATTGGATAAACGTAATTTATTTCTGTGTTGTAAATTTATTTACCAGGAGGATCCTCTCTCAGGATTAAGCGCCATCTTTAGTATTAAAGGGATTTTCTCGCATATTTTAACAGATTTTTGAACAGCCAAATTGCTTTATTTGTGGCGCAGGAAACCTAAAAATAATGGGCCATTTTTTTTAACAATTGCTATATCAGAGTGCCGAAACTGTTAACAAGCGTTTTTAGCTGCGGATGGCTTAGATGGAAATGGATTGTTACTTTTCAAGTTGTTTCCGAGCGGCTTCAAAAAATCAGTATTTATAGCCTTAGTTTGATTTCTATCCGAAAATTAAGGTCGTATCTTCCCTTAGATGTTCAAAGATAATGTATTTCATGGGTTAAGTTGCCCGGCTACCACAAATTTCAGAACAATTTAAACCAAAACTCGGCGAAATCCCCGTGACTTTGCTCCTTTAAAGTATTTCTTTCTAAAATTGTTTTAACAACGTTCCTCGGTTTGCCTTCAGAAGGCGTGGAGAAATAAATGTAAACTTAAAATCGAATCACTTCTAACTATTGGGCGCTCCGCTCTAGACTCGAGCAAAAGAGATTCATTCGAAGACCTTAGTGAGATGTGTTGCAATTAAAGGGCAATAAGTCCCAACAAATAACACTCCTTTTAATATAATTCTAGGAGCTATTTAAGTGTCAAAGATCGATAATTAATCTTAGATTAGATGTCGGTGATTTAAGTAACTTAATTGCTTTAGTGGAATTCAAAACAAGGAGCATAGAGTTACAGCTTTGCAGCTATTAAGTAACAATCCGCGTAATGACTAGGATTTCTAGAAACTTCCTGATAATTGAATCTTCTAGAAAATCATTTGCCCTGATCAAACCGATAGAATATCTCTATTTCTGTTGCTTTCTGAAGGTAACCCGGCCAGCAAATATTACTCGTTAACGGCTAACATCGACTGCAGAAGAAGACAGATAAAAGTGAGTCGCCTTTTCATCAGGATATTCAAATTTCAAGATAGACTTTCCTCATTCCGTAGATTGTCTTCAGCATACTGAAATCGATACAAATGAATCAATCTTTTGGCCAATCTTACTGGCTAATCTTGTAGAAAGGGAGCTTTCACAGGAAATGTTTACTGGCCTGGGTAGCTTTCTCAGCAGAAATCACTCATTAGTTGCATTGCAATGACTGAACGAATAAACTTGAAAATATACTTTACATATTTTAGATTAAAAATTGCTAGACAACTCATAATCATTTTGGCTTTGAGACGGGAAATCGTTTAACAACGTCTTTTCTTAACCTCAAAATTTTTATTGCATAAAAGAATAGTGCATTTGGGTTGTAATCGATCTGCCGCTTCATTGTGCTAAGACCGGCGACAGAAAATATCGGTAAACATTCCGTCAAATGACCAGCAGAGTTGCACGGTACGTGTGGATACACCTGGTGCATTTCGTAGCAGTTCTTTTGCAAAGCAGCAATATGAACTTTGAAAATTTTGGATTGTACAGATCAAAGAATTTTAAGCATGCTTTAGTTGCACTGAATTTAAACGTCCTCTCCACAAAACCGACTAGCTACCAGGTATGTGCTCGACTGTAAAACAATAAGTTATTTTAAATATTGCAAAGGAGAATTGAATGGATTGAAAAAATAGCAAAAGAGCTTATTCTAAGTTTTTTTTTTAAAGTGAGAAACCTATAGAAAGAGCGACGAAGTTTACGAAGCTTCTTCTCGGTTATAAATTCAATGGAAGCTAAATGGACTCACCATTGTTTGTTGGAATGGGCGGAACTTGCGTTGTCGCTAACTCTTTTTCTCTTTGCTCAAGAGTCTCAAGCCTTTCCTTGTAAGCTCGTAGCTCCAACTCAAGCCTCACATAACCAACACAGTACAACAAAACACTGGCAATCGACACAAAACAGCAAAACACAAGAAGACGGGAAGATCCACCAGAGCTCGTCATTGTGAAGTGCGCAACTGTATCACAAATGACTAACACAGAACTGCGGCAAATTATTTATACCTTGAACCAAGATAACCTCGCAAAGTCTGGAGTTTTTGATAACTTTATGTGTGCCGACCGTAAATTAAATTACTTTGATAAGTCTGGTGTTCTTCCAAATAAACAAATTCGTGCAAATGCAATGCTCATGCAAGTCTCATGCAGTGTGGGAGGAGACTCGAAAAGTGCTTTCCTTGATAAGCTATGTAGGATTGTGCCGCTACAAATTAAGAGTATGGTTTTAGAACTGTTTTTTTTATCCGGAATAGAATGGGAGATTTTGAAATTTTGTTTTTGAAATTTTTTATGGAAAAAAAAACCAGACAGTTTTTGATAATCTACTTCCGTCCAATCTATTGTCTTTAATTTCTATCCAAATGATCAGGAAAGAGATTAACTTATCTAGACTGTTGACTTCACTGGGATTTGCCGGATAAGATCTGTAATATTTACCATTCAAGTTTAAAGAGTCTGTTCTATAAATTGGATTTCAAATTTAAACTGCTTGGTCTGAAATAGGGTAATGATCCACCGGCGCTTGCAGTGCACAAATGCCTTTCACAAATGAGTTAGCACAGAACTGCGGGATATTAATTCTTATTTGTAGGTCTTTGTACCTTAAGCTCAGATAACCTCGAACAGTCTGGATTTTGTGATAACCTTATGTGTGCCGACTGTAAATTAAATTACTTTAAAAGAATCTGGTGGTCTTAAAATTAAAAATCGACTAGAACAGTCTTAGTTCAACGCTTGTGCCTCAGAGCGCGGGGGGATGGGGAGGGGGAGGGGAGATCAAGAAGTGCCTTCCTAAATAAGACGTGACAAATGAACATATCATCTTTATTAGAAATAAAGGTTTTGACATTTTGATTTTGAAATAGAAATAACTTTTAATGGGAAAATCTACACATTTCTCGTTGATCTACTTCCTTGATTTTCTTGTCACTAATCTATTTATCTACCAACGAAAACGAGAGAAAGAGCTAGATTAACTTATCCAGACTGTTGATTTCACTAGATTTGATAAGACCGTATCCGATCCGTACGTAATAGCGTTCAAGTTTACCGAGTCTGTTCAAACGCTTGGTCTGAAATAGGGTAACCTGAGCACCTCATCCAGAACATTACATGGAATACGCATTTCCCCCTCCACACATTTCCATTGTAATTGCCTTCAATCGCACGATGGTTGTTTTGGGGCGAGCGAAAAGGTCGTAATGACTAAGTAGTAGATAAAATATTAGCGGGAGATCTGTACGGGCGTTAATAATGGCGAGCTGATAGGCGAGCCATTGTAAACGTCCATACAGATCGGACGCGAATATTTTATTCTCAGTAAGGCACTACCTCTCTGGAACCTCTATTTTCATTCGCCCGCTGTAAACACTACCTCTATTGTTATTCAGGGCTAGGGGCATTGTTATGACCTGTTATCTATTGTTTAAAGAACCAATGAAGTATCTCGTTCCGAGAGGTAGTGGGTGACCCTTTATTCTACTTGTGAAATTAAAACAATAAATTTAATGCAAAGTATTGTTATGCGATTCCGTAGAGATCTGTATCAAAAGTTAATGAATACTAATTAGCTGAGCAGGAGTTTGTATCAAAAGTTAATTCTATTGTTTGATTTGTATTGGGGTTTACAGTTTTGTACACCTGATCTGAATACTGTGCTGGGATTGGTTTGCACCCTCATAAATAGTTTGAATTTTACAAGGATGTCATACAAGATAATTACTATAAAAGTATTCGATTCCGGTGGTTATATCTTTTGGAACAGAAACTTGTCAATGAAAGTGGTAATATATAAAAAAAGAAGGCGAGAGTTTAATTCAAGAGTGCAAGCTTTGAGTTGCATTTTTTCATCTGAAGCACTCAGCAAAATGTCGTTTCTACGAGCGGTCGAGTTCTTTGTAGAAACAGTTATGTTCATATGAATATTCTTTTAATCTCCTGTGACAGTTTTGGCGGGAAGTGAAGAGTAATGCAGCTCCGTGAAAACTGATTTGTTTCTCCAAAAGCTTTAAATTGCAGATGAAAGTAAACTGTGCACGAATTTGTTCAGACTAAACCTAGCCTGCGAACGCAGACGTAGTTCCGGCTTCTGCGTTCGAAGGCTGGACTAAACCAGACGCGAACCGTAACTAACAATTTGCACATTGTGCACCGTATTCAGACCTATTCATATTTGGGGTTGACTGCAGCAAGCATAAAATTAATCAATAACTAACAGGATGGTGCTTGGTCAAAAATGGAACTTGAATTTTATTTGATGCATATTTGAGGGTTATTTCAGCTAGGCGATAACCAGAAATATACACGGCTTATGACCATTTCCACGGAAACGGTCCATATGGCAAAATCCCGAACCAATCACAACGCTCGGATTTACCTCACGACTGCCTTGCCATATAATAATCGACGTTACTTAAATGATTAACAGAAAATATCTTGAAGCGAAATGCTTTTTTCGCAGCTCAAAGACATATTTTTCATAATTTTTATGAAATATCGGTATATTAAAAAAAATCAAAAAGAAATACGACGAGAATCAAGAGAAAATCATTGTCAAATCGAGATATTGTCATCTTGAAAACGGATATAACACTCCAGACCAGTTCTACGAGTTGGCATGAAAAACAAGCATGGCACCTGAGGGTGATCAGAAGGAACTGACTATATTCGGGCTATAGGAAGTGAAGGATTAACGATATAACGTCCGCTTCATTCCGTTAGAGATTGGGGAACTTCCCCTTTTACTTCTTCCTGTATCAGGAGTATTCAGCAAGATTGGCAATAACTATTTCATAGAGAGCAAGAAATTTTCTTGTCTTACATTATTGGTGGGTTAACTTTTTCGTAGTCAGTCTTGTAAGGTCTCAGTGCCAGTCTCAAAGAATCAATTCTCTTTACAGAATGTTGTACATTTCTCTAATGTCAGTTCTCAGGATTTGGTGGCACGGTGCCTTAATTAGTAAAAACTGGTGACTCTGAGGCCACTCCTGAGCATTTGTGAAAGTTTGCAAGACATTTTATCTAACATGCTAATAATTATTCAGTGATATATAAAACATTTGAAGTCACTTCAGGTTGAAATAAAGGTGTTTTGACACGTTATACTGTTGTTATGGTAACCTGTTCTGCTAAAAGATGACTCTAACTTGTTTGATGTAATGTATATGAAATTAATTTTTAGATGAACTGCAGATGTATATGAAAGTGATAAATGATCACGGCAGTGAATTTCCAATTTAAGCAACTGGAATAAAGAAGCCTGAAAACTGATAAATAATCAGGGCTTCCCGTTGAAGCCCTGAATTTTTTTCAGCCTTCTTTATTTCAATTGCTTATATAAATTGGAAATTCACTGCCATGATCATTTATCACTTTCTAACCTGTTTGCCAATCATTGGAGATTTGTTTGATATTACTATTATTTTAGCATCATCTGATGTCAGGGTATCCCGCCATCAAAGCAAAACTGTTCTAAACTATTTTCATCGATCATTGATATATATTATAATTATATAGCTGTCAGTAAATCCCATATTGTCAGCACAACTATTATCTTTTAATTTGTGAGAGCTGTCCAATTTAGGATAAATTTGGATAGTTTCAAAAAAAAAACAACATGTGATAGAGACTAGCCAATCAGCACAAAGCGTAGAGTCAGCTCTGTAAATTGTTACTTGAAAATGGCGGAATTTCATCAGGGAGATTGGATAAAATTTCCATTTTCTTTGATCATTTCAACAGAAGATACGAAAATGAGAAATTCCTACGTTGTCAGAAGAGAAGCTTGCTAACCAATAGAGCAAAAAACCAAAGCCAAAACAACTCCAAGACAAGAAAACTTGGCTGAACTTAAGTGCAGCGTAGCGAGGCAAAAAAGTTGGAAGATATTCCTCGCCATGAGCTAGAAGCAATACTTTGTCGTTTTTTGATGAAATTCGAAAAAAGGACAGCGACGAATCTGAACCGGAAAGTAGAAAGGAGGATGGCAAGAAGGTGTAAAGCTCGTTCTGACACTTTGTTGACGACTTTCATCGATCGATCGATGTTATATTTTCACCATGTGGCAAGTTTCACAAACTCACATAAGAAATACAAATATTCTTAAAATCATATATAAAACATGTAATTTAAATAGCTCGAAAAAACGTCAACAACGGCAAAAAAAAATCAGACCTAATTTGCAGTACATACGTAATGTAATTCCGTAGACTTTATTCTCATTAATACACGTACTCGGTTTAGTGCCCTACAGAATTAAGTATTCTTTTGCCTTGTTATCACGAACCAAAGAATGTGTAACAGAAGAAAAACACAACTTAGACTTGCTGTTTTTGTGTCATTAGTTGTTGTTGACGGGACGTGATGTACTCACTACTGAAAGTTTACACAAATAAAAATGTCGTCCACTAATCTAGTAGCCCTATGTGCGTAAATTATGTCTATGAAACAAAACGCCCCTTGCGTTTTTTGTACTTGTACGAACTGCTTACACTGCTGATTTTCAAATTACTTACACACTGCGAATAGATTAATAAAGCATGTCCATTGAAAAGCTGAGAAAGATGTATTAGTTTTCGACAAGCTACTTAAAGACAACAAACTGACAAAAGACCCGTTATAAACAACGACTATTGAATTCTTATTTTAGACTAATATATCATACTGAAACTACTGAAATGAGCCAACCTCGACTAATCTGGCTGGCCCTTGATGATCGATGGCTTTCGTTCAAACGAATTACGAAATTAAGTCACGCATGTTCCACAAACCCCTAAAACAGAACAGTCCTTCCAGTGATTTGGTTCTGCCTGCTGGAAAAATATAAATACGTTGATTAGGGAGTTTTTGGTTTGAGTTTCATCTCACTTCCCTTGAGGTTCCCGTTCCAGTAATAATTACTACTTGCATAGTGAGAATTTAGGTCATAACCGCCACAATTGTTATACCACCAAGCTCCTTTGTAGGACTTAGCACAGTTACCACCATTCTTGTCATTATCCCGATCTTTGGTAGAGAAAGACATGGCGTTATAATAGGCAAGTCGATCATTTGTTGAGCCAGAATAGAAACTAACAAACAGCGTGTAGTTAGTTGCCTCGTTAGTGATTGTAAAATTACTATACTTGGCGTATTTATTTCCATTGGATGTCGTGTTAATTTCCACTCGCAGCTGACTCGGAATCTCAGTCAGTTGATGAATCTTTTCGTTTCCAAGCCAAAACTCTCCTCTGACGTCACCAAATCCGATCTTATACTCGTCCCAGTCCCTGTAGAATCCAACGTAGCCATTGAAGCGTTTGTGAAAGACTGTCCATCCACCGCCATCCGTCTTCATGTCACAGGGCACTTCAAAACTGGTTTTGTTTGTTGGGTTCACTGTGTACACTCCACTCTCCTTGAAGCCAGCAGAAAACAGCTCGGCGCAGTCTCGGGCTGAAGAAATAAAATGAATTAATTAAAGACAGAAATGTCTTTTGTTTCGGCTAAACCTCTAGCTGTCAGTCTTGTCCAATAACTAATGACTGACAATAAAGTTATCAAAATGTAAGAATGTGTAACATATAGAGTATAAAAGCACTATTCAACACTTTGTCTTAGAAAGGACTAAGAAAATTGTAGTCTACAGTACTACAAAGTGACAAAAATAAAATGAGTTTAAATCTTAGGGATCGAAGTAGAGAAAGATAGTTAATTTCTACATTAAAAGAAAGAAACCAAACAAATTGAAAAAGGAAGAAACTGAAAAATAGAGATGAACGCAATTATTTGCTAGGAGATAACGCGTGTGCACTGTGCTTACCAGTTTTAACAATAAGCTGCACCTCAGTCTCAACATAAACGAACTCACTCCGTGCAGAGCAGATATAGGTACCACTGTCTTCAGCTGTCAAACTGTTTATCTTCAGCTGTCCGCCTTCCACGTGGGAGCGTTCCTCTGGTATGTTTCCTTTACATCGTGTCCACGTGATGCTGGGTACTGGGTGTCCGTCTGCAGAACAGTTCAGTGTGACTGACTGTCCGTGGTAAAGTTTAATCTTCTCCGGTGGCTTGACTGTAAACTGAGGCACCACGTTGACTATCAGAGCTGTCATGGCGTGCGATGTTCCCATGGCGTTCGTAGCGGTACAGATGTATGTTCCCGCGTCTTTCTTGTCCGTCTTTGTTATGGTCAAGGTTTGACCTTGGACAGCCGCTCTTCCACTGGGAAGTTGGTCGAAGAGTTTGGTCCAAGATATCACCGGAGGGGGATATCCGATGACCCGGCACTTAGGAAGCTTGGCATCTTTTCCGCTCTCGGCGTATATTGGTCCAGCAGGAAGGGAGATAAGTGGGCGAGCTGCGCACGAGAAAGTGTTTCAAAGTTATTATTTTAAATTTGTGTGTGAAACAGTATTTAGTGGCAAATAATATTTATAATGACATTGTTATGTTAAAATCTTGTTCAAATAACTATCCAATGAATCCTAAATTGTATATACAGCAAAGATATAGAATGTAGGACGACAGATTGCTTAAAGTCTGTTAGGACTATATTTCTTGGATTCATACATTTCCTCTGACTACTAAATAGGACTCGGCCGGTGTCCTTGAATTATTTCTGTTCGTACCAGAAATTTTCAGACGCAGCGTCCCTTACAAATAGACCAAACACTTTTAAAACGCGCGAAGTTTCCTTTCATAATAGCCCTCCCACTCCAATCGAAAATAAGCACACCAGAAACGTCTGTTGAGCAACTGATATATTTTTATGGTAAACTTACACCAGAAACGAGGATGTTTTTTACTTATCAATTTATTTTTTTCTTAAAAACTTTATTACTGATGAAACTAAAATTGATTACCTTGAACGTTGAGTGTCACAGAAGCCTGAGCGGTCCCCTGGTCAGTACGAATTGTACACACGTACATTCCATTATCACCGACTGTCGCATTCTTGATATGAAGTGCTCCTTTGATGATGGAATATCTTCCGGTTGGGAGGGAACCATCTTCTTTTGACCACGACACTGTCGCGTCAACGTTTTTCTGCGGTGAACACTTGAATATGGCGGACTGATCCAGAGCTACGGTCCTAACGGCCGGCGTCACTACAATCCCAGGGGCAGAAATAACATCCCCCGCCTGCTCCCTGAATGGCTGCAGGGAAGTCGGAGTCGGTAAAGTGGGCTCTCCAGGTTCACCCTTTTGGCCCTTTATTCCGGGGGGTCCGGGGAGACCCGGGTATCCGGGAGACCCCTGTGGTCCTTGTGGTCCTATTTTTCCCGGAGGTCCCTGCACGCAAATCTGACTTTGGCTGGTGCAGATCTTTTGCGTTGCAGTGTAGACGGATTTGGTGATTTGTTGTTGTATTTCTGGAGCTAAAACGCCATTGTCTCCTTTGGAGGACTTGGAGGGCTCAACATCTCGTGGTTCTCTTTTATGAGCTGAAGAACTGACTGACTCATCTTTCGACAAACGAATTGCTGAAAGAAAAAATTGGAATAAACAGTGTTGCAATGCTAAGTTGAACGTCTTTGAGATAAATATAGCTGAAATACGCCTTTTCTTTCATTGTTTGCTTTGGTAAGCTACACCTCGCAGCCATTATTTTATAACATTGGATAAATGTAATTTATTTTTGTGTTGTAAATTTATTTACCAGGAGGATCCTCTCTCAGGATTAAGCGCCATCTTTAGTATTAAAGGGATTTTGCCACATATTTTAAGAGATTTTTGAACAGCCAAAATGTTTTATTTGTGGCGCAGGAAACCTAAAAATAATGGGCCATTTTTTTAACAATTGCTATATCAGAGTGCTGAAACTGTTAACAAGCGTCTTTAGCTACGGATGGCTTAGATGGAAATGGATTGTTTCCGAGCGGCTTCAAAAAATCAGTATTTATAGAATTAGTTTGATTTCCCTCCGAAAATTAAGGTCGTATCTTCCCTTAGATGTTCAAAGATAATGTATTTCATGGGTTAAGTTGCCTACCACTAATTTCAGAACAATTTAGACCAAAACTCGGCGAAATCCCCGTGACTTTGCTCCTTTAAAGTATTTCTTTCTAAAATTGTTTTAACGTTCCTCGGTTTGCCTTCAGAAGGCGTGGAGAAATAAATGTAAACTTATAATCCAATCACTTATAGCTACTGAGCGCCCCGCTCTAGACTCGAGCTAAAGAGATTCATTCAAAGACCTTAGCGAGATGTTTTGCAATTAAAGGGCAATAAGTCCAAACAAATAACACTGCTTTTAAGTCTAGGAGCTATTTAAGTATCAAAGATCGATAATTAATCTTACATTAGATGTCGTGAAGTGACTTAATTGCTTTAGTGGAATTCAATATGTCTATTTCTGTTGCTTTCTGAAGGCAACCCGACCCAGCAAATATTACTCGTTAACGGCTAACATCGACTGCAGAAGAAGACAGATAACAGTGAGTCTCCTTTTCATCAGGATATTCAAATTTCAAGATAGACTTTCCTCATTCCGTAGATTGTCTTCAGCATACTGAAATCGATACAAATGAATCAATCTTTTGGCCAATCTTACTGGCTAATCTTGTAGAAAGGGAGCTTTCACAGGAAATGTTTACTGGCCTGGGTAGCTTTCTCAGCAGAAATCACTCATTAGTTGCATTGCAATGACTGAACGAATAAACTTGAAAATATACTTTACATATTTTAGATTAAAAATCGCTAGGCAACTCATAATCATTTTGGCTTTGAGACGGGAAATCGTTTAACAACGTCTTTTCTTAACCTCAAAATTTTTATTGCATAAAAGAATAGTGCATTTGGGTTGTAATCGATCTGCCGCTTCATTGTGCTAAGACCGGCGACAGAAAATATCGGTAAACATTCCGTCAAATGACCAGCAGAGTTGCACGGTACGTGTGGATACACCTGGTGCATTTCGTAGCAGTTCTTTTGCAAAGCAGCAATATGAACTTTGAAAATTTTGGATTGTACAGATCAAAGAATTTTAAGCATGTTTTAGTTGCACTGAATTTAAACGTCCTCTCCACAAAACCGACTAGCTACCAGGTATGTGCTCGACTGTAAAACAATAAGTTCTTTTGAAATATTGCAAAGGGGAATTGAATGGATTGAAAAAAAATAGCAAAAAAAGGTTATTCTTAATTCCTTTTGAAAAGTGAGAAACCCATAAAAAGAGCGGCGAAGTTTACGAAGCTTCTATAGCTACTCGGTAATAAATTTGACAAAGAAATCACTCAGACTTCAATGGAAGCTAAATGGACTCACCGTTTGTTGGAATGGGCGGAACATGCGTGATCGCTAACTCTTTTTCTCTTTGCTCAAGAGTCTCAAGTCTTTCCTTGTAAGCTCGTAGCTCCAACTCAAGCCTCACATAACCAACACAGTACAATAAAACACTGGCAATCGACACACAACAGCAAAACACAAGAAGACGGGAAGATCCACCAGAGCTCGTCATTGTGAAGTGCGCAACTGTATCACAAATGACTAACGCAGAACTACGGCAAATTATTTGTACCTTGAGCCCAGATGACCTCGAACAGTCGAGACTTTTTGATAGCTTTATGTATGCCGACCGTAAATTAAATTAAATTACTTTACTAATCCTAAAATAAAACTTGGTGGTTTTCCAAATAATAAAAGTTTCGCAAATGCCATGCAGTACTTATTTTTGCCCTTGGGGAGGCGGGAGAGGTGGGGGAGGGGGTCGGAGAAGGGGTGGGGGAAGTGGGAGTAGGGTCGAAAAGTACTTTCCTAGTACTTTTGCCACAAATTAAGAGAATGGTTTTGGGAACTGATAGAGTTAGAGATTTCGTTAGAGACTTCATCCCCCACCTCCCCCTCCAATGTAATTACCTTCAATCACTCACCGCCACTATGGTCGTTTCAATGTGTTTTTCTGTTGCGACGACAGATCAAAAGTAAGATTATAACTATCAAAGACTAACGGTAGGTATAAAGTCTCCTTGACAGAAACTTGTAGATGACAGGTCAATTGGAAAGAAGGTGAGAGGTTCACTTAATTCAGACGCGTGGGGCATAAATTGCATTTTTTCGTATTTAACACGCATATGTATGATGTTGATTTTACGAGTGGTTTTGTTTTTTGTAAAATCTATTTGGTTCACATGAATGATCCATTCAATGTCGCGAAATAAAGAGTAAAGCTGTTCCGTGAGGGCGGATTTGTTGCTGAAGATGAAAATCGACCGTGCACGAATTTGTTGGAAACATTATAGGTCTATATATAGACAGCGTTCAAACGTGTCCTGTAGCTTTTCTTTTTATTTGGGGTATTTCAGTTCATTCAACGATGAAGTGAAAGCATGAGCAAGGATACATAAAATGATTGCTTAGTGTAAATGAATTTTTATTTCTATCAAATAAATGAGTTTCTTGACTTTATAAGTGCTACCCACCAGAACAAAAATGCTTTCAGAAATGAAATCGCGTCCACTAGTGCGCATTTCCCTATCTTCAAACACGTGGAACGTTTTTACTAAACCAGCAGGATTCTGCTAAAGTATCAAACAAACAAACAAAAAAACTGTAAATGAGAACTTTATCTTTTAAGCACTGTTTTTGATCTTTTTTATTATTGGTGTGACTACGGTTAACGTACACCGTACTATAAATACCGGCGGCGTTTTGAGCACAGTAGAGGACCTAAAGACAGCTCTAAATACCATAGCACTAAAAAGCACTAGTTGTGGGTTCTCTTTTTGGAATAAGTGGTTTCTCAAGAAGGGAAATGCCTACGAAATCGAAACTACGAGTCGTCTGAGCTTCACGCTTTGAGCGAATTTATTTACGTTGGCGAAGGTTATGGTCCAGATAGCCTCAAAGACATGACTACATCGGTTGATGTACTAAGAGCACAAAACCTTAAAGCTTTCTATTGTACGGGACAGAGAATTGTTTCGTCCAAGGAACTGTTGACGGGAAAGTGAAACAGCTGCACTTGGCTGGCCGTCGAAAGCGTCATAGCAAAGCTCGACAAGTATCAGAAGCAGAGGAAAATCTCTGGAAGAGGTAAAACCCAGAATCTTTTATTCAGACAATTCGTTGAACTGTTTAGCCAAAATTTTCGGCTTAAAAACTTTTAAAACATGAGGAACCTGTACGTTGCTTGACCTTGTTTTGACTGAAGGCGTGATGATATTTGCCGAGTTTGAATAAATTATTTTTATACCAGAGTTGGGCATGTTGCTTTCTAGCAATTTTTTCATGAATATTATTAGTACGGGCAAGTGCAACTTGTAGTCTTTGAAAAATTTACAAGTGCTTATTTATCCCAAATTGCACGAGAGAAATCATGTGATTACCTATACTTATCTTTTTTGTGGAACGATTAATGACGTCATCACTTTCCTCGTTTGCATAATACAAAAACCTAAATATTTCTAAAACGAAAGACGATATTTAACAAAGGAAAACCATATTCGTTTAATCCTTACTTCATAGGCACTTTAAATAATCCCTAAAATACTAAAAAACGACTGTTTTGGCAACCTCCTTCCCAGGGCTTTTCCCTTCTAGTGGGTAGCCAAGGGAACGAGGTTGTGGGAACAGGTCAAGAGAAAGAAACTCACCGCTGTGTTCAAAGTATTTTAAATAAGAAATAAATTATCAACATTGCGATATAGAAAGTCAGTTCCAATTGACTAGAAAGTGATAACGTGTCATTTCATATTTTTTTGTGTTCTCCTGACCTTATGTGGTCAAATGACGTCACATTGGAATTATAAAGGAAAGACTAGACCACTGGAGAAATGATGCGGGGAAGGGGGAATTTTAACGTACAAGAATATTTTTTTCGGTGCATTTCCTGTGCAAGAATTCTTTTTGACTGCGCCCTATGCACGATATTTTTCGGGGGAAAATCTGCTTCATGCACATTTTGCCATTGACATAAAATACTTCTCGCCTCTTGAATGGCGAGGAATAGAAGGGCGAATTAAGCGATTGTTCCTGCTTTTACATAGCAAACTCCGCCTTAAAATCTTACTGGTTGACTTCGTACCTGGTACGAATCCTCCCAACGGGTTATCAAATGAACATGCCTCGACATAAACAACATTATGTCTAGACATTATGTCTGGTTTTTTGAATAATGTAATTAATATACCTATATACCTGTCAGGACCGTATGAGGCGAGGGAGCCCAAACGTTAGCACTGATTGTAATGTATTCTTGGTTTTCACGGAACGTAGTCAAAATTCTAAAATCGAGAATCGCAAAGACCCTGAGTTGTTAGTTCACTGGCTATAAGACGTCCTTAATATATATCTTTTTGAAGGTTTTTAGCGCGATGCATCCGCCGTCTTTAAGATAGAGCATTTTGAACTTCGGAGTTTCACGCCTAACGACATCAAAATGGCCGCCAGAAAGCTGTCACGTATGCTTAAAAAATGCCGCCCATCTTGGGCATGAGTTTTTTCTTTGCGTTTTTCCTTGCATTTTTTTTTTCGGACATTTTCCTTTGCATTAGGTTTTTTTTTCCGCACCCCCCCCTCATTACTTTTCTAATGGTCCGTCCCTAAGTACATGGTAAAAACAGCGGTGGATGCAGCGTAGAGCGTACTAGTAAGTATACACAAGAACATTCAACGCACTATTCACGTGTCAAAATATCTAAAATAAGCCAAATGGTCTTGACATGGCTACCTGAAGGCCACTAAACCCTCAAAAATTGAAATACTAGGTTTAGGGTGCTTATAGCTCGGCTGTAGGTAAGTATCTGATGGTAAGATGATGGCAATTTTTAACAGTTATCGTGTCACTCGCTCGTAGCATCAATACGAAAAAAATTCCTGCGCTGTCCTAGCTACTTCAAGATCTAGAGCTGGGCCAGTTCGGCCAGTGCCAGTTCTACTAACTAGATAACAGATACCATTTACGAACTGACCTTACGAGCCGCAAAGCAGTATGAAATCTAGCTGATCAGTTTATCAACTGGTAACAGGTGAATAAATTAGCCAATACGCAGAGCTCAGTTATCAAAAAAGTAAGCACACCTTAACTTTTATTTTAAAAAAGTTACAAACTACAGAAAGGTAAAAAAAGTTAAAAAATACACATGCTTGGTCTGAACAGTTCTTAGATAAAACCAAGCCGCCGATGCATATTAACCGATTAGCGAGTTAATAATTAGCTATAGCAAAATTCTAGAAATCCGATGGCCCTATTTGAGCATCTTATGTACTCGGCACTATATCATGCCTGAGTTGGTTGTTGAACAGTTGTACTAGAATAGGTTCCTTTTCCATGGATCTCGAATACAAACTCAACTGTTGCCCTCTTTTTACTAAAAAGAAAATCATGTTTGCCTCAAATTTTGTTATAGTTATAATTAAGAAAAGGATTTCTTGCCTTCCAATTCGGTATGTAATCGAACCACCGCTTCAAAACTTAGGCAGTTTATGTGACGTTTGTAAATCATTCGTACGATTACGGACCGAATTGGACTCCACTCCGTTCTATTACTATATTGTTACATCGGGTTTGGATTTAAGGTGCTAAGGAGACCAACAAGAAAAAGTAATTTAAGTGGAAGTCCTGGCAATATAAATAACAAAACCGACAAGGGCGAGGCCGCAGAGGATAGAAACAAAATTCAGCCACTTCGCGATGTTCGAGTTTCTCAAGGCACCAGCGTAGTCACCTGCTTCATATGACCTGTCCACCTGGGATAAAAAAGCATTGTCTTGTTATTGTTCATTAAATTTTTTCTATTGCAAAGAAAAAAAGGACAACAAATGTTTTTAACGCAAGCATGTACATTCCACTACAAACATTAGCAAGTACACGTATTTGAAAGTACACAAAAAGAATCAGAATGCCATTTGGGCTATTTAGAGTAACTGTGAAAGTTATTTATATTAACAGGGCCGTAGGCAGGGGGGAGGGGTGCGATAGGTGCGTCCGCACCCACACACGGGCCGCAAAGGTCCGTTTAATCGGGGAATGAGGGTTAAAATGACTCTCAGAATGCAGGAAACGTGGACTTCAACAACTTTACTTTTCAAACTTTTCTGGGGAAAAATGGCCGACGAGGCCGAAGGCCGAGTTGGCTAAATTGTGATTCAGTTCTTTCTATTCTATATCGGGACTAGTTTCCTTCATATTAAGTCTATAGTTTTCTCTTACCATACAAGAGAACACAATCGCAGCCAATCCGAAAGGCAAAGTGCAGAACAGACAGGTGAAAATTGATAAGCTAAGGTAATTGTCAGGACGAGGATTCGCAGTTTGGGAGGCCTAGGACAGAAAAACAGAGAATAAACAAATAAACTACTTACTATTACTGATAAATAAAATAAGTAGCCTGTTGCTCTGCCTTGTGTAACTGAATTTTTATCTTTGTGTCAATTCTAGGTCCTAGAATTTTTCCGTTGAATTCTCATACAATCCTTATATTACCGCTACAATACTTTACAATATAATTTAATGACACACACAGATGGAATTTGCGTGACCCATGTATGGTGTTCCTGTATGACTCTTACAATGAACATAAACATATGCATTTTTTAAATGAGTCCACAAGTTATTCAACTAGTCCGCTATTTGCTTTGATTCGCCAAAATAAAGTTGTAGCGGCACACTAAGATTATGATGATGGTAAGAGCTTATTTACTAAGTAACATCTTGACAGCGAGCCAGCCACAAATATCCATTATACAACGTCTTCAGTCACCTTGGTTACCAAAGAAAAAAAGAATTCTGACATACAGCTAGTGTTTCGGGAAAGGTAGTTCAAAAATGAATCAAAGGCTCCTGTGAGCCAGCTCATGAATGAATTGGAGAACAACAACAACAACAACTTTATTGCACCCTTAATTAATTTAAATTACAATACAGACAAGAATAAAAATAAAATAAAGTGCATGCCTGCCCAAAATAACCATCATTGGCTAATAAGGTTGGGCAGACATCCTTAGTGCTTATTACAAAAGTTTTTAAAGGGGTCAGGTGTACTAAAGATTTAGTTAGCAAACACACAAACACACAAACATAATCTAAGTTTACTTAAGAACTTTAGTGAAAAAAGGTGGACAATAAAGTATATGGACAGATTAACTAGCAGAAGGAAGGAATTTAAAATTAGAGTTATAAGTAAATAGTTGACAAGTGAAGAGATTGTTGAAAATGAATATAAAGAAGCAAATTGGTGAGTATAGGTAGGCTATTTGACAGGGACAGGAAAGGTTATTGGCCGCCATTTGGTGGCCAGCCAAAAACCCTGTCAAAACTGCAGAAGAATTACAAAATGCAGTTGTGCTGGTGGTTTTTCCATAAACACAGCCACAAGGTTAAGTGCATGGTGGATGGCGGACTAACTTCATAGCTTAGTTGCACAGCGGGTGGTATGAGGTTTGGTTTTACTAAGTAGATCTAGGCAAAATGAATTTCTAGTAGCTGAAGGGGTGAGGGGAGGGTTGCTTGTTTTTTTTTTTGGAAGGAACTTTGTTCTTTAATGGGTCTTTGAATATTGGGTGTCTGTTGAATGTCTTTTTGGGGAGAAGTGTGCTTAATACCAAGGATGAAACCTCACAAGGTAATAAAATGATATCAAAGGCTCCATAAAGCTACCTCATGGGAGGCTAGGACTGAAAGAGGAATTGGTGGGTTTGACCATGCTAAATGAAAGATAATTTTGTAGTGCAGTGTACACATCCGTCCATCTGTCTCTCTGTCCATCCATCAATCAATCAATGAAATGAACAAGAGCTACATGTAATGCTAACATACTTTTTTAGAATTTGTATTGCCAACTCTTACTGGCATTTCATTTGTATTTTAAAATCTAGTTATTGTTAGATTCCTTATTATTAAACAGACAAATACCACACTTTGGGGAGTATGGTGCAATAAAGATGTACAATAAAATCTATGAAAGTGATGAGAAATCCACTTCCATTGGATGTTGGCCTGTAGAACACTTGAATCATTTTTTCTTTTATCCTTTTTTTTGTTTTTGACCTTCATGTAGGTAAAATACATATTTGTAGTTAATCTTTACTACATGAAGGTTGGGTGGGGGGGGGGGGGGGTACTTCCATATACATGCTATATTATACGCCACTGTGCAGGGTAGGGTTTCAACCAACTTAGTTTCAAGCAATTTCTGATCAATAAGACTAGGCTAGTACATTGTGATTGAAACTTTGCACTGAAAGAACCTTATACAACTATAAATACAAATCATTACATGAACCTTAAAAGCAACCGTCTGCAGTTGTAATAGAGTTTCTGAAGAACAGCAAGTCTGGAGTAGAGTGGAAAATTTTGAATTTTTATGTGTTTGTGATTACTCTTACCAATTCACACATCAGTTGTGTTTTATCAGCTTTCAGCTTGGCAGTTGCCGTTGTAGATATTTTTTCTACAATTTATCAGTCTTTGATAGATCCATCAGTACAATTTATGACCATGATAGGTTTGATGTTGCCTTCTTCTGGATTTAAGTGCAAAATTTGCACTGAAAAAAATTTTGAAATCTGTTGCCTTGTTGTTGTCCTTTGTAGCAAACAGTGTGACAATGATAATCTTCCAGAAACTTGGCTTTCGATCGTCAGATGAAACTTAATTTAATTCTCTATAGTTTTCTTTAGGACAAAAACAACATTCACCTTGTCAAATGTGATTTAAAACTAATTAGAATATAGCCGCTGTATACACGCAATGGAATTCTAGCGGGCATTATTTTTTTTTATAGAACATAGCTAAAAACTATAGAAGCCCGGTACCCCGGATGCAACTTTTGCTGCGTTACGAATTCAAAAACATGGCGGCAACAATCTTTTAAAGTTGTCATTTTATTTCCTTAATTATGGCCGCTAAAAACAGTTCACCTGAATAAGAATTACGTTTCGGTGACTGGGAAGATGAAGACGTGGACGAGTTGTTGAGCAGTGAGTGCCAGGAAGGCGGCCGCTTTAAAAACTTGCAAGACACTGATTTAAACAAAATTGTTACGGAATCGTACTCTAAGAGCACAAAAGCAAACACAAGATGGGCTACAAAGGTTTTTCAAGGTAAGTACAGCGATATAGAAATTCACTTTCAACTGCAAGACAGCATTAAAATGGATTTGATTGCTGTCGTCAGGTTTCTTGGCGTAGTGTTTGTTCATTCAGATCAGCACGCGCGCGCAAGTGTTTTTTTTTTAATTATTTGCATTTCTATGCTATATTCTAAACCCACTAGAAGATGGTTTTCCTATGTCCTATAAGAAAATAATGCACTTTTGAGGTCTAGAAAAGCAGCTGAATGCCCTTGCCTAACGGCTCGGGCATCCACTAGCAGCTTTTCTAGACCTCAAGCATGCATTATTTTCTTATAGAACATGGAAAACCATCTTCTAGTAGGTAAATAATAGTCGAAACCTAGCTTGTGTTATGAAAGTCAAATTCATATATACATGTATATAAAAAACGTGAATACGTTAATTTCTATCAAGTAAACAAATGCAAGTGAACTCTAAATTATCTGGTTATATATTTCATTTTTAAATTAACCTACAATTCACATTTAGACAAATGAAAGAAACTCGAAAAAATAGTTTAAGGTTTCATCACCCCGGTTTCATTCAAATTGAGGCGAAGATGATGAACAAATAATAACACTTATTCCAGTAAACACATGCCAAGTCGGTTCGCTGCTTGCATGAGGAAGATAACTCCTGTTTTCATATGAACACCTAAATTAAATGTTATTATCGATGGAAACGAGTGCCACAAATACAAACGGGTTACACTGTTTGCAGGAAATTATGAAGCAAGTTTTCGAACAAATGTTGAAATCTAACAGTTCATTTGCTACAAGCTTTGTACAAAATCAAATACGATGGTAACCGAGGAAATCTTACCTTTGCTTCCAGATAGTAAAGCATTCATTTCATATCATGAGCTTGCAGCATAATTTCTTGCTACGGCTGCATTCCTCGATTAGTCGTCCTCCAAATGCATATAAACATTTCCCAACGATCGATTATCATCGCTGTAAGACTTTGGTGCTCAAATCTCTGCAGTCGAGTTTTCTTAAGCATTATTCCTTTTCTTTTTAGAACTCCACAAAGGTTTATTTTCATCATGAATGGAACGAAAACCCATCTGTTACATCGAGCCAACAGCCGCCATATTGGATCTCTCCATGTGCTTGGGTAAATTGGGCAAATTTCTGCCTCGCCCTGCCCCCCAAATATACGCACAGAAAACAATGGGCCAACATTGGGTACAAAGAATACTTTTTAGGGGAGGAACGGCAAAACGCGTTTAATCCAGGTTTAATGCATAAATTAATTGTCTAACAGAATGGAGTGAGTGATCGAGTGAATTCTCGGTCCATTCCTACAGCTCATTGCATGACTACGTCATTCATGAGCTAAAAATGGTGTGCGACAACGGCAGACTGCAGACCAGCAGACGCTCTTCGGTTAGCCTAGCCTGAATAACGCTCCGGTTAGCCTGTTTACCGGTTAGCTCTCAATAGTGGTAATGGTACTTCAAACGTTTGTAGATCTGCATTTTGCATTTATCGCATACCGCTCCAAAAAAAGTGTTAAAGCGCATGCGACAATGCCGAAAGATAGAATGGGTGAAAATTAGAAAACCACAACAAGCTCTAAATACTTATAGTAAATTTTATTTTTACGTAATTTGTATGGTATTGTATTGTAAAAAAAAACAATGTGAAAAGCAATTAACGTTTTAATTAGCCATTTAAGACCCATATAAGTTTCTAATAAGAGAAGTTTCGAAAACATAAACGTTACTGGTTACAAAAAGCAACTACAAATTTACTAGAATTTTCTGAACATGAAAGCGAATGCATCACGTTTTACCTAAAAACTTTTAGGTTTCTATCTTTTCCACCGAATTACAAAAGTCGAATGAATACCTACACTACCATTCTGTCTAATCTGACAATGTTTCTTTAAATATGTTGTATAATAGCACGGCAGGTGTTTTATCGTGGATCACCCACTTAGTTAATAACTCCGCCCCCTGTTTTTCCTGCGAGACTTTTGTGGCCCGTTGGTGACCGGACAAAATATATTAATAATGGTGCTCCTCTGTAGTTAGCGAAGTAAGCATTACCAAATCAAACAAGTACCAAATATCATTTAATCAGTCCTTTAGATCTCCACTACATGTGGTTAGCACTATTTTTTTATTTCTGAGTTATTAATCAATGCAATCCAAAACGCTTTTGGAGCACGTAATCTATATTGAAGAATCACGGCTGAGCAGTTCGGATGTTTGCAAAACAAAAAGCTGAATGAAGTTAAACATTTTTATCAGAGGAAGTTATACGCTTCTGTTTTTAATTTACTAAGGAACTTACAGACATGCCCAGACTGACCGCGGCGGTGCTTTGTTGGACTTGCTGGGCAGGCTCTTGAGTTGGCGGGTTTCCGGATTGAGCTGGGTAGCCTGGTCGCGGCTGCTGACCAGACTGAGCTCTGTAACCAGGCTGAGCTGGATAACCAGGCTGGTGTTGTAGCCTGGTTGTTGTGTGAAGGGCGAAGGATTCGCTGTAAAAATACATTATTGAATGATGACAGCCAGCCAAAAGAATTGATTTTTTAACAAAATAGGGTAAGTATGATCTCTCAAATCTGAAATTGTGATAATCCTTGACTATCTTCATTAGAACATAACATAGTCAAAAGGCAAAATAACTGTATGCAAAGCTAAAGGCAGAGAGGAATTCCGTTTTTTGTCTATTCTTATCGTCGCTATGCAAGGTCATCGCAAATGGTACTACAACTACAAGTGGTCACCCTCGGAGAAATGGCAACTGGCCGCCTAATAGAGGTTTGACAGATATCAGCATAAGGCCATTTAAAAAGGTCGCATCGATCATTTCAATACAAAATAACGTGAAAAGGAATAACGGAATCTCATGAAGACGGAAATAAACCTGTGAATGATTTTAATTATTAGCTGTCAGTGTCCGAGCTTGTTGAAAATAAATCCAAACATCATATATTTCATTCTTGCTGGCCTCAAAATAGGGGCATAAACAATAGAAGAATGCTTATCGGGACGACAGCAAGGTGGCCGCGGCCGCTTAAACGAGGTTTTAGTTAAAGTATTATACTGACAATAGTTTCGGGACTTTAGTAACTGGCTGCTTAATAGGAGATGGCCGCTTAATAGGGGTTCGACTGTATTTATGTGTTTTTATTAATGTTATTTGTATTGTTCTGTGGGTTACAAGCCTGTTATACAAGCTGTATGGGCTTCAATTGTTAGGAATTTATCAAACTCTGTTTTGTGGCCAGTCGAATGTATATGTCAGCACCTCACCATAATTTTGATCTTGAGCGCTGAAACTGAATTTGAAAAAAAAAAACATACGCAGTAGTGTGCGTCAACAAACTACTGTTTCGGTCGCAGTGAAGCTACGAATGGGCGCTCCAGCCACTTCTATCACTCCCCTCCCCCCAATCCACACTGTAAAGAGCGGAAATGTAAGACCGAGGGTACAGTCATACCTGGAGAAATTTTCTCGCTGCTATCCATCTCTTGAATTTCAAGCGATTATCGGACAATCTAAACCAAGTAATACCTAAAGATGGAAATAGAAAATAGAAATCCTGTTGTATATATATTTCTATCAAAAGTGCTAATTATCCATGATGTTATTGGTCAACCAGAGCTCGCTATTCTAAGCTATTCTAGATTGGTGGATCGGTTTAGAAACCAGGCAAAACACTTACTGAAACTGAACCACGCGTTTTTCAACTCTGTTAAAACACATGTGCTAAAGGCTCTACATCTACTAAAAAATTAATGCAACACAAACTGAGATAATGCCTATTTGTAAACAAAACTTAATACTCCAAGAACATTTTAGTCAAGATGCCTTCAAATTAGGCATTTGGCCACTGAATCTGTGAATTGGCCATCTGGAAATAACAAGTTTGACTTGACTATAAAGGTTTATCAATATAAACAAAAATCGATCATACTTTAGTTTCCTAACTTCCTGATGCCTATGAGGATAAAATGGCAGTTTTACCGCCTCATAAGAAAACGTCATTCCAGGAGCGTAGCCTGGGCGTGGGGTCGGTCCTAGGGTGCCCGTGATCCCCACCCTCCCCCTCCCTTTGTGAGATATTGTTTTAAATAAACAACATACAAACCTTACAATTCAGGTGGCGAAAAAGCGCGAATCCAAAGAATCAACATGCCGTAAATCTTTTCTTGTGGTAGGTGCTACCATTTGCGTCCATCCTTGAAGCGTGACGAATTTAGCGCGTAGTTTTACTTTTAAAACGCCGACGGTTTTGTCTTTTTACATGTCACTTTTGACCAATGAATCAGAAGAATTTTAAATCTTGCTCTAAATCGACTCCTGAACAATAACTCTTTCCAACATTGTTAACCTTTCTTATCTCCATTGCAATATAATATTTTCCGAGCAGATTTTCATCGAAGTGGGCGGTCAAATCTTGAGAATATTGATAGCTAGATATTGAACAAAACATGATCGCATGACACCAAAACGTCGTAAATTTCGCGACCTGACCGCAAAAGTTTCATTGGTTAAAAGTGACACGTAACTACACAAAACCGTTAACGTTTTAAAAGTAAAACTACGCGCTAAATTCGTAACGTTTCGCTAACAAACTTCCATCGAGTCCTTCATAAGAGAATTTCGCAAAAAAGTCGACCAACTTGTAACGTTTACGTCCTAATCCTAGTCATTCAACACGAATAACATAATTCTAAAGATATAACCTACTGCCGACGACAAGCAGATCCCGTTATATCCTTTTCCGAGATAGAACTATGTTTGTATATCTCATCTGTATATCCCTAAAGTTTATTTATTATAACTTAGCCGAACCCTTTTTATTTTTTAAAAAACAAATTTCCTCGTTAAACAAGAGTCGAAATTTTCCGTCACTTACACCGGTACGCTTGATGAAGAAAATGCAAAGTGAGATCACGTACGCTTAATATGTAATGGAGTGCCTTGAGGCATACCGAACCCGGCTACAAAAATACAAAGAATCAGAAAACCCAAGCAAGCATTTGAAAGTCTGTTTTAAGAATTCTAACTGTTGAGTTACATAACCCTGTATAGCCCTTACTTGGGTAGAATATTTATCGCAATGATTTCCAATTCATGGTTTTATTTACAAATTTGGCAAAGCACAGTAGTTTTACACACTCGTGCAGGAATGGAACACCCGAAAATAGCAGGCTTTTTTTGTAAATCTTTACAGTTATAATTGACTCAAACAGGTACTTTTTAGTACATGATATCTTATTATTGCTGAAAATTACGACACAGAATAGAAGTCTTACCGTTTTGGGACGAGACGAGAAGTCTGAAGTAACGCGGAACTGGATTTGCGAAGCGCAAGCAAAACCGAAATACTGGAATTAATTACACGACTAAGGTAGTCAGAGGATCAATGACTGAACTTAACCAATCAGATTGCCCCATTATCGGTCCAGCATTTGCTTAGTATTGGACCAGGTGTTTTTGCGAGTGATCTCGCACGTAAAAATGAAACAAAATAATGAACTTGACTGGTGTACTCTAGCTGGGTCTTTATTCACTTTCACTGTGGCCAACCACGCTTGCTATGTCGGAAGCAGCCCAGACTACAGTCGGGATCTTCTACACTGTCAGTATAGCAACCACTTCGCATCAACTTCCCAAATCAAAAGATCCTTCTTATAATGTTCACAATTTTCGCCTTTTTGTAAGCTAACATAGAAGGAGTTACTGGAACCCATTACATCGGAGCTAAGCTAGGTTTTAAGTGTGCCTTATCTGATATGCGACGAACCCAGTGAGAAGTATTGTATGTCACTCAACAAAAGTTAAGTAATAATTTCGGAAACGTTGGTGTTTAGCTCTAATGGTTAATGGAAAAGACTAGTTAATTAGATAGGAGTAGAGGCAGATTTGGAGCTGTAAAAACTAGTAGCGTCGAGTTGACTGAAGGAGCGGGTCAAAGCAGGTGAGAGTGTTTCCAGCGCAACTTAGAATGAAGGAAGTAAATAAGCTAAGTCACAAATATTGATCACTGGCTTCGCGCGACTAAATCTTAAAATGAAATATAACTTAACCGAGATAAATATCGTCACACTGGCATCAAAACAAGCTCAAGATTATTTGTAAAGCAACTTTATTTATACCGAAACACCTCGGTCGTTTCTTGGTTAGAATCCCGTTCTTTATACGTTCTAATTTCTGGTCAAGACTTTGGGCAGATGTTTTCCCAGTACGGCTCTCGCTTGGTTATAGGATGTATAAATTACTGGTGTGATCAAGCGAGTTTGTAGCACGAGGTGAAGCGAGAACTAAGATTTTAAACTTGTCGTTAAATGTAATTTTATAGCCACCAAGCAAAATGTCGTAAAAGGTGATTAACCGACTGAAAAAAAACAGTGTCTCTTTTAGTAAATTCCAAAAAACTATAACTTACAATTTCATTGCGCACATATGTACGCATTGCAGCCCTACTTTAAAAGGAAAGAGTACAGCTTTATATAAGGGAGGTGCAAGAGGTATTGATACCGGCTACACTGAATTTCGCTTCGTCCTGTTTACACTAATGGCCAGTGTCCTTCGTCATGCTCCCTCTTGAGACAAATTCTGGCAAAGAAAGCGTTGCCTACAAAAGCCTGCACACCACATCGTCTACAACAATAAAACGCTGTCCAAACAGTTTATTTGCTTATATTCATTCGAGCTGACAAGGCAGTGGAGAGTGAAGTGTCTTGCATAAGGAAACAATACAATGATCTCGGCAAGTGGTCGAACCCATTAGGCCGTAAAACCAACCTTTTTGCTGGCTAATGCTCTAATGCAAATGCCCATGCAGCCGGCTCAAAAATATCCGCGGCGCCCAACAAAAAAGTTGAAACAGAAAATATCGAGTACAAATGCAGTTAAAGACGAAACTCATTTGTTTTCTGTGGAAAACAGTTATAGGATTGGAACTGCAAATGTCTCGAAAAAGACTTACCATCAAACAGATATGTAACATCAGCGAACGGATGTTGGCGTATTTTTGTTTCATTTGTGTTTCAACTTATCTCATTCAACGTTAACACAGTTACAATATATCGTAAATTCCTTTCCACTTGGTTTCTTTTATTTGTTTTTATGAGTTTAAAATTAAAAAGAAAGCGACGTGTTCATTCATCTATGTGACATATATTTATTTCTTTTTTAATTGACAATTTTGATATTATCATTTACATCGTCACAGGAAGGAAAATTAACTGATTCATTGAAAATCTCAGTAATTTTACAGCTGGAAGAAATTGTGCAAGTGTTTCAGCTATACAGTATGTTGCCCAGTTTCCGGCCACTTTAGTTTGTAATCGCTACAACTTCTTGAATATGCACGGAAAACATTTCAGTTTTCTATCAAATAAAGTACATTTACTTACCTTTAAAATGTACAAAGGTTGGCTGCCTTCCTCGAGTATTAAAGGAATTATGCCATTTTTAGCAAAGCTCGTAAGTTGCCCAGTTTCCGGCCATCGAGATAAAGAACATTTTCCTTGAAGCCACTCGACTTTAGTCGACTCGAACCGACTTTTCAGTCCCTATATGAAACAGTTATGTCTGAATGTTGGTTTATTCGGCAATGATTTCTAGTCTGTTTTACGAAAATTGTGTACGACCTCAATGACCCGTTCGCGTTTCTGGATCTTCTGCTTATTCAGGCGTTACATTTTTGTTGACAACAAATATAAATATTTTCTGTATGCTTGCTCTAGCTGTACGTTTTTGTACTTATTGCTTACGTGTTATTAATTTTTCGAGCAGTAGATTATAAACTTTAGTTATTTCACTGACAAAAACTAAGTTTTGAATAATTTGTCGCTAGGTTGCCGGAAACTGGCACTGTAGCCCCAAATCTTTGTTAAGAGTTTGGCGGCTGAAATTCAGAAACAGCTAAATTCTAGCTTGTGATGACACTTCCCCTAATCAATTTCATCTTTAATCTAAAGTCTGTCAAAAAATTACGAAGCTCCTTGATTTATTTCCTATGAAACGAGCTATTTGTTTTTATACGGTAGCTTTCGTGTGCAGTGAAAAGCGCAAAAATTATCCGCTAAACGTTTACTCGCCTGAACAAAATTCATTGTTGCTCGGTCGTTTTTTGTCCAAAAAGCCCGCTAAAACCATCAATTTGTACCTGAAATGTTCGTATTTCCGTCAGTACGCTTCGGTGGACGAGAATTGAAAATCCCAACGAAAAAAACCGATTTAATTTTTTTTTGGCCGGAAACTGGTACCGGCCGGAACATGACTAGGCAACACACTGTATAAGTTGCCGGAGGCTTATATAATTACTACGAATGGAAATAAACGTCATTCCTCAATTGAATGCAACTGTAGCTAGCATCTAAAGTTTGCTTTCATAAGCATTATAAATATATACAGTGTACACATAAGCATAATAACAGCGAGGACAGCAGCAGCAGCAGCAGCATAGGCCTAAATGAAAGCTGAAGCTAGCACAAGAAGACCAACTTATTATTCCTTTAGGAATCGCGGCGACATGAGCATAAGAACAAGAAAAGTGAATTGTTTGTAATGCTTATGCTTATGCTCATGCTTGTGCGAGGAAAATACAAAAAATTATGAGTATACTCGTTGCTCTAATACTTGTGCTTTCTCTTCATTGCATTGCACACGAGCAACATTTAATAATACGCACGTAATAAGGTGATTCATTGAACTCGTGAAACAATATGAAATAAAAATGAAAATAATGGAATTAGTGTCTAATAGTATCAAATAGTGTAATAACTATTTCAGGGGCTTAGTAAAATCACTCTGTGAGAGTCACGAGCCACTTGAAAGACTTGAAATTCTGGGCATGCCTGTGGGCGGTTGCAAGTTGCAGCAACATGCATAAGCTATGCATATGTTGCACAAAGAAGAACCGAGTTCTAGTTTTTGCAACATTTTTTTTTAACTTGCAACACTGAAATGTGTTGCAAGACAAGCTGAGCACACGTTAGTAATACGGGCAACAACTCGTTCAACTTGCAATGCAACAATGTTGCAAGACAAGTTTAACAAAAATATTGCTCGTACGCAACGTCGAATCCGTGTATTGATAATCCCAGCTCCTCAGCGAATGAAAGACATAGATCAGGGGGTAGGGAAGGGGGAATACTAAATATTTCACCAGGGTGCCGTCGTTATAATTTTTTGTGTTTTCCTCTTCTTAATTGACTTGTTTAACAATCTCTTAATCAAAAAAAAGAGAGAGAAAACGATTCTACTTGATAAATTAAAAAATTAAATTCATCATATATTATTTCTTTACATGAGCCGGTGTCTAATGCTGCATGCATGCAGTTGATGAATTTTTACCAAGTATTACTAGTGCCAACGTTGGGTTAATTAAAGCAAAAAAAGATAGTATTACGCTTTTCATTAATTTTAAAAATGGGTCTACTTTCCTTGTGTGAAGCAATTAAAGAATGCGTAGCATAGAAGGAAAACAAAACTTAGACTTGCACCTGGTTGCCGTTTTTTGTCGTTAGTTTCGCTTCTGTCTTGAAGTGTTTTGACCACTAGTACTGAACAAGGATACATTGTTGAGAGAGGTGGTCACATGATGTGCTTACTTTTGTAAGGTCTACACGAGTAAAAAATATCGTCAACTTATCTTAAAGCTCCATGTGCTTAAACTAGTAGTAATCAGCGATTAGGGGAGTGCGTTCGACCTAAGACGGATAGTCAGGTAGTAGCAAAAGAGCAAGATTGTTGGCAAACTATGCCATTTAATATGCCTCAAATGGAGCGATGAGGATGAGTGAGAGAGGAATTTGATCACACAACGTTTTGGAGGAAAGATTGCGTGATGAGCCAAAAGAACATCTCTCTGCAAAATAAAACTGGAATTTGTCGCATCAAAAAATGGGTTGTGCTGTTTTCGAAGGGGTTTAATAAACTGTGAAAAAATTGTGACACTGTAGCAGTTCTTGATATGTTAAAGCAGAATTTTTCTTTGTTTGCAAGCTATGTTATCGTAAATTGGGTGTTACAGAAGAAGCCATTCAATAGACCGGACGGAAACATGATCTGTCGTCATAGCAGTGATTGTTTGCCAAAGGTCAAAAAGAACCTCAAATAATGAATGGAACGGCAAATTCTCATTGATGTCAGAATATTGTAAAACAACGTGGATAGAAGTCGCTCCTAGCACTTCATGTGACATTCACAAAGCAGAAACGTACAAAGTCATAAAAGAATGGGCAATTTGCATTCATTTCTTTTACACCAAAATTCATATGGAATAGAAATGAATTATCATGTACACGACAAATAATTATTTATTTCACTTTAGTTGTTATCTTTTGGCACTACACAAGTTCTAAAACTTCACAGACTAATACAAATACTTTCACTTCGATTTGAAAATAGATCGAAGCACGGCACATTAACTTTTCGTTCATAGTCAATACACTCATAATATTCAATAATGATTTCCTCATCAAAATGCCTAAACATTCTGCGAATAACTATACAATACAAATTCAAAGAAGCGATAAAACAATTTTTATCCTTATTCTACTCACTCGTTTTACATGAAATGCTAACGATTTGTAATTTTAGCTAATTTTATGAATCGTTTTGCATGCAAGCACGCTGGTTTACCTTGCCTATAAAACAACGAATCGAGTTACTCGATTTCCACTCCTTTTACGACGTTCGGTGGCTGATTAAAACTCTTCTACCTTGGATGAAAACCCTCCAAACAGCAGCGATAACTGACGATAACAGAGGACAATTTTGTCGAGAGAAATCACTCCAAACAACGCAACAGAAGCACATGGCATGGAGATGACGTCATTCGCCCCTGAAAAATTTTCTGGAGGGGGGGGGGGGCAAATTGACAACGATACATAGTCCATAAAAACTGGACTGATTACCGATATAGATTACCGATATAGAGAGCGTTCTCCTTCGTCCCTTTATTGTAGTACGAACTGCTTACCCTTCAAATATTCGAGTTGCTTACAAACTGCAAAGGGATTAATAAAACAGGGCCATTGAACAGCCGAGAAAGATATGTGATGGTCAATATATGAAATCTGAACTGCGAAAGTGAAATGAAAAAATATTCTGGCTTTAACGGCATTGAGAACCCATGACCTCCTGGATACTAGTGTGATGCTCTTCCAACTGAGCTATGAAGCCACACATTGGAGACAAGGTCAATTGTGAGTTTATATACCCGGGATAGTGAATAAATATGATGGTGAATATATGAAATCATATACGTGAACTGCGAAGAAACGCAAAATAAAACTTTCGACGAGAAAACGCAAAATAGAAACCTGAATGAATGATTTCAAGAGAAAAATGCTCATTTTCTCTTGATGAATTGAATTCTTGTCTTAGATTGTACAATGCAACCTATTTTCTTTAAAGAGATTGTCTTCTTTCTTGTGTTTCGTCATCTTTAATCATATTTTTAGGTCATTTGCTGAAACTAGCCTTTTGCTACCTCGTTATTTGTTATTTGCTTTAACTGAGCCAGACCTTATTTTGAAAAATTCTTCGCTAAATAAGCGTCCTCTAACCTAAATAAGTCCTTTAGCCTTATAGGGATATTGTCAAAAAATGCCTCCTTATAATAGGGTCTGGCGTCTTTTTTCCTTATCCTCACTGCATTGATAAAATTATATTTCTGCATGTAACTAATAATATTATGGTCATAAGTAGGAATAAAGTCGTTAAGTTGTTGCTACTGCTACTGCTGCTGCTGCAGTAGTCAGTTTTGAGATTTTTGCAAATCAAATGCCGTCCAATAATATAAAAAATTCTATGTCCGTCAAAGTATTTATGTAATAAAACAGGCCTTGGTCTTAATTCCTTAACTATAGAACGGAACGGAGTCAAGCTAGCGACAGGTTGTACGGATATTCGAGTTGCTTATATTTAAAATGGGATTTCTAATAAGATGTCATGTCTACAGCCAAAAGATATCAGCTATGATATCAGCGGACTGTGACTTAAGTCGATGGACAACGAAGTCAAATGAGAGGTCAGTCAGGCAACGAAAATGTTATTAGGCCTTATTTAGGGGAAATAACACCATGATTTAAAATGAAAATTGAAACCGGCTTGGTGATGGAAAGCGACCGTTACGCAGAGCTACAGGTCTAGAGACCGCTTATAGAACCAATCTACTGGATAGCATTTTAACAGTTTTCTTTTCTTCTTTTGCCCTTGCTTGATCCGGTATTTACGCCGGAAAATAAAACGCATTGATCAGGGAAATTTTGGTTTAAGTTTCATTTCACTTCCCCTGAGGTCCCAATTCCAGTTATAATAATTACTGTCTCCATAGTTACCGTGTAGATCAGAATAGTAACAACTTTTAAACCACCAGGCTGACCTATGACTTCTAGCACAGTCACCGCTAGTCTGTTTGTCATTATCCCGATCCTTGGTAGAGAAAGCCATGCCGTTATGATAATCAAGGTAATCCGTTGCTGAGCCAGAATAGAAACCAACAAACAGCGTGTAGTTAGTTGCCTCGTTAGTGATCGTAAAATTATTATACTTAGCGTATTTATTTCCACTGGAGGTCGTGTTGATTTCCACTCGCAGCTGACTCGGAATCTCAGTCAGTTGATGAATCTTTTCGTTTCCAAGCCAAAACTCTCCTCTGACGTCACCAAACCCGTTCTTATACTCGTCCCAGCCCCTGTAGAATCCAACAAACCCATTGAAGCGTTTGTGAAAGACTGTCCATCCACCGCCATCCGTCTTCATGTCACAGAACACTTCAAAACTGGTTTTGTTTGATGGGTTGACTGTGTAAACTCCACTCTCCTTGAAGCCAGCAGAAAACAGCTCGGCGCAGTCTCGGGCTGAAAAAATAGGATAAATTAAATAAAACTAAAACTCTAGCTGTCAGTCTTGTCCAGTAACTAATGACTGACAATGAAGTTATCAAAATGTAAGAATGTGTAGCATAAAGAGTATAAGAGCACTATTCAACACTTTTTCTTAGTAAGGACTACGCAAATAGCAGTCTACTACAAAGTGACAAAAATAGAATGAGTTTAAACCTTAGGGATCGAAGAGAAAGATAGTTAATTTCTTCATTAAAAGCAAGAAACCAAACAAATCGAAAAAGGAAGAAACTGAAAGATAGGGATGAACGCAATTATTTGCTAGGAGATAACGTGTGTACACAGTGCTTACCAGTTTTAATAATCAGTTGCACCTCAGTCTCCACATGAACGAACTCGCTCCGTGCAGAGCAGATATAGGTACCACTGTCTTCAGACGTCAAACTGGTTATCTTCAGCTGTCCGCCTTCCACTTGAGAGCGTTCCTCTGGTATGTTTCCTTTACATCGTGTCCACGTGATGCTGGGTACTGGGTATCCGTCTGCAGAACAATTCAGTGTGACTGACTGTCCGTGGTAAA
Source organism: Meandrina meandrites (assembly GCA_963693305.1). NCBI lineage: Eukaryota > Metazoa > Cnidaria > Anthozoa > Scleractinia > Meandrinidae > Meandrina > Meandrina meandrites. The sequence continues at coordinate 7,424,928 of OY855910.1, forward strand.
GTTCAATCTTCTCTGGCGGCTTGACTGTAAACTGAGGCACCACGTTGACTATCAGAGCTGTCATGTCGTGCGATGTGCCCATGGCGTTCGTAGCGGTACAGATGTATGTTCCTGCGTCTTTCTTGTCCGTCTTTGTTATGGTCAAGATTTGACCTTGGACAGTCGCTCTTCCACTGGGAAGTTGATCAAAGAGTTTTGTCCAAGATACCACCGGAGGGGGATATCCGATGACCCGGCACTTGGGGAGCTTGGCATCTTTTCCGCTTTCGGCGTATATCGGCCCAGCAGGAAGGGAGATGAGAGGGCGAGCTGCGCACGAGAAAGTTTTTTAAAGTTATTATTTTAAAGTTGTGTGTGAAAAAGTTAGAAATCCCTTGTAAATAGACCAAACACTTTTGAAACGCGCGAAGTTTCCTCTCATAATAACCCTCCCACTCCAATCGAAAATAAGCACACCAGAAACGTCTGTTGAGCAATATATTTTTATGGTAAACTTACACCAGAAACGAGGATGTTTTTTACTTATGAATTTATTTTTTTCTTGAAAACTCAATCACTGATGAAACTAAAGTTAAATACCTTGGACGTTGAGTGTCACAGAAGCCTGTGCGGTCCCCTGGTCAGTACGAATTGTACACACGTACATTCCATTGTCACCGACTGTCGCATTCTTGATATGAAGTGCTCCTTTGATGATGGAATATCTTCCGGTTGGGAGGGAACCATCTTCTTTGGACCACGACACTGTCGCGTCAACGTTTTTCTCCGACGAACATTTGAATACGGTGGACTGATCCAGAGCTACGGTCCGAACTGCCGGCGTCACTACAATCCCAGGGGCGGAAATAACATCCCCCGCTTGTCCCCTGAATGGCTGCAGGGAAGTCGGAGTCGGTGAGGTGGGCTCTCCAGGTTCACCCTTTTGGCCTTTTATTCCGGGGGGTCCGATGAGACCCGGGTATCCGGGAGACCCCTGTGGTCCTTGTGGTCCTATCTTTCCGGGAGGTCCCTGCACGCAAATCTGACTTTGGCTGGTGCAGATCTTTTGTGTAGCAGTGTAGACGGATTTGGTGATTTGCTGTTGTATTTCTGGAGCCAAAACGCCATTGTCTCCTTTGGAGGACTTGGAGGGTTCAACATCTCGTGGATCTCTTTTATGAGCTGAAGACCTGACTGACTCATCTTTCGACAAGCGAATTGCTGAGAGAAAAGAAAAGGAGTAAACAGTGTTACAATGCTAATTTGAACGTCTTTTAAATAAATAAGTGAAATACGCTTTTCCACTGATTGCTTTGCTAATCTACAGCTCGCAGGCATTATGATTTAACGACACTGGAAAAACGTAAACTTATTCCTGTCCTATGTTATTTGCCAGGAAATCATCTCACATAATTAAGCACCATCTTAAGTATTAATTTTTTTTTTTCCAAACTAGTTCCAACAACGTTCACTGAGTTAACATCACGTGAAGATTTGCCTTCAGAAGGCGTGGAGAAAAATAAATGTAAACTTGTGATCGAATCAGTTATAACTGTTGGGCGCCCGCTCTAAACTGGAGCTCAAGAGATTCATTCAAAGATCTTAGTGATATGTTTTCCTGTTAAAGGGCAATAACCACTGTCAAAGAGCTGTACTTATCTTGGATTAGATGTCGGTACGGATTGAAATAATTAAATTGCTTAATAGAATTCCAAACACGAAGCCAAGGGTTACAGTTTTGCTGATAATTAAATCATCTAGAAAGCTTTTGCGCTGATCAAACCGATAGGACATTTCTATTTCTGTTGCCTTCTGAAGGCAACCAGGCTCGGCAAATGTTACTCGTTAACGCCCCTACAAGCTAACATCGACTCCTTAAGAAAACAAATAACAGCGCAGGCGAGTCACCTTTTCGCTCAATGTACTTAAATTGGAAGGTAGACTTCCCTGATTCGGCAGACTGTCTTTTGCAAACCTGAGAGCCACGTCACGAAGCAGGCGAAATCGACACAAAAGAATCAAACTTTTGGAAATGGGGCGTTCACAGATGTTTGCTGGCTGGCTTGCTTTCTCAACAGAGGTCATCCATTAGTTGCGCTGGCCGAACGGCTAACCTAAAAATATACTTTATATACTTAAGATATTTTTTCATTGATTTTGAAAGAACTGCAGTAATCGCTAGCCAACTCGTGATCGTTTTGGTTTTGAGACGGAAAATTGTTGAACAAAGAAACGCCTTTGCCACTTTTTGTAATAATTTGATGTTAAAAAATTAAAAGCTCTTACTTCAATGTTGGGCCTGGGAAACGCTCGTAGGATGCTTTTACGGCCACAGTTTGACTTTCCTAGTAGTAGTGTCGAAATTCTTATTAGAGAAAAAAAGAGCTTACATTTGAATTGTTAACGGTCGCTCCTGTGTTCTAGGACCGGCGACAGAAAACATCGCTAAACATTGCGGAATGACCGGCAGAGTTGCACAGTACGTGTGGATATATCCGAGGAATTTTTTTGTAGTTCTTTAACAAAACAACAATGTATAATTTCCAAATAATTTATTGTTGGTTTTATCAGAAGTTTATGGTTTTATGAATTAAAGAACGTTTTAGAACTACCACAGCGAATTTTCTTGTATGTATTTGGCTATCTATTACGCATGTACTCACAGCAAACCGAGCTCGTTTGCAATATTGCCAATATTGCAACTGTGCTAATTGAACAGATTTTAAAAGCATTAGGCTTTGCCTTTTTGAACCTGTGAAACGCATAGAGAGAGCGCCAAAGTTTACGCAGGTTTAGAAGAAATAAATTCAACTCTGTATTGAAATCGAAAAAGAAACCAGACTCACCGTTTGTTGGAATTTTCGGAATGCGCGTTGTCGCTAACTCTTTTTCTCTTTGCTCAAGAGTCTCAAGTCTTTCCTTGTAAGCTCGTAGCTCCAACTCAAGCCTCACATAGCCAACACAATACAATAAAACACTGGCAATCGACACACAACAGCAAAACACAAGAAGACGGGAAGATCCACTAGCGCTCGTCATTGTGAAGTGCGCAACTGTATCACAAATGACTAACACAGAACTACGGCAAATTATTTGTACCTTGAGCCTAGATAACCTCGCAAAGTCTGGAGTTTTTGATAACTTTGTGTGTGCCGACCGTAAATTAAATTACTTTGATAGAACCTTCTTGCAAATGCAATTACGCTTATGCCTCAGTGCACCGGGGAGAGATCGAGAATTATGTACTTTCCTAGATAAGCTACGCAGCATATTGTCTCGCCACAAATTACATGTAAAAGAAAGGTTTCAGACCTGTCTTTGTCCGAAATAGAATTAGAGATTTGGCATTTTGGTTTTAAATTTGGAATGATTTTAATAGGAAAATCCTCACAGTTCTTGTTGATCTACTTCCTTGATTTTCAGAAACGCCAATCTATTTATCTAAAAATGAAAACGGCAAAAAGGGACTAACTTATCCAGACTGTTTACTTCATTAGATTTGATAATTGATGACTTGAGACCTCTTTCCCACTCTACATATTTCCATTGTAAGTGCCTTCAATCGCGCCAAGATGGTTGTTTTTGTTCGCGCGAAAAGGTCGTATAGTGGTCAAGAAAGTGATATAAGATAATTGCTATTAAATTATTCCAGTTGTTATACCTTTTGCAACAGAAACTTGTTAATTAAAAGGCTGATTAAAAAGAAGGCGAGAGTTAAATTCAAAAGTGCAAGCTTTGTGCTGCATTTTTTCATTTATGACATGTACATGTCTCGTCATTGTGAAGTGCGCAACAAATGACTAACACAGAACTGCGGCAAATTATTTTTTACCTCGCTTGAGCCCTGATAACCTCAAACAGTCTGGATTTTATGATAACTTTGTGTGCCGACAGTAATTAAGTTACTTTCATAGAATCTGGTTTAAAATTGACAAAATCAGAGCGCGGGGAAAGCGGTGAAGTGGGAGAGATCGAGAGGTGCTTTCCTAGATAAGCTATGTATAGCATTGCGCCGCCACAAATTAAGAGAATGGTTCTAGAACTGTCTTTGCCCGAAATAGAATTTGAGGTTTTTTTACATTTTGGTTTTTAAAAAGAAATAGCTTTTAATAGGAAAATCCTCACATTTCTTGTTGATCTACTTCCTTGATATTCTTGACACTAATCTATTTATCTACAAATGAAAACGGGAGAAAGAGATAAACCTATTCAGACTGTTGACTCCATTACATTTGACAAGACTGTATCAGATCTGCAACAGCATTCAAGTTTAGAGCGTCTGTTCTAAAACAGAGTACAAATTTTCAATTTAAAATGCTTGGTATGAAGTAGGGTAAGGGTTTAAAATACATTTCTGCGCACCCCATCCAGAACATTACATAGAACACCTATTCACCCCTCTACACATTTCCGTTGTAATTGCCTTCAATCACGCCACGATGGTTGGTTTTAGGCACGCGAAAAGGTCGTAGTGGCCAAGGTTGTCATACAAGATAATTGCTATTTTGGTTGTTATATCTTTTGGAACAGAAACTTGTTAATAAATGAATAGAAGGTGAGAGTTTAATTCAAACGTGCAAGCTATGAGTTGCATTTTTTCCATCTGTAGCACGCACATGAATAATGACGATTCTGCGAGCGGTTTAGCTCTTTGTTTTGTCCATATGAATATTTTTTTAATCTTCATTGACAGTTTTGGCGGGAAATGAAGAGTAACAGGATGGTGCTTGGTCAAAAATGGAACTTTGATTTAATTTGATTTACAGTTGAGGCTTATTTACCAAAATTTCAGCTAGGCGATACCCAGAGGGGCATGTTATCTCGTTTCTATTCATTGAAATAATTATTGTCATCTTCAATATAACACTAGATTCTACGACTTCACATAAATTTTTTTTTGGCAGCATAAAGGCAATTAGTAAAGAACTGATCATATTCAGAAAAGATAGAAAGATAAAATAAAACTTCATTAAAATGTCAATGCCACATATCCTGGGAAAATCCCACACTAATTTTGGGGACACAAATTTATAGATACTAAATATATATATAAAAAGAGAACTTAAAATAATTAAAGCTGTATAAAATAAAATAATTATGATGAGCAGAGCTGGGAACTCGGATCAACACCACAACAACTGGTTCATTTTAGTCAAGGTTCCCTTGTTTGTGCTTCTTCCTGTAACAAGAGTAGTCAACAAAATCGCTGTAATTCATGAATTCATGAAATATTTCCTGTCGCACGTGATAAGTAAAACGCCGAAAGCATAATTACTTACAAAAATTATTGATCATAATTTTTTGTATAATAGCTTTGAGCCTATTCTGCTGTCAATCCCAGCTCAAAATATAAAATCTAGTTACTAATCTTCACACGTTTGCTTTAATAGTAGTTCAGAGAATTTGCTGGTGTATCAAGAGTCAGAGGTTGACACACTATGTTCCAAATCTTGAGCGTTATGCTCCTTAGCGTCACCCTCGTTAAACGGACTACTTTGCTCCTAATCATGCTTGACGACAGCTAATATGCTCATAATTATGTCGCAAAAAAAATTGTTGCCCCACTCTCTCTCCCAAAAAGATGGCTTTCACACCTCTCTCCAAAGACAAATGGTAACTTCCACAGTAAACAAATAAACGCACTGTAATCAAGCTTATAGTGCTGTAGTATTAACAACAATTACAAAAAAAATTATTTTCGATTATTTGATATTTGGAAGATTCTGCAAAGTCACAAATTATATTTTTTTAGTTATTCCTACGTTAATTCTTTTACTGGCATTAAACCGGCATTATGCCCGATGCTCCAACAATTGTATTATGCCCAAGTTATGCCAGCATAATTTGTCAACCCCTATCAAAAGCAAGTATGGCTTAATTTCAGAGGTTATTCAGTGACGGAAGCTAAAATCGGATATTATTTAAAACAAACCGTAATTAATCGAAAATGCTGACAAAGAAGAACAGTTTGACATCATAAGATATCGCGGCATTTCGTTTTATTCAATATTAACTAATATATTTACACATTATGCTCGCTCTATACAACAGTTTAGTGGAACTTATAAAATGTAGCTTAAGACCTAATATCTACTGTAAGTTCAGTGTCTAAAATATTTATCGATATAGCCTTTGGTTCTAAATTGAACTTTATGACAGCAAGGAGTCAAGGTTAGCAAATACTGAATTCTTTGTTTTCTTTGTTAGATTCAACTCAAAGGGAAATTTCACGTTACTGTGACGCAAGTACTGAACCGAGATGAAGAGGATAATTAATGTTATTTTAAATGTTTACAGAAAACGTCTTTGAAGCGAAGGACCTAAGATTAAATTAAGGACCCAGAAACAAAGGGAGCTGTGACGTCAGTAGAAACTGTGACGTCAGCAAGGAAAAATCCAGTTTCCCTCCCCCCCCCCCCCCCCCCCCGCCACCATATTATACCTTTCCTGGTTTCTCTACTTGATTATAAACAACCGTTGTATGTACGTAAATTGTTAACCAGCGAAGTATCATCGGGAAAATATTTTTAACATGTCGGAAAATAATAATTCCTGTAGTTGTGGAATTGTTATATCATATTATATTTTTTAAATGGTACCAGAAATTTCTTCCCGTCCCGCGCGCCAAAAATTAGACTGTGTGATATTCACAGTGTATAAAAAGGAAGATAAATGTTGAAATGTTAAGTTCTCCCTACATATTGCTATACATCTTTTAATGTTAGTTTGGAGAATTTGGTGTTTATTACTAAGACAATGTCTTAATTACTATCGCTCGTGAGTTTCGTTCAATACCTGTTCAACAAGTCATCACTGGTCACTAACTAAGTAATTTACCTTTCAGTGACTTTCAATAAACTGCGAATATGAAATATAAAAACATCTATAAAATATTAAGAAAGTTGCCAAAAGTTAGTTATCTTGGAGTGACTTCAAATTATGACAACTTTACTGAGCTAGGTTTGTTTACTGAGCTAGGTTTGTTTACTGAGCTAGGTTTGTTTGATGGAAATCAGCAGTCTAAGATACGCACTGAACATTATCCATGTTCTCTGGTTCTTAGATGAAAGGAAGGCTTGTTATGCGACCGCTTTGTTGTTAAATGAAATTCTAGGATTTTTAGCTAGCAGATGTCCTGCGGAGAGGTTGTACTCTCCGACAGAAAACTTCGCGAATGTTTTCTCGACCAGATTACGTTTATACAGTAGACTCTTCCGTTTTGTTATAAGAATCGTCCTCTCCCATTTTACAGTAATACTTTCGTGTTTCTGGCATAAACTGAGGATCTTCTTCGAGCTTGCTTCCTTCCACATTGATATCGATGACTTTTCTACTTCTCCGCAGTTTTAGCATTCTTTTAAACTCTGCGGCGAAGTCTTCATCCATGTATGCAATGATCAAAGGCTTCACACAGCAGGACGCATTAATAAAAAGCGTGCTCAGCAAGTACACGGAGCGAGGCAGGCATTGTTCGTGTGTAAACGCATCCGCTATATCGCAAACATAACTAGGGACCCAGAAAAGAAGTGTTCCTAGTATTAAAGCCGCAAAAAGTCTTGTTCTAGTTTCTTCTTCTTTCCAAGAAGTTATGTTCACCATTCGTCCGTCTTGCGCCCATCTCTTGGCATTCTTAAAAGTTTTATGGAGATTCGCACTCGCTCTGCAGTAACATGTTGCGATAGCAACTAATGGTAGAACAACAACCACAATTTTGAAAATCGACGCTCGAAGGTAGCTTTCGTTTTTGACTTCTTCTCTGCACACGCCGTAACCAGGGTGTAAAACAAAGCTGTTTCCATCCAAGGTGAATGACAGCGGGACTGCAAACGAAACAAGCCAGCAGACCGCCAGTGCCACGCAAACGTATTTGCGCTTAAAGAAGGTCAAGTAATGAGATAGGCGCGTGCTTGCCACGTATCTGTCAATGGCGGTCAAAGTCATAGTTAGAAGCATTAAAATGCCGAGTACCGAGATAGTGTAGCCTTGAAATTGACAAGCTGAATTGGAAGATATCCACTCGCCCATGATGAGAACGCCGAGGGTAAATGGCATAACAAACAGAGACATCACTAAATCAATAACCGCATACGACAGAATATACATGTGAATAGTGTAGCGTAATCTGGCATTCCGATAGATCGCCAAACACACAGTTAAACCAGAAAGAAATCCTGCTATGGTCAAACAACCGCTGGTTAAACTCTCGGTGACCACGACTTCTGCGCATCTGTTGCGTAGCAGTGTTTGTAGGTCGGCACTCGAGCCATCTTTTTGGGCGTACATGTCTTATGTCTTCGACGTTAAATCCCGTCTCAAGCTTGACTTTACAATTTCTAATGGCACCGAGAAGAACAAATCCAACGTGTAAAATTCAGCGACAAATTTTCTTTGTTATCTGCTTATGACTTTTGGCGCTGTCAAATGTAGTTTACAAAACTTTTCAATTAATCTGAAGTTTCCAGCGTCCAGATGTAAAAGTTGAAATTTCGTCACAACCGACAAAATTTTCTCCGTTAACAACGGAACAGTTATCGATAGAAGCAAATAGGCTTAAGCTCGGTCTCTTTAAAAGAGTTTCTTAGTCTGGTTCTTGCTGCTTGTCGATAAAAATGTTTTGAACATGTTTTATGTCGACTACGAAACTAACTAATTATTTATGAACGCTAAATGCAGACGCAAAATTTCACCTGCTTCAATTGTAATCCGTGTTGGGTTGTTTATTAAATGTTGACCTATAGCGGACAGTTTAAAAAGTTGTAATGACTTTTATTGTGATAATGTGGGCTGTGAGGTTATTTCTGAGGATGAGCTAGCTTCATAGCGACCTTGCCGTCGTTAAAATAAAAGAATATAACTTTCTTTTGAGTTTATTTGCCTAAGTTTACGTAAAAATGGCGGAATCTGATCCTTAGGTACTTTCTTTCTCTTTTAGCGTGATTATAAAGCCAGGCAAAGTTTCAAGTTCAAGAAAAATACATAAAAATAAAGAATCGCTCAAAAGTGAAAGAATTTGGTTAAGAACTGCTTCGGCTTGACAAGTAACAAATTTTTTACCGTCGTAAGAGTTTTTTGTTTGGAATCAAATATCTTGAAATCTTTCCATTTTTTGCCTAAAAACACTCAAAATATAGTTTCACAGATTAAAGCAAGGCAAATCTGGAAAAGCCGATCGAGCATGTCGAGTCGTCTAGAGAATATTTGCGAGTGGATAAAATATGAAAACTTTGCTCTCTTGGGTAGCCAATCGTATCGCAGGATTTGCAGTTATGATTCATTTTGCACGCTGGCAGAGCAACTATAATTAAACCAACATTTAATGTCGCTTCTACACATGTCTACATCAGGCAGAATAACAAGGTGGTGGATAAGAGTCAAGACACCTCAGTTCTTGGTTACATATTTTTAATATAGTTATTCAATACAAACCTGACATCGAAGTTTCTACTAAAGGCGACGCAAGTCACAAATTAAACATGATCAAACAAACGTTTTTAACTAATTCATATTCTGCTACAATTAATTTAGACTTGATCTTCTTGTCCAAAACAATTACAGTGTTTGTCTTCGGGTTTTGTCTGAGACAGAAAGCAACAGATACAGACACTTGTGTTTTTTTAAGTATATTGATATTAAAAGTTTAAAGCGTCAACGACCTTATTTCATATCATCTACACTCAGATCAATACACGATGCTATAGTGGTGAAAAAAAAAAAGGAAAAACATGTTCTGTGTTTTCCGTAAGGGATCTTGTTAAACCTCTTCAAGTATAACAGCTTTTAGTACGACTCGGTTATTATTTAACATATGTCCACTTTTGTGGATATTTGAAAAAGAAATTATTAGTATATGCAAATTGCAGCTCGGCCAGGGTGATATGAATACAAATTGCAAATTTGCGAAAAAAGACGTCTTTATTGTATAATGGGTTGCGGGTCATCGAACTTGCCATTCGTTATAAAAGATAATTTGAAACTTGCCAGCTGGCTTGCAAGAGGAAAACAAGAAAAAAAATTAACACTCGCGCGCTTTCGAGGAGGACAATCCTTTTGATCAGAATAATACTTTTTCTGTAGAAATCAATCCGAATTCGACACAAACACAACATTCGATTTTTTTCGATGTTTATTTTTTTTTTCATTCGGTTGTGATATGAAAAAAGTTATTAGTTTCTTAGGAAGTGAAACTGTTAGTTGATAATCAATTGGAAGTTTATAAAGGTAAATAAACCACTGTAGCGAATTTTGAAAAGCTAATGTTTCTGGGGTTAACACTTTTGTCGGAGCAAGAAAGTGGTTACGTTGGTTGATAACATGTGAAAAAAAAATTAATACAGCAACCACACAAAAGCAATTTAACGAACTGGTATACTAACTGATCGGATGAAAAAAATAATATATCGTATAATATAAAGGCGATGTTGTGCTAATTACAATATCAGAAAAAAAAATACAACAACTTCAAAAGCAAATTACGGATTGGTAGCCAATAGGCCCTTTCAGGCAGGAGAAGATCGCGTGACTTTGTCAATCATAAAAATAGGTTGTAGTGCAAAATTGTTGCCCGAAATAAAAAGGTTAAGTCTGCATACGAGCCTAGGGGCCCATCAGGCCGGAGATTACCCCGGTTTCCGTGACATGAAGCGACTAGGAGTATTGCTACTCCCCCGGATGGGATGCTAGCCATCGCAGGGTTACCCCCAGCAGTAAATTCGCCGGTACCCATTTATACACCTGGGTGGAGAGAGGCACTATGAGAGTAAAGTATCTTGCCCAAGAACACAACGCAGTGCCCAGGCCAGGGCTCGAACCCGGACCGCCCGATCCGGAGTCCAGCGCACCGAAATAAAAAGAGCGCGGTGAAATTAGTAAGGTTGCTACTTTGAGACTTAAGCGTGAGAGTTTAAAATTAGAGGGTAGTAAGGCTTGCAGCTCCATCTTCTAAATTGTTCAAACTTTCAAACTACCATAAAATCTCACACTTAAGTATCTCAAAATTGGTAACCTTGCCAATTCCCTCACGCTCTTTTCATTTGCGGCAACCATTTTGCACTACCACCTATTTTTATGATTGACGCTATGAAGGCCACGTGACCGTGTCCTGCAAAGGGCCTATCGGACGCTCAATCATCCGTGGAGGCCTCGGTCATATTTTGTACGGGCTGGGGAATGGAAAGAGGTAAAAAATAAGTGCACGGAGCCTTATCTCGGATCGCCCTTTCCCCGTTTTTCTGCCGCTTCTCCACTGAAGGAGCTTCTGCGAGGAGAGAGAGGATCGAACGAAAAAACTGGGGCACCGAGATTGTTTAATCTGGGCTAATTAATTATATTGAAACCGGGGCTTTCTGTAACGTTTATGCGAAGAGTACTTTCATACTTTCATTGCGTTATTATTCCGGGGACAACGGAACAAAAATTTTAAGTCGCAAATGTGGCCAGAGGCAATTTACTGCAGTATTTTCCGGCAAAACTTTTTAAAATTGTGAAAATTTAATCAATAAATGCCGAATCAAAAGAAACGTACACATTAGTTGAAATGGAGAGTTTTTGCGATAATTTTCGTAATCCTAGATTTGTAATTTAAATTTGTAATTAAACGATACTTTTTGTTACGATTCAAGCAACCCATTCGAACTTTTATGATCACACACGATACGTTACAGCATTTTCACCTGTAGGACATATTGGATATAAGGTTGAACGATAAGAGGAAGTTACCGTTTACTACTTAAAATCTTTTTTTTTTGACATTTTATCAACCAGGGGAAATTGCTGCTATAGTCTAGGAAATTACACAAACAGAAGCAAACAAACACATACGTGCACCTTATCTTTTTATTTATGAAATTTTAGTATGAAAGTAATTAAAAAGTGGTTGCCGTTGCAAATCGCCGATCAAACTGAATTGGTAATTCATTATTGCCCTCCTGGGAGATAACACTTAGGGGACCCTTCGATTTATTGATTTATTTTATTCACATTGGGAAGTTAGCAAAGGGTGAATTTCAGAAAATGAATGATTTTACGTTTTTTTGCCTGCTGTAGTTGAAAAATGGCATCCACTTACTTTATTTATTACATGCGATGATTGATAGCCTGTCGGTAACAATGGATTCCTTGACCAATCATAATTGAGCTCGACATTTCCAAATAATCGTAATATTGATAATACAAGGGAGTTATAATTATTTACTGGAGACGTCAGTCTACTTATTATGACAGAAGACGTCATACAGCATGCCAGTTTCCCCGCCTGCGAGTTAACCTTCAGAAGTCGCTAACTTTTTTTCATCACTTATTATTACCACCAACGAGTTTCCTTGAGTTCGTACAACTTGAAATGTCTTCAAAAAATGTTAGATTGGAAAAGCTCTCTCGCGAGCTCCTTAATCGCGAATTCCCACTTGTTGTGGTCGAGAGTTTAATTTGCATTGTTATCACTGTAGCCTCAATGGTAGGCAATGTTCTTGTGCTTATCGCTTTATACAGAAACCCAAGGCTCCGGAGACCCTCGAATCTGTACATAGCGTCTCTGGCTGTTTCGGATATCATTTTATCATCTGTTGCAATGCCTTTTACGTGCGTTTCGGTGATTGCTGGACGCTGGATTTTTAGTGGAACCATCTGCTGGCTGCAGGCCACTCTTGCTACCATGCTGGGCACTACATCTCTAGTCAACATGGCGATTATCGCCGCGAACAGGCTCTTAAAAGTCGTTTACCCAAACACTCATCGCAAACTCGTATCAGTGAAGACAATCTTAATCTCCATCGTTTTCGCTTGGTGCTTCACGGGGGCTATTCCCCTATCGTTTTACATCGCCGGCGTTCGAAACATTTTCCACCCTGGTCATGTGGTTTGCTTGTTCGATTTCAGCACCGCAAGCTATACCCTGATCGCTTTGATAGCGGTTTTCCACGCTTTCATACCATACCAAGTCATATTCATATGCTATTTCAAGGTCTGGCGTTTCGTTCGAAGCCACAGTTTTCAAATGAACACTTCTCGAGTAAACGCTGAAGAAGTTAAACTTCATCGTCTGTTGGCTGTCATTGTTTTAAGTTTTACAATTTGTTTCACACCGTTTTTAGTAGTCATTTTGATCGAGAGTTTCCGCGAGCAGTTCTCGCTCCCTCGCCAAGTTTACTTTTTCAGCACAGTGATGGTTGGAGCAGCAAGCTGTGTGAATCCTCTTATTTACGGGGTACTGAATAAGGAGTTCAGACGAGAATTTAATTTCATATTTCGAATGAGGGAGAGAAGAAGGATAGGAACGCTGGAACAAACAAACGCTCAACGAGCGAGGGGAAGCACAGTCACTATGCCTTAGTTAGCCTCAACGACGCTTTATATATGTTAAGATGCAAAGTAAATGAGGTCAAGTTGAAGGAGACAAGATAGCTTCAAAAAAACTCAGTTTCTGACTGTTACTTGAAATTGTCTAGCCTTCGAACGCGTTTATGCGCTGGCGAATTCTGGGGTAGCAGGCAAAAACTGTGATAATATAAAATAGCATAGAAAATAGAATAGTAAAATATGACAATGTAAAAACCAGCTGCTTACGTGGTGCCGCAGTAGTAGACAAGTTTGTCTCCCATCCAGCTTACTATTTGTTCAATCTGCAGAATTGTGTTCGCTTATCTGACACAGTCATGTAAAACAAATCGATGTATCCAATCGAGAATAAATTAATCTATGAAAATACAACTGCCTTTTTGTCAAATCTAAGATTTATAGACATACAAGGAAGAATTGCCACTTGATAGCTATTCATCCAGTCCCGAGACAGTATGTTCAGAATAACATGACATTAAAAAAGTGATTAGTGAGCAGTGCGCCTCCGAATCAGGTAACTATTTCGTAAATAGAATTCAGTTACCCTTTACCTGAAATGTTATTTTCCAAAAAGTATCATCCGGGCTATCCTCGATGAATATGCGTTACGATTTCAACTTTTTTCGGAGGGTAAGAAAATGGACTCACAACTGAAGCCATCTGACCAAATACCAGTATAGCGTCGGCTTTTGCTATTTTAAGGGGGAGTGGGCTGAGATGCAAGAGTCATCGGTGAAAGCAGCTTTTTGCATTAAAAGGAAAAAATAGTTTTTTTTTAGCATTAAAGCCCTGTTTACCAGATGTAAAGATTGAGACAGGAAGATTAAACAAGACGAAAATAGCAAGAATGTTTTGGTAAATATATATAAACTTTGCATGAAAGCTTGTCAGTTGTTGTCAGTCCTGCTTCCTTCCTGTTTGATTCTTTGTTAATTACTTTCTCAGGCTTTTAATCAAACTGGGATAAGATAAATAATGTCAATAAACATGTCAATCTGTTTTGAAATGTTTTAATATAAAGATCTAGTAGACGTCAGTTTGTTATGTTTCAAAGCTTTCCTACCCTAACGTAAAGGGTTCACGATGCCATAATGCATCAGTCAATTCCAGCAGTGCCCATCCCCCCCCCGGGCAACCCCGGGGGCATTTCCTAATGTTGCCCGTCCCGGGGGTGGGGCATTTGCGTACCTCGGGTTGACCCCCGGGCATTTGACACGTGGTTTCGAAACCGTGGAGTGAGTCGCGTATTCGTGATGGAGGCGTTTATAGGCCAAGACGTGGACTACGTTGCAGATTAGCTAGTCCATGAAGGACTAGAGAAGCTCGTGGATGTTCATGGATGTTTTTAAAGGTATATTTTCTGAATTTTAGATATTTCTTCATTGTCAAGAAGCAACAACTTGTATTATATTCTTATATCACTTATCGAGAGATTGAAAACAATCAACCCGGGAGCGGGGCATTTGCCCGGTTCCCTCATCCCCACCCCGGGGAATTTACCAAAGAAATGCTAATGCCCGGGGGTTAGCCCGGGGGGGGGGATGGGCACTGCTGGAATTGACTGATGCATAACGACCATAATTTTTAAAAATGACGGCGGCAAAATTATAAGGATCTGTTTGAAACTTTATAGGTAAAGTTGTTGTCGAAAGAAAATATAATTAACAAATACTGTAACAATTGTTTTAATTTAAGTTTACTCTTACCTAAAATACATTTCTTTTCCATGTCAATTTTACCTATGAAGTTTTATCATTTTGCCGCCGCTGATATCACGACATTTGGTAGCCTACGTAGCTGGTGGGATGAGCGAGCACCAGTGAATTTTTTTCCTCCCAACTCCACTCCTCACCGATTCCCTCGCGGCTTCGCCGCCAAAACAAAAGCGTGCGGCCTCTAGAAAAGCACACGCTGGCGAAATCCCGCCATACGCAGGCTAGACATTTGGCAAATCGAGAGAGCGAGGATATATAGGATATATAGCAAGGATATATAGCTTGGAAACAAGTATAGTTTACTAAGTTCTTGCCTTCATCTTGTTCGCGTATAAATGACAGTATGTGAGCATGAATCTTCCGGGAGATAAGGGAACGTGAATACGTCTATGCGGAGATGAGAGTTCATTGCAGCAAACTACGGAGTGTACAGACTGCCGTCAGGTATTATTACATACCGCGAAACAAACAATGACAACAGATGTAATTATCCGAACATTTACTCGTGCTTTACTTTAATGTGATCTCTTATTTACATTCATTGCTGTTTTAAAACCCTTTCATTCAGAAAAAGTGATTCTCCTTACCACACCACGGTATCGCCATGCAGACTGGTAAGGAGAATCAAGATATCTATCACGTTTTTATCGAAACAAATCGACTACTTGCTTCGACGCAGGCCAAGTGTAAAAAAAAAAGAAAAAAAAAGAAAACGTCAGTAAGTTGTTAGTCGGTTTTCCATAAATTAACCACTCCATGTTTACATTCACTTGCTCGTCAACACAGTACACAACATTTTCCCCAGAACCTAATCTCCAGTCCGGATGAGCTGATATCAATTATTACACTAACACTGGACTATTTTTTTTTTGTATAAAAGCGTTTCTCACCGTTACGTTTTCTGATGAACAAGAAGTCTAAACAGCAAAATTTACCGAGAAGTCAGAATATTGAAATTAATATTTTAAAAGCTGCTGTAGTCCTGGATTAGCTTAATTTTAAAAGAAATGTGTAATATTACGTGAGGAGAATTATTATTTCAATCTTAGAACTAAAAGGGTTTTAGCATGGGAATATTCTTGGTTAAAATTAATAAATCCTGACACATGGTCTTTTTGTGTATTTGCAGTTCTTGCTAACTTTGGCAAATAACTTAAAATAGTTGTGGATCTAAAGAAATATTTACGAACTCCGTGAACCTATTAAAAATATCTCTCTACTAATTAAAGGTGAAATCGAGACCAGAATACAATTTTATAACAGTGAAGATCACTGATCCAGCCCTTATACTTCAAACGGAGATAAGAGCGCGATGACGGTGATGATGACGAAAATATTTCATAGCGACCTAACCATTGCTGACAACATTGATTTACTTTTCAACTACGAAAACGTTGTGTTTCTTTTAAGCGTCACATTGAGCTCATTTCAAATAAGACACGTCATCATGGCGCGCTGAATTCTTCTCCCACTTCCCGCGTAATTAACAACGAATCAGATCTCTAGAGCAACGCTAACAATATGAAAAATTTTCGCGTCGAATCTAAGACTTCTCAAGCGGAGAAAGAACTGAACGCGCGTCTGTTTAGTGAAACTAATTTCTGATGCCCTTGCTGGCAGTTTTCTTTCACTTTATATTTAAAATCGTCATAATTCAAAGCTTCACACCCAAGTTTGTAGTGTTATTAACGGGTTTCATCAACTTTCGTTTCCGCTTGTTTTCCGGGTGAAACTTTGTTATCGACTTCCTTCTGCCCACCTTCTTGGCAGAACCAAAGCTGAACCCAGGAGTCCTCGGCTTTCCATGCACAAGAACAGACCGTCCAGGTGTAGTCCCGGGTCTAGAGAATCCACGCTGCCTCAATTCTTCATCTGAGGATGATACTGAGCTACTTGAGTGCGGTTTGTGAAAGACTTTGGGGGGTTTGTTCAGGTGGGGCTGATTTTCTGTTCCGTTTTTCTTGATTGACGGTGGAATAGTCTTCTTGTCGGACTTTTTAATTCCTAGGGGAGGTATATTTTTTACTTCGATTAACGCTTTCCGCTCTTCGCTTTCTGTCTTTGAAGACGGGGAAAGTTCTGTAAAGGAAAAAAAATTCAGTGACCTTTAACGACATACAGCACGACTTGCATGATGGGAAGAATTGAGTTTACCTACCGACCTGACCGGCCACCAACCTAACTACCTATCTCATTGTTCCTACCTACGTAGCGTAACGGCCCAAGGACTTAGAAAGGAAAAACACTGAATTTTCCTCACCGTTTTTGACGTCGCTCGCTGGTATCGTATCCAGGGTAGGTACTGCTTGAAGAGATTTCTAAAACGACATTGAGCTAATTAGTATAGTACCCCAAGTAATGAGAGGGTGTTCGTAGTAACGAAAGAAAGCTTGCTGACAGGCTGGCAAGCAAGCAAGAGAGGGAGTGGTAGAGGGGAAAAGAAAGGAGGGAGGGAAGGCGGGAGGGAAGGCGGGAGGGAAGGAGGGACGGACGGACGCACGGAAGGAGGGAGAGAGGAATGCGGGAGGGAAGGAGGGAGCGAAGGAAGGAGGAAGAGAGGGAGGAAAGGCGTGAGGGAAAGACGAGGGAAGGAGGAAGAGTGGGTGGGAGGGAGGAAGGAGGGAGAGAGAGAAAGAGAGTAAACACACCCTTGTCGTGTGGCTATAGAGGATTTATGTTACTTAACAGTTTAATAAGTTACTATAATTGTGGAGTAACAGGGACTATTTAATACCGGTTGACGGTTGACACACTTCACTGTTTTACACCCACAGTTCTCTGAACAAGAAGAAGCACTTTTCTTGCATGGACAGTTATTCCTCGCGCACTTTCCTGTACAGCTGCAGCCCTGTAACAAATCAATCAAACAATCAATCAATCAATCAATCAAGACAATATAAAAGGCAGAGGTGGGTTAGCTTCAATCACGGCATAGGTCTAAACCGGGAGAGAGAGAGAATTCCTCCACTCGTATCCAAGCGACCTGAGGTAAGTAGTTCACTGTACCAGCTTTAGAAAAAGAAAAAGGAATAATTTGTCTCCAAAGGAGGAATTGTTATTTATTTTGCATTCACTGTATGACATTGACCAATGTTTTTCACGTACCTGAACCCGTCCAGAATCGCTGAGAAGCGATAAGGAAGACGTTTCTGTGGATCGAGTCCTGCGATCAGACCTTCTCTGGACTGGAGTCTTGACCCAGTCTGGATCGCGCTCAATAGAATCTTCGATTTCGCTTTCATCGCTCAAACCCATCGCCCAATCGTCGTCTTCTACTTCAATTATTTGAGACGATTTCAATTTCTGATTTGAGAAAATAGAGAGGCTGTTTTATCTAGTCTCCTTCGAGTCCAAACAACAGCCGCAAAGGAGATAATGTATTATCCTGACTATTTCTAGTGTTCTTGTCACGTACGGAAGTTAAGGGAAGTAAATTCAAAGCTTGCTAATGCTTTGTTAAAAGCAACTCTGAGGCTCTGGAAGATATTGCTCCAGCTCTGAAACCAGAGCCTCTAATCGTTTTATTTCTTACTCGCCGGAACGCCGGCAAATATAAAATGTTTATGAGCAGTCCATTTTACCGACTTTAGATCGACGAAAGAAAATCGGGAAAAAAGCAGCGACAAAAGTGGGGACCGCGTGGAATTGGACTCAATTATTTGAAGGAATGCGGGGGCTCCTCATAGTCTGAATATGGGGAAAGAAAACCTTAGGATGAGGGATGCACTTATCAACTTAAGTGAGTTGTACGCAAAAGCGTATATATGTGAAAGATGAAACATTCATCATGTCACAATCATGGGGCTAGAAAAAATCTCAGCCTCTGTTGGGATTCCAGGCCTTGCTCACCATAAGTTCTCGTAGCTCAGTGGTTAGAGTGCCCGCCCGGTGTTTGGGAGGTGGTGGGTCCGATTGCCGCCGGAGACTCAAAGTTTTTCCTTGTCCTACGCTCATGGCATAATGAACATTTCATCTTTCGTATTTACCACCGAGCTTAAAATTTTATTCCCTCCTTTTATCAGGGTATGATACAATGTATAGTTTGGGAAAAATCCTTATTTCCTCCTTGAGTGAGAAGCGAGCAACCCGCGAGAAAAATGGCTTCATGAAAACTGGAGGCAAAGGAGGTGTGTTGTCGTGTGACCAAGGCTTTTTCATCCTATCGTATTTTGCACTTCTCGCTCGACATTCCAGTGAGTCATCTAGTTGCACCTATAAGTGGACTTTACCATCCCTTGAGGCAACGCAGTTAACAACTAAAACGAATAAACCATTTTTAAGGTAGATGTAAACTGACAGGGTCAATGAACAGATAATTTCGAATGAAACTTGATTTTACCTTTTCCTTTTGCTGAGGTAAAGGAGAATTGGCCGATGGAGAATCGGTTGCAAAGACATCCATCAATTGTTTTAATTGCTGAAAAAGAAATAAAAACGCCACGCATACAGATTAGAGAAAATATTTTTACTTTTCTTGAATTTCTAGCATACATTCGAAAACCCAAACAACTACCTAGATCACAGAAAACACTACGGTAATGAGTTGACTCTAGCTTAAAGAAAAATACTTCACCAAGTGGCGAGGATGGAAATGGATTCGAAAAATGGAAAAACATAGCATACGAGACCCGCGTTTTCGCAAATGGCCAAGTTTCTTTAAATAACAGTTTGCACGAAAATATAAAGGCTTTTTTAATTCTGCAAGTTACCTTGAATTTTAAGAGATTTTTTTTTTAAACTATATCATAGCTCTTTTAAATGCGGACATTCAAACTGACGCGTACCTCGTTCAATTTGTTGTTCTCATGTCTAAGGGCTTCGAGCTGTTCCTGTGCACAGGACAAAAAAAAAACATAACAGTTAGTTATTCGATCGTGAGACAAACGATCAAACGTTTACCTTTCCTATCTTACAGCACGATGAACAACAAACACATATTTATGACATAACAGTTAGTATTACAACTCTGCGACAAAAGCTGATACAAACATTATGGTCTGGTCACCTGAAGCTGTTGTTGGGAATTGTCATGAGAAGTTATCTGCTGAAGGAGGCATTGAACCTGAAAAAAGATAAGAACATGTTACAACATTTTAAAAACACCCAGATCACCCGAACCGTCAAGGCTGGTTTTTCAACTTCACAAAGGCAAACGAACATTTGCTAGAATGACACTTGGCCATAGGACAAACGTCGTCCAGTCAGTTTTTAGATTGCTGCCGTCGTAATTTGTGATTGACAGCAACAGGAAAAGACCAATTAATTGAAAGCTGGCAAAGAACCAGCTCATTGACGGCGGTAGCAAAATAAGTCAAAAGATACACCCTTCCACGGTTTTTCAGCTTTTGACAGTTGGCCGAGATCCATCGACACCGCTGGAAAGAGCGCGTTGGATTGAATAAACTTGCCAAGATTTAGAGTGATATACTGAAAACTTAAGAAGAAGGAAGGGCCAACAGACTGGTAGCAACTGAAAAAGACAGTTGATTGATAGCAGCTAAAAGTTGGTGGTCGACGTTGCAATTTAGCCAACATTATTGAGCAAAACGAGGTTTAGTCCAGTATTTAGAAGTCTTAGAAGTTTCTCAACTTGCCTTCTCCTCGTGTTCTTCTTTAAGACGCGTCATCAAGTTGTCGTGGGACTGTTCAAGTTTTGCAATTTCGGCCTGGTGCTCTTGAATGGTGGACTAAAACATAAAAAGGGGAATCAATATTTCACACAGCTAACGCCTAAGCCACAGGCCAAAAGTCAAAATTAGCGTAGCAGCTCTCATAAACTTGCAATTCGAATAGTTACGCAGCTCTCGTAAGCTCGTAATTCTACTGGTCCTCTAGTGTAGCAGCTGCTATTGTTTTGGGGGCTAGGGGCATTGTTCTTGTTGTTTGTTCTATTGTTCTCTCAGCCACTCATATGAGACCTTACGAGAGCTGCATGGCGACCCTGCAATTCTACTGTCCTCTAGTGTAGCAGTTGCTTTGGGGGTTAAGGGCATTGTTCCTGTTATTTGTTCTATTGCTCCCTCGGAGGGTAGCGTGCCATTCATGTGAAAAAAATACCCGACCCAGTTACAATCTCCTACGCATATTCTCACCTGCTCACGTGACATTAGTTCTTGACACATTTGTTCAGACTCTTCTCTGGACTTGTCAGCTGTGGCGTTTACCAGTTTGGCTGCTACTGCCTGCAATGCAGAAAGATGTGTTTGTTTACCTACCCAACCATTAATGAGTAAATAAATGAGCGAACGAACCGAGGAACAAACGAACGAACTAAAGAACGGCCTACCGACCGACTGAACCAACCAGCCAACAAAAATCCAACCTCTAAAATCGTTTGTTGACGCAATACGGATTATTCAAGTCCCATGTATTTGAAATGAAAATCAAATATTACATCAATAGCAGAACACGTTGCTTTTAGCTTAAGTTGCAGTAACCGCCTACTCGACCATACACAAGCCTCCATTCGGAACAAAAAGACACAACAAAACAATAAAAATGTTTATCTCACCATGCTTAGTAGAGCTTGAAGCCCTGCTTTAGCCTCTGCCATAGTGTGAATATTATTCCAGCGATGCTTAGACTTCTCACCTGATGTCAAAAATTAAATCACTTCTTGTTGCAAGTTGTAGTGTACAAGTGTAACGGTCGCCCGTCGATAGATGGGATAGCTTGAAAGAAGGTGAGGCAACTTTTAGCCGGTTATTGTAACCTATTAAGGGTTATATGCGACAAAGCAGATTGATTTGAGTTGTCCATTTCAGACTTCTCAAAATAAACAGAAGAGATTGCGACCACATTAAACTATGTTTAAGTTTCACTTTGCGTGCGTGCATGCGTAGTGGGCGTTCAAAAGGGGAGGGGGAAGTCGAATTCAAGCGCGAAGCGCGATGGGAGAGCGTTAGAATTCGCATGCTACAGTGGTATTGTGACGAATGCGACTGTTGGCATCGGAACAGGCTCGCGAACAAGAAGGGACTGGGAAAAAGTGAGGTCATCGCCGCAACTCTCTCCAGTACTCTCTCCATTTTCCTTGTCGTTTGCGCGACTATTTCGATATTATACTTGAACAGAACACCATGTTCTCATTAAGATCTCAACCTTCCGTAAACCGAATAAGAAATGTTTACCTTGCTCTGCATCAAGAAGTTTGCGTTGAAGTCCAGCTATCTGAGCACTCCTGTAGGATAAAGGATATTTTCATGGCTAGCAGATTCTGACCCGAGATCTTACCTTGTTCGTGGCCGACTGAGTAAATGACCAACAGAATATCGGATTGAACTGAAAGGCGGAGGGTTTTAGTTCTCGCATTTTATTTATCTCTCAGTTGTTGTACCAAGTTTGAATCACTGCGCGTGAACACGACGCTCGATTTCAGCGAAATACAAGAAGGCACATGTCGCAATGTAGCAGAGAGACACACACGAAAAAAAGGCAGGGAAAGATTGCAGTGACACGCGCCCACTGCATGAGCTTAAAAGTGTCAGGACACTGCAGGACACGTGTCGCTGCAATCTCTCCCTGCTACATCTTATTGCGCGTGGACATGTTGTGACTTTCTCTCTGCTAAATGCCATTGCGATATGCCTCTTAGCGTTCTCACCTTCAAGTAAATCTTTTTGAATGACACACGCGATTTCTTTGCAAACTGTTCCTTCCCGTGTATGCAAATCGCGGACCAATTGATAGCCCGAAGGCTACATGCGAAACAACCTGAATGATTCCTTTTAGTTTTCTTTTAGCATAACTTGAGGCAGGAAATAAGTGACACAAAACTTCAAAAAAAACTTCAAGTACAGCATACGTAAGAAGTGTTAAAACAAACCTGAGTTCCATTTCGTGTTCAAGGCCAGTTATTTTCTTTTGTAGGTCATGTGACTTGTTTTTCTTGTCACTTGGTGTTCCGCCGTCTTGAACCATTTTCTACAAAATACCAATTTGAAGAGAAAGGATTTAGTTATCATCTCTTCCCCTTCCAGCCAAACCCTAAACAAATTTTATTTTTTAAAAACAAAAACATTTCCAACATAACCAGCAGATTAAGGAAAAAATATCAAAGTTCAATGGTCAAAACAACATAAGGTATTTCTTTAAGTTGGCGTGACGTTGCCGTTATGTCAATTCACTTATGTTCACTAACACAGTTTAGTCCTCACTTTTTTCTGGTTTTAATGGTATCATTTGACTAGAAAAGAAGTTAAAAAACAAACGGGGCTATGGCCAGTCTGATACTTAGGACGATAAAATTTTAATGAAATCGAACAAACAGTGTTTGCAGAAACATGGAAACACCATGCAACGAAGCAGTGGCAAACAGACAGACAGACAAAAGACAGCACCTTTGCAGCAGGTTCATCGTCTTCATCCTGTTCTTGAGTTCGTAATTCAGCTAGTTGCCTTGACAACGCCTTTCTGTCTTCAATGAGAGATTCTAGTGTCTGCCTGGCCTGACCAACGCTTACTAGAACTTCCACCTCGTGACTTAACCAGGACTGCAACGAAGAAGAAAACATTAATGATAATCAGTCACCACAAAATCTGAGTGAAAAAGTCCCCCAGCGCCCACTTTAAGGTCCCCTCCCACCCCTATGGTTATAAGAGCAACGACATCGGAAATACCTCCCCACACCCCCCTCCAATTTTTCTTGCTTCGTGCAGTGCCCCATTCACACTAAAGGTAAAACACGTTTAAAGGCTGTTTAGTTAAACGCAAAATTTAAAATTGTTTTCTTCGTATAAGTTGCTAGTTTGTTGACTTCAAATTCAGCACAATGAAATCACAAGTTAATTTGCGCTTACTGGAACCTTATGCAAAAATTTAATCAACTTTCAATCAACTTTATTAAAAGAGGGTAACGACAAACAGTAAAACTGCTGACAAACAAGCGGCCCTCGGATTACAAATTACAACTACATAATATATACAATTGAAAATTTGAATTAAAATATTAGAACATACAATTAAAAATTTCTAAAAATAGGGATTAAGAATTAAAAAACTGTAAAATGATGAATGTCCTTAAGGCTAGATGTGTAAAAATCAATTAGGCCAGTTTTAAAACAATGTAGATTCTCACTTTTCTTTAAGAAATTTTAAGTTTTAAATAAACATGTTTTGCTGGTGTGAATGGGGTTCAAGACTTCTTACCCTGAACAAAGAGGTTGGTTCAAATGTTAGTCAGCATTACAGTGAAACTTCCTGCGAAGGTGTCCGTTTATGGGACGGTATAAATGTAGTGTTTGTATCTGGCTGGGACCATAACTAAGTATTCCCTTCACAGGGTGTCCCTTAGCGGAGATCAGACAGTATTATTGAGGAAATTACCTTCATTCTCGGCAACAGCCCCTCGGCCTGTTTTTGTTGTTGCTGCTGATGTGTGGATCGCTTTTCTGCTGCCTCTTTCTGTCTATCAAGCGCCATCTTGAGACGCTTTTGAACCGCTGTCACCTAAAAACGCAAGAACTTCTTATTAGAGGTGAGCCTACAGTCAAGAATTCAGTGCAGGGTTCGTATAGAATTTGTCCTACAAAATTCAAACCTTTTACGTTAGTTCTTTTCAAATAAGTTGTCCTCGTTTCTAGAGTAGACTAAACGAAATTGAGTGAAACATCTTGCAATTAAATTCCCAGAATAAGGCATTAAGCTAAATGACACAAATTTCACTCAACTATCTAAGAGTCTTTCCAGACATAATTTTTTTATTCTTCTTTTTATCCACGCCTTTTCTACCTTCCAAGACTTGACTACTATCACTGGTCTCAACACAACATTTCGTCCATCTCAGCGTCCAGTAACACCTTAACTAACTGATACGGATTCACTCTTCGTCACGTGATTATCATACGCAAGGTAGCTAGGTACCGGTCACGTGCAGCTTACCTCCTCTGTTTTCCTTTTAAGGACAGCCTGTTGTTTCATGTGAATGGACTCTAACTTCTTGTACTCAAACTGCCTTTTGCGACCCCAGAATAAGGCATTAAGCTAAATGACACAAATTTCACTCAACTATCTAAGAGTCTTTCAAGACATAATTTTTTTATTCTTCTTTTTATCCACGCCTTTTCTACCTTCCAAGACTTGACTACTATCACTGGTCTCAACACAACATTTCATCCATCTCAGCGTCCAGTAACACCTTAACTAACTGATACGGATTCACTCTTCGTCACGTGATTATCATACGCAAGGTAGCTAGGTACCGGTCACGTGCAGCTTACCTCCTCTGTTTTCCTTTTAAGGACAGCCTGTTGTTTCATGTGAATGGACTCTAACTTCTTGTACTCAAACTGCCTTTTGCGACCCTGTAGAAAGCGGCACTCATTAGAAAGCGAAATTAAAATCCTTTGGTTTCTGCGAGATTTACAATGAAATGTCTCGCGCCCTTGCTTTTTGCTATGGTTGGTTAATTTTTTAGATGTAGATCGTTCTGTTGGTTTGCCAAGCTTCTAGGCCATTCAGATTCAACAACACGCGCACGTTTTCAGCATGTGGCTATTTTAACGTCACTGCCTAAACTGGACTTCGATTTACTGAGCCGTGGAAACAACATCATCAACAAAAATATGCAAAAAGTGCGTAAATTTCAAAACGCGAGATGTCAATAGCAAATGCCCAAATTCAGTTTTTCGCGTCGAGCTTACTGAAATGCAGTTTAACCGCTGACCTGTTGCTTTAACTGGTTAATTTCTTTCTCTTTCTGAGCCTTCAGTGCTCTGAAGCGTTCCGACTCCTCCTTCATTTGGCGCATGAGCTTTACACGAATGGACTTCATACCCTGTAAGGACAGGAAAGGATTAATACGTGAGAGGCGTTGAGCTACAACAAAAATAGATTTCAGAAAATTCTTCACCAAAATGAAGATAAAATTACGTTACAGCCTAGCATCCTTTTCCAAGGGTCTTTCGTGGACAGAGGGGCGGTTGAATCAACCGTTGGTAGAAGGAATTCCTTTCTCACTTCGGTATCCACAGACAGAAAGACTTCCTTCGGCATCCATCCACGAGGTAGTAAATTAAATAGACAGCAAGGAAAGATCGACGACTGGTACAAAGAGATCAAAAGAAATCTGATAATTCGTTACCTGAATTTCGGAGTTGAGCTTCTTTATGGTGCTGTCGCTCTGTTCCTTCAGTTTTAACAGTTTCTGCTGTTCAACCTGGCAATATACAAAAATACTTTATTTAAGCGTAAGGCTTGTTTTATCAGGTACTCTCCTCTGATCTCGCGCACAACCCGAGTTTCAGCCAGCTCTATGTATTGTTCGCAACTTGCCCACCCCAAGAAAGGAAGTTGAACTAGTCTGTCTTGTGCTTCCAAACCATTTGAATTCAGTCTTCTCTATATTTCTCAAATTGAGAATACTTTAAGTATTCTCAACTGGTGACCAAAGTATGGCTACAGCTGAGCATTTTAACAAGTGTTAAAAGGAACAAAAATTGGCAAACAAGTGAAAACTATACAAACCTGCTTTTTCTTCAACTCTAAAATTTTTGCCTCTAGTTCTTTGATTCGACTTTTATTCTTTTCCTTGGTTTTACTGAAAAATAAACGCAAAGTTCAGTCTACCTCAGGGGTTCTAAGATCCCAGGGAGTCGGGGATAGCTATTAGCAGCCGTGTAGTAAAGACAGGCTCCCTCGGCACAGACGCTGTTTGGGTTCGTCGCGCGTTCCTCCCCACGTGAGAAGGGAACGCGTGATAAGCCCAAAGAGCTTCTGCGCAGGTGGCTGGCTAAAGACACGTATGCACAGAAACTCCAAATGTATATATCTCGTCTTTTCCCACACCGACTGGTTACTTTTTTCGTTTGCTCGCCACCACCGGAAAGCCTGAAAAGGCCAGGATGTTTTTCTGATTGGTTTAATCAGTGACTCAATATGGCAAATGCACTAATGAGGAGACCCTTCCAATAAGGAAATAATGGAGTTAAGTAAGACAGCGACAATAAAAGGGGAAGGAAGCGAGAGCGACTCTGATGTCCAATTAATCAACTAACACAAATCAATCAAAATGATTTTACTTCACAGTAGGGATATGTATAAGCAGTTGCTTAGACTTCCCCGTTGGTAATTACGCATTCTTATTATATGGCCGTGTTTCTCAAGGACTAGGAAGTACCAAATTCGCGAATTTGATTGGCTAAAATCGATACTGACCGCGGTCTAGACCGGCATCTAGACCGGTTGCACTTATGCTGAGAAATTTACAACAAAAATGCAAAAACGTTGACTTGTTTCTGCTAAAAAAATAACAAATGGAAGAACCAAAAAGTTTGACGCGAAAAAAGGTAAAAAGAACGAGCAAACTTTAACAAATTTCCGTCCAGTTCACAGGCACGAAATCAAAACACCAGCTAGAGAAGAACTTGCGAAGTAATTGCAAGGCCAGAAGTTAAAAGCACTGAACACGATAAAAAGCGACTAAAATACCTGTAAGAATATTCTGTAAGTCGATAAAAGAGGCTAGGGAAGTTGAAAACATACCTGCCGATGATCGCCAATGACCTTCTCTTGTTCAAATTTTTCCGTGATCGCCGTTCACTAGCACGGCGAACCGAGGCGAATTTTTAAGCTGAAAAGTTTTCTAGTTTGGCCATATAATAAACATCTTATTACCCGAGCTTGACCTCGGTCTTGACTACAGATCTCACTGCGTTCGGTCTGTACTCACGACCTCGGTCAAGGTTCTACCATATAGATCTCCTGCTCGGTCAATAAGAGCTAAAATTGGGTGTAGGCTTACCTGTCGGAGTTCTCAGTCTTTGCGTTACTTAGCGCCACGTTTAAATTTGCCTTTTCTTTCTCCAATCTGGAAATTTCACCTTCCAATTCCCGAACAGTATCCTATAGAAAATGATATCAGAAATTAAACATCTGTATTTAATTTACCGCGTATGTGATCATGTCGATGTAACGAGAGCAGGGAGGGGCTAGTTTAAGGTTACACAGGTGCAGAAGATAAACCATGCTGAAAGTTTCACAAACCTCGTACTGTTTTCTCATGCTGGTCAGCCGTGAGTCATTTGCCACCATCTTATTGGCTAATTCCTCTTTCATAGCCAGAGCTTTGGTCAATTCCTGGAGCTGCCGTCCAAGCTCTGCCTGTCTCAAAGCGTGCTGGGAAACAAACGAGGCGTCTGATGGAGAGCTGGGGCAAGAGCCGTCGTCACACTCATCCGGGTGTTCTAAGCTTGCATTGGTATTCTGAAAACATGAAAAATATAGCCGCCCGATTATTATGAGACTCGTAGATAAAATGACGATGGCTAAGTGGAGATTTTCTTTCTACACACGCTGTCCAAGACGTTTTTACTGCCAAAATGAGACACGTTCGCACTTGCGCGCTTTTACTATTGGGAAATCTTCTTTTGACCGTACTCAGATCTGAAGTTTCTGTGAACCTCGTTCCCAGGGTCGCTCAACGGGGTGGGGCTGAATAGAGTCTCTGGGAACGAGGTTGAAGTTTCTGTTTGCTTCAAGAGGAGACGATCGTGATTTCGGTAATTTAAACCATGTAAGCAAGGAAAAAACTTTGCTGTTTCTTTCATTAGAGCGGAGCAAAGGAAAAATATGAACAAAAGGTATGGGCATTGCTGACTTCACTACTCCCTAAAATGGTGCCATGAAACTTGCCAGTCAGTAACTGGGACGTAGAGTTAGCTTAATCTGGCGAAGCGATCATCGAAATTTCTGTATATTATTATATTACTATATTATCTTTTTACAAACCTGGTCTTCATTCTTAACATCCTCCAGTTGAGTGGTCGAGTTGAAAGTATCCTGAAAACCAAAGACAATAAGTTAGAAATAAGACGAAATGCGCGCCTTGAACTGGTGTGTTTTCCGCTGGCATTCCGTGACAGGAATCGTCTGAGGGGTGCCTCACATTCGACCCTAAAAATTTTATGCTGATGGCCAAGTTCTACAGACATCCGAGTTAAGTAGTGTATGTGTTGTGGCTCAATTTTTCCTTGGTTCAAATTTTACTTTCCTTTGTTTTATGTTCCCACGCTTTTGAGCTATTGAAATTCCATGACCTTTTCCATGACTTCACCAAGAAGTCATGGAAAAGGCTTGACCATTTTTAATTCTTGGAAATCATCTTTCATTTTGGGTACGTTTTTTACCATTTTCTCGCGAAAAAACCTAATTTATTTTGTAATTTTTTAACAACATCATTTTGCATGACTTCTCATGACCCGCACTTAAATTCCACGACTTCCCAGGTTTTCCATGACCTGCATAAACCCTGTAAAAACAGTCGTTGTTTTACCAAGGACAAAAAAAAAAATCATAACCTGAGAGTAACACGACGGTATCATTGTTCAGTGCATTCAAACTATTACCTTACCTCAAGCTCATGCAGTTTTGTTTGAAGTTCTTCCACAAGGGTTACATTCGGTTCAACATCGTCTTTCGAGTCCGCAACCGTTGCGTCAACTTTAGAACTAAAGTGTACGGATCAAAATGTTGATGTAACTGGCTGTGCTTACGCTAGCACGACAAAGCAAATGTTGTATGTAGTTACTCAAATCGCGAGTATATATACTGACTTTTCAAGTCCCTAAAATAAAATTAAGTTTGGTTACCTGAGATGACTCTTCAATTCATTGAACTTTCGGAACATCTTATCTCTTGTCAACTCGGCCTGAAAAGCAATTGGAATAACGTTAGACATAAGAAACACATAATTTATCAGGTGAATTTTGTAACACTGCAAGAGTGTGAAGCAACAAAAAGCGCGTTTTTTTTGCTCATTTTCGCCTGCCAATCGACGAAGAAATTGTCTGGTTTTAATTTGAAAAGTGCAGATTTATAATTGTAACCTTGTAAATGAGCACACATGTACTTTACTTCTTTAAGATCAAACAACTTCACTGAATTGTTGTTCACTTACCACCAACACCTTCTCGTACATCTGCGTGTTCTGATCCACTGAAGCATGAAGCTCAGCGCTAAGCTTTTCATTTTCCGACTAAAAACAATCAACGCAAGAAAACCAAAATCAGCAAAATTAGAGCAAAGTGTTCGCTCGACCAGTGTTCTGACGCCGGCGTTATAACTGATGTACGTGTGCATCTAGCGCTACAATTTCCGAAAGATTGAATCGTAATGCGCGTAATGTTGCAGACGTAGGAAGTCACCGCACTTCTGCAACCGACCACGCGCAATGCTACACCATGTGACCGAGCCTTCACTCGTGTGACAAAGTGCGCTTACACTCACGTGACTGGATAAGCAAACTTACCTCGAGTTCTGCAATCCTATCCGCCATTTCTTGAATGTTAACGGCCGTATTTTCGCAGCTGAAAATTAGTAAGAATAATTTCACTAAATAAGCGTAATACATATGGGTTTTTCACTAGGGAAACTTTTTCAAAAAGTTGTGTCGCCTGTGTAAGGAATCGTGGCTCGAAATATCGCACTAAATAAATTTAACCACCTCTGATAGTTGTTTAATTAATACAGATGTGTGTACCTTGTTCCCCCTGGATTCGCTCCTGTGATTGTCTGTCCTTGAATAAGCTGCATTTGCAGCAATTGGACCTAGGGCGAACACGAATTCATTTTATATTACAAGTGTATAGCAATTACGTTAAGATTGCTGTGCTCTTGTGAAATCAGTCAAAACCCACTCTACATGTAATTTCAAGGCGCGTAAATGTGAAAACCGATGAGTAGTTGTGCAGTGTTCGACTGAAACAATCAACAACAAATGTCTGTAATGTTATTCAGGTCGGCTATCCACACAGCAGTCAAAGGAGCAGTAAAGGAGTAGACGTTTTAACCTCTCTATATTTCAACGCAAAAAAAAAAACGCGAGAGAGTCGGCGAGCAAAGCGAGCGAGAAGCGTGACGCACGGGGTTGTAAACAGTCTATCAAAAGAGAGAAAGTAGCATACTTGTTGTCTGAGCCGAGCCAGTTCAGCCGCGGCTGGATCAAGATTAACAATGGGCTTGTTCTTGATCTGTCTTGCTCTGTCAGCATATCGGAGGGTGTTAAGGGTTTCCTCAAAATTACTATCCGCAGGACTGACACAGGCTATCATCATCGTATTGCTGTTCCCTCCCAGGGAATCTGTGAAAAAAATGAAAGATAATAGGAACATGTGTAAAACACCTAACAACTCGCTAAAGGCTGGTTTTTCAGTAACGACGGAGTCGGATTCGTAATCAGAAGCGTTAGAGCGTTACGATCTAGTGAAAATCAAACTGACAGAGTCGTAAGCTAAAGCAGAGTTCCAATTCCGCTTTTGACACCATCGCTTATGATCCAGTTAAAACGCTGGATTGTCGGAGTAACAAGCAGAAAGAAAGTGCTCGGAGGGCCTAAGAGCGAGCATTTTGATTGGTCTTCGACAATTTAGCTTTCTCTGGATCATAAGCTACGGAGTCATAAGCAAAATCGGAAGAAAATGGAAACGTTATCACTCTTCCGACTCCGATTTCGCTTAGGACTCTGATTTTCGATTTTCCCTTGGTGGCCAGTTTCGTAAGACTCTGATTGCGACTGACGATTCCGTCACTAGGCTTTTTCTGCTGTAGGAAACCTAGAAATAATGGGCCATTTTGATTACAAATTGCTATATTAGACTACTGAAACTGTTAACAAGCATCTTTGGCTTTGGATGGCTTGGATGGAAATGGATTGCAACTTGAAAAATTAAGGCTAAACTTTTCAAGTTGTTTCCGAGGTTCATCAAAAAATCAATATTTATAGCTTTAATTTGATTTCTATCCGCAAATTAAGATCATACCTTCCTTTAGATGTTCAAAGATAATGTTTTTCATGGGTTAAGATAGCTAACACTAACTTCAGAACAGTTTAGACCAAAAATCTGTGAAATCGCCGTGACGTAGCCCCTTTAATGTGTGCAAACACAGCCTCGCACTTGACACGCGTTTAAATTTTTTGTTGAAGAAATTTTGTTGAAAAAAGTAGACACGAATTCAATTTTCCAAGCAGATAGAGAATTTCACGTGACAACAGACATCGTTTGTTTGTGTGCAAGTTACCTTGAAGAAGGCGCGTTAACTTTGAATCACGGTACGGGACATGAGCATTTGATTTTCTAAGTTCATCACTGAGAGCACTGATGACATTTCCCAGAGCCAGGAGGCCTTTGTTGATGTTAACACCTGTGAAAGGAAATACAGACTCACTGAGAAATCATATTTAGAAAAAAGAGAAGGAGGTTTTTATGCCGACTATTGTCGACCAAAACGCAAAGAAAACGCATCCCGCAGGTTTGGAGAATACCGCAATTCAAGATGAAAAATAATTACCAAAATATCGCATGAAAAATTGGCCAATACCGCAATACCGCAAACACCAATGCCCCCTTTCCTCTTAATTTTACCGAACCACAGTTTAGCTGACACTGTAAAACATGGCCAAAACCAAAAGAAAGGGTTTTTTTAATTGTTTCCGAATGTCATATGGGAGGCGCCTGTGATATTGGCAGTCCACACAAATTTTGGACACTATTAGGGGTGTTGTTTTCTTGAACAAGGCAAAGTAATAAAATTATTATACTTCTTATACTGTAGTGCCTCTTTTCTCTCAAGAAACTAGAGTCAAAACTTAATGGCAACTTTCAATAACGTGAACTCTGAAGTTCAAACCCCAACTAACAATTGAATTTTTTTTCACTGCAGTTAATCGTACAATGTAATTATGGCAACAGCCAAGAACTTTGAAAAACAGA
The DNA here is from genome assembly GCA_963693305.1 of Meandrina meandrites. NCBI lineage: Eukaryota > Metazoa > Cnidaria > Anthozoa > Scleractinia > Meandrinidae > Meandrina > Meandrina meandrites. The sequence goes on from OY855910.1 coordinate 7,457,660, forward strand.
AACAAACAAAGTGCATCGAAATCTACCAATTACAACTGACAGACACAACCTTTTGAGCCAGATGAAGTGAACTTCTGTTTCCTGTACCATCCACTTAGATTATCGATGGCAGCGAAAAGCATAAACCGTTGATTCAGCAGAGTTCGTGTGTTACTGAAAGTTACAGTAACCCAAGTTTTTTTAACAATTTCGAGATTACCTTCCTTAAAACGTTCGCCTTGAGCATGAGTCTTTTTAACCCTTTCTGAACCAGCAAGGTCTACTAGATGAAATTTTGCCTTTTTGAGTTCGCTCCTGTAAAAGAACGGTAAAGAGTTGCTATACATTCATTACTCAATCTATCTTTGTGTCTATTTTAGTTTTTTGGGTAAATCTCTCAATGTGTGAGGAAAACAGTGACATCAGAAAAGACGGCCTCTCCACTATTGTTCTTCACCTTTTTCAGCAAAAAACGTAATGGTCCAAAGTGTCAAAAAATATATATATTTCAGTGGACGGGTAGTGTTTTCAATCCATGTCCGTACCTTTTCATGGGCCCCACTTTTGTCTTGCTTTGGAAGAATGCAACACAAGAAATTGGTACATGTAGCTTAGTAGCTACATAAATTTGTAGCTGAATTTGAACTCTCAACCTTTTTACAATATTTTTATATGATCTATTGTATTTTCAATCCTACCCTTGCAGCTCCTTCTGCTCTAGGGTTATTGTAAATATGGCATGAGACCGGCTTGATCTGCTATTCATTGCAGTTGCCCCAGTTGCTCTAGAAGCTGACCCCTGCTCCAGACACCGCACCATGTCAGCCCCAGATGTCACAGTCACCTCTTGTAAACCAGCGATCTGTCAAAACATTTTTAATGTGCAGAATTAGCTTACAGCACAAAATGCATGAAAGCTGACATACTCAAAGCATTATCAAGATGGACAGTAAAAACTAAATGTTATTTTCATTGTACAAGTCATGTACATGCTTGCCAGAAAAATTGCATAAAATATTTATTTACATTGTAATAAGAAAATTATTGCCATGTGATTGTCAAAAAGACTTCCTGCTACAGGATGGCAAATCAAATTGCATTAAAAGTTCAAATGTGCTTTTTAATTACAAATATTTACACTGTATCTTATTAAGTCAATATGTAACGGAAGCTGCTACATGTATCCATCCATTGTAATCTCACCCGAACCACCCAACCAATACCAGACATCTGGCAGAGCACTGGGGAAATACCGCTTGAACAGAAAATATGTGAGGTAAGGTAATTAAAGTCTCCGTTCAAGCCTAGTGGCCTATCAGACCGGAGCTTATCCAAGTTTCAGTATTTCTACTCCCCCTGGATGGGATGCTAAGCCATCGCAAGGTTACCCCCGGCATAAATTCGCCAGAACCCATTTATAAACCTGGGTGGCAGAGAGAGGCACTGTGAGAGTGGCCAACAACACAACACAACGATCCCAGCCAGGGCTTGAACCCAGACCGTTCCATCTGTAGTTCATCCAGCAGACTAACCATAAGGCCATTGCACATCCAAAAATAGAAATGTATTATGTAAGTTATTAATAAGTTATTCTTATTTTGAGATATCAAATTTACTGGATTTAACACCACCCTTGATTAAATGCACAGATGAAAGCAAAATTACCAATAAACACCACCCTTAAAATGCTGCACCCAATCAGAAGAATGCAGCATTTATTTGAGGACTATGTAGAAAAACAAGTACATGTGTCCTGTCCCATATTCTCCAAGGCTCCTGTTGGCTTGAATAGGTTAACAGTCTGATTTGCTTTCGAATGATGGTGGCTCTCATGGCAATGATAACACAATGTATACTTTTAGTCTGCAGTCTGCATGTACAGTCTGCAAATGTTGTCAGACACCGCTGCCAAATAATTGATATCATGATCATAATTATATACATGTATTCACTGTACATACCTTGATTCCACCATCGTGGCTTTCTCTTATGGCTATTTTAGATTCTTCTGGTGAACAGGGATTCAGTAGGTCATGAATCTCTTCATTGTGAATCTACAAATCAAAAGTACAGTCAAAATTTTCACCAAGGAAATCAGGAGATTGACATTCGATACCTCTAATACGTATAACAAGTATACAGGGTTCGTACAAAAAATCACAACCATTTTTCCAGGACTTTTCAAGGACCATTCAAGGACCAAATTGAATTTTCAAGGACCACCTGCGAGGAATGTAATTTGACAGACGGTACATGTATAAATGCACATTCCCAGTCCAAGCTAACAAGTTTCTAAGGCTCCAAGTGTTTGCTCCATCGTCTTCTCTACATTTTTTCAGTTCACTTGTCTTCTCTTTATTGGCGGCTTTCACACTCGGGTTTTTAAGTATTTGAAGTTGCTTTACACAGGAAAAGAATGCCAAAGCCTATGCAAAGCAATATGCTTTGGACCCCAATAAAGACTAAATTGAAGAAAATTCAAGAACTTTTCAAGGACTTACACAGAAATTCAAGGACTTTTCAAGGAAAAATGGAATTCAAGGACTTTTCAAGGACTCCCTCTAAACTTCAAGGACTTTTCAAGACTGTGCGAACCCTGGTATAACATTTTTATAGGTGTTTAATTTAATTTATAATTATTGCAAGAGGCCTAACAAGCCTTGATTTTTTAGTATAAATAAAGTATCGAATAAAGTATTGATCTAGTGTCCTTCTGGGAAAAAGCCTTGCCATATCTTTACATGTAAAGATCTTTCAAAATCTTTAAAACACCTGCCAAAAATCCTTAAGGTTAGGATTTTTACAAGGATCCTTCACGATCAGGATCTTACAAAAACCTTTAAAATCCTGCAATGTAGATCTGAATACATGAACACATCTTTAAGGAAAAACTCTGACGTCCATTTGAGAAGTACTAGAAATTGTAATTTAAATTTATTATGCCCCTCTCACAGAAACGCCTCGGAGGGAGGACGCACTTTCGCCGTCAGAACTATTAAAGATTGGAACAGTTTACCCCGGTCTTTAAAAACAGAGAAGTCCGTTAAATCGTTTAAGGCTAAATTATGTGATACTATTCTTAACTCTCAGAAAACTAATGGAAAAAGAATTTTTTAACTCTTATTATTCGTAGTATGTTTGAAATTCTAAGTCCAGTTATTATTTGTAACCATTTTTAATAGTAACTTAATTAAGTATTTTATTGTAAATAATATCGTATTTTAGCACTTTATTGTAAATAATATATTTTTAGCATTCTAATTATTTTAAGCTGAGGGCCCCAAGTTTATCAGTAACTTAAGTTACTGTCACGGGTCACCCTCATTAAATAAAGTCTGTCACTTCACTTCACTTCAATTAAGGATCAAAGCAAAGATTCTTGCTGCTTAATAGGGATTATAAAAGGAACATTTGCAAGATGGTTGGGGATCTTTCTAGGTAACTGTACATGTACCTATTCTTACTGCAAAGATCTCAGTCAATCAACTCAAGGTCATACATACATGTAATAACAGAATGATGTAGGAGCGATATAAATGTAGCTAGTCATATTGCAGATTCATTTCATATAACACAGCATACCTCTAAAAACGAAGCTTTTAACAGGAAAGTCGTTGTGTCTTTTCTCTGATCAATCCAGTCAAACACAGTTTGGATCAGCCGTGGAATGACTCCCCTTTCCTCGGTCGAAGCTTCGTTGCACATGGTGAAGGCTGTGCCCATTGAATAAGTCTTTCCTGATCCAGTTTGACCATACGCAAGAACTGTGGCATTGTAGCCCTTAAAAAATCCTTCGAGCAGCGGAATCACGGTCTCACTGTAAAGTTCCTCTTGCTTGCTTGTAGTTCCGAACACATAATCGTACGTAAACGATTTGTCGTCGCCGATAACAACTTGAGCATTCCCTGGTACACAACGGATACATTCTTGACATCCATCGCCGGTCTCTTTTGGAACTAGAGGTCTGATTCGCAACGCTACACGAACTGGAATGGTCTTTTCCTTTTCCTCTGGCATGATGTTTTTTACCGATCAGCTATGAGAAGCAGTGAGAAGGAAAAGATGAGATTCGAACGGCGAAATTATGTGTATTTTGATCTCTTGAAATAACCGCCAAATTCCATTCCTACCCAGAATTCAACGAGCGCAGAAGAAGCCAGCGGTCGTTGCCATTAGCATGAGGCCCAGTGCTACCGCGGTTTTCCCAGAAAGGGGGAAATCAAAACATGGTGGACGTTGGTAGAGCTATCGCTGTACATCACTGAAATCTGTTGCAGTAAAAAGGTATTTTCTCTTTATGTAGTTATTCATAAGATTCTGCTGTATTTGTTCTGTTGCTGTGTTGTCTTAAAACTTGCAGAGTACGTTTATATGTCACGAGATTTTGATTTTTCATTGAGGACTGTACTAAGTGCTTCCGATTTTTGATGTGACGTTCACCCGGCGTATCTGCTGTGGTTCAATTTCATCCTTGGTTCTAATCTTATTTTTCTTTGTTTTAAATTCATTATCATAAACTAACATACCCAAAAACAAAGGAAAACAAAATTTGAACCAAGGATAAAATTGAACCACAACATATCCTGGTATCCAATCGAACGTTCGGTAATCGAACCCAATCGAACACCAATCGTTCGATTTTCTTCGAATGATTCGATTGGTTTTCGATAATCGAACTCACAGCAAAATATTTTGCTCGATTATCAAACTTGTTCGATTGGGCTCGATTGAATTTTGGATAAATTTTGTTCGATTAGATACGCTGGGCATTCGTGATAAGCTCACAGACCTGGTAACATTCCTGTGATTTAAAATGTAGGTAGTATACATAATTTGATTTTGTATTTACCGATGGGAAGTGATTCATCAGTGATTAATTGAGTTAGCTTGGTCTGTTTTTGAGTTTATGTTCCCTGTCGTCAAACAAGTTTCCTTATCGAATTCCTTAGCGAATTAGTGACAATTTATCAACGATCTCTGCACATGACTGTGGGAAACGAAATATTACCACCTCTCGATACATAACAACAACTTTTAATTCTTCCCGTAACATTAACATAGCTTGCAGTCAGCCTTGGTTGGCTCACTGAATTCAACCTACATAACCTTGACTGCCATATTATAAATTATTTCAGGAACATGTTTGTTCCAACTGTTCAGAATATTCATTTAACTTGAACATCTTTATCAAAAGTTTCCTTTCTTCTCAGATTTAAAAGAGACATTGGGTACCCTACATCACTAAACTCCCAGAGCCAATACCATACAGCTCTAATAATTCTACTTCTATCCCTTACAGATTTCCTCCTTCCACTGAACCACCCGCCATACCTTCATCTCATCCTATGGCTTCTTCCGGAGTCCCACCCCCTATACCTGGCAGGAGACCTCCACCCTCTGGGCCTCCTCCTATTCCATCCAGAGTTGATCTTGGTGAGGCACCAGTGCAAGCTGTCAGTGCCATTAAAGAGCAAAGCATGGAAGAATTACCAAAGAAAGGATCCCCAAAACTTAAGTATGATGAAATATCATTCTTATTTGTTCTCCATTCAATTACTTTTTATATACATGTTCTAATTAGCCCCTATTCTAATAAACTCCTTTTATTCAACAACTGTAATAATTGCATCTCTCTTCCAGCAATGCCTCTAAGAATGATAAATTTAGTTTATTGTTAAGTTAAGAATGATTAATTACTACTTCTGCTAACAGATACTTCTTGAGCTCCCTTAAGCAGGCACTTAGTAATGGCCTCAGCAAAATACAAACACTACACTTTTAACCTCCTAAAAGCAGATACCTCTCCTAAGTCTCCTAAAACTTTTGTTTCTACAATTAATACCACCTACAACTGTCAAAACTTGTAAAATCACACAAAGTAGCTGACTTATCTCCTTTGTCGCTGTTTACTGACTAAATCCATTTTTCCTAACAGTTTAACGACTAAATGGCATTTTTTAGCTGTTTACTACTAGAGATGTACCCCATTTACACCCTCTTGTAATTAAGGCTCAAGCATATAGTGGCCCATTATAGTGGCTCATTAGGCCAGTTGTAGTAGTAGCATGAAGCAACCTGAGGAGTATTTCTTCTCCTCTCTGGATGTTTGCTAGTCCATCACAGCATCCCCCCCCCCCCCCCCCCCCACCTGCCTTTCCCACCCAGCACCCAGCATTTGAAAATTATCAGTACCCATTTATACACTGGGCCACTGTTGTTCAAAGGGTGAATAATGTTACCCACAAGGTAATGAAATCACCATTGTTTTGCCAACGCTTATCCACTGGAATGAGATTTATCTGATGGATAGCATCATCCATCTTTTGAACAAACGGGCCCTGGGTGGCAGGAAAGAGTGAAGTGTCTCGCCAAAGAACACAACGCAATGACCTTACCATGCCTCCCACTTCAGACATGTACAGCTGTAGAAATTGGAGTTTACTGCTTAGTCCCTTCATAATTGAAACAGGCCTTTCCCTCTACTTAGCAAAATATAACTTTGAAGGTGATATGTGATCTTCGCAGTGAATTTCCAATTTAAGCAATTGGAATGAAGAAGCCTGAAAAAAATCAGGGCTTCACCAGGATTCGAACCCGTGACCTCCGCGATACCGGTGCGATGCTCTACCAACTGAGCTATGAAGCCACACATTGGGAGCGAGGTCAATTGTGAGTTCTTATTTTCCCGTGAAAGGAGTGAAATCACGTGTAGTATATGAAATGATTCATATATGAACTGCGGATATATATATATGAAGGTGATATGTGATCTTCGCAGTGAATTTCCAATTTAAGCAATTGGAATGAAGAAGCCTGAAAAAAATCAGGGCTTCAACGGGATTCGAACCCGTGACCTCCGCGATACCGGTGCGATGCTCTACCAACTGAGCTAAATTGGATTAATTCACTGCGAAGATCACATATCACCTTCATATATATATCCGCAGTTCATATATGAATCATTTCATATACTACACGTGATTTCACTCCTTTCACGGGAAAATAAGAACTCACAATTGACCTCGCTCCCAATGTGTGGCTTCATAACTCAGTTGGTAGAGCATCGCACCGGTATTGCGGAGGTCATGGGTTCGAATCCCGTTGAAGCGCTGATTTTTTTCAGGCTTCTTCATTCCAATTGCTTAAATTGGAAATTCACTGCAAAGATCACATATCACCTTCATATATATATATCCGCAGTTCATATATGAATCATTTCATATACTACACGTCAAAATATAACTTTCTTTCTCAGGACTAAAGGAAGACCCGAAATAAGTATAGTATCAGCAAGACCGATGGATTCCACAGGAATTATACCTCCTCCATCAGTTTCCAGTCCACCTGCAACAGCACCTGAGACGCCTAAAGTCCCTCAAAAGCCGAGCCGAAAGCCGAAGGGCCGTGAACCGCCACCTAGACCCAAAACCCGCCCAGTGAGTGAGCTCACACTTGGAACAGATGGTCAGGATGTGGGACTGGCGAGTGGGGAGGAAGAAAAAGGGGAAAGAGAGGCGGAAGAGGATACAAGCGAATCCAAGGTGCTGAAAGAAGGGGCTGCGTCAAGGAGTGCCAGACCAGTTGCTCCAGCACGGAAGCTACCAGAGGACAAATGTGAGGCTAGCGATGTTTCTGCGGAGAAGAACGACTTGAGTCCTGAAGATAAATCGGAATTAACTCAAGGAGCGGAGCTGGAGATGATGAAAGACGATCATTCTGTGAGGAAGCCTGCTGCAAAGCCAACTGTCATCAGAGCAAAGCCCAGAGATAGCAAACAGAATGAGCCAAAGCCTTCTGCTGAGGTTGAAGGGGCGAAAGAAACGAAGCCAGACAGCAATGGTACTCCAGTTGAAAATGCAGCTACAGGAAAGAAGGTAAAACCCACAGTGATTATCGCTGCTAAACCGCGTAAGAAGAAGGAATTGGAGACAGAGGAGCAAAGAGGAGGAAAGGATGAAGGAAAGGAACCAAGCAATGAAAACCCAAAACCCGTCATAACCAGTCAGGGAGGAAAACCTCCTCCCCCCGCCAAGAAACCCAAACCACCTGTCAAAGCGAAACCTTCTAACACGTTGGAAAGAATAAGTAAGCCACCAACAGAGGAAAACAAGCAGGATAGTACAGCAGCTCCAAAACCAAAGGTGAGACCAACTGTGATAATAGCAGCGAAGCCTCCCAAGATGAGCAACGTAGCAAAGCCTGATGAGGAAACTTCCGAGAAGAAGGAAGACGATCAACCCCAAGTGAAACCATCAGCAGCCGCTGCGCCTGAAGAGGCGATACAAGGGGCACATGGCGAAGAAGAAACAGCCCCCGTCCCAGCAGTGAAACCGAAGCGTGTACCTACCGTCATTAGAGCGGCACCCCGCCCTGATGCACAGGACACTGGCGAGGAACAGAAACCGCCCAAGAGGCCGCAGAGAGGACCGAGCATAAAGGCACCTCCGAGGCGACCAGTTAGCGCTCCTGCCGAAGGCAATAAAGAGGAAGAAAAACCCGCAGTAGATGATCAAGACAAACCAAGAACGGGTGTCTCTGAACAGGTTGTGGAAAACGAAAAAGAAAAAACACCAAAACCTCCGCGACCAGTGAGTATACCTGGAGTTAAGGACAACGAAATATTGAAAGATGCAAAGAAACTAAACCAAAAAGGATCTCCAGTGGAAGAGTCAGGGGCTCTGACCAGAAAAGGCTCAAGGAAAAGACCTCCTCCTCCCAGACCTCCCACGGCAGAGCCTGCCAGTGAGAAAGGGGATTTGAGCCCAGAGACACACGATAAAAAGCAAGACCCGGATGAAAAATCCAAGGGGAAAACCAGGCCTCCTCCGCCCAGACCTCCCACGATAGAACCTGCCAGTGAGAAAGGGGATTTGAGCCCAGAGACACACGATAAAAAGCAAGACTTGGATGAAAAGTCCAAAGGGAAAACCAGACCTCCTCCGCCCAGACCTCCCGCGGTGGATAATGCTTGTGACAAATTGGTCTCGACGCAAGAGGCACGTGATAAGGCTGTAACGCAAGACCCGAATGAAAAATCAAAAAAGATAAACAGACCACCCAGGCCGTCTTCTAGAGTATTAGACGAGAAACATTCGAAACACTCTCACATAGAAACAGAGGAAAGTCACACGCGAGAGAAAACCAAACCTGTTAGACCTGCTCCAGTAGGACCCAACGAATCAAACGTCACGAGGAAAAATGTACATGTATCAGAGACGCGAACAGTGGGACAGTCGTCAGCTGACGATCACGTGCAAGAAACGTCGCATGCACGTGATTCTGCTCCAGGGGTTGGTCACTCTTCTGCTGAAGTTCACGAAAAGGAAAAGAGTGAAAAGGCTTCGTCAAAGGCCAAACCGAAACCAGCCCGACCGGCTCCATCTTCAACATCCTCGACAAAGAACAAGCCACACAAACCATCAGCGCCTGCAGCAAAGTAAGTGGTATTTATGGTCTGTTGTCGGTTTAAGACATTTTCTTAGAATCTGCGTCATTGGATAAAATTGGTCACGAGGTATATCTCTGCCGTAGCAAAAAGGATATGTATGCATGTGTGTATATATATGACTCATCACATGGTGACGCACACGCAGACCCGCAAAACTAGCATGCCACAATATCGAACCATCTAGGGTTCAGAACTCTCGGGAATTTATAGGAGAAAGTCTTCTTAAGGGGAGTTCTTCTTAACGACCAATTTGTAGCTAAGCAAGGTTTCTAACCGTCACATTTTGGAAACTAGACCACCTGCGGAAGTGAGTTCCAAATCGCGCATATTTGACAAGTCACGTGATCAGACTAGAAATAAACCTAAAACTAAAAGAGCATTTAAAGCTGAAAATTAAAATCACTGCTAATAGATAAAGAACGTTCACATTCTTAATACTTCTTTTTTTTATGAAATTCGCAGTTATGACGGAATAGTCGTGAACCCGTATTTTGAGACTTTCGTCAGTAGCTGTCATTCAAGATAAGTTCTGGTCGTGGTTTTCGTCGTCTTATATCGTATTAAATGTATTTTTCTTTTCAGGGCCACTAAGAAAGCAAAGGAAAAGACCGCACCATTGCAAATATCATCAGTTTGTGAGACATACATTGAGCCCTCCGCCATTGCCCTGTATGATTACGAGCCAACTGCAATAGATGACCTGTCTTTTAATGTAGGTGACGCTCATATAATTGTTTCGCTTTCATAATTTGTACGCGTTGTGGGGGTGGGAGTGAGGTGAGGGCTTGTAGTCCTCGTGCCTTTTACTCAGCTATGAATTTTAGTTGTTGTTATGGTGTTTGTACGTAAAATTGTCCTGCGTAGCAAGCGTTCCCGTAGACTGCCGGCAACACAGGCTTGCAAAAAGTTTACAGAGCTCAAAAGTTGTTTCAAAACCCCCACAAAAAATAGAGAGCTTAATTAAGAGTTGAGAAAGGTTAGAAATTGCGCGCCCATAAAGGTGACACGCTCGTGACTTGAGTCAATTAATTTTAACAATCACTCAGATAAGCGATCGAAATGAGACTAGAAATGTGAATGTCTTCAGTATTTGTAGTCCACGATTGTTAATATTTTGTCGTTTCTGTTCGCCAACAGGCAGGAGATGAAATAACGCTTGTAAAAAAGATAGATGATGAGTGGTACGTCGGTCGTCTTGGTGACCAGGAAGGAATGTTTCCGGTGAAGTTTGTGGAAATCATTGAGGATCTTCCTCAACAAACGGAGCCTGAACCACAGGTATGCTTCACAGAATTTTCCTTTCTTCTTACGTTTTACTTTCAATTAATCAAAGGTCGTTTATCAGATTCTGTTCGTAGATCACTTGCTCCGGGGTTTATATTTCGTGTGATTCTTTCTCTTTAGTTCTTGTGAAATGCAGCGAAATGCTGCGATACATTGTTGCCGCGAGTTCAAAGAGGTGTCGAACATGTTCGAAACCTCTGCGATATTTCTGAGACAAATCGCACTGAAATTGCCACCAGTTTACACTTGGCTTTCTCTACAAGGGGGGAAAGGAGTTAGAGAGCCTGGGATTGATGTTGTTCAAAGCCGTTCTATTTTTCAACGCAAAAGAACTCGACAAAACAGCGATTGCGAAGCACGAAGGAGTGGGGGAATGGGCGCTCCTCCCCCTTCGTGCCTCGTTTTGTGCTGGCGTGCAGTTTTCTCGCCATTTTCTTACATTCAGCGATCGAGGAAATATATCAAAAAATAAAGGGCTGTGAACAGAAGTCCTGACGTGTTCTGCGTTAGTAGTTACACTCACGGCTTAAGGTTTGAGCTTGAAAAAACGGTTATCGGTTTTTGTCAATAAGCAATGCTCTAGTGCTTAGTTGGTTTCTGTGTATTGTTTTCACCATTCCACGCTGATATTTTATCGTTACGTTTGTATTACTTCCCACAGCCCGTTGCAGCGCCTGAAAGTTCCCCATTTGACGTGATGTCATTGTACGATTTCCATGGAAACCAACAAGATGGTGAGCTAGTCTTTGTGGCGGGAGAAATTGTCCACGTGATTGAAAAGATCAACGTCGATTGGCTAAGAGGGGAATACCGCGGACGGACTGGGACCTTTCCATGTAGTTTCGTTGACATTAGCACAGAACTCATCAATAGATTACCTCAAAGCGAACAAAGTGCGACAGTTCCCAAAAATGACGAAGGAAAATCTTCTGATTCAGGGCTTGACTTGCACTGTAAGGCGATGTTTGATTACAGCAGTGACGTGCCGGATGATCTCAGTTTTCACGCGGGAGATGTCATCAAAGTCAAGAAGAAAATAAGCGAAGAGTGGTTTGAAGGCGAAATTAATGGACGAGTGGGAATGTTTCCGGCGGCTTATGTGGAAATTGTCAAAGATATGCCAAAGGAAAGGGCACAACCAGGTAAATCACGGCAACCTGTTTTGCAGACGTAGCTACAAATAACACAACGACTGGAAATCTAAATTAAAAACATTATAAGCGGAGCTCCTGGGCGCGCCCAAAGGCGCCCGCAAGCGAAGTCCCATACCTAAGACGATTTCCATCGAGCTGACAAATTTGTTTCTCACGTGATTGTTTGTCCGTACGTACGTCCGTACGCCACTAACTTTTACTGCCAGTATTTTGTTTTTGTTTGCAATACGCGATAACTCGAAATCTTAGAGTTGTTGTTGTTATTTAGAAGTCGGCACCGCACTTAAAGTGCCTCTGAAGTGAAAATTGTTTTTGTTTAGTTATAATATTTACCTTTCGAAAAACACGATTCCAAAGTTTGAAACGTCTAGCTTTAAAACTAACGATTTTACAAGCGCTCAAAGTTGTGCTATTTTACCCTCAAAAATGGTCAGGGGAATGGGTCGAGTTTAATCCAAAAATACCAGGCCGTGACGTCACTTTGGTGCCTCACATTTGTTTACACAGTCAGAGTTTCTTGCATCCAATGATTATTTTCAGTACGAAAAGATGTCGAGCGATACAGAAATGAGCGAAATTTCAGAAATATCTAGCAGCCCCGAAGACGAAGAAACCAGGCCATTGTAAGATCTGACTGAGGCACCAAAGTGACGTCAGAGGTTATTATCACGTGGTATTTTGACCGCGCGATTCAAAGACCATTTTTGAGGTCAAAATGGCACAACTTTGAGCGCTTATAAAATCGTTAGTTTGTACGCTAGACGTTTCAAACTTTGGAATCTTGTTTTTCAAAAGGTAAATATCATAACTAGATAAAAACAATTTTCACTTCACAGGCACTTTAAGAGATAAACGATTGCGGAGCTCCGCTTTTAGCCTTGGCAAAACCACGGGGCTTAAAGCGCCCTGCCAAAACCCATTTTCATCAAACGCAAAGTAAACCAGGCTCGGGCTAAGCGAGGACGTGAATTTGCAGGAGTTTAAGTTCTCGCGGGCTCGGCGAATGTCGTGTACTTTGACCACGATTAAAGGTGTCCAAAATTTGTTTTGAAAGTTGTCGAGTTTTCTCCTGTCGGCCCATGCTCGTTTACAAGTTGAGGAAACCTCTTGTGCAACTTTCATCCTTAGCTATCGGTTAGTGTTTTTCTCTTCTACCCCCCGGGCTTTAAAGAAATTGGAATAAAGGCATATAGTGCCTTATTGCCCAAACGAATTGGCGCTGTGATTCCATTCGGTTTCAGTCTTACCACAATCATTGCATCAGAAGAGTGTCTTATTAAGTAACTGGTTAACTGAATCATTTAATATGCTTTTTTCTTTCTGTCAGATGAGGCCGCAAGACATCGTGTGGTGGAGTACGGTACCACGTTGTATGACTTTACCGGCACAGCAGCTGACGAATTGTCGTTCAAGAAAGGAGACAGAATAGAAATCACAGAAAGAGTTAGCGACGACTGGCTGAGAGGGAAACTACAAAGTGGAAGGGAGGGAATGTTGCCTCGGGCTTTCGTTCAGCTTTCCAAAGCGGAATCAGGTACGAAGAAAACATTAGGAGCCCTTAAAATACCGCAACGTCGAATTTCAAACCAAAAAGGTTTCGGCACACGGTCACCCCTTCCCTCTCTGTCACTTTTTTCCAAGAGTACCCCTACCTTCTCCCCCCCCCCCCCCCCCTCCCCGTCCCACCTCCGATAAGAGTTGACTCGTGGTAGCGGCCGCAGCTGCCTGCGGTATACCTAATAATGCTGTGCACCGAAGTAATTATCTGTTATAACTACTGACCCTCCTAAAACCCTATTTATCTCTCTCTGCATTATATCGACGATTTCAGCCGCTTCCACGTTGATGTTTTGGTGCATGGCTGCAATCATGGATATATTGCAGAGAGCGAACAATAGGATTTTAGGAGGGTCAGTAGTTATTTACAACTACAGACGTGGCTGCAATTTGACAATTTGATCTCTTCTCCTTCTCCTTTGTCACACTTCAAATCACGTCCCCCACATCAAAAATGTCTTTATTCTGCGTACTGTTTCTATTCCTTTAGAGCGTGATCTCCAATCTGTTACAAAGAAACAGACACCGAAGGCCAAGGCTTTGTTTGACTTTGATGGAGAATTTGAAGATGAGCTGTCTTTCAGGGTAAGTGTAAACTGTTTATTGTTCTTTGTTAGTTGTCGAGTGTTAGAATGATTTCAATAGCTTATCAACATGCTAGACTTGCCTACAAGTCGAGCTCACAGAGCGCGAGAGTGAGTAGGAAGCGAGAAGCGAACGACTGTTTAGAAATTCTAATAAACGTGCCTACGTCCTAGGCAATTCAAAAATAATAGTTCCATTTTGTACAACAGTGTGCCACAAATTCCAGGAACTCATTAGGAAAAGAAAATGGCTAACGATGGCGAGGATGGAGATGGATTACAATATGGACAAACTCTGAAAACGCGGGGCTCGGGATTCCTTGACTGATTTCATTTTATTTGGGTTTGAAACCGTTTCTTTTTTTTTACATAAAAAAACGAAAGGTAAAGAAAAGTAATTTTGTACATCATGATGACAATGTATTGACATGGGCCTTTAAAGTTAAGTGTAGTAAACACAGTTTTCATTCCATGAATTAAGTGAACTTTTGAGAGCTTTTCCAATTTCAACTTGTGTGTGTTTTGTTTCAGACGGGTGACGTCATTGTCTTGCTGAAGCGTGTTAATGATGAGTGGTTCCAAGGTGAAATAAACAAAAGAGTCGGTCGATTTCCTGCAGCGTTTGTCGAAGTTGTGACACCACTATCTTGAGCTGGCTTTGAAGTCGAAAGAAAACCCAAAACAAATAGTTTCCAATTAGCTGTGCGTAGCTTGCGGATTAGTTGACGCGCCATGGCAAAACACGCGGTCGGCGAAGCCACGGGAGGAATGGGGAGAGGGGAATCATTCCTATTTTCTCGCAGCTTTGTCGTATATTGGGTCTGTGGATAACTTAGAACTAAACCACTGGAACAGTCTTCAGTAGATTTGTGGTTGGAAAGTTGTATGAGTATTATAGATCACAGTGCTCAGGCTTCACACAAATTGACCTTGTCGCAGTCTTAACCGCAATTTCGCAGGTGGGCAAACATTGAAAATTACAGTGATTTTATGGAAATCTGTTGATAATATTTTCGCCAAAATATAGCCTGTGAGCACGTTCTTTTAGGGATAGGGTTAGGTTTAGGGTTAGGGTTCTCTCAGAAACTCAGAAACAGGTTGCTTACTTACACCCGACAGGCAGCAAAATAGTTCAGTTGTTGAGTGAGTTGGAATAAGGTAAACACCATGCAAATGATTTCTCCAAATAATTTGTCTTAAAGTTTTACCTCCGCTCCGCCATCGTAGGCAGTAAATTTACGAATGCAAGGAAATGTTGAGATTCAGCTACAGTGTTTACGGGAAGTCCAAGAATCGTTGTGAAATTATATTCTCGTGGAAAAAGGAAAAGAAAAGAAAAAATTGTTCTGGTAGAAAAAAACTGACATCGGATTCCCATATGTTTGCCTACCTCTTTTCTACCTAGCATTGCTTTGACAAGTAATTTTTTATTATAGTAACTATATTAAACCGTTATTCTGAAATGCGCGACCCCGCCCCTTAAGGCTGACAGGATTATCAAAAGCATATTTTTTAAGAAAAAAGCAATTTTTTAAATAAGTTTAAAAAAAATTAAGTTGTGTATCAACTGAGTATATTGTCAAGCAATTCTTAACAAATTGTGATGTATGATGTATCAAGCAATTGAATATTAGCGCTCGGTTGTGAGGAAATTGGATGTAATTATAACAAAAGTAATGGAAAATGAAAATCTTTATTAAACCAACATATTTTTGTAATTTGTTGTCCTCTCTAGCGCAAACGCTACTTTTCACCTTTCTCGTCCTCGGCTGTAGTTTTATTTTTGTTTTGTTTTGTTTTTTTTGTCTCTTTACCCGTTCAGGAAACAAAGTGCTGAAAGGCGGGCGGGCGAAGGAAAACAAATGGCGGACATAAGGGTCAGGGTTAAAAAAAGGAACGTATCATTAATTAGCCATTAAAAGCTTGTAAGTATCCAGCGTTGTTAGGGTGGATACTACAAGCGCAACCCTATAAAAGATACCTTGATGGATAAAAACATTGGAGTTCCCTTCTGAGCATCCTACGTGATATCAAAGCCAAAATCTGCAATTAACACCCTAGACTTTCAAAAAATCGTTTGCTTCTTGTTACCGGTTTGGCATTTAGACCCCGGCGTTTGCTTTCGCGCTTCGCGTTCTGTGACGACGACGAGCATCCCCCTTCAGTCACACGGGAGTCTTCCCCACCGACCCCACCGGGAACGAATCATTACGCAGTGATAAGCCGGCGGCAGGTGATGTGCGCAATACGATCGCAAAGCAAACTGGCATATGTTTCGGTTTGAACTCATTTGCTCGTGACTCGCTTGTTTTCCAGACGTTTGATTAGTTGAGGAAAAAACGGCGAGTGAAAAAACAGCGGAGGGTAGTTGAGGAAACCCCGGAAGCTAAAAGGGTAGCACGTGACCTCCTTTCTGTAATATAAAGAGTGTTATGCACATCGGATTGACCCGAACATCGATGCTTGTGCGAATCATGATTGGAATTCTATTTCTGCGGACTAGTCAGATTTAATGATTTCTTCCAACCTGAAGGATGGAGGGGTCGGGGGGACAATGGAAAACAACAACAACAAAAAAGAACGTAGAGTATCGCGTCGGAGAACCAGGAACTAGGCTTCTACATATTATGCTCGGCAACTTTTTGGCACGGTTTGACGTTTGGAGCAATTTGTTACAACAAGCATTGTCTTCGGTGAAAGCGTGATTTATAAAATTTTGAGTTTTTAGAACATAAATGACAGCTTACATCACTGATTGAGACTACGTTTACATAAAAAGAGGATCTTGTGTGTCTTGTTCTATTAAATGTGAACTGACGAGATCAGTTCCTGATCCTACGTGCAAACAATTAAGCACAATTTTGAGCTTCAATTCAACTCAGGGAGCTCTAGAAGCTTCCGAAAACCATGAAAATGCAGCCCGTGAGAAGCAACTTTCCATTTACGAGCAACTTTTGAGCATTTTTTTAGAGCAAAATTTCACCATTTTCGTAGCACAACGTTGTAGCTAGGCGCGGCAAACCAAAACGAGCCAAAAAATAAAATTTTCTTCTGAACCTTCTGAATAAACAGCGAAAAAATTCAGGAGGAGGTTCTATTTTTCTTGATTTTACTTCGCGGATCGGAAATCGATGGACTCTGCCGGGGAAGAGATGGGGACGAGAATGACTCCGGAAAATTTCGCGCACGAAAGACTGGGTCCCAGTGATGTAAGCGTGGAGGATCATGGTCATTCGAATCTGAAATTGTGAGTGTTTGTGACTGTTGACTAGGAGGCGAACATGGCCTCAAAATTTGATGATACCCAGCTCTCTTTGCTCAAGCAGTTCGTGTACTTGTGTAAAGAAAAGCCGGAACTGCTTCATGCTCCTCAACTGAAGTTTTTCAAAGACTGGCTTGAGAGGTAGGCTTGGTTTAAGGTGATGTCACGAAATGGATCTCTGCACGTGCGAAATCAAAAGCTTTCGATTTGTACAATGTAGTATTCTAAGTTGACATTTTTATATTGTACCATTTACCTAAAATCCTCCACGGTTGCTAGTTCAAGACTCAAATAAATAAATTCTGTCATCATGATTTTTTTAATTATTATTTTTATTCTTCGATGGTCAGCTGTCGAAACTGGCTGCACGCCATTTATAGCGAAATGCAATCGAATTTCACTTTTCAGTCAAGAAGTACAAAATTTATTTTGTACATCTTTTTGAAACTGTTTGTAAATTCAATGTTTATTTTTTGGGGTCGATTTTTTGTGTCAGATAACTTTAGCTAATTCCCTGTCTCGAGTTCATACAGGAAAGTCTCCTTGAAATTTGCCCGCCAGAGACGGAAGTACAACGAGTGATTAGTACTCTCCCTTTTAAAATTCTTATGGTTTATATCACAATTCTCCTGCTTGTTTATCATATACTTCGTATTATTATTCTGGGTAGAAAGACATTACTACACTGTAGCAGGGCTATATTTTATTATTTCATGCTTGAAGTGACGTTAAACACGGAGCGATCCTATATAACGAGGCTGAACTGTTCAGCCTGCCAATCCCTGCCAATCACAAATTCCAATGAGACGATTTCATTGGTTGGGAAATGCAATCAACTGGCTTTTGGTGTGGCGTGATCCAGACTGATCTCGTTTTCTACACTAAAAATAGATTCAAAGCAGTACAAGAAATAGCATCAAGATTCTCGTGTATAAAATTCTCTGTTTTGTTGTTTGGGTGCAAACAATCGAAAGCGAGGTTCAGAAATAGTGAAAGATACCTGTAGCTATCAGTCACTGTTCTGCGAAATCACGGAATTTCCTGCCCGCAAGCGACCTGAGCTTAGCGCCGATACTGAATACAATTACATTGGATAAATGTGTTTCAAGTAAACAAATAAATATTTATAAATTCATTTTCTGAAATCTTAATCCGCTTATTGCTGAAAAATTATGTTTAAGTCAAGGATATGCCACATAAAAGCTAGCCAAAGAGCAAACGAAACTTGTAGCTTTGAATTTTATCGCTTCAAAATTGAATTTGGTGATTGTTCCCGTTTCACGATAGTATAACAAGAACGTTTGTAAAGAGCGTAGCTCCTAGTTCGCCAAATTTCGAAATGTAGAGATTTTTTCCAAAGCATTGTTATCTTTGTTGTTTGAATCCTTGACCCATAAAAACAAAATACTGAAACGATTGTCACTGATGTGTTCAGCATTATCTGTTTGAGCTTTCATGTCGTAACAGTGTTTGTGCGTGGTGGACATCAATTTTGAATTTTCAGGATTATTGCATAAATTCTGTTTAAATTTTCTTTTTGCTTGTATCGGGAAAGAATTATTGGTAGTTTATATTGTATATTAGCTTGTTAATTCCATATAAATGAACTGGGAACGCATTTAAAAAGCAAAATTTGCAGAGCTGTTCTCGCTCACGACCGTTACTCTGACATGACCTTTTAAAATTGAAGCCAACAAAGTGCTAGACAGGGCATTTTTATAGGCTCGCTCCGTGTTTAAGCAGACGGGAGAAATATACGCTTAGCCGGGTACTGTTACTAGAAAGTTTTCATTCCTCTCCCAGGGAATTTTTTGTGGGGTTTGAACCCCCCCCCCCCCCCCAGTCTCCACCCCCACCCTCTGGAAATTTTCCAGGCTAGCTTGACACAGGGTTTTAAACCAACTCTCTACCCCCCCCCCCCCCCCCCCCCTGGAATTTACAGTGATTTTCATTGGGATGGGGTGAACTGGGTATGGTGGAACTGCACAATTTCATTGTCATGGGTCCTATGTAAAATTAGACTGGGATCTTGAGGTTTTTATTGGCAGATACTTAACAAGAGGCAAAGGCCCAAGGTAACCAGGAAAGTCGTTAGACTGAAAACAGGAGTGAAAAAACAAAGGAGAATAAAGAATAAACAGAGCATATCAGTAAAACTACGAAAGCCGAGGAGGGACATCAGACTTCAGACTTCCGACTTCCGACTTCCGACTTCCGACTTCAGACTTGAAAACGTCATAGACATGCCTACACAGACTTCCCTATGTGGTTTACGGCGCAGCGACGCGTGAGCCTTTAAAGTTTTGCTCTGACGAGTATGTCTTTGAGCGAATTACCTCTTTTGTATGATATGATCGGAGGCGGTTTGGAAATTGTTTTCAGCAGTGGCTGATTTTGGATGAGACTGCATTGTTGCATCAGTATTTGTTTTAAATTTTAAAGTGAAAATATAAAATGTGACAGGCCAAACACGGCTCCCGCTGGTCGCTAAATTTAAGCCTTCAGTCTGTTAACGGAGGATTTTACACTCTCTAGAGCCGTTACAGTAATAATCTTTATGCCATTGTGTTTGCTAGCTCTGTGGCATATTTCGTTAGGTTTATCAGCTCATGTTTGTCGAAAGATTCATAATAGCCTTTAAAAGAATGTTGTAGTATTTAATGTGTATCGAATCAGTGGATCTCCAACCGTCATCCTGTTTATCTGAAGTGGCGGTTAGTTCGTTGGATAACGTTTCGTTACCACAGTTCTCTAAGATCCGAGTCTTTTGAAGGCTACTGCAGTCTCTAAGCATTGAGAGCGATGGTTTCTTTGAGTTGTTTTTAAGCTCCCCTTAGTTTGAGTGTTTGAAAGTCATTTATTGGGTACTCATGTTTCGCTTATATACATCGCCGAAAGTGACGCCACTAGAGTGGTTGTGATTTGCGTTCTGGGAGCTAAACTTTACCTCCATTATTTTTGTCATTATTTTCATTTGTCACGGGTGTTTCAATAAACTTTAGCCCTTTTGCTAACATGATGACTTGGTGGTCAGTTAATGTATTTTTTCTCCCTTTCTGTAATCATTCGCTTCTGCATTGCATTTTTTCTACGCTTTTTGCGTTTTTTATTCTTGGATAGCCTTTCTGCTTCATTGGGTTTAGCGACTGATTGTTCAGAGATGACTCTGTTGTACTTTTCAACATGTTTCATGTTTATTACAACAACAACTCGGAGGTCAGCGGAAATCAAGCCAAGGCGGAAGTCTGAAGTCTGAAGTCTGAAGCAAAACTTTTAAGGCTCACGCGTCGCTGCGCCGTAAACCACATAGGGAAGTCTGTGTAGGCATGTCTATGACGTTTTCAAGTCTGAAGTCGGAAGTCGGAAGTCTGAAGTCGGAAGTCGGAAGTCGGAAGTCGGAAGTCGGAAGTCTGAAGTCTGAAGTCTGAAGTCGGAAGTCGGAAGTCGGAAGTCGGAAGTCTGAAGTCCCTCCTCGGCTTTCGTAGTAAAACTGATTTATTGACTTTTTAATTATTTATATACTTTCTGCCTCAAGGTTGTGTGCACTCCAAAGCCTACTAATAATAGTTAGCATAACCCAGTGATCGCTGTTTAGGCAAACTTGCATCTGATTGGCTACATAGGCATCTACTATTGAAGAGCAGTAGGTGGCTCTCGCAGTGCACACTGCATTGTGGCTGGCACAGGTAGAAAATTATGAAAAAACAAAACCGCCAGTTAATCAGTTTTATTGATATTCTTTGTTTAATAAAACAGCCACTGGGTTATGCTAAAACAATTAGATGGCTCGCTCTTGGTTTTTACCCACTTTGATAGTTGGTTCAGCGCTTCGCCACTCGCCAACTATCAGCCAATAGAAACCTCAAGCTTGCTGTTTAATTGTTAAATAGTCCAGGCAGGTGCCTGTGCTATGCACATACTCTGAGGGAGTTCTCTAATTTATAGGTAGAAGACAGTTGCACATTAAAACCTAATACAAATAATATGATGAAGACTGTTCACCATCTCATAATATTATTAGATTAGCTAATGTTTGTTATGTTGACTCAATTTTGATTTTTCCTTGACTTACTTTTAATTAAAGCATCGGTGCCAATATCCCTCCACTGCCAGAGAAACCAAAAGAACCAGAACCAACTCCCAAACCGAGTGAAGAGCCCATGCCTGAACCTTCACCAGAACCAGCTTCCAAACCAAGTGATGAACCAACAACAACAGAAAATGAAGAACCGATGGCTGAACCTACACCAGAAGAGGTATTTTGATACAATTTTAGAGCAGCTACTCACAGAGTTGGCAGCTGATCGTGCCAGGCTGGGACATTGAGAGGGTTTTTAGGGGCCAGGTAGGAGGGACAAAGCAAAACGAATTTTAAAAACTTATCTCTGTGGAAAGTAATTGTCAAATTAGGGATATGATAGACTGGGATAAATTCATAATTAGTGCAGTATCAGTTTTTAACCCACATTTTTAACTGTCTCTTACAAGTTAATGATTAAAAATAAGCACTTTACATTGAATGTGTAGTTCCATTTATTATCCAACACTGCTTCGTAGAGTACAAATAATGCCCAAAACGAGTACAAATATCACACGATATTTGTACTCCAGAGAACTGGTTAGACAGGTTTTTGACGTGTTCTCGTGCTCTTGACCAATCAGTTAGCTGGATATCCTGCGCCAATTCCGTTCCGCTTCGCATACTTCTGCCACGCATTCGCGGCAAATAAATATCCGCGAAATTCGCCCGCTTTGACTAGTCTGACATAACATTTTGGCTTGTTGGATAATAAATCTCTTATTAGACGTTTTGTTGTGTAGTATCGCCAAGAATTTTTACTCGTTGTTTGTATTTTGACTCGCCCTACGGGCTCGTCAAAATACGGCACAACTCGTAAAAATACTCGGCGATACTACACAACAAAACGGCTAATAAGATATATTTATTATCCATACCTCCACCATGGAAGGGATTTTTCCTAAGAACCCCCGCCCCCGCCACATGTCTGGAAATTCCAATTCAGCTTCATACATTTCCTTAAAATTTTTGAGACCACCCCACCCCCAGCAGTTTCTAATCTGTTCTGTGGGGGGGGGGGGGGGGGGGGGAGCATAGAACCACAATTTTTTTTCATGCATGGTTCTTCTTTGCAGGCAGAAGCAGAGGAACCCATGGAAAGTGAAAGTGAGGAAAGCGATGTTGGTCAGTACATTTCATTTGTGATTATTAACACCTTTTTTTGCAATGCTGGGCTTGGTCAATAAAAGCATAATGTGTATTTTGTAAAAATCTGAACAGAGATTGACCGTGAAGGATGCATTGAACCAGACAACGATGAACCTCAGCCAATGGGAGATTCAAACATTGAGGTGATGAATCTATTTGTTAAATTAATATACTTGTCTATGGTTACTTGTATTTTATCAAAATGGAAAATACTAAAATTCACTGTAGTCAGGAGATGGCATATAACAAGCACAAATTTTTTGAAATCGCAATGATTTTTGTGTGTGATTTTTGCCATTTTTAAACCGAAGTCAAGAAGGCCAAAGGTTCGTGGTTGAAACATCTTTTCACAAGTTTTATTGTGAGCATTGTTTTACGTTTCACTAGGTCAGTGAAAGAAATATTTCAAACATTTGTTACCAGTTACTATGTATTTTATCTCTCTAAGCTTTCAACGATGCTTTGTAATTAATTTTATCCACCTGGTCTAAATTCTGGTACACAAAACCTTAATTGAATTAGGGAAACAATGTAAGCTCTCGCCCCTATAACAAATTGATAAGTTATATAATTATTATTGCCCTTTATAGGTTACTGATGAAATGAGGGAAGAGTCATCCGAGAAGAGAAGCGAGGCCATGATGGCTATGAATGAAGGTTTGTATGGTGATGCGGCATTGTGCAGTTCCAGAAAATATCTATACCCACCCCATGGAAGGTCAATGGAAATTCTAAGGGGGGTGGGAGTCTCAAAGCCACATTTTTCAAAAGAAAGTATGGGGCTTAACTGGAATTTCCAGAGGGATGGGGGGATTCAAACCAAAAACCTTCCATGGGAGGGGTATGGATATTTTCTGCTGCTACACATTTTGCTTGCACTTACATTATATAGATTTTTTCAAAACCAATGTTCTGTTGCCCAAGCTAGCTGGGGTGCCGTAAAGCATTATATGTCATTTTTTGATGTAAATTTGTGGATTTTTTTAAAGGAAACTTTGATGAGGCTATTAAGCTTTTTACAGAGGCTATCTTTAAAAATCCATCTGCCAGTATGTATGCTAAACGTGCAAGGTATTTAATAGATTTTTATTGTCTCAATTTGTGGTTGAGGTTTGTGGGGTTGCTGGCCATTCTTCTGTCTAAGCTACATACACCCAAAATATACACCTGCAGTGTTTGAAAGGTCATGGGTTTGATTCCCGTCGGGGACTCAGAATTTTTCTTTGTCCCATGCTTGTGACATGATAAATATTTCATCTTTTATGGCTGTGTTTTCACTAGGACAATTTTAGCTAGATAAAGTCAGAAAAGTCCGGAAATACAGTGAAAACACTTTGTCTAGTGTTTAGCGAGTTAATAATGCCAACCGTTTTCACAAGGAAAAACAACGGGTTTTCTCGCCTTTGTGACAGGAAACTCACGCAGAGTTATACTACCTCGCAGGATGGTTTAACTTGTCCCGACAAATACCGCAGCCAATCGCATCGCGTGTAGTGACAGATGCCTGCCAAACAATCTGGCAAAATTATTTTCCAGACGCTCGCCTTGCGGTCCTTTCGAAACAAAACCTTGTATGCTTGTAAACATGGCTCACAAATTGCAAAACATTTCCCAATACTTTCGCCGTTTTACAATTCCTCCGGGCCTTACCTGTTTCACAGCGTCGGCATGCAGAATCATTTCCCGAATTACGGGCAACCAGCAGTTCTTTAATACCAAATTCCTATGCCACATGCGATACCCTCGACAAGCTCATCAGTAGTCCTGACTTACACTACTCATAGTAACTATGCACTGCTTAAAGCAACGAAAGCGAAGATCAACGAACGAAGAAAATACAAAGCCAGGAGCTATGAACAGGAACCGTGGCTCCAACTGGACATTTTTGAAAGTTGCGCGGATTTAAAATTTGAATCTTTCGAGTTATTAGTGGCTTAACTTTTTTCCAGTGAAAACAGATGTCATGTTTAGCTAGCTAATGTCGGTCTGTAAACAAACACCTAGAAAGAATGTTTAGCTAGTTAATCGGCCTAGTGAAAACACAGCCTATATATCACTACTGAGGTTAAAATTCACCATCTTCCTTTATCACCATGCTATCAACACTGCCGATCCTAGCAGTATGCTGGATGCATGTCACATATGAACCTAACTAATGACCTTGCTCACCATGAGTTCTCATAGCTCAGTGGATAGAGCACATGCCCGGTGTTTGGGAGGTCATGGGCTCAATTACCTGTCGGGACTCAGAATTTTTCTTTGTCCCATGCTCGTGATATGATGAATGTTACTTTCACCAAGTTCGTTTTTCACTACTGTGAGCTTACAATTTCCCACCTTTCTTTATTTATCTACATACAGTTGTGTGAACATCAAGCTTGTAGTTCTTTCACTAATGATGCATTCTGTTGGCAATCTTGCAGCTGTTTTATTCGCATGCAAAAGCCGAATGCTGCCATCAGAGACTGCGATGAGGCTATAAGGATCAATGCAGACTCCGCCCAGCCATACAAGTGGAGAGGACGGGCACACAGGTTGTTATAAACTTAAGTTTTAAATTTTGATTTTCTAAAAGTTGGTTGTGATCAGTTTTCAAATCTGGTAGTTGACATTCTTTGTGCCAGGAAATGTTTTTTTTAATTTAGTGGAAGTTGTCGTTTGTTTATTTGTTTGCTTGTTTTCTTTTTAGTTACGAGCCCGTTTTCATTCTGTGTGCTATAAATACAGCCATTTTCTTTGATTTGAAAAATCGTCACAATTTGACATGTGCTCTGAGTGGTTAAAGTATCTTAAATATTCAGGGCTTTTGATTGGTCACAGAAAAAAGTCAAATTTCACAGGATTTGCAAAGACAAATTTGCAGAAAAAATGGCCAATTTCATGGGAATATTTGGGGGCAAATTTTGCTGATAAATGATCAGCTGTGCCCCCTGGTTTTGAAGTTCAAAGTTGAAAAAAACTACTAGACAAAGTATAAAGTTCCAGAACTGTTTTTTTTTTTAATATTATGCAAACTGAAATTCCAGACCCACTTATTAACCGCGCGGCCATGGGCCGAGCACGGTTCTTGCTTTACACGGGATTTATTATTATTTTTTTTTTTTGTATTTTTTTTGTCGGTGACCAGACGCAAACCTCCACTCGGCCAAATCGTGATCGGGACTGAATCACGCAACCTATGATGTTTATTCGCCAAAAGCTGTTGAAACATGAATGTACGGAAAATGTTGCGGATATTGTTTTCTTTATTGTGTATAAAGTATATTTTCTTTTGGTTTTATCGAAGCGTTCGATTCAAAGCGAATGTTGAATACACTGAAAAAGGTATTACGTCAGCCATGGAATGCGCTGATGTTGCAGGTTTCACTTTCGTTAGGTGACAAACAACATTGTGTTTCATTTGCATGTTTATGTCGGCAGAAGCGACGGTCATTAATTTAATTTGTTTCCT
Source organism: Meandrina meandrites (assembly GCA_963693305.1). Lineage (NCBI taxonomy): Eukaryota > Metazoa > Cnidaria > Anthozoa > Scleractinia > Meandrinidae > Meandrina > Meandrina meandrites. The sequence goes on from OY855910.1 coordinate 7,483,606, forward strand.
CTTCTGCGAGTATTTCTTGTGGGTTTAGGCAATCGAAGTGAATTCTTTGGCTATTTCCTTGAAGTGAGTTTAAATATTTGAAAGGAAATGAAATATTTGCTTAAGTAAACAATTGAGCGTGCCCGAACGTGCAGGGGTTACGTCATTAGAAGGGAAAAACCCCAAAGCTAAAGATAGCCGGGCACAACATAAACCTCGGATTGTGTGACTAACGTGACTACTTTGCTAGTCCTTTACTCATAATGCAAACAGATTAAATTTAACCGTGACTTTTGAGAAAGAAAGTTGTTTATTAGCCAATAATATAAGCGCGGTTTTAAGTTGCTATAGCAACTTCTTGTTTCTTATATTTTGAACTTAAAGTAAAACTGTTTTGATTGTTCAGTTTAGGATTTCTGCTATTACAGTAGAGCTTTATCCCAGTACAGTACATGATTGTTTTGTTAAAGATTTCTGCTTTTATAGTAGAGCTTTATCCCAGTACAGTACATGATTGTTTTGTTTAAGATTTCTGTTTTTATAGTAGAGCCTTATCACAGTACATGATTGTTTTTGAAGACTTTTAGGTCATTGGTCAGAGGCAGAAAAGGATCTCATTATGGCTTGCAAGTTGGACTACGATGATCAAGCTAATGAGTGGCTCAAGGAGGTCACACCTAAGGTATAGGATTGCCCTTGTTTGTCAAAAGAAGACCCTATTTAACAATTATACACTAATAAAAGTGGAGGTAAATATCCACCACTTTCACTGACACTGAGGTGAATAATTGTTTAGTATTTACCACACAAGGTGAATAACTAGTGAACCAAAGCATTACTTTTGGTAACCTGCTCGGACGTGAATAGTACTTTGCTAATCACCTCCATGTTAACCAATCAGAGTGCACAAAATGTGCTATTCACTTGTGGCAGTGTGGTATATACTAAAATAAATAATTTCCTAGCGGTAGGTCTGCAGTGTGTGCAGAGTGGCAGATCATACAATGTGTTTGAAAAGTTTTTCTACACTTTACAAGGTCTCTCATTTGGCATATAAGATTGATTCTTAATTTTCAAAGGATCTAACTAAAGGTAATAGGTCTTTGAAATTATCTCCTAACCACGTCTATGTGTGTATTAGAGAGAGTACCAAAGCAGGGGTTTCAATACAATTTGAAGTGGGCAGCTGGTTAGAATATATTAGCCGACTGCATCAACAAGGTTTGAAAGAATCTTTCTCTAGTTACTTCAATTTAGGGGGAAAAGTAGCCGACTTCTCTGAGCGAAGACGCTTTTCATCGGCCGTTGGTGCTTATTGAAAGCACTACCAAAGAAACTTTAAAAGCCATCTGCAGTACACAAAAAAAACTTAAGGCTGATGTATAAAATTTCCACCGGCAACTATCAGCCCTGACCATAGGCCCTCGAGAGAAACACTCTATTTGTTTACAAAGTCAAGGGTTGGCAACACAGTCATTCAAATTCAGATGACAGATTTTACCACGCTGGAATTATTATTTTCTACCAACATGCTGTTAAACATGCATTTTGCCGTTTCTGTTTCTTAGGCACATCTCATTGCTGAGCACCGAAGAAAATATGAAAGAAAAAAAGAAGAAAAGGCTGAAAAGGAGAAAATGGACAAAATGTAACTATATAGGCTAGAGATGTTCTGAAAGTTATATAAAGTGCAGAAATTTGAGATGATTTTTCTTTGTCCCACGCTCGTGACATGCTGAATATTTCATCTTTCCCATTTCATTTTCCAAGCTTAAGAAATTTACCATCTTTCTTTATCATTTTTAAGCGATGACGTCATCTTATGACGTCATCGGTTAATGCTGTAAAGCGGAAAAGCGATGGAATTTATGGAATTTTTGGTGTGATAATTACTCCCTGAATTGAACCGAAGAGCAATGGGAACTAGGTGCATTGTTTGTATTCTTTTTGAGATCCGCCATCTTGTTTTTTGGCAAAGGAAGATATTTTTTTGCAGTTGTATCATCACCGATCGGCAAACCGTATTTCATTTGTAGCTGTTAAATTGAGATTTCGAGTCTGGAGTGAGTGTTGCACTTCATCAGTTATCGAATAAATTTGGCATAAAGTTAAGAAGTGATGTCTGTCGAGACTGCAGAAGAAGCAACCGATTATTAGCAGTTTGAAACATCTGTTGAAAAGGTGAGCCATCTTAAACCTTTTTTTAAGCGATGACGATGACGTGATCGATTTATCTCGCCGTGCGAGTGGACAGGATCTGTTGATGTCTGTTGTCTGTTGCCTGTTACGATCGACCGATCTGTAGAACCGAATACTGGGAAAAGAAATCAAGTCAACTCAACAAGAAATCGTCGCATAGAACTCGAAGCAAAATACTCCTGGCCCGTTAGAAAGGACTAATTTAAAGCATAAACGAAAGAAACAAATTATATTTGATGCGTTCTATAAGATTTAGTAAACAGAAATCTTTCCATTCTTTAAAACAAAAGGTGTAAACAATTTTAGACAGCGTTTGACCTTGCATCGTATATCGTGTATCGTATATCGTATGTCACGCCAAGATAACGCAATTTTTGTTGAACAATCATTCAGCACAGAAGTTGTCAGTTACTTTTATTTACCCTAATTTTCTGTCAAATTTCCTGAAAATTATTAAAGATCCCTTGTGAAACGTCATCGCTTCTGCATGCATCGCGTGCCGGTTATTTTTTCTTGTCAACACAAGTTCCGTTTATTGTCTAAGAACAGGGATTCCAAACACTGCCGGGAATTGAGATTCATGCTGTTTCCCAAAGATGGCATTTATGTCAATGTACTTGACAAGTCCATTCAATGAAAGGAATCATTTCAATCATTTATTAGCAACTATAATTATATTATTGGCATCATTGGCAGAAAAATGAAATTTACGTTTGATGTAAACTGTTTTGGTGATTGATGTCAAGCAGTTGTGAAAAAAAATCTGTTACATTAATATTTCACTATTAATAATATGTACTAAATATTTTTGCTTACCTAGTACCTATTAAGGCGGGGGTACACCTGAAGCCCGTTTTTCCACCGCTAAACTTGGTTTAATGCGAATATCTCGTCTGCGTTTCAAGCAATCCAGAAACTCTATGCTCATTTCACAAAGCTATGATAAGCGGTGTTTTGTAAATTTTTTGGTGATTTTTGGGGATGTTTGGAAAGAGATAGTTTTTCTCAAAGGATTAGTAAAATTTGGAGAAATAAGAAATATTAGAGATTTAATGTGATTTTAAAATTAGAATTTGAAGTTAAAAATTAGTATATGGACACCCAAACAGTTCCCTGACAACCTGGGGTGCTCTTGCGTGGGGGTCAACTGTCTGTCAGTGTTTCAAAAATAATTTTCTTTCTTCTATCCCTTCCTTAAAACTCTTAAAATTTCACTCAAAATCGGGTGTACCCCCACCTTAAACTGTTCTTTTCTTTCATTTCTTAAGAAAAAAAGCCAAAGAAGCACAAGAAAAAGCAAGAAAGGTAACTTGGACAGTTAACAAACATATCAGAGCAAAGCCTATGTGGCCTAATTCTTGCTCACGGTATTCATGTTTTCCTTATCAGAGTAGGTTGAATGCAAATTGATCATTTGAGAATGCGCCGCGAAGTGGTGAAATGTTTTCAAATCATCTATCTGACTCACGAATGTGTGCTACTTCTGGATTCAGGAGATCGCGGTATATTTGGAGTATAAAGTTGACTTTGAATTTCTGAATAGTTTTCTTTGCTGGCGAACGTTTTGAAACTAAACAGTGTTCTTGGATAACTTCTCAATCGCTTCAGTCTAGGCCAAGGGCCAAAACTCAGCCCATAATGATATCACCAGAAATCTATGACAACATGACGATGATAATCGTTAGAAAATAACTTCTTGTATCAACTGTGTAGGAAGAAGAAGAGAGAAAGAAGCGAGAAGAAGAGGCCTCTGCAGGCTTTCCGGGAGGCTTCCCTGGGGGCTTTCCCGGGGGCTTTCCCGGAGCGGGCGGATTCCCTGGGGGTGCCGGTGGATTCCCTGGAGGTGCTGGGGGATTCCCTGGAGGTGCTGGGGGATTCCCTGGAGGTGCTGGGGGATTCCCTGGAGGTGCCACTCGCGGTCCTGGAGGTGGAGGTGGAGGTGGTGCAGGAGGATTCCCAGGAGCAGCCACCGCAGGTATTTGCCAGTGAATCTCGTTTGAGAGTTTTTTTTTTTACTTAAGCGTCATATTGTTAAAACAATTAGCAATGGAGTAAGTGTGTACAACAGTTCTCGTTAAATGACAGGAACCTGTCGTAAAGCAAGGATGGCTATAGCGATAGCCTGGACGACAATGGATTGCAGTGTGATACCATTAATATGTCCTGTGTGGCTGCCAGATCTTTTTTGATACGTGAGGCAAACGTTTTTAACTGGCTTCATTTCAGATTTTGTAGGGAATTAAGCCGTGATGCAACCATATTTGGTAACTCAAACCAATTATTATTTCACAGAAGCCAACAGTGTACATCTGATTGTTTTAAAACACTGAACGTTAATTTTGTTATTGCAGGTGGCCAAACACCAAACTTGAACGATCTCCTCAGTGATCCAGAATTACTGGCCGCATTTCAGGTTGGTTTGTAACCCACTCAAGCCCTAACTCGAAATGCTAGACTACGAGCAGCCCCTATTTTTTCGCAGTCCGTCGAACGTGAAACAAAACAAAAAGAGTGCGCGAAACCGGGGACGAGGCGAGCTCATTTTTTCGCGCTTCGCTTCCGCTCGCCTCGTCCCCAGTTTTCGCGCGCTCTCTCTCTTTTTTTTTTTTTGCTTCACGCTCGACGGACGGACGGTCTATCGAAATGCTGAATCTCCTCACTGATTCCTTTCTTTTCTGGTACAAAATAAAATTGCATCCAATCATTTAGGTTAAACAGTCGAAAGCTTGTATTTTTATAATTTTTAGCCAGAGAACGTTTTTTAAACCTTCAGCCATCCTAGCATTTCTTTACAAAATAGAATTGAAGGGGCTAAGGCAAGAAACGCAGATTGAGTTTTTGGCTAAATTGAAAATTGTCAAAAACAACTCCAAAACTCGCATGTGGCTTTGTTTACATGTGTTAAACACTGTCCCGCATTTATTTTCGCTAGTTTGAGCTTGTTCTTGGAGAAAAAAAGACGAGAAAATTACTATTAGCGAATCATTGTTCCAGAACGAATCTAAATGTTTATGCTGGTTTCATTGTTCGGAGTAACAAAAGGTTTTTTGTGACGTAAGCTTTTCGCGCGCAAAGCCTCTTCAGAGTTGAATGCTCACCTTCGCGCATGAAGTGTGCTTCTCTCCACTGATTCTCGCTTATTTCACATATATTTGCGTCCGTCTGGTGGTGGAAGGACATCATTAAGTCTGTACACCCGCAAGTTCACCAGCATGCCTTAAAGAAACAAGGCGTGTTTGTTCCATGATCGCTGAAATGACGGTCGGAACACTGATTCCAGACGGAAAGAGTTTAAACGCACTTCTCTTCCAAACTAAGTTCACCTTCGTTTGTTTGGGCTCATTTGCCATGATTTGGCGTGTTGAATGTTTGGAAATGAAGACTGGCTTTTAGAGTCTATTATTTTCTGTTGAATTTTGAGCTTAGGACTTTCCGTGTCGAAGAAACTCAGGGATATCCCATAATAATCTTTAATGCATTTTGACAGTCGGGACCTGGGGCCCGGCGAAAGGCACGGCGGCAAAGTCTTCATTCATTTCACTTGTTTTGTGAATTCGCGATTTATAGTATGCCCAAAATGAACAGAATAAGGAGCTTACTGCAAGTCAAGCGGAATGAAAATCAACCGTTTAGATTTTGTGAGTGCGCATCATGGAATTCCATTGATTGCTTCATCGCTGTCTGTCGAGAGGAATGAAAGGATAAGACTGAACCCGGGCTCGCATGTAAGTTTTTTGTTTGTTTAAGCTGACTTGTTCTTTTCCATCGCTTTTCCAGCCGGCTTAAATTCGATTCAGTGTATTCATCACAACATGCCTGTAGGAGAAACAGCCTGTTCAGCTTAAAACTAACTTCTTTTGTGTTGTCTGAAAAAACCGTTTTATGAAACCAGACTTTTACTGCCATTTTCGAGCTACCGTAAACGGCTAACTTTTTAGCGCGTTTTCTCACGATCGAGCAAAACATTTAAGTTTGTCTAGACAAACTGTCGCGTTTTGCAAGTGAACCAAAGATCAGTCAACGAAGATCGCTGTCTCAGCATTTACCAGAAATATAAAGTCGCCATTTGCTGTCTACATTCATTGAAGAAACATAAAACGTCGACGCAAAAGTTTTCGAAACCTGTGTTTGGGTGTCGGTAAAACGCCGACTCGAGGCCGGGGCCGGGGCCGGGGCCGGGGCCGGGGCCGAGGCCGGGGCCGGGGCCGGGGCCGGGGCCGGGGCCGGGGTCAATTTTTTTAATTTTTTTTAAAAAATTCACCGAATCAGAAAAAAAAATAAAAAATTTATATAAGCGTGTGGCGCATTTCGAGTTGAAAAAAGCATCTCCTTCACAAAATAGCCGGGAACTTGATCCTTCCATAAGTTGAAAAGTATAAAAAAAGAAATTTGTGGTCTAGCAGGCGACAGGTGAAATTCTAACAGCTTGGCGGATAGATTGACTAGATTGTGCTGCCGACTTCTAGCTACTTCTGAGCACTAGCTCGAATGAATATTCCCTCGCCAACAGAAGGATGACCTTTTTCAGGTTTATTATATTGTACATGCCGATGCGTTTGTGTAGCAAGAGAAAAGTAATTCAGGTTTATATCGTTAAAATAAAGCCGCCATTCGTATCCAAAAAAATATTTACAAGGAAGCAGAATTGTTTTGTTTAGACAGAGAAGCTCGCATGTCCCGCAATCTTAAAGTTTCTACATTCTGATACTGTTAAAATACAAATGGAGGTATCTAGCCATCTCTCCAATTTGTGTGACCAAAATGCGGGAATACATTTTTAATTGCCACGGTTTGCATTGATACGCGATGATCGAAATCAAAACATCCGACGTTTCCAAGATTTCCGTCAATATCAACGTTTGAAATGACGTTTCGCATGAGCGATCATGAAGTTTAACCGGCCGACAGAAGACTACAGAAGCTCGGTCAAATTTAACTTTATTACACAACAAAGACATTTTAAAGATTCTGCGAGACTTTACCTTCAGTTTCAAGGCTTTTGCGTTTGGAAACTGAATGAAACTAAACGGTTTCATAGATCTTAACTAAAGGTTAATTTTATACAAAGCCGACACTGCCAGACTGAATGTCACGATACATTCCACGGCTCGGCGAACATAAAGGTTCTGCATGTACCTTATATTTGTGTGGTGTTTATTCGGACCGTTCAGTGAGACGAAACCCTGAAGCTACAAAAGAGTTAACTTGCACCCTGTTAAGGAGATTTGCCCGCGGAATAAAATTTATTTTTCGCCAGTTCACTTTAGTGATTACTCGCCCAAAACGTTCCCGGAAACCCTTTCAAACTAGCGCTCAGAAGTCTATCCGCCAAGCTGTTAGAATTTCACAGCTAGACCACAAAAATTTATTCTTTTATACTTTTGAGCTTATGAAAGGATCAAGTTGCCGGCTATTTTGTTTATATAAATTTTGTAATTTTTTTTTTTTCTGATTCGGTGAATTTTTTAAAAAAAATCAAAAAATTGACCCCGACCCCGACCCCGACCCCGACCCCGACCCCGACCCCGACCCCGACCCCGAGTCGGTGTTTTACCGACACCCCCTGTGTTTCGTGACCAGAAACACACAGGCCGAGTTGCCAAAACTTGACATGTTTACGCTCCAAACGCGACGGTTTGTCTAGGCAAACTTGAATGCTTTACTCGTGAAAATTCGCGGAAAAAAATTCGCCGTTCACGGTAGTTCGAAAATGGAAGTATCTTTTTTAGTGAAACGGACTGAATTTGCTTTGCTAACGGCAGTGTTATTCACAAAAATTAAAATCATTTCGCTTAGCGAAATTTACCGCTGAGAAATTTCGAATACGTTTTCTTCCGTAATAATTTTGTAATTCGTCGCGCAGACAAAGCATAAATGGCAAGCGCTTTGCTGATAGCATCACTAAATTTCAAAAGAAGAGATTTTTTTATTTTTGCTAGGATAACCCTATGCTAACCCTAACCTAACCTAACCTAACCCTAACCTTACCCTAACCCCCAGGGTTGATGTTTGTAGAGTTAAAACAGTAATCGGTTCAACTTCGCTGATTTCATTGTTTCGCGGAACAAAAGGTTTCTTTCGTCAAGGTCCAGTTTTTGCATGCGTAATTTTTTGGAAACAAGGCAGACAACAGCGGGAAAAAATACAGGACAGTGTTTAACACACGTAAACAAACTCGCATGCGAAATTTGGAGTTGTTTTGACAATGTTCAATTTAGCCAAAAACTTAATCTGCGCATCTTGCCCTCGCGCCTTCAATTGATGTTTTTGGACGCGGGTTCTACGTTGTTACCACGACACGTGGCTAAACAAGGGACTATCTTCTTACTGATTTTCAGGATCCAGAGGTGATGGCAGCCTTCCAAGACGTGAGCCAGAACCCTCAGAACATCTCGAAATACGACCACATCCCCAAAGTGAAAATGATCATCGATAAACTAGCAGAGAAGTTTGGACCCGCGGGATCTGGCCCGCCGCCCGACAGCGGTTTTCCCGGTGGCATGCCGTTTGGTAACATGTTCGGTGGCCAATGACACTGGCTCATGCTGTGCTTTATTTTCGACAAGTGGATAAAAGAAAGTCTCTTTCTTAGAGTCAAAGAGAGAGACGCGATTTTCATAAATAGGACGAGAAAATTGTATATGGACGTATCTTGCAAAACACAGAAATCAAGCGTGTTTAACGGAAAGGTGAAGTTAGAACCGCAATTTTCTTTTCCGGAGGGTGATTGTTACTTGAAGTTTGTCCAGTTGTGGTAGGAAAAATGACGATTTGTTTGTAGTTTTTATATGTTAAACGTGCTTTACACTGGCGAAATTCGGTTGGGTGGATGTTTGTGTTTTTGAAGTGTCTATTTACAGTCAATCTTTTTACCTGGGTAGGCAGCACAGCAAGAAGATAATCGGTGTTTCGTGTTAAAAAAGTTCATTTTAAACTGAAACAGATGAAGTGAGACTGATCAAATATATTTTAACAAAGCTAACGAACGTGTAGCTACAATGAGTAAATAAATTACATTAATCATGTCGCTTTTAGTGTCATTGTGTGTTCTCTGAATATTCTTGTTTCTACTAGCTAAAGTGTGTCTGCTAGCAGTAACTGTTGCAGTGCTGTACAAGAAAAGATTTTTTGGAACGGAAAAGAATCCAGGAAGCACTTACCTAATTACGTAAAAAATAGCTTTTTTACCCCGGTAGGTATTCTGTGACATTGCCGAGTGCTAATGATGTTATAATTATTTTCCAAAAGTTGGCGTTCTTACGTAGACCATGCGATCCTTCGTTTCCGCCCCGCCAATACCTTTTCTCAGATATTTAGCAAAGTGTTATCTTGACAAAACGATTACTTGCTAATTTGCAATCTTGATTGAATTGAACCAACAAAAGGTATTAACTTATATTTGAAAGCGATTCGAGCGTTAACACGTCTTTACCACCTCCACTAAAAGAGAGTTGGTTTTGCAAAGATAGCTCGCGACCATTTTAAGCTGAGACTTTCAGATTGGACTTCTCGTGGCAGAAGACGACGCCATTCGCAAATAATGTTCTTGTGGCTCAGTATAGCGACACAATCAAATTCGGTACTCGGGTCGCGCAGAGTGAAGATAGCACAATAAACATGAAGTTGAGTGTACCAGAAATTACAACAACTCCGGCACCGGAATCATCTCGGCTTAAAAACTCTCGACGGGCAAGTTTTTCAGGCGTCCAAGAGATCCAGACGCCGAGAGTGCGTTTCGCTGGTACCATTCAAGTCCCTTCCCTGCCTGTAGTCACAAGACGTTCCAGCGTATTCAGTGCTCAAATACAGGCCCCCATTCTAAACCAGACTCGTTCACCATCAGACACGATGTTAGAGGAGCAGAAGCGGCAACAGCAGCTTCAGCCAATATTGTTACGTCGAGGATCGATCGCACCGCGCTCTCGCTCGAACAGTGTGTTTCCGAGGGGTCTGGGACTGCCTGCTGTTGGGCTCTTTAGAGGAAGGCGCCGAAGTAGAATTCTGAGCGCAAGAGAGATCAAGATATTCCAGGTTAGCTATAGCGCTACACTGTTTCCGCTGAAGATTCGAGCAATAAGTGTAAAAATTATTTACCAAAAATCTACTCAAAGAACGGTAACGTTTTGCATACTATTTGAAATATCTCACTGTAATTCATTTCTATAAGTGACTTGGCTGTTAAATTGTAAGGCATTCTCGAAAAATTTAAGATTAAACCGTTGTAAAAATGCTTAAAATGCATGGTGTTTTCTTTTGAACTGATGCGAAACGTCCGTTTTAACTAAAATATGGATAACTTTAAATTCGTTTTTCTCTCGCGGGGTCAGCTTGAGAGCTCAAGTTTCGAAAAGTTCATAACTGTATTCAAACTGTTAACAAGCTACGAGGTTTTTCTGGTATCTTTATTTTTGACGTTACACGGCAGACGTGAGCCTGCCTTTCATTTTATTACCTTTTTATTCAATTCTAAAATAAATCCCTCAGAAAAATAGGAAAAAATCATACATTCACGACAAACACAAACCCAATCATTTCCGCGTAAAAACGGCAGACGACAGAAGTGGAATTTTTGCCGTTCACGGGAAAATAATTTAATCTCTCTCTTCTTCGCTTGGAAGTAAGCGACTAGAGAAGACGGCCAAAATTCAGGCAAGTGTAAGTTTTGGAAGACTTTTTACAAAAGTTTTGACGCTTTTATTTATAGATGATCTGATGGAGGAGTACAGTACCTCAGGGGACAAAGTGGAGATCGAGAAAGTGAACTATTGATTTAAAATGCATGGTCTATATACGTTGAATTTATAATTTTTGGGTGTATTTTTGTTGTCGGGTTTGTTTCTTGAAGTTAGGAATTTCGACAAGTCACTGATTCATGATCTGAGCCTGCGGTCGTCGTCAGCGTCAGTTGCTAAGCAACACAACCGACTATTATAATATTATTATAACATTCTTCGCTAAAACTAGAATTCTTGGTTTTCTTTGGCGAGTGTGTCTTTCCGTACAGATTTAAAATACAGCGCGCTGTTTCAATTAAGGTTGTCGGATTGAAGCTTCAAGCCTACGAGTCAAGACCGAATGGTGGCATGGGTATTTACTGGAATTTGCATGTCAGCGTTGAGGAAGTATTTGTTTTTCTTTCCGTGAGACGTTCTTTATATCTTTTTTTTTCTCCGTTTCATGGTTTGGCTTATTCATTTAAAAGTTAATGCGGCGAAAAAGGATCTTTTCTTCACATGTCTGAAGAGGAAGGAAACGCAGAAGTCACGTTTTGCTATATCGCTATATCTCATTAGTATTCAGCACGCGTGGAACACTCTACCTTCGCCCATACTACCTTTCGGTCTTTAAGCTTCAATCCGACAATGTTAATTGAAATAGCTGTATACAATAAGAATCATACATACATGAACTTTATTTAAAACTCGAATTTCAGAGTAGCCTGAGAAGGCTAATATCTTCGAGAAAATAATGGTATAAAAGAAAAAAAAATCTATTTACATAATTATTTAATCATAACATCACATAATCTATTTAATCATAATTTGCAATTAAAGAAATCTTATTTGCTGGAAACCATACTGAATCCAGTGATCTGGAAACTTAAATCCATATGTGCAGAGAAGCTAAATCCGGAACCTAAGACCTCCTGGACTACACTGCATGTATTTCGACTCCTTGCATCCGGATTGCGCCACAAAGCAAAACTTCTGGGACCTGTTTTCACTTGGCCTTTTAAGTCAAAAAGCCAATTTTGTTAATGTTTTCATTGTTAATTGATACGGTGCAACCTACCGTGACACGATCAGAACAAGCACGCGATGGCCATAAAATTAAAAGTGCCATTACATTGTTAAGGAGTATCAATTTTCGGCGCGATCGGTCGTGATATTTTACTCAAGACTACACGTTTTCGTTGATATTCGTTTGGATGGTAAAAAAACTTGTTTTATTATCGAATACTGAAATTCCAAAAGGTATTATATCCGAAGGTCAAGGGAACAACCTTTCGACTCGAATTTCCCTGGCACGTCAGCTCTTAATCGCTTGCTTAGCGACGTGTGATTTATTTAACACACTCGTCTTGGAATATTCCTCATCCCTTGTATCGAGAGTCTATGAAAGGGTTCATCTGCGCCATGCAATAACGAAAATGCTACCTGCATTTGAAAAGAAACCAAACGGGTTTGTAAAGCGCGAAAGTCCAAGCTGGTGGGAATCGAACGCTTCAAAGAACGTTTCCAACGCCACAGAAGCCGAGCCTACAGTTGTTGATCGTGACCGCTTTAAGAACTCTAAATCACGCTTACATTCGCGTCCTGTTGCTATTCGACATGAAAGTCTTCAGAGTCTCCCAACCATCAAGGAGCCGCTTGCGGACGCTTCACGAACTGCACCAGGGAGTTTAGCTATGAACGATGAATGTAGTCAATCATTTGGATCTAGAAATGAAAATCTTCGGTTGTGCATCAAACGATGGAAGAAAATAAGTCTAAGCAGAGCCAATATGTCTTGCATTCATTTCGAGGTGAGTACCATGATTATTCACTGAAAAGGCTACTAGAATCGCAAACTAAGAAGCTCATTTAATTGGCTTTTCGTGTTTTGTTTTATAAACCTTTTCAGTTCGGTTGCGGATCTTATTTAAAGCTGGAGGCTTGTGAACGCTGTCTTCAGATCGTGTTTCTATAACGAAATTGATTGCGACCATTGAGGAAATAAATGTTTATTTATAGTTATTTGTAAATATTCCAAAAGCTATTGTACATGATTAGCCGGTCATGATCAGTAGTAAATTTCACCGTCAGAGGTGAAAACTTGAATAGAAATGACCAGATTTTGCGTTTGAATTTCAAAAGTGTACACTTGTGATTTCCGTCAACTCAACTATGTTCCACGAAAGTGAGAGAGATGTTGCAAAAATAAGCGCACTATCGTTCCAAAAAGTACCCACACTTGATGTAAGAAAAATGTTTCAAGGTTGGTTTATTTTATACAAAGTGTTCTTCTGGTGGTCTTCGAAATGTGTCTGGTTCTTGTATTTTACACTTACTCGACACTTCATTAACGCTTGCCTGCACGCAACCCCAAATGTCACGCAAATTCACTGAATGGTTTGCTTCGGTTATAGCAGTGCGCCATACAACTGTTACGTTATGTTTTCTTCAAGAGTTTTTTCTTGGTCTGTTCATAATTAGCTTCCCCAGTTAGGTCATTTAAGGTGTCAAGCTATCGCAGAGATCCATGCTCAAGTTGATTTAACAGTGGTGGTCTTTGCCGCTTGCCTCTTATGACACTAACACATGGTGTCCAGATTTCTGTAAACTTCAGTTAGTCAGTAAAACCAATTCAGTTATTTTTGATTCACGTAAAATAGGTAACAGTCTAAGTACCGATGACAACAGTTTCGAGAAGCTGGTAAAACCCCTGTTAAACCAGTCACGAAAAAGCTGTGATCGTTACGGCTGAACTGCAGCCGAGCCTGAATTGAAAACTTAACTGATTATTAAATAGATCGGGTCGTTCGGAGGTGCATTTGAATAAAACTTCTAGATTATAGATTTCTAGATTACAAGTTATGAGCATGGCGACTAAGTAAGTTGTTTTATGCCTTGTAAAAATAACCTGAACAGCTGCAAAAATGCACCGGAAGTTCGGTGTTTACAAACCGTGCTCATCACATGATGATGATTGCTTATTTTTGTGGTCCACTTTATTTCCACAGCCCCTGGAGTGCTTCAGGAGATTAGCAAGAATAGTAATGGTTGTCATAAGACTTGGAAATGCTCTCAAAAGGTGTGATATGAGATAAACTGACTTTTAGCTCGTTAGCATGTCTATAATTAGGCAGGTTTTGCTGTTTGGTTGCCATCTCTTTTCAGGGACCGCGAAAGGGGAGGGGCTGGTAGGGCTATAGCCCTACCACTCTTTTGCTTTGGTTGATTTTTTTGGGCTCCAGATGCGAGGGATAATGTACGAATTTTACCACTTGAAGTAACAAAAAGCCTTCTACTTTTGCATATGTGCTTCACGAAGTTAAAGGATCGGCACCGCTGCGCAGAAGAACCACAAGAGAAACTTTGACTATTTCAAAAAGTAGCAAGCTTAGGCAGTTTTATTTAAATTTACTGCATTTGAAGGTATACCAAGTGAGGACGGATATGTTAAATTTATTGGGGTTGGAAATATGATGGCGCACAAATTCATGATAAATGGCAGAACAGTGACCCCAAATGTTTGTCTTGGCCAGATTTTTTAGCCCTACCACTTAAAAATGGTCTCCGCGGTCCCTGCTTTTTAGTCAGGAAAAACTAATTGAAATGAAACTTATTTTTGTATTGCCTCTCTGCTAAATAAAGAAAAACTGCTTCCCAGCAAAATCGTGCACTATAACTCCGCGAAATTCGTGCGATTCCACTGACTGGATCGATCCGCTACGAGGTTCGCGATCTTGGTCTGACCTCGTATCAGCACGTACCTATCTATTTATAGAGCTTTCAGGCGTGGAAAAGTGACAAGGAAGTTGACCACTGTGAATAGAAATACAGCATTTCCATATTTCCATCTAGCGCAAGCCATTCTAGAAAGAAATAGAGCTATTACAAGTAGAAACTACGACTCAATGGATTTTAGTACGAGTCACTACAACGCAAGACGAGATCCTGCTCGTGCTAGTTTCTGATTGGATAAAAGAAGCGGAAACCATTTGTGTGCTTCAACGAAAAATTTGCCAAAAAAAAAAACAGTTGTTTTCCTCAGTGTTATGCAACCCTGGTGCCAGGGTTTTTTTTCTTTTCATTAGAAGAAAGAAGGGCGACAAAACTTCTAGGGGGATATCTTGTTGTTGGTCAACCGACTGTTCTCTGGGTCGGATATTGTGTACTGTCTTTTTGTGTGGGATACCTGTGGTATCGCACACTAATGGATCGGGTTGTAAGCCCCTTAATGCAGATGAATTATGCAAATGAGTTGGTACACATGTGTGATCGCGCCATCCGAAACACCAAGAAACAGCCAGTGTAATGATTGTAGATTGTAACGGCGCATTTTGTAGCTATGGATAAATAACCGGATCTTTCTTTCTCTTTTTCAGTGATCCTAAAGCTGTTTTCCACCAGGAAGGAATTTGTAAGTCGTTTCTTGAAATAATGGAAGGATACATGGCAGCAAGAGAGAGGCACCAGGCAGATAATCATCACGCCGGCAAACCTGGCTTCTCTAGTGCTGCATTGGTGTTTGATCCAAAACAATTCAAGGCAAATAAAGAGGTAAATGAGCAAATGCACCGGAATACAGTGTACTGGTCTTACCTCTACTTTGGGACACATTCCGTTAGGGAACAGATGTGAACTGTAAAAGTCATGGCCCTGCACTGGCCATACAGACTAACAAATGTTTGTAACCTACAAGGAACACATAAGGAAACGTCGTGTAGTGGTCTCAGGTAGTAAGTGGGCACCTATTTTAAGGGGAGACTGCGTCACTCGCACGCAAACACTAAATTAGCCTCCAGTTAAAGACACTCCAGAGGCTGGCTTGTGGTGGCAGTCACACAAAAACACTACACCTGTAATTTTGTAACATCCAGTAAGAGAACAACTCCCGTAAGGGAAATTGAGTGGCGCACAAACACTACATTTGGAATCTCCTGTATGGGGGCATCTCCCATAAGGGAACTGACTGACTCGAAGAAAAAAAGAAAACAGGGGGTTTAAAACCTGAATTGGTAAATCAGCTTTGCGTTGGCTTTATCAACAGGTTAAGATTAGCAAGGAAGTCAAACAACTTCTAAACTCACGGCCAGAGGAAAGGACAAGCGACCAACTTCAAACTGTAAGTTGATACGTTTCAGTAACCTCTTTTCTTTCGGAAGAAGTTTCATGAAACGAAGCTTCTCTTACAGCGGGGCTACTGTGTTGTGGAATAACTTGTCCAAACGCCTAAAATATGCTGTATCTGTTAAACATTTATAAGCAAATTATTAAGTAGGTAGCTGATATATCGGATTCCCACAAGGCAATCATGTAAAGCAGTTGTAATTAGTTTTAGTTCTTTACTTACATTACATGATTCGCCGACTCAGCCTAAACAATAAGGATCATGTTGACTGGACAAGTGCGCAGCCCAAACGAAATAAAGCATTGTGTTGATTGAGAATCCTGGATACCTTCGAAAGAAAGAAGAAAAAGGAACGTTTAAGTGCTATAAATATGATCTCGTAACATGTATATTCCGTACTGAGACCAAACAATGCAATTATACCATCAATATAATCTTTCGGCAATCCCTGATATTAAGCCATGTATTATAAAGATTATCTCACAGTAATCCTTGAGACCCAAGCGTTGTCAGACATTGAGACGTTTCCCACGAGAAATCGAAATCGCGACCAGCAGGGGTAATTTCCCGAACGCCTAACGTAGAACGCAGAACGCCGAACGCGAAACAAAATCACCGATACAAACAAACCCATTACCATTATTGAGAGCTAACCGTAAACAGGCTAACTGGAGTGCTCTTCAGGCTAGCCGGAATGTACCTTCCACTCAGGTTAGCCGAACAAAAAAGCACTCCGGTTAGCCTGAATATCGCTCAGGTTAGCCTAAAAAAAGATTCAGGTTAGCCTGTTTGCGGTTACTTCTCAATAATGGTAATGGGTTTTGCTTGTTTCAGTGATTTTGTTTCGCGTTCGGCGTTCTGCGTTTGGCGTTCGGCAAATTATTACCCCTGCCGAGGGAACACATAAGGAAACGCGAGTCGCGACGATGATCTGATTGTCACAACTGATTGTCAGGGTCTGACTCGGTAGTAGCTACAACAACTTTATTACCAGAAAAAGACTTCATACAATGCTAGAAAGGAGTTCATCATTTAACATCCCTGGTTGTTCAAAGCTTCAGGCCAAGATTTTAAATTGTTTAGGCTTATCTTGGATTGAGCATAAACTAATCTCAAAAGGCTTAACGTAAATGGAAACAGCGGGAGTAATGCTTGGGTTACATATGTGTCCTCTTTCCTTAAAGGGGATTTGTCACGGATTTTAACAGAGTTTTAATCAGCCAAAATATATATTTGTGCCTAAGGAAACCCCTAAAATAACAGTCCACTTTTATTAACAATTGCTATATTAGAGCACTAAAACTGGTAACCGTTGAGCGTCTTTGGCTGCGGTTGGCTTGGATGGAAATGGTTACAACTTGAAAAATTATAGTTAAACTTTTCAAGTGTTTCCGCGCATCTTCAGAAAAATCGATTTTTATAACCGTGGTTTGATTTCTCTCTGCACATTAAGATTATTGATCTTTCTTTAGATGTTCAAAGATAATGTTTTCATGGGTTAAGTTGCCTACCACTAATTTCAGAATAGTTAAGGCCAAAAATCGACGAGTTTTCCATGACGTAGATCCTTTAAAAATACGTTCGTTGTTTTTTGTTATATTTTATCCGAATGTCATTCAGGTATTATACGCTCTTCAAACCTTGGAGTCATTTTCTGAGCTCCCCCTTCACATGCAACAAGACGTGTGCAGAGTTGCCTGGCTACAAAGGTATCGTATCTTTTTCTTTAGTCCGCAAGCAATAAATAAGAGTTAGAAAGAATGGATCCTGATTACTAAACGTCACTAACCAGTTCTGGCCATGGGTATGAGACCATCTGTCCTTTGTGCGCCAGGTGACGCATCAGGCCTCCATAAGATTCCTAAACTTTCTAGAACTTGTGTGTAGCATCCCTTACTTAACCAAAGTTCCGGCTATTTTTAGGGCCCAGATTTGTAAAGGTTTGCGGCGTTGGTTGGGTCGTACTACAAAAATATTTCTCACGTCTCTATAATTTGCTTTGCTTTGCAGTCTTCCTGCAAATAAGATTATTATAAAACAAGATCACGTAGCAGAGAACTTTTATTTCATAATAAATGGAACTGGTAAGTGAATATTATCAAATAGAATATTACTACAGTAGCGGTTACACACAGATCAGATGATGGCTAAAATGGATAATTACAACTATTTATTGTCGGCGATAGCCAGGTGGCTACCTTAATCTACACCTGTGGATTGAATAAATTTTCTTGCTTTTATATAAATAACTGAAGATGGTACTTGTGAGCTGGATGGATGACAAAGCTTGCTAACCAATAACGTTTTACCATACAAATCTTGTCAAACTTAACAACCCTCAAATCGCCATTCAAAATTAATCCACATTCACACTAATGTTATCCAAAAAAGGTCCATCTTTATTTCATCACGTTCGAATTCTTACGTTCCATTCCTGGCCACGACCACTTTTTTATATGATTGACAAGGTTACGTGCCAATGTTGTATGAAGGGGTTTTTTGACATGTATTATATTGTTTACTTTTCAGTAACAGTGCTCTCGGAAAATGACCCAACCAAGGATTCTCCGTTCACGTCACTAGCCACACTTAAGAGAGGATGCAGTTTTGGGGTATGCAGCGTGTACAAGACGTCAAAGACGCTTTGCTGATACTTTCGCTCATACATTGATGGCAGCTCTTTCAGTGACAGTGGGGTTATTTTTATTTCTTGCTTTGAAAGCACAGTCACATTTTGGTGTTTTTAGGGTAGCTCGAATAAAATCAAGGCATCCATGGAGTTAGTTAAAAATGAAAATTCTCAATAAAAATGGCTCATCATATTCCATACGTGTGTTGTGATTTTTTTGAATCTCGCCTTTCCCTCATAAATCCAGCTGGTTCGTTTTATTTTTCTCATCAGGAGACTGCGTTTCTAAACAACTGTCGTAGAACAGCATCCATTGTCAGCAACGATCCTGTACAGCTGCTAGTAATAGGAAAGGAGGTAAATCTGATAATTTCAGTATAACCCGCTTTTACTGGCAATTACAAAGGGTCGCTCTAACAGTAGTCACCCTTAGAATGTTTTCTTCGTTTGTTGTAGGATTATCAAAGAATTTTCATGGGTCAGACCAAAACAGGAGAAGAACCGGCACATTTACAATTTTGCAGGTAAGCGACAGTTTTATTTCTCTTTGCGATCTATGAGACAAAAAAATATCTCGCTCATTCATAAAGGGACTAATTGAAAAAGTTCCATTAAAGTGTTTGCGCTCGACTGTGACACGTGCCGTCACTTATCCCAAGTGTTCCTACAATTGAACGGTCGAACATTTCCTATTCCTTTCTCTGAACAGGATCGATATTGCTTCTCCATCGCAGGTTGCCTAATAGACATCGAGTGAGACGCGAAAAAAGACAAAAGGTCGTCGAGCGGAAAGCTGACCGCACGGCCATGGCATGCAATCAAAAAACTAGGACAAAACTTGAATACATGCAGTTCTTGTATAGTTGTGGATAACCTAAGATATATTTTTTTCTTACTTGACCTTTTCTTATCAGGAGTCTGGACTTTCTCGCTGACTGGCCCGTTGACCTGTTACTTGCCCATCCGGAAAACTGTCTCTTTCATTACTTCAGGTAAGCCACACAAGCTGTCTGCTTACTACAGAGAGGCCTTCGTCGGATTCTCCTTCTCTTTCGAACACTTTCGAATTCGCCACTGGCGGGTGTACGCTATCAAGTTCCATGCAGCTACTCCAGTTCTTTTTATCTGAATTTCTGAATTTATTCTGAATTTCTCTCTTGAGCAGTTCTCTTTTTAGAGGTGTTTGACCGACCGGCGACCGACTGACTGTCTGTCTGCCTACCTGCCTGCCTGCCTGCCTGCCTGCCTGATTGATTGATTGATTGATTGATTGATTGATTGATTGATTGATTGATTGATTGATTGATTGATTTGTTTATTTGCTTCTCCTTTCCTCCACCAATCCCGACCGTCTGCCGTCCATTCATCCTCTCTCATACCCTCATCTTTTGATTCATTTTCTTGAATATCTCTTCTGTCTCTTAGTTCTCGTTTCTTTCTTTCACCATCGCCAACTGACCAATGTTTTTGTGTCCTATTAACAGACGAGGAACTGTAATCGTTAAAGACAGTAACAAATCCGACTGGCTGTATATAATTGTCTCGGTAAGTGTCTACCCATCACGTAACTTCAATTCGTGTCTGCGTCTTTCATTAAATAAGGTATTACGGAAAGCCTCAGAACGCGCGTGGAACAAACCGTCGATCTACTTTCAACTTAAGCTGGCACTTTGTAACTAAAAGGTATTTAGTAGATGGACTTTGTAGACCTATAGATATGGATACATGGTGGAGAAACATCAAGAACGACATGTGAAAAATCAGCACGACTTACATGCATTGCCAAAAAAGCGGCTCAATTGACAGAAATGGAAAGCAATAGTGGGTGCCTCATGCCCATCCCTACCCCCCCCCCCCCCCCCACCCCCACGTAAAAAAAAAAAAGAAAAAAAGTAACTTTAATGAGATTTCGCATAATTATTTTCAGGGGGTCTGTCAGGTCCTTCTAAAACTTGAAATTACCAAACCAAGAGTGTCTGGGAAGCTTCAAAAGAGAGAAGAATTAACTACCGCTGATAAACTGGCGAACCTGACTGAGGAACGTCACAGAAAATCTAGTTATTCCGCTTCGAGATTACGACATTTGCCGACAAGGAGAAACGCAGCAGGTAAGCAAACCCAATAGTGATCACAGTACAATTTCTCCCTGTGACAATGACCAAGAGGAACAATAGGTAAAATCACGTCTAGATGCACCAACAAGTTCTCACAACTAAAAAGAAACAAATGTATGGCCATGACACATGGTCATTTATTTTATAAGAGCAAGGGATATTTTTGGATTTTTAAGGGAGCAAGGGTTAGCTTCATCATCAACGGAAGCGTTTCGTGAACATTTTAGGGAACAATATAATTTACTTATGTGGACCAAGAATTCCTCTTCTTCAGCTTCATGCACTTTATTCAGTTTAGGTGTTCTTTTCCTCTTCACCTCCTCAGCGATCGTTTATTGGTTTTGTGTCTATTAAAAGTTACTTCTCCCGTACAAAATTTTGCAGCTTTTTTGCGCGGTCTAGTTGTTTTATGTAACTTCGCACACAGACACAGACTTTCAGGGTGAGAAAAGTTTCGGGATACCTAGCCAAATTACTAACTGATCACGTACTACATGTCTTTTTGTTATCAGCAGCTTTCTCAAGCTCCCGTTCAATTGACAGGCGAACAAAATCTCTTCCACCCGTGGTAAGAGACCGCTTCAATCTGTTTGCGATTGACTCAGTTGAGACATCAGACTTCTACTGATGAAGGGCTAAACCCCAAATCGCTTCAATTTTTACTGAACCTTTTGGCACTTCTGTTGCTGTAACTTATCTCAGGCTTATTTGTTTATGTAAGTGCGCGCCACGCAGCACACAGTTTTCGGTTTTCATTTATAAGCTGGCGGCAAACGAGGACGCAATGCTGCAGACACATTGTTGCGCTCGCAAATGTTTCCCTGTTTGCCCCGCGCGCATCGTTTGTTGCGGACACACGCAGAAATGTGTTTCTGCTTTCTTTCAGAAACACTTTGTGTCCACAACAAATTTAAATGTTTTCCGGTTTGCGCAGCGGGAAACAAAATATTTGTTTTGATTCCCGCTCGTTTGCCCACCCAATGCAAGGAACATCATAAGCAACAATGTGTCCTTAGCAGTTTGTCCTCGTTTGTAATTGTATTTGTTTGTTCTGTCGATCTGGTTCGGTTTTACACTTTTTGAACTTTGCTGACTACAAATTATCTTGCAAGGTGCGTTAACCAATCGGAGCAAAGATGCCACGTTTTAACCCGCATTCAGAAGAAAAACCAGAACCAATCGATCGCGACTTGGAATGCTCGTGGTTTCCCGCGGTTTACTGCGCTTAGCGCCGGTTGCAAGTTGTTCCGCGTTGATTTTCCCGCGTTTGGTATCGGTTACAAGTGTTTCTTCGTGTGATATTTGGCGTAAGAGTCACGTGCCTAATGACTTTTGTTCTGGCCGTTTTTGTTGAACAGTTTCCAGTCACGGATATCCCGTCAACCTCCCATCATCAGCCAAGAAAGCAAACGGCGTTTGTGCAGTTGGGCCTCCTTCACCCAAGAAGTGTTTTTGTGAGTATTAACGAGTTTGGTTTTAACATTAGACCTTTTAGCTTGCTTCAAAGGGGTGGATCTAGGTGGAGGGTGCGGGGGGTAATCACCCCTGCCCCCCCCCCCCACCCCCTCCTCCGAGCCCCTGAGATGACCGGGTGGTTTTCTAATACAACTGGTATTCTGCCAAAAAAAACTGTGCACCCTCTCCTAAGAAAAATCCTGGATCCGCTCCTGCCAGTTCGACATATGGTTATTGTTCAAAGTGTATCTATTACTTTTTGATTTTCCTAGTAATTTTGTTTCTCTTCGTTTTACTCAGGGTCTTTCTACGCTTCTAAATTTTGATGAAGACTTTCAGCTTCTTCAGCAAGCCAGCGTTAGCTTGGTGAGCAGTTGTTTAGACAAGAATATCTATAAAAAATAAAAACGGGCTGTTATTCTATATTTATTATTTATTACTTTTCTACTCCGTGCTCCGCTTCGCTCGCGCACTGGTTATGCGTGTTTACCAGTTGTTGTTGTTGTTTTTTTAAGTAGATGCAAATTATTGACCTTGTTCGTTTTTTTAGTTCATTAGTGTAACTTGACTTTGTTTTGGTACAACACGAACAATAAAACCCAATACTTCTACCCCTTAACCACATGTTTTATTATCTACAACAGCTTGTTAACTCCGTTTGTTCAAACATTTTGTGTTCTATTTTTTTTATCAGGTCAGTCGAGGAGCAGAATGTGTAATGATTTCCAAAAAATTCTTTATAACGCAAGCAAGTGAACTAACTAAAAAATGGATCAGGCATAACGTGAGTATTAATTTAGTTCCGAAAGCAGTGAAGCACGTCAACGTAGCTAAGCGTGCAAATCAGTTTTGTAATCCAAAGATACAGTGATTGCGCGGGAACCAGGTTTATTTCGCAACAAAGCAAAATGGCGCGAAAAATGGACCCAGGAGAATCCCCACCAATATGTCGATGAAAATTACATCTGACCAATGACAGCAAACTCAATGAGCCAATCAGAAACATGCAACTGGTATCAAGTGCGTGGAAACTCGCATTAGCCGCTACACGTCACGTGTCAGGTTTGCTGCTGATTGGTTGGCAAAACGCCTTGTTTGCTCTGATTGATGAAAGTGCATTTCAAGAGTTTATATATGAAATTAATCAATCGCATAGCTTAGCGAGCGCAATCTGAAAACCAATCTTAGAAGCTGAATAGCACTAACCATGAAATTTGACCGCTGATATCGTTTTCTTTCAGGTACGGTCTTACCCTTCCAGAGAGACGCTTCAGAGAAATCTTCAAGAAAGAATCGACTGGGATGCGTACAAACATGATGTTATACAAACTGTAATAACTAGATGACAAC
Source organism: Meandrina meandrites (assembly GCA_963693305.1). Taxonomy (NCBI): domain Eukaryota; kingdom Metazoa; phylum Cnidaria; class Anthozoa; order Scleractinia; family Meandrinidae; genus Meandrina; species Meandrina meandrites. The sequence goes on from OY855910.1 coordinate 7,507,168, forward strand.
AAAATTTTATCGCCTTTCGGTTTCCACGAAGAGTTAGACGACTTGTGGAATTTTAAAATCTTGGCTTGGGATTATGAGAAAAACCGTAACTTCCAGGGAACGAGGATATTTTCATACCGTAGAATTCCGAAAGTATCAGGACATTATAACGTTAATTGACACTTCATTGTCTCAATTGTGTACTTTCCCGAAGGACTGAGCAGATAGGTTCCTATTATCACACAGAAGCAGCTCTCTGCATGTGTTGTGCGAAGTTTATCCCATTCTAGTTATACCGTGAAAAGTTAGGAAAAAACATTTAATGTGCGGGCTAAAACAATTAAGCAGATGCCTTGGTGTTTCTGAATGTAACACAGTTCCCGAAAATAACGCATATGTTTATCACTTACTGCGAATTTCCAATTTCACGGAAATCGTAATTACTTTCGGAATTCCACGGCATTAACACTATACCTCACGGATATATCAGGGACTTGGGAGGTTTTTGAAGTGTGTCCAACCTACGTTTAATATAAATTAGTGATCATAAATTTCCGCTGAGGCTTATAAAGCCTGAACCTATTTAAAAAAAGAATATTCCAATTTTTCTCTACCAATATTTAAATCCACCGATACCGCTTCATTTCAATTGCCAAAATGCCTTTTGGCCCAATTTCCTTAAAAGGAGGTAAAAGTTGTAATATTTCATTTTCTTAATTGCCTGAGGTAAGTTTTCTTTAAAATGTTTTACCAGCGGAGATAGAAATAAGGCATTTATTGCCAGTAAAAGAGGTATATAATATTTTCGTCGGGGTTCATCCCTTTTCGATTAACATGTAAATTCAGATCCTGTTTAGCCAAGTAGATCGTCTTTATAAATGTATTAGTTTTTGCGACAATAAACAGAACTCATGAAACTCGCCTAGAAGTAAACCTTGCTTGCAGAATCAACTTGGAGAAATGGCAACCCTATTTTTCCCGCGTTTCTGCCCCCCCCCCCCCCCCCCCCAGTTGTTTTCTTTTTCTTTGGCTTTGCCTTTTTTTCCTTTCTTTGTTTTTAGTTTATCGGTGGAAATCTTTTGAGATATGAGTGCAAGGGGACGGTCTATAGTGAAAAAAAACCTGCGCAAAGTAAGTAACAATTTCGTCAGAGATCACAGTCAAAAGCGGTCTGCCACAGAGAGACTCCCCTGGCTTGTGATGATTCGTTTACTTATTTAGTTTAGTACGAGTTTCGTGCTCGCCAGAACAACGCTTGGATTCGATTTTCAGACCAGTTCTTATTGACATGCACTCAAAACTCAATTCACACGCAAAGTTCCCTAAAAATATGCGTCCAATCCTAAAATTAAATTCGTTGGAATCAATAAGACTACCCCTGCCGCCCTGAACTACAAAAGGTCGCCTATTTTTTTTTTGGATGACATGAGATAAATTTCCTGTCGCTTTTTACATACATTACTGCAAATACAATTTAAAACACGCATTTAATCTCTTCTTGAAAACGTCTGTGGATCAATCGTCCGACAGCCTTACAATTATTAAAGCATCCAATAGACCAATAATAGCAACAATCCTTATTGTACTCTTGCCTTTTACAAAATTAGTCACAAAATATTATCAATAATAAAATTATTAGACCAACCGTCCCGCAGTCCAGAGTCCAGCCCGGTGTTCAGTCGTTTAGTTTTATCGTGTGCTGTGTGGTTGTGCGCATCATGGCGTAAACAAGTGCTTTGTTTTTAAAAACAACCCTGCTCGTTTATCATCTTTACTTGTTTTTTACTTGATCTCATAATTAAAGCATTCCACGCTTGAGACAAACATGCAAATTAAATATAATAGGTCAAAATATTCTAACTTGGCCCCGAAGCTGAAGGCAATAAAACAAAAATAAACATTATTCATCCTCAGTTGCCAAAATCATCGATGTGGTATCTTTTGCTTTATTACCCTAAGCCTTGAAGCCAAATTAAACTTTCGATTTGTAATCAAATATATGGAACTAAAGAAAAATCTACAAGACTACCAGGCCGCTGATATAATGAGGACTGGACTCTGGAATGTTGCTACCCTGCGAGCAGAGTCTTCTTCGAATCTAGGAAGATCGAAGAAGACTCTGCTCGCAGGGTAGAATGTTGCATCATACTTAGGTCAAAACAAAGCTACGACTGCATATCTACATGGATAACTTTCTGGCAATTTCCTTTAAACAACGATCCTATAGTTAAACTAAAACAAAAATTATAATCATGCTTACGCGAAATTGTTTCAATCCTTAGGTAAGCTCACTCAGATTCAATCAGCCAAAGCTGTTTGAATTTGTTATCAATGATAGTTTTGTAGCCTGTGTACAGCTGTCCCGCTTCCCACCCCTCCCCGATTTTTTTGAGGGGAGCGGTACGGCCGTACATAGACTAACAGTTTGGCTGCTAACGGAAGATATAAATTGATATAGGTTTTACAGTACACAGTAAACATTTCTTTGTTTTCAAATTGAAGAAAACGTTCGCAAAATATAACACAGTTGCCGTAAAATTTAGATAATTAATAAATTAATTATTTATTTACAGTAAAGCATTCCTAGGACTGGGGAAGATTGAGACGTACGGATAATAAGTTGAAAACTATGGGTTAAATGCTTCAACGTCTTATTGTTAAAAACTGTTCAAAAATGTTATGACAATTCCTTCAGCTGCCGGTTCGCAGACGTGAAATTGAAAGATAAACAACGCCACAAGCCACCCACTGTGGCTGAGCCCCACAGAGGAAAGAAAACACAGAGCGCACGTCCTGACAACAGGTCGACTAAAAGACGTAAGAAAATAACGACTGTGAGGATCGCAGCCCTTGTCTGAACGACCTCGCAGTGCGTCCAAAAACAGTTAATTTGTCCTAGGAGAACAGAATAAAATTGAAAACGTAGTGAGGAGCCGCAACCCTTGTTTGAACGGCCCAAACGATCGTCTAGAAACAAATCATCACCGTGGTGGTAGAAACGAAAAGAAACATATCCGGTCAACATAGCATTGTAAGGTTAAGACAGAGTAAAACGCCAATGCCGGCCAAGTGACAGCCCAATTGTCTGTCTCACTTGACTGGCAGGCATCTGACGTCAAATATGTACTGAATGAACATGAAATATATATCCTCTTTCTTATCGACGTTGCTACATGTCAAGCAGTTCCTTTCCAGTGCCCGCTCGCTGATATATATGCGCCATCAAAACCGTTTGAACACTAGTTTATAAAGGGACGCCCATCGATCTGAGCTTCGTGCACGATCCCTTTTAGCACACAGCGCGGTAGTGTGCGCTGAGCTACCAGTGGAAATTGGTATGTGTTTGTGGTATCAATACTGGCAGTACTCATAGACTCATCCAAAGAGTGGTTGTGCGAGAAAAAACGTAATGTGGCTTGTTCAAGAACTGTGTTAAAAAATATTACAATAATCAGCATTTTTCCCGTCTGCCTGGTCGCGTGGTAGCAGATCTTCTTTCTTTACGACTTCATACGTAGCCTTGCTACAAGCAACCCCTTTCCACTGCCCTCTTACTGTCCTGTGTTTGCCGCCAAAGTCGAACACTAGCTCGTAAGGGATATCCATTTCAGCTTCATACACAATCCCTTTGGCAACATAGATGGAATGTGCGGGAACGGATAGTGGGAATTCAAACGAAGTGGTGGTACCAGTACTGGTAGACTGGGCAAAAGTGTGGCTGTGCGAGAAACTGAAAGAAAGCTGGAAGTTGCACTCGCCAAATCCGGCGAATCCCGCGCTAAAGCTCGTGTTGATGCCATAACTGAAGCCAATGGTATGTGAAGCAGAACGCGTTTTTCCTTCAGTCATCGAGAAACTAAACGACATGGTTTGCTCTACATCACCTCTGTTTACCAGATCTTTTTCAGAAACTATTTTTGGCCTCTGCGACAGGATTTTGGCCTCGTCCATGATGAAATTCATGGCGACCAGGTTGACGTCTCCGTATATTTTGCGGAAATAGGTTTGCAAGTTTGCTTTATTGCACCGTGCATCGTCACTATGTCCAAAGATTTTGTTTGTAGCATACCAGGCAGCATTCCAACCCATGTCTTTCACATTTTTCGCCAAAACTTCAGATATCTCTCCTTCCGTTAAGATGCCCTCGTACTTCTCTTCCATGGAACTTTGGTCGCTCTCAGCATCGGCTTTGTACCGTTTACGCACGGAAGGTTGCCAACTCCGTTTGCTCTTCGTGATGTTTGCTGCATGCCAAGCTGTGTGCTGAAGCATTAATTTAATATCTTCACAGGATTTGTCCGATAGCAACCCCTTGCATTTCTCTTTAAAAGAGTCGAAGTGGTTTTTCGATTTAATTTTATCAACATCTGCCTGCCCATGATTGTCGAAGCGCACGTTCGCACAGTGACAGCCTGCCTTTTTCGCGTACCGTTTCAGTTCCTTTGCAACATCATGTGGAAATATCTCCAGTGCCTCATTGTTTGTCGTTCTCTCTTCACTTACTGCTCTTTGCCTCTGTGATAGAATTTCCGCTACATTGACTTCTCCGTGTATTTCGCCGAAACATGAATCTAAGTTTTCTTTTTGGTGCTCTGCATCTTCCTGGTGACCAAACATTGTGTTTGCAGCAAACCAAGCAGCACTCCAGCCCAACTGTTTTAGGTTCTCTGCCAAAGTCTCAGATATTTCTCTTTCCCTGACGACATTCTGGTAATGCTCTTCCACTTCCTTTTTGTCGTAACTAGCATAGGCCTTGTAGTATTTTCGAACTCCACGCCGCCAGCACTTTTCTGCTTTCCTTGTGTTAGCCGCGTGCCAACTGGCATACTCAAGCATTGACGCAATATCTTGGCAGGATTTGTCTGATAGGAGTCCCTCACATTTCTCCTTGAAAGATTTCAAGTGCTGGTCTGCTTCACTCTTATCGTTATCTGCTTCGCTTCTTTTGAAGCGCCGGCAGCGTAATTTTGCGCAGAACCAGCTTTGCTTTTCAGCGTACTGTTTAAGTTCCTCTGCAGCATCGGTTGGGAATTTTTCCAGTGCCTCAACTTCTGGCGTCGACATCACGGGGCTTAGGAATAACTCATGCAATTTCAGTCTTGACGCTTTCTAGCTACACTTACGTTAGTCTATATTGGCATGCAGGGCGTTATGGCGCCAAGTTTGTCGCTTGGTTTACTAATAACAATAATGTCTTTTATTGCCCCATTGTTCACATTCTTGTTGACCAAAACTTCTTTGTTACATGGATATACTTCAAGTATTGTCTGGAGCCATTTATACTATTGAATACCCTCTAGTAAACCTTTAAGTTCCTGTTTGCAAATCGCTAACTAATCCAATTTCCTAAATGTCCGCGAGCAGAGCATGCCGAGTGTGGAATATGGGGCGAAATAAACATCCGAGGGAGAAGAGATCCGAGCGTGACCTGTCCCCCCCCCCCCCCCCCCCCCTCTCTCCAGAGGAGGGGTGGAGGCACTAGGGAAACTGTACACAGGCTAACTTCGGGCTGAAGCACGGTGTGTTGTTATTGAATACTTGAAAGATTTCAACGCGCGTATTCTGTTCAGGTATGGCTGCCAGAAGATACCAGCCTGAGATATCATCATATCGACTTTTAAAGTTTAAACAATTCACACTTCATACCGACTTCAAAGGTTTTAGCGCAAGTAGACACGTCAATTTTATTCCAATTAAAGCGTGCTTTTTGTAAAAAAAATACTTCAGGCTCCTTTTTGAGATAGAAATTTAGATCGAAGTGTGATACTTATTACAAGGAAGTAGTATTTACTCTCTTTCTCTAAAAGACTGAAACAGGAGCCGCGAAAATGGCTTGCTCTTGCTTTCGCTCGAAATCGCCAAATGCTTTCGCAAATTCAAAATCTTCCGCGATGTTGGCGGAAAGAGTCGTAAGATCTTCATAATGTATTCCAATACGTTTTTCATCACAATTATAACGTTTCATCTGAGTGTGAGCCTTTTAAACCCAAACTAGATTGAGAGATTGAAAGATAAGAGAGGAACATTTCTCCCTCTGTACAAGACTCGCATACGAATCTCTAACGCATTCTGACGTTAAAGCATGTATTTGTGTTTTTTTTTTAGCAAGACCTCTCCTGACTTGTCCTGATTTTTTTTTCGCAAATAGTTTAGTACTAGCTTCTTGCTCGCCAAAGCAAAACTCGGATTCGATTTTCAGACCAGTTAATTCACACGCAAAGTTCTTACAAATACGAGTCCCACACTAATAAGCCTCCCAGGAGCGCCTTGAACTACAAAAGATCGCGTAAGTATTTCTGTTGATGTATGTCATAACTCTCACCTTCTTTTCATATATTACTTATAATACTTCACAAAAATTTTAAACACACTTCTGGATTGTTTTTGAAAACGTCTGTGGATCAAACGTCCGACAGACCTACAATTCAGCGCCTAACAGACCAACCATCTAGAAGTCCAGAGACCAGTTCGGTGTTCAGCTGTTGTGTTTTATCGTGTGCTTTACGACGAAAACAAATGGTTTGTTGTCAACAACAACCCTGCTCGCTTTTCATCTTTAGTTGTTTTTACTTGATCCAACAATACATCCCAAGCTTGAAACAAACAGCAACATGAAAACTAAGAAGCAAAAATTAAAATTATTTGGCCCAAAAACATCGATGCGATATCTTATGTTCCCCCCCCCCCCCCCCCCCCCCCAAGACCAGGCCAAACGGAGGCGCAAGTTGATAACTTGCGTCTATTTGCGTCTCCGTTTGGCCACGACTTGCGCGCACTTGTGTTGACTTGCAATGACTTGCATTCACTTTGGTCGACATCAAATTTGCACGCAAGTCAACACAAGTTTTTCACCGTTTTTAAATGGTTTTTTGACAACTCGAGTAAACTTGCCAGTAGACTTGCGAGTCCGTTACTGGTGAGTTAACAACAATGTTATCAAAGGTATGGATTTAAAACAAGAAACATCTACAAGAACTAACCACTACCATTGTTACTGATATAATCAGGACTGGACTCTGGAATGTTGGATCATATTCATATTATATATATATGTTGCAGTTATTTTTTTTCTTCAGTTAGATTTTATTCTTCCTTTGTTTTAAACTCATCATCATACATTACCATACCCAAAAACAAAGGAAGAATAAAATTTAACTGGAGAAAAAAATTAACTGCAACATATACATCGCCACGGCTACATACATATGTCTACATGGATAACTTGCAAAATCCTATAAAAAAAAACAGTCCTATGGCTAAACGTAAACAAAATTATTATCATGGTTACGCGAAATTGTTTCAATCCTTATAGGTAAGCTCACTCAGATTCAATCGGCCAAAGTTTTTTGAATTCTTTTATCAATGATAGTTTTGTAGCCTGTGTACAGCCGTCCAGCTCCTCTAACCTCCTCGATTTTCTTTTTTTGAGGAGAACGGGACGGCTGTACACAGACAAAAAGTCTCATTATATATTTTAGTTACTATCTGTCGTCTCATTGGCTAAGAGCCTGCAGTTAATTCTGAGAATCAGCGCAGCCTACAGATTATTCACTAATCTGTTAGCAGATTAGTGAATAATCTGTAGGTTGCGCGCGCAATGCATGTCCACAAAATATTACATAGTTACCGTAAAATGTAAATAATTAATTAGTTATTTATTTACAGTCAGAAGCATCACTAGGACTGGGGAAGATTGAGACGTACGGATAACAAAAAAAACTGTGGGTTAAATGCTTCAACGTCTGATTGTTAAAAACTGTTAAAATATGTTATCACATTTCCCTCAGCTACCGGTTCGCGGAGGTGAAATTGAAAGACCCTCTTACTTATTGACGTTGCTACAAGCAGCTTCTTTCCAATGCCCGCTTGCTGATCTATATGTGCCATCAAACACATTTGAACACTAGATTATAAAGGGACGCCCATCGATCTGAGCTTCAAGCACGATCCCTTTGAGCACACAGCGCGGTAGTGTGCGCTGAACTACCAGTGGAAATTGGTATGTGTTTGTGGTATCAATACTGGCAGTACTCATAGACTCATCCAAAGAGTGGTTGTGCGAGAGAAAACGTTATGTGGCTCGTTCAAGAACTGTGTTAAAAAATATTACAATAATAATATGTTTCATCATTTTCCCCGTCTGCCTGGTCGCGTGGTAACAGATCCTCTTTCTTTGCGACTTCATACGTAGCCTTGCTACAAGCAACCCCTTTCCACTGCCCTCTCACTGTCCTGTGTTTGCCGCCAAAGTCGAACACTAGCTCGTAAGGGATATCCATTTCAGCTTCATACACCATCCCTTTGGCAACATAGATGGAATGTGCGGGAACTGAAAGCGGGAATTCGAACGAAGTGGTGATACCAGTACTGGTAGACTGGGCGAAAGTGTGGCTGTGCGAGAAACTGAAAGATAGCTGCAAGTTACACTCGCCAAATCCCAAGAATCCCGCGCTAAAGCTCGTGTTCATGCCATAACTGAAGCCGATGGTGTGTGAAGTAGAACGCGTTTTTCCTTCAGTCATCGAGAAACTAAACGACATGGTTTGCGGTACATCACCTCTGTTTACCAGATCTTTTTCAGAAACTATTTTTGGCCTCTGCGACAGGATTTTGGCCTCCTCCATGATGAAATTCATAGCAACCAGATTGACGTCTCCGTGTATTTTGTCAAAATATGATTCCAAGTTTGCTTTATCGCGCCGTGCATCGTCAGCGCGGCCAACGATGGTGTTTGCAGCATACCAGGCTGCATTCCAACCCATCTCTTTTACATTTATCGCCAAAGCTTCGGATATCTCTCCTTTACTTACGACGTCCTGGAATTTCGCTTGTATTACCCTTTTGTCACTGGCAGCGTCGGCTTTGTATCGGTTACGCTTGGCACATTGCCAACTCCGTTTGCTCTTCGTGGTGTTCGCTGCATGCCAAGCTGTGTACCAAAGCATTGATTTAATATCTTCACATGATTTTCCCGATAGCAACCCCTTGCATTTCTCTTTGAAGGAGTCGAAGTGGTTCTTCGATTCAATCTTATCGGCATCTGCCTCCCCACGGTTCCCGAGGCGCATTTTCGCACAGTGCGAGCTTGCCTTTTCAGTGTATCCTTTCAGTTCTTTTGCCACATCAAGTGGAAGTATTTCCAGTGCCTCAATATCGCCGGATGTCGTTATCTCTTCACTTACTGCTCTTTGCCTCTGTAACAGAATTTCCGCTACATTGACTTCTCCGTGTATTTTGTCGAAACATGAATCTACTTTTTCTTTTTGGCGCTCTGCCTGGTGACCAAAGATTGTGTTTGCAGCAAACCAAGCAGCACCCCAGCCCATCTCTTTCACGTCCTTCGCTAAAGTCTCAGATATTTCTCCTTCCCTGACGACGCTCTGGTAATATTCCTCCACTTCCCTTTTGTCGTTGCTAGCGTCGGACTCGTAGCCCATTCGACTGCCACGCCGCCAACATTTTTCGCTTTTCCTTGTGTTAGCCGCGTGCCAACTGGCATACGCAAGCATTGACGCAACATCTTGGCAGGATTTGTCTGACAGAAGACCCTCACATTTCTCCTTGAAAGACGCCAAGTGCTTCTCTGCTTTATTCTTATCGTTATCTGCTTCACTTCTTTTGCCGCGCCGGCAGCGTAATTTTGCGCAGTGCCAGCTGTGCTTTTCAGCGTACAACTTAAGCTCCACTGCAACATCGGTTGGGAAATGTTCCAATGCGAAACTAACAGTTGTCGTCGACATCATGAACCATGCTTAGGTATAACAGTATTGTGTTGACGCTTTCTCAGAGCGAGACAAACAACACGTACGTTAACCTGCAGATAGGGCGTTATACTGCCAAGTTTGTCGCTTGGTTTACTAATAACAATAATATGTCTTTTATTGCCTCATTGTTCACATTCTTATTGACCAAAACTTCTTTGCTACATGGATACACTTCAAGTATAGCCCGGAGTCATTTACATTATCGAAAACCTCTACCACATTTTTAAGTTCCTGTTTGTTGATCGTAAACAACACGAGTTCTCATTACATTGCTTCGTTAACTGATCTTAATTTCAGGTTAGCATGCCGATCAAGCTCTCGTATGGGGCTTAAGGCGAAGTAAACATCCGCGAGCGGAGACAGCCGAGCGTGTCCTATTTTGTGCCACTAGCATGCTCTAGGGAACCAGTGCTGTTCACAGGCTAATTTCGGACACGGTGTGTTGTTATTGAAAACCTGAACGATTTCAAGCATTGAGATATCGTCGTATCGAATAAAGAGTTTGAACATTAAACGCTTGTCATTCGAAAGTTCAACTTAAATCAGCTAGAATTGTGTAATTTGCTGCCGGTCAACATAAGAACACTACAATCCCGAATAAACGATCAACACATCACACATGACTTCCCAAGATTTAGCACAAATAATTTAAGCTTAAAGGTTCACAGTCAGTTCTGTTTCGAAGTAGTATTTCTCATGCAGGACAAAAGAAATCAATACTTCAGGCTGCTTTTTGAGATCGAATTGAGGTTTATTACAAGGAAGTAGCTTTAACTGACTTAACTAACTTTTTTTCAATATGACTGAAACCACAGCCTTGCTGAACATTACGATAAATTATGACTATAATTACACTTGCTCTCAGTCTAGACTTTACCTTTACGCTTGCTCTTGCTCTAGCTTTTTTTCTATATCTAGATCACCAAATTAATCAGAAAGTCAAAATCTTTGGAATTTTGTTGAGAGTCGTAAGATCGTCAAAATGAATTCCCATACAGTTTTCGGCCACTAGTGTTTATGTTACACGCGCGAAATCGTGCGCCGTGCTTTTTCGTTCGATCGTTCGCCGGCAAGTTACAAGTAGCACGTTGTAGTTATTCCCTGGCGAGCATGTCGAACGCACTAATGATAATCTACGATATTCCTAGTTATTACATTATATCACCCACGCGCGGTTTGACGTTCGTTGTGCTTGTGGATAGTCTGTGATCCTGTTCATTTTAAATTATGGGTAAACTGTGATCAAGCTTTACGTTTCAACTTCGAAAGGAGGAAAAGAAATAAAAAGGATCAAAAAAGAGCACGTCAGAAAGTGACATTTTTTCAGTGTTGTCATTCGCGCGTCTTCCACACCCTGGAATATGTGTTTTCCCGCCCTTCTCCCGTTTGTCATCCTTGGCACTTTTACCCAGTGTTGTCCCACCTTTACAATGCGGTTTTCCCACTGTTGACAAGTGCGTTTATCCTTAAGCTTTGTAACGGTTTGTATGTTTGTATGTTTGTATGTATGTATAACGTGTTTACTCGTGATATGGGGCCACAAAGCAAAACAACTTAGTGGTGGAGTGTGCATGGCAACATCACAAAACCTTAATTTTTGAATTAAAACTGTAACGGCGATCATATCAAGTTGTTTCTTTTCTTAGTTTATTAAGCATTTGCTATTGTCTTCGTTGAGAGTACATGGCTGTACAGCTAATGTTTCAAGACTAAAATCGCTTTTTATACCTTAAAATACTTGTTGATACCCAGTCGCGAATCCTCCCGCCATTTGCAATACTGTGAGGAAGAAACTGTGCAGGTGTCCCAAGGACGGCAAGAGGCAGAAGGTTTAATCTAATGTAGCGTACTTGTCCAATATACACGAACTGATACGACCTGTAAATGGCATCTGTGTATCCGGATAAAAACCTTCTGGTTGTTTCAGGATAATGTTTCATTAAAATTATTCCCGAAGAAGATTGTTCAGCAATTGCCCGGTCAGATATTCTGAGGGCAGCAAAAACCCTTGTTACAAAGGGTCTTAAAACGGATTTCCTGACATGGACAGGTTTAAGACTATCAGTTCCGAAAGAACTCAGGTTGTGCGAGCTACCTGAAATTGACTCGGTAAATTTCAAACATAATAATATACAATTCGACGTCTACAGGGCTAAGTGTAAGCATTTTTATAAGCTGTTAATAACAGTTAAGGCTAAATTGCCTAATATGTCAAAGAAACTAATTTCGGATTTTGACATTTCAAACTCTTTGGAGGAAATATACTCACTTCCACAAACTGTTGCAAGCGAAACGTATATTTGGTCCTTCCAATACAGAGTCCTTAATTATATATTGTACACAAATGCAAAACTTTTCAAAATAGGTTTGTCGTTGAATGATAACTGCACTTTCTGTGACTCTTCAAAAGAAGAGCTGCATCACCTCTTTTTTGAATGCTCCCATGCGCAAATCTTTTGGAAAACATTCTCCTCTTGGTGGTTTGAACTTGTTAAGGAAAACATTACTATGACTTTAAAAGATATTATACTTGGGCTTCTAAACAGGACCGATATTATAAATTATCTTATAATTCTCGGAAAACTGTGTATTTGGGAATGTAGGAAAGCTGGCATATACCCTGATTTTAATATTTTTCTTAAAAAAGTTAAAATTAAATTTGAAACCGAGAAATATATAGCAAACAAAAATGGGACGTTTGCAAGTTTCAGGAAAAGATGGCAAGCAATTCTTGGTAAACTTTTATAGATATTTTTATAGGTATTGGTATATATAGATAAATATATATCTATGTGCCTATTGTGTTTGTGTGTGTTTTTGTGTGACGCTTTTTTCTTTTTTTTTTTGGTATTCATGTAATATTAATATTAAGAGTAGTATATGTATAACACGATATTTGTAACAACATTGAAAATAAAACCGTCAAAAAAGAAAAAAAAAATGTCAAAAAAAAAAAAACCCTTGTTACCTTCCCGGGTACCTTTTTGTAGCTTCCAAGCTATAACAATATCCATATGCATGAAAGGGTTTTATCTAGTTTGACTGACTAGACTTGCCGCAAGACGAACATCACGACTTCAGCAAGCAAAGCGGCCGAGAAAGCGACGATCGAAGTCGCGACAGATCACGGCGCGCCATAATTAAGACGAAGAACTTTATTGAGAGTCTTGTTGGACACCAATTTCGAGTGGTTTCCTTCAAGGTTTATGTCTGGTTGTTCAGGGAGCAGTGAAATTTAGTAACGACATGAAGCCATGAGGCTTTGGAGAAAAGCATCTAGGCATTGTTTCATAGCGCTTCTTGTTTTTCACCCCTTCTCCTTCACGAAACAAGAGCCTTCTACTCACAAAACCTAAGGGCGCAGCATTTTGAGGCCTTTGAGGTTTACTAGCTATTCAAAATGATGCCACTTTAAAGGATCTGTCACGGGGATAAGGGTTTGCGGATATACCGTGAAATTAGTGCTAGGCAACTTAACCCATGAAAAATATTATCTCTGAACATCTAAAGGAAGATATATAACCTCAATTTGCGGAGAGAAATCAAACCACGGCTTTATACATATAGATTTTTTTGAAGATGCGCGGAAACAACTCAATTTTTCAAGTTGTAGTCCATTTCCATCCTAGCCATCCGCAGCCAAAGACAATCGGTTGACAGTTTGAGTGCTTCAATATAGCAATTGTTAATAAAAACAACCCATTAATTTTAGGTTTCCTACGACACAAATATGTATTTTAATTTGGTTGTTTAAAAATCTGTTAAAATCCGTGACAAAGCCCCTTTAATGAAAGTGCTGTTTTGAGGATTATGATATAGTTGACATTTGACGTTGCCATCGTAACCAAAGGTCCGTTTTGAATCAGTTGTGGTAGTGGATAGCCAGTGTTGCCAGGATTTTTTTCCGGTGTTTTGTTCGTGTGCGGGTTTGTAAGTTTCGTTTTCGTTGCTCATCTGAGAAAGATTTAAAAAACTCCACACCGTTCCACGGTGTAAAACCAAAACTTTATTTCTTCTAGTTCATTACACTGAATAATCGCCAGCTTCCGGACTAATTGTAGTCGTTGGACACCACTACCAATGGTGGGTAACAAAAACCTTTGTAACTGCAAGAAGTTAAAAAATATATATTATCTTAGTTTGTTATTAAAAGCTGGAGATAGTCTTATTGCTGAAATTTGGAGGGTTGTTCAATACTGTCGACTTGAAACGAATCGAAACTGATGCTCGTGTTAGAGAACTGAGGAAGACTAGAACTCTAGTAGATACTTTTGGGATACTAGCGCAATAGCTCGTCAAAATGACAAATCTTCCCGAATCACAATAAACATTATTTGGGGAAGGGACACAACTGAAAAAGTCAGTTCTAACAACATTCCTGTAGCTTCCTTTCAAAACTACGTAGGACTATATTAGCGAAGAGTGTTTCTGAGTCCCTGTTTCAACAAGTGTTGCGAGACGTTTTGACCACCTTTACTATCTGTGACACTGTTGCTTCTCCTCATAGATGAGATGTTCGTATGGCTCCGCTTCAACACGCGATGGTGATCAAAGTACAAGCTGAGAGTATTGATTTACACAACACCAGCACTCTGACAGGCCTGGCCAGAACCCATAGGTTTTTTGTGACGCTTTTTGTACATATCACGCTGGCTTTAATAAATCACGCTAGACCTGTCATTATCAATTTCTACAAACTCGCGTCATCAATCGCCACATTGCCGACACATAACAGGCGTTTTTGCCCTGACCAACGAACTGTATCAAGCCGGATTTTAGCAACGATTAGAAAATGACCGCCAATTGAGTGAAGCATTTACAACAGTGCCTATTCAATGACATAGCAAGTACAGAAAAGGTACGGATGAACAAAAGTTGAAGACGACAAAAAACCGATTGCGATATGGGTTTGTAGAGAAAACTGTTAAGCTGAACACAAACACTATTACGTACCAAGTAGCTGGAGAGCAGCATGCTGTTGCACCACAGGCTGGGCAGGGACTCGGAGTAGTTTCCTGTGGCACAGGATCATTCTCAAACTGAGGGATAAACAAGAGTAGTTCTTTGTTTGTAATACGTTTTATGGAATATTCCAAGCACCCACTGGCGGCATAAGCTTAAGGATCGTGAGCATTAGAACAATGGATCATAAACGTAAGCTTAAGCATATAATAATAATCATAAACACAAGCAGCTTCTCAGTGTCCTAGTCGGGCAATATTCGCCTTAAATGCAACATAATCATAGTCACAAACATAATAGTCTGCGTAGCAGGAGTAAAAGGGTGGGAGAAGGAGAAAGAGTAAGGGTGGAGGGAGGGAGGGAATGCACGCCCCTCTCCTCAGCCCCCTTCCGCCGTTTCCTCCCCAAATTCTCTAAATCCTCCTCCCCCCCCCCCCCCCCCCCCTCAAAACAATAAAAGCACCCCGCCTTTGGCGTCGCGCTTTCATCATTTTGTCAGTGTTTGGAACCCCTGACGAAAAACTCACATTCATTTTTGATCTATTACTTCTAGCACTTAAATTTGCATTCAAATGCAAAACTAATTTTTAAGGTAGGAAATACAGGTTGTTAAGATGATCCTCCCCGAATTCTCTAAATCCTCCTCCTCCCCCCTCCTCCCCCCCATTTTACGCCTGGATAAGGATTATTGTGAATAAGAATTATTGTCTGTCTTGTCCATCTTGTCTGTCTTGTTTGCGATGACTTAAAGATTCAACAAAAGCACTTACGTCGTTGGATTCCACTACGGGTACGATTGGTAGGTAGCAATAGTTGTTGTGACTTCAAGAAAAAAGAAAAATGTTATTTCTACTTTTTAATAACTGAAGATAGTCTATTAACTACTGTACTATTTGGTTAAACTTAACTAAAAAAAAAACAGACAAAACTTAGCCGTGACGCAATCCCTTTAATTTAAACTTTGCTGATTGTTTTACTTGGAATTTATATTCCGTCTACACAATAATTAACAATTATTTACCGAAGTGGAGGTGAATAGTGGTAGGAACTAGTATTCACTTGTGTGGTGTATACTACTAAAACACTATTACATACCAAGTACTTGGAGAGCAGCATGCTGTTGCACCACAGGATAGGCAGGAACTCGGAGTAGCCTCCTCTGGCACAGGATCATTCTTAAACTGAGTGATAAACAAAAGTAGCTTTTTGGTACATGAGGGGACGCAGAAGGCGTAAACTGTAAGTACTTAAAGGAATGCTAGGATATTATCCTAGCATTCCTAACATTCCTAACACCACGCTCCTTCGCTTTGAGCTGCGAAAGGTGTCATAATCCGTTCCACTGTCAAACATATTATTAACCTGATGAAGACCAGAAAAGAGTTGATCATAACACTGTCGACTAAATAATTTTGTAATGTTGCCGGCGATTATATAAAGCGCGCTGTGGTAAACGTCTGTGATTTGGGTTTATTAAAATGTTGTCGATGTACACCAGCAAGGAATTCGAGCCCACAAGGAACCCGCTTATAGATAATTGCCGAAGAAAGCGTGAGGAGAAACGAATTCTAAAACCATACACAGCGAATTACTCCGGAGGCCGAAAAAAAAAATACAACCGGACTGCTGCATCGGTAGTCCGATAACCGAGCCTATCAGAAAAAAGCGATAGAATTATGGAATGGACGAACGCGTATTATAACGGCAAACAACTTACCAAACAAATAGTTGCATGATAAGCGGCCTGCAATAATATAAAGGAATTTTCCTATGAAACATTTTTTAAAGGCCAGAGCAGTTCAAAGTCTTATACTGCGAGCATAGCGGCCTTTTGCGAACTGGTGCGTAGAGAAATGATAACTGCGAGCGTACCAAACTTACTAAATAAAAACGAATTCCACGTACCCCTGCGCTAAGCTGCACTCTGACTGAAGCTCGTCGTTCCAGTCTTGAGGACTTTAGGGAAGAATGTACTGAGAAATACTATACATTTTGCTGTAGCAAACCACGAACAAGCCGTAGCGACACACTAACAGGCTCGTAAAGTCATGAAACTGATTTTTAGATCAGTATCAAAGCAAGGCCTTCTAGCTCGATATTTAAATAAATTTTATGGGCGCAGAAGGCCGTAATGTTTCTATCTTCAACAAATTGTACAATGTACAAGTGTACCCACAAGCATGTAGCCTGCGTGCAGCCGTCTTCTATTTCCTTTATACGGCGAAAACGGGACCCTTTCTCGCCGTATGAAGAAAGTAGGAGACGGCTACACGCAGGCTAGCAAGCATGCACATAGTATTAATATTTTTAGCTTATTGCATGACGCTGTACCACCTTACGGAGAAATAAAAACACGTGGCCACTAATGATTGGTATCTTTGAATTAATGAAATTCATAGCGCTGGGCGTGCCACCTTGCAGTACGGACTAAAACAATTATATCGTGCCTCTGATGAGTATCTCCGGGTTGCAGACTGAAAAAAAAAATCCACCAATTGAAGGACAAAATATCCGTATCATTAAAATTACAATTACAGTTCCGATGGAGAAAATATTAAGCGCTGCTGTATCATTAGAATTGCAGGTTACATCGAACCGTATGAGGTGTGCCACCCGCCAGTTCAGATGGAGAAAATATTAAGCGCGACTCTACTATCAGAATTGCAGGTTACATCGGACTGTATGAGGTGTGCCACCCGCCAGTTCCGATGGAGAAAATATTAAGCGCTGCTGTATCATTAGAATTGCAGGTTACATCGGACTGTATGAGGTGTGCCACCCGCCAGCTCAGATGGAGAAAATATTAAGCGCTGCTGTATCATTAGAATCGCAGGCTACATCGAACTGTATGAGGTGTGCCACCCGCCAGTTCCGATGGAGAAAATATTAAGCGCAGATCTGCTATTAGAATTGCAGGTTACATCGAACTGTATGAGGTGTGCCACCCGCCAGCTCAGATGGAGAAAATATTAAACGCTGCTGTATCATTAGAATTGCAGGTTACATCGAACTGTATGAGGTGTGCCACCCGCCAGCTCAGATGGAGAAAATATTAAGCGCAGATCTACTATTAGAATTGCAGGTTACATCGAACTGTATGAGGTTTGCCACCCGCCAGCTCAGATGGAGAAAATATTAAGCGCTGCTGTATCATTAGAATTGCAGGTTACATCGAACTGTATGAGGTGTGTCACCCGCCAGCTCAGATGGAGAAACTATTGAGTGCTGCTGTATCATAAGAATTGCAGGATACATCGAACTGTATGAGGTGTGCCACCCGCCAGCTCAGATGGAGAAAATATTAAGCGCAGATCTACTATTAGAATTGCAGGTTACATCGAACTGTATGAGGTGTGCCACCCACCAGTTTCGATGGAGAAAATATTAAGCGCTGCTGTATCATTAGAATTGCAGGTTACATCGAACTGTATGAGGTGTGCCACCCGCCAGTTTCGATGGAGAAAATATTTAGCGCTGCTGTATCATTAGAATTGCAGTTTACATCGAACTGTATGAGGTGTGCCACCCGCCAGCTCAGATGGAGAAAATATTAAGCGCAGATCTACTATTAGAATTGCAGGTTACATCGAACTGTATGAGGTGTGCCACCCGCCAGTTTCGATGGAGAAAATATTAAGCGCTGCTGTATCATTAGAATTGCAGGTTACATCGAACTGTATGAGGTGTGCCACCCGCCAGTTCAGATAGAGAAAATATTAAGCGCTGCTGTATCATTAGAATTGCGCTGCGCTCACTCGTGAAATAGTTTTCAACACTCGAAGAGAAATTTCGTATCTCCGCGCGGCCATGTAATATCCTCTATGCATGTAAAGGGATTTATACATTGGAACCTTTAAATAACGCTACGGCACGTCACTGTTTCTTGGCTTTCAAACTAAGACCGGGTTCTTCGTTAATAGAGGGAATATAATTCTCAAAACAGAGATCAAAATATTAAATTTGTCTGCAAATTGGCGGGCTAAACAAGTGTTGAGAACAACAGATTCTAAAAGTTTACCCCCTCATTAGCTCTCATTTCTACTTTATTTAAAATACAACCTCCCTCTTTTTCATTGATCTAAACGCTCCCCCCCCCCCCCCCCCCCCCCCGCTCATCCCCTTAGCCATAAATAACGAACAGCGCCTTACAGAACACGAATAGAAAGTAAATATAGCGAAATATTCTGTTTCGCAAATTTTACTGGCGCGCTCCGCGTATTAAAAACCATTAACTTAAAGGCGAAAGCTGTGTTTTTGCACAAAGATGGGACCAAATGTTAGAACCGGATGGAGCAATCACACACCACGAATTATAAATTCACTGACCTAAAATAAAGTTTGATAGACTGACTTACCTGGCGACCTCCTTATATGACTGTTTAATGAATGATCCATGATGTGATAGCCCGGGCATTATACATGCGTTTCTTGAGTACGACTTTAAAACTGAACTAAAACAAACACAGCATTTCGACGGATTGCGCGCAGTTGAGCGCTTGCTTAGTGCTGCAGAACGAGTGTCCTCGCATCGGACAACAAAACAATTCATCTTCCCTGTACAAATGAAAGGTACGAACCATCTGTAATATGTCGAAACATTTTTAGCATTTTGAACGGCTTTCTGTATTGAAGGCGCCGGTGTCGCCGCAACTCTCGGCTGCAACTCACCATAATTTCCACTCTGCAAATCCAGATGATCGTTCGATAGAACCAAGAAATGATCACCTTGCATAAAGCGAAAACTGTTGCTTAGAGCATCTTCTATCTTAAAAGGTCGAAATGCTTATGCGACATCAAAATGGCTAGAAATGATTCCTTACTAGATGAGCTTCTTCTGTCTCTCCTGAATTGCCGCTAAAGCGAATTCGCCGCGAACATTGTAATTTATTCTGCCGCCAGAATGGAAATTGATCCGCGTAACACCCTGCGTGACACTGGTGATGACAAGATGACCCAAATGCTATTGACAGATTATAACACTTTCGGTAACCACAACCTAATCTTCTTAAGAATTCAGGAACTTACAGTTGACGCCGCTTGCGTCCCCTCATGTACGTTTTTGGAATATGGGCTGGCTTAAAAGCGGCAGTTTATTACGGTATGTTCCTTTGAGGTTTCTCCGCTATGCCATATGAAGTGATATTTAACAATTAGACCCGTAGCCCGCAAGGGCTACGGGTCAATAGCCCATGAGGCGAAGCCGAATGGGCTATTGGCCCGGGGCCCTTGAGGGCGAAGGGTCTAATTGTTTTAGTATCACCCAACTAGTCGGACGGAAAAAGCAATAATAAAGTTAGCAAATGCAAGTTAAAAAAACATTTATTTGGGAATAAAACGAAAGAAAGCGTCACGAATTTCGCTACTCGATTACTACCAATAGTCCTCTAGTAGCGTAGCCAATCAAAATGCAGGATTTGCATTAGTCAACTAGTTGGGTGATACTAAACCGGCATATTCGCTAAGTTGGTTATTAGTTACCTTGTGCTCTTTCAGACCATCGTCAACTGGGCGATACTGTTTACGCAAATTTATTGCCGTTACCATGGTAACCAGCATCGCTAACGCAAGTGCCAGGCGCATGTTCATCTTTCTGAAAGAAAATGTTGTCATGTCAGGGTATAAAAGTGAGAATTAGCACTCCTCTGTCTGTTATAGCTCAATGGATATGTGCTCACAATCGACCGGCCTGGGTTAACATCACTAAAATAACATATTTACTGCAACGACTAGGGGGACAGACTGTCCAGGCTAATTATCAAAAGTTTCCTTTCCTAATTTCCATTACTGAATGCCGCCAATTATACTAATATATTGAATGAAAATATTAACTGAACAAAAGTGCAGGATTTCACGGATGAAAGTTGATTACAGTTCATCAAATACGATTTTGTGACAGGATGTTTAAGATATCAAACTTGCCATTCTGGTGAAATTTTGAATTTGTTTATCGTTATTGTTTTTTGTTTGTTTGTTTTTTGTTTTCAGTTGATATTTCTCTGCCGCTTTTGGTTTTTATGTTTTATTGCAAGACAATGACGCACTGAAGTTTGTACGACTAAAAAATAACACCTTTTACTGTAGGACCAGAAGTGCGGCGGTGTTGTCAAAAGCGTTCGACAGCCCTACTATACTGGACTAACCACGAGATGTGTCTAGAATGACCACAGAGCGCCAAAACCTAGCCTGTAAGCAGGCGCGCGACATGCACGTGTGGCAAAGTTTCGGTTAGGAATTTGCCGCGAAGGTTCCTAAACCCTGCAGATAAAGAAGTGAATTTCATGGTATTTCGCTTCAGTGGAGTTAGCAATTGAATCTTTAGTTAAAAGTAATTTGACATTGATCCCGCCATCAGCTGATTCGATCAGTGATAAGGTCGAAGGAATGTTATCGTGTGTTATGAGAGTACTGATATACAGCGACTTTCCTGGCAGACCTGGCACTAGCCTGTTCCAGGCTCTCGGTAGTTGCAGGGCGAGTGAAAAAAGCGGGCAAAGGAAAAGTCTCCCCCTCGTTTTTCCTCGCTCGCCCGCTTTTTTCGCTCGCCCCCAGCTACCGAGAGCCTGGAACAGGCTAACCTGGCACGGAACCAGAGAGACATAAAAGAATGATGGCAGTTCGAATTCCACGGCAAGTTAAGTTAGTTTTGTCCAGTCGAGTTAAGAACACTGCCTTTCCGTGCCAAAGAGGAAAGTTAGTAAAAGTAGCTTACATGCCAACTTGCGGTAAAATTGCCGACCACTGAAATCTCTGATCATTAGTGTAATCGATTAATCCGTTTGATGCTAAGAGGAACTCTCCTGGCACCAGCGTTTACATGTAAAAACACTTACGTTTGAAGCAGTGAATTGAGGCTTTCAACAACTTGACAAAGTTTTTAGGCGAACGGATCAGGCTTGCCTTCTTTGAACTTATGAGCGGTTCAATACAGCTACAGAATTTAGACGCTACACACCCTTCATAAAACTAGCCAAGGAATCTGAACGCTACCCACCTTTAAAACTAAGCCAGAAACCGTCAGTTAATTTCATTCTTTTTTACATGCAAATTGCTGCTACATTGTTTAAAAAGAATACCTTACAAAGGCGAACGTAATGAGTTCTTGTTCTTTGACTCGACTGAATTGGTTCAAAACTAGCCACGGAATCTAGATGCTACACACCTTTAAAACTAAGCCAGAAACCTTCAGTTAATTTCATTCTTTTTTCATACAAATTGCTGCTACATTGTTTAAAAAGAATACCTTACAAAGGCGAACTTAATGAGTTCTTGTTCTTTGACTCGACTGAATTGGTTCAAAACTAGCCACGGAATCTAGATGCTACACACCTTTAAAACTAAGCCAGAAACCTTCAGTTAATTTCATTCTTTTTTCATACAAATTGCTGTTACATTGTTTAAAAAGAATACCTTACAAAGGCGAACTTAATGAGTTCTTGTTCTTTGACTCGACTGAATTGGTTCAAAACTAGCCACGGAATCTAGATGCTACACACCTTTAAAACTAAGCCAGAAACCTTCAGTTAATTTCATTCTTTTTTACATGCAAATTGCTGCTACATTGTTTAAAAAGAATACCTTACAAAGGTGAACGTAATGAGTTCTTGTTCTTTGTACTCCACTGAATTGTGAGATTAGCCCTTGAAGAAACTTTTGTGCTATACGTCGGGAAGCAATTTGAATTAGCTGGTATTCTCAGATGTTAGCCTTTCGTCGATGAGAAGTGGTTTGACTTACAGTAGTACGTTTTAGTGAATAGATATCGCTCGAACGGTCACTGAAACTGGAGTTCATAAGATGGTGTACTCCAATAACGCCATCTGAGCAATTGGCAAATTTATAACCACTCGGGCATGTAATATGTAAAGCATTCTAGCCAATTATTCTACAAATTACAAAGCATGAATATAACATGGTCGTAACCAGGTATATTTTTTCATCGCTGATCCCAAATTTTAGCCCTAAATTTGGATCCCTGATCCCCAAAATGTGGCAATATTGATATAAGTGACATGAACATCTCAGCGAGAGTTGGGTTACAGTTAGGCAACACGACATTTACATTTTGTCAGTCCACAGTTAGTCTCCCTTCACTATTAAACTGTGGTCAGGCCCAACTGGTCATGCTCGAAGCAACGTGATTCAGGTGTGTCCTCCTGAAGAGCGTTAAGGGTAAGGCACTGCTCTTAGTAAATGGCGGCCTCTTTTGAAGTGTCCACTGTGCATGTAACATGAATATTATTATTATTTTCTTTTTAAAGAGTGGGACGTCTACGTACGTCTAATTTGGACGAAGAGCCCATCACTCCTGTTTGGACTTATTACTAGTAATGAACTAGTATATAGTGTTTCTGGAGTGCTTGAAATACTGTAAAAACAGACGTTTCGGGGATAACCCCTTCATCAGTGTTAAGTTGATGTTAAAACGTGAACGCTGGACCTTGCGCTAAGTGTCTTGCGTGCGTGTAGTTAAGAACACGCAATTGCGCGCGCGATTGTACGCGCGCTTAGCGCCAACAGGCAGGAATTTAGAAAAAACGTCAGAACATTAACGTTTTAACATCAACTAAACACTGATAAAGGGGTTATCCCCGAAACGTCTATTTTTACAGTATTTCAAGCACTCCAGAAACGCTATTTACTAGTTAACGTTACTTATTTGAGTGCTACGCAGCAAAATCCCCTTTTTGTGAACATTTATGAACTAGTATATCCAGACAAAGCAAACACCCTCTTTTCTGTGGAAGCTATTGGTGATATTAGCCCGCCTAAGTACTGGTAAACAAAGGAAACGAGAAAATCTACCTACCCCAAACCGCAAAAATACAAACATTTATTTTTCTGCTGCATTTTGTTAGACGACAAGAAACTGAACTCAAGGAAGACGCGATGCAGTTTCTATGACAGTTTCTATTGACCCAATTCATGTTTGGCTTTGATATTCATTCCTAGAATACCATGAGATTAATTTAACAACGTTTTAATTGCTTCAATAATAAGACAAAAGAACAAGGTGGAGCCAAGGTACTTGAAAGCCCAGGGTCAAAAAGAGAAGTGCTCCGATAAGTTTTCGATTTTTAATTCCCCTGTTCCGGTTCCAGATTTTAAATTTTCCACACTTCCGTTTATCTGAGCGCGGGCTCAGCATTCTCCATTTTCAAAGGAACCGTTGTATATGTTACAGCATACTGTCTACAGTAACACAAAATGGCGGACAGCTTGTGAATATTCGGCAAGTTCATGGCAACTGTATTTTTGAAGCCACCAAACTCTCAACATCACTTCAAAAAATGATAAGGGAGGAAGATAAAGATGCAGTCGTCTACAGGATCATCGAAAAGCTTCAGAATAGCTCGCTGTTCTTGGAAATGAAGGCGGATTTGCAGGTGGAACGTTACAGAATTATTATAAAGCTTTTTTAAAAAAATTGTTTTCTTTTTTTTTAATTTCAAGTACAGTTGTAAGTACAAATGTAAGTGTTAGGTTCGTTAGCTGATATTATAGATGACATAGTGAATTTATGAATGACATATATGAACTGCGGAATAACGATGAAATGAGTGAAATGATGCAATGATCCTCGAGGTGTGAAAACAATTTAAGCAATTGCATTTTTTAGCCTGAAAAAAAAATTTCAAAGCTACAAGGGGATTTGAACCCATGGCCTCTGCGATACTACAAGGGGGAGGGGGGGGGGGGGGGGGGGGGCAACTATTAAGTTACAGGTACAGTAGGGATCACTGTTATTAGTTATCCTTTAGTGATTAATATTGGTGGTTTGATACCGCCATCTTAGGGCCTCTTCATATGATCTCACCTCACTCCTATTTCTTTTGTAAAAATTGCAATGTGTACATATGAGAAGGTGTCAGCCAGCCCGGTTACTGGGGTCTTGGTTTCGACAACCAAGATCTCGGCAACTGGGATGAAAATTTTCCAATATGAACATTTCAGCCTGGTTACCGGGATGAAAAATATTTTTGACAAATTAGCTTCGCTTTAGAAACTGGGCAGCCAAAATGGCATAATTTTGCCGTGTATGCATTTCTACTTCAAAAGTATTCGAATTAGCTTTATTAGTAAAGTTACAAGAGTCGACAAAGCTGTGATAGTCGTGAACGATACTTGTTTATATGGCGCCATTTTGGTTTTGTTCAGTTCTTGAATTTCTTCGCGGTAACCAGGCTGAAATTTCCCATATGAACAGACAGCAAAATTCATCCCCATAACCAAGCCAGCCCGGTTACCGGGCTCATATAAAGAGGCTCATAATATCTCACCCAGGGGGGTGGGGTGGGGAATCCCATGTTAACAACATGAGGATGGTAATCTGAGTGCATTCCAGAGAATAATGCTATGTGTAAATTTCAACACTGCCTATTTCAGGAAACTTTGTACTCTGCACCTAATTACTGCTCGAATTACAGATGATATGGAATGATTGTGTGGAAAGAAAAACTCGGAAAAAATTTTCTGAGTTCACAGATGAGAATTGAACCCATGACATTCCGTACACTAGTTGGATGTGAAAACGTTGTGAATTACAGAATGATAGTCTGCTTAAGGAGGTTCGCAACGGTTTCCAGCACTTTCCAGCTCTTATAATTTGATGGGTCAGTACTACAAATCTTTAACAGTTGCTGCTACAGTAATGATATCAAACAAATGTCCAATCATAGCTGAATAACTTGCGGTCATTTTCATGACATCGGTTACTATAGCAACAGTTTTACCTGTTAAAAACACCCTTAATTTTCCCTTTAAGTGCTTATAACTCAAAAACGAGTCCTGTGATCCCCATTTTTTATTATTGAATAATGATTGGCAGGTTAAGATGCAACTTTTTGCAAAGTTGAAAAAATTTCTCCGGAGCAGTTTCAGAGCCACCTTAACTTTCTGAAAATTTAAGGTGGCTCTGAAACTGCTCCAGAGAAATTTTTTTAACTTTGCAAAAAGTTGCATCTTAACCTGCCAATCATTATTCAATAATAAAAAATGGGGTTCACCGGACTCGTTTTTGAGTTATAAGCACTTAAAGGGAAAATTAAGGGTGTTTTTAACAGGTAAAACTGTTGCCTCAGCTATAGTAACCGGTGACGCCATGAAAATGGCCACAACTTATTCAGTAATGATTGGACATTTGTTCGATATCATTATTGTAGCAGCTACTCATAAAGATTTGTAGTATTGGCCCATCAAAGTTTAAGAGCTTGAAATTGCTGGAAACCGTTGTGAGCCTCCTTAAGCCTAACTTCTATTTATCATTCTTGACAATTTGTTGACCTGTACAGAAAGAAGTTGCCAAACCTCATATTCATGTCACAGACATGAAAAGGAGTATTGAAAACTATCTAAGAGACTCTGGTTGGGAGGTCAAGCTGCAAAATGCTGTCTACACTCAACTGAAAAGGTAAGGTTTACATATTTAGCATTCTTCATGTAGCCACTGTCCTTCCGTGAGTTGTTTCACCACTACCTTCTTTGACCAGTCAAGTTTCTTTTTAGACCAATGTTGAAACTTGACAATACATAATGCAGTAAACTCTCTCTAAATATAAGATGGACACTGTAAAGAACATCGCCAACTGTCCATCAGAACCAGCCAATCACAGTGGAGCATCCTGCTAAAAATGTTACCAGTTGACCTTAGAAGACTAGCAGTATGCAGTAAAAATGTTGTGATTCACATCACAAGTGACTACATCATGAGACAAATGATTATTTTATTATAATTGTACTTTACCACCGATGAACGATCACAACCTTTTAATTACATATTTATAGTGCGTCTGGTTATGAAACCTTGTGATTAAAAAAATTAATTTCAAGTACAACAGGAATCTAATATAATTGTAAGCTCAGGATCTGGGGCAATATAACAGCTTTTTGGTAGACAGTAACTGTCACCTTTTTACTGATAGGTGTCTAGCTTCTGGGGTCGAAACAAAAGGAAAGGAATGTCAGTGGTTCGGGTTTAAAGGACCCTAGCTAGTCATCCATGCCTTTGTTTTTGTTTACAAACTAGAGTGTCTGGAGTATTATGTTTTGAAACTTCTAAAAGTAATTATTCCAGACCTCCAGTAACACAACTTGCAGAAATGTAATGAGATTTTGCTTCACCATGCAATTTTCATAATTCCAGTGGCATTGGAAGTGGTGGAGGCTGACTAGAGTCCTTTAAGCAGCCGTCAGTGGGGAGAAGTATTGTATGATGACCCAAATAATGGCTACGATGGAGACTAGATGTGGACCACCAAATACAGCATCTTTGATTTCTTCATATGCAGCCCTAAAAGAGACCCTGGCAGCTAGAAATGTTGCCTTTAGATCCCGAACACCCTAAGTGAGAGCAAAACCCATAATTTACACCCCCTAAGTGAGGCATTACAAACATTCCTATCTCTTTAAATGAGAGTCCCCCCCCCCCCCCCCCTCCCTCCCCTCAGCTGTTTGGGTTGATCCTACTGAGTTTTGAATGACTGTTTGTTTTTGTAGCTTACCGGTGTCTTCAATGTCAGGCAATCCTCAGCACCAATTGAAGGAACCATTGGCATTTATTCGCAAGGCACAGGTATTTTATTTACATTTACAATGTAGCTTTAGAGAGTAAGCCTGCCATTGTATAAAATGTTTTCAACACCTTCATTTGACATAATTATCACTAACATAAAGCATTATTTGTAATTTGTAGATGAACTGGGAGAAGAGAATTGTGAAGAGTATAAACAGCATGTGTACAGAGTTGTCACTACCATTAGCAAGGAAGGTACTTAACGGTATATTCCCTGAGAAAACCAAGCTGTCATTTGTCGTGTATGTCACATTTTGTGCATGTATATCATGAAGTAGGCAAGGAGCAGCATGGGAGAGAAGAATAAAGAGAGCACATGGTCGACTTGTTGTGTGTTTCTTTCCGAACTAGTTTCGCTTCAATCTCCAGCTAGTTAAACCTCCTCTAATTTATTTAAGCAATAATTCTAGTCAAAAGCGGACATGTACAGTAGCTATGTAAAAGGAGCCAAGAAGGAGTGGAAGGGATGCCACAAATGCATTTACCTAGAAAGTAATATTTTCAAAGTGCAAAGGCATGCATGCGCAGCACTGTCCATTTAAGCTTGCCCTATCATACTGGGTTGAATCCATGGAGTGCGTATTTCTGCATACATCCAATATCTGAGCAAATTTCCACCCATGAGCTTAAAGGACGCTAGTGAGCCATGCCTTTGTTTTTGTTGGCATACAGGATTTTTGGTATAATTATATTTTAAACAGAGGGTGTCTAAACGAATTAGAGATCACTGCAAAGCTGCTAGGTAATTAAAAAGACTTCCAGCAACACTGTACTTGCAGTATTACAACAAGATTTTGCCTCACCATACAATTTAATTTTGATGGCTTTGAAAATGGCAGAGGCTGACTAGGGTGACCTTTTAAACTCAGGAATGATAGCCTATTTGCTGTGACTCACTAGCATTCTTTTGTTGGCTCAGCCATGAGCTCAAGAATGAATTTGATGATCTCTGCCATAAAATCAAATGCCACCCATAAGGTCATAAATACCATGTTTTAATTGACAGGAGCCTATCACCAACTGATTGCAGGACTCTTTATTCAAAAGGTTGCCCATAACTGAAATTGGTGGTAATTACAGATACCATGGCTGACTGTATAATGCACAGTTGTTAATTTTTTTTAATTACGTTGGAATTTCAGTCAGTATACTTCTATAGATTGAAGTATACTGATTGAAGATAGAAGTATACTGACTTCTATTGCATAAATCTATAGAATATAGTTTCTATAAATAATTGGAATTATACAAACAACAGTACCTGGTCATAAGAAGATGATGCAGGCCTTAAGTTTAATTTTTGATTTCTGTATACAGAGATCATCAACTGACCAGGCTAATATATCATCAAAGTTTGAAACTTTGGGTGGTGAACTGGATGAAAAACGTAAGTTAAATCTTGAGAGTTTTAATGTTTCAATAATGTAATCATGTTTGACTCATCAGTAAGACTGCATTCAAGCTTAGTGACCCATCATACTGGGATAGTAACCAATTTGCGTACCCGAGGTGCAACTGAAAACTTGAGAATAAATTAATGACCCAGGTCAAGATAGCACTCTTTGATGTGGAGTCCATACCTCAACAGTACACTGTAGCTGATCTCTTGTTTTAATTCCAATGTCACCTTGCTTTTTTCCCAGAAATGGAAAAAATTAAGCCAGTCTATGCTCCCAAAGACTTTTTTGAGGTTAGTGTAACTTAAAACTTAAAAATTATTTCATTTTTGGTTTGAGTTTTTGAAAAAAATAACATTAAGTTTATCAGGTCATTTTTACTTTTATTATTTTCTTCGAGATTCACTATCACAAATCTGAAACAATAAAAAAACTTGAAGGACAAACTATCAAAACACGTTTAAAAGCTGCAATACGTCATCATATGTTGATAACTCAGTCATACAATTCAGAATTATGTACAGTCAGTTATTATCACGTATCTCTGATTATGTCTTCCAGGCCCTTATTAACATAGAAAATCCAGGTTTTACAACACTTCGAAAGACACCAAGGTATGAAAAGTTTAAGCAATGCATTTTTAATGTGCATTTCCAGAAAATATCCATACCCACCCCATGGAAGGTCAATGGAAATTCCAAGGGGATGGGGGGTCTCAAAAGCCCAATTTTGTAAAAGAAAGTATGGGGCTAAACTGGAATTTCCAAAGGGGTGGGGGGATTCAAACCAAAAAACCTTCCGTGGGAGGGGTATGGATATTTTCTGGAAGAGCACAATGAACTTTAAAGAAAATTGATAATTTTGTAATCTTCATGGATTTATTTTAATTTTAGCTTTATCATTGGAGGAAGGTTTTGATATAATATATATAACTTATGTGTTAAGTTTCTGGATGGTGGCGCTGCCTTATTATATAGTCAAGACTTATAGCCTGCATAGCAAGCGTTCCCGTGCGAGCGAAGTGCCATGTGTTGCGTGCGAGCGAAGATTATGGTTGCGCGAAAATTGGACCGAGAGCAAAAAAGGGAAAGTAGCAGGGAGAGGGTGGGACAGCGAGGGAATGAACTCACCCGTGAAGAAATCGGTAGGTCTTTTTCGGAATCGTGGGGTTTGCCTGCAACCATTCCCTCGCTGCCCCACCCCATCTCTGCTGTTTTCCCTTTTTTTGCGTGACCAGAATCTTTGCTCACATGCGACACATGGCACTTCGCTCGCACGGGAACGCTTGCTACGCAGGCTAAGTCAAGACAAAATATTCTGACCATTGTGGAGTAGTTAGTGGAGATTTGAGTATTTAAAAAACTGATTTCATTTGCAACAGGTTTCCTCAGAGTGTTGATTTGTTTCTTGTATTATAACAGCTCTATCAAAGGCTGGGGTTTGATCAAGGTTCAGTTGTACGTAAAATCCCTCCAAGAAATGGTATGTTGTTGGTAAAATTTAAGGCTCTCATGTGTAAGATTTCATTTACCCGGTACATATAATTGTATATAATTGAATGTTTTTTGCTTTGCAATTATCATGCATTCATTCAATAATACATTCCTTATAAATGTATTAGAAAGCTGCATACAAAGAACTGGATCCAGGAAACTCTCACAGTGGAGTGGATGATGCCCTGCTTGAAAGTACCTCATTTGGTAGGTTGATCATATGTCCTCTGTGTCTTCCTCCTCAGCCCTCTCTTCCACCACCACCAGCACCACCTCTTCCTCTGCCTCCTCCTCCTCCTCCACCACCTGCTCCTCCTCCTCCTCCACTGCTGTGCCTGAACTCCGTCTCCTCCTCCTAGTCTTTTAATAGCCTCCTCTTCCTCCTCCTCCTCCTTCTCCTCCTCGTCATCATCATCATCATCCTTCCCCTTCTCCTCCTCCTCCTCCTCAGGACTCCTCGAGATATATACGTGTCCAGAAATGAACACAGTTACGAAAATTGCAAAATTTTGCAAGGAACTAACGAAAATTGCGAAAATCGCAAAATTTTGCAAAAATCGCTATAGGAATATCAATGGGGTTGAAGGAGGGCCCTCAACGAAACTGAGAATTTAATTTACGAAATTTGCAAAAATCGCGAAAATTGCCAAAATCGTGAAATTTTGCAAGAATCGCTATTAATAACGAAGGAGTTTTATATTTGTAATTTTCACACAGGCATAACAAAAAATCGTAAAATTTGTAAACTTCGTAGGCTTCCTTAAATGTAGGGTTATACTGGGCACAATTTAATAATAAAAGTAGAAAAATAATAGTCCTTAGTTCTCTTTGTCAAATAATAGAAAGGTTATTAAATTAAACTTTGATTTTTACTTGCATTGATTTGATTTTAATTTACACCAGAAACATTTTCAACTGAATGGAACAAACTAGGAAGAAAAGGTAGGCAAAATACTTAAACTTGGTGGTCTCATAGCCAAAATTATTTTAAATAAAGACATTCATAATATTTAGCCTAGTTTGGTCTCCACCACATTAAATCAAGCAATCTAATTTAAGTATGTTCACTGTTTTAATTAATTTACATTCTTTCATGCAGATTTGATCCATTATCAGAAGTCAACTGGCAGGAATCCTTGGCTTCTGATTGGATAATGACTGTACAAAAGAGTGTGAAATAATTGAAAGTAGTCGCACTTGGACTCCTTACTGTATCGTTTTTTTAAGACATGTAGAACGCACTGACAGGTTCAATTTGTCAGGTTTTTAAAATTACCCAAAAATTTGCTGTAGAGAATCTCTTGAGATGCAACTCCTCCTACTAATATTTGACCAACAATTCAGCCAACAGTTGGACAAGAGTCTTTGACCAGCCAACTGTAGTCCCTGACAAAAAAAACCTAAAGGTTTCTTTAATTTGTTTTTCCTTCCACAAAAGAACTGCAAAGAAAGCAGCTAGGAAACTCAAAGTTTTTTTGCAAATGTGATTTCTCAAACAATGAAAAGAAAACTAGCAAAACTAAAAAAGTGTTGACGGACTTAACACGAGTCTTAAGCCAATAACGTCACGGCTAAACTGACCAATCAGTTACAACGGACCAGACTTATAACATCACCGACTGACAACAACTTTTCACTTGACTCTGAAGATGACCTCCGCACAGGTTGTCGAAATGTCAGTCACCAACAACAGTTCTTTTCAGAACTACTCTCACCCAGACGATCACACTATACGAACTACTGATACTCCTGGGTTCAAACCATTTACTATGTTACAATTAATTTGTAGCTCACATGCAAAAAATAATGCAAATCTGACAAAACAGATATAGGTTGGTTTACGCCCTACCGGCACTTTGAGTATCCTCAGATCAGTTGATGCAGTCCCACTTTCATTCCAAATGAGGCACTGACCTATCGTTCTCTGCCTCTTGATCCATGATATGTTAAAAGTTAAGTCTGATCATTGACTATGTGATTTCAACAGTTATTCAACAGGGAAGCACTCCAGCTGCCAGACACTATGCCAAATATGGTTGTCCTGGAGGACTGAGGGGGGAGGTGTGGAAACTTATTCTGGGGCTTGAAGTAGATGACATGGTAAGCGGTAAAAATCACAATGCCGTCATTAAGGGTGGGTAAGCCCAATCATGTGATAAATTGGGTGCGTGCAGTGGAACCCAATGGCACAAAAAAAAATCCAGGCTGTAGTTTACTCCTGGGGGTGGGGGTATTATGGTACCTCAAAAAGAATGTATTTCAAATTTTGTGGGGGTTTGTGGTGTTGTGCATGATTCTTGATTGCTTTTGCAAGTCTAAGCAAGTCTCAGGCTTGCAGAAAAGATATTACCCTCACCAACTCACGAGGCCTTGAGGTTGTCATGTACTGTCCCTTCTCCTGGCCAGATATTATTTTTTCTGTGTGCAGTGGCTTGGGCTTACACAGTGCATGTGACTTCCCTGGATTGGATATCAGCACTCATCCTTCAAAAGTTTTCCCCTTCCCTACCCTCCCTCTACTCTTCCCGTAGGCCACACCCCCTGTAACTTTCAGAACTTTCAACCTTTAAACTCTAGATCAGGAATAAAGGCCATTAGGCTCCATAAGTGTGGTTAGATAGTGATGTAATCGAACAGAGAGGAACCTTTCTCCTTTGGGCAGGAATGCACTAAAACCAGGAACACCAGAACAGCCCAGCAAAAAAAGTTCACCCTAACCACCAAAGACACTAACCGGTAATCTCCAAAACATTAACTGCAAACCAAAATCACCAACCAGTAACTTCTAACCCCAATCTTAACTGTAAACTAATCTAGTTTGTGGGGTGTTCGGTGTTCCTGGTTGTAGTAAATGTTCTTTGTGTAAGCCTCCTCTAAGAATAATTGACTCAATGTCGCCACTTTGATGTTTGGGCGTGTTTATTCATTTCTTTTGTAGGACCTATTGTATTTTCAGCAGCTGAAGCAATATGTTGTCGAGTATGATATGCTTGTTGACAGTCTCATTACAAAGGTATTGAATTAAATCGTAAACGTTTCAT
The DNA here is from genome assembly GCA_963693305.1 of Meandrina meandrites. Taxonomy (NCBI): domain Eukaryota; kingdom Metazoa; phylum Cnidaria; class Anthozoa; order Scleractinia; family Meandrinidae; genus Meandrina; species Meandrina meandrites. Next base: position 7,540,372 of record OY855910.1, read on the forward strand.
GTAAAAGTCTCCAGCAAGCACTCAATAACTGTATTTTAACAGTAGCCTTGTTACAGCAATTTTTTGTTCTGTAAAATCTCTCATTGACTTAATATATGGATTTAAGTAACGTATCGCGTAAGAACTATGGCAAAGAACAATAGACCACGGCAGCGAAAGCCGTTTCTTCCTGTGCCGAGCCAAGGTGTGAATAAGCCGCAAATGAGCTTTCTCATTCGCTTACACGCTATTTGGCGCGAAATTCAAATTTTTGAAGAAAATTTTAGGCCTTTATCCCCGTTCAAATTCGCTGAAATCCGCACATTGTATTTATATTATAGCAATCTTTGCATATACCAAAAGACAGAAAAATCGTATGTGGGAAAAGCGCATTTAGTTTGATGGTGTTCTGGTGAGCGGTATTTTATCTTTCTTTCGTCATAATTTTGACAAGTTTGTAAATAATTCACAGTAAAATGTGTAATCCTGCACTTATGTTTTCCTTCACGCACGCAAACACATTACTCACTTATTGCTACAAATAAACACTGAGAAGCTAAATTTACTCATTATATCCAATATCTTTGAGCATCACAACTATAACTGAACAATTTCATGTTTTATATTGTCAATGACGTCAATAACAGTTCTAAGAGATGCTCGAACACGGTAAGTTATTGATGCGCTCAGCCCGGCACAAGCGGCAATCACAATGCGATCAGTACTCTCAACAAGCTAAGTGAACGTAACAAAGTAAAACAATATTTTTGCGGCCTACATCAGGCAAAACTACATAGCTTGAGTCATTTGAAGCTGCTTTCACAAGCGCGGCTAAAAGAGATCCTCGTACAGTTCCTCTTCAAAAGCTGATATCACGGACAAAGCGTTGTAGCCATCTTCTGTCTCCAAATCTATTGTGCCGCTTGAAACAGAGTCGAACGTTTTCAAAAGAAACAACAGTTCGTCCGTGGAAAAGTCATATCCATGTGCGACAATAGTTTGCATACTTTCACATGAGCACAGACAGGCTACCGCCAAAATCGTAAACTTTCCGCAGTTACCAGAAATGTCCACGTACTCCAGCCGACTGAGGGCGCTCTTAGTGTGGAAAATGCAGATCTGGTCCAGACACGAGCAATTGGAGATGTCTAAGTATTCTAACTCGCTAGCTTTGCTAACGATTTGCTGCAAATGGCTGTTCGTAACTACTGTTGACGATAATGTCAAGCGAGTCAAATTCGCAAACAGCTTCAGCGGAACAAATCGATACAAGTCTCCCGTTCCACCAAGATCAAGTTCAAACAATTCTGCATTTCTGAGAAAAGGTCCCTTGAATACAATTTTCCACCATTCGAAGCAGACTGTGGAGATGCGAAGTAATTCGTCGGTGTCAAGCAGGCTGAACACGTGAAACAAAACTAGGGAGGGAATTTCCATGCTATAGCTCCCCTCAGTCAACTGCTCGAACTTCCAAATAGTGCTTTTGCGACACAATTCTGCAGTTCTCGTGTCAATTCCTGTCGCTCTGTTTTGTCGCACCTTCTCATTGGCGCGGGTTCAGCAACTTCTTTTGTATTTTTTTTCAATTCTTTATCACAGGATATCACACTTGCGTAAGTGATACAAACGAACAAAGGTCTCTTTATCACAACTCTGAATGCAACTCAGCACAACTCGTCGTCGTGTAAAGTGTTTGCGCGTGCGAATTGACCTAGAGCACATTTCAGTTGGATTATAGCAAAGATGGAACAGCAGTAAGTTCTTTTCTTTGATCTTCTTAACGTTTTCCTCTTTACGCAGCGCAATATTATTAGCGGATGTCTCTCTTATCCTTCGCTTATCTTCATTCCTATGTTTTCTCAAGATCTAGAAAGAGAGCAGCAGAAACTGATCAAGAGCCGTTTATCCAAAAACGAAGCAAAAGAATTGATGTAAGGACATGTTCTAATTTTGCATTAGACCCACGAATCAACTTTTTGTTCTTACATTTCAGCAGTTTTCTAAACTTCTGTTTGATTTTTTTCCTAGATCACTGCCTTGAAGTCACTTTATGGCAAGATTACCGTATTTCCGAAGAAACAGAACGTGTTTCTTTCTTGGCGAAGTGGGAAAGGCTTGGCGGCTATTGCGCGCGAAATGAGAGTATCTGAGGCGACGGCAGAAATTTATGTAATCGACTGTGTAGCGCAAGGTCAGGGAGACGAAGATCTTCATCAAAGGCTCCTTGATGACCTGGGCATCAAGAAGGAAAAGTTCGACATTATAGCAGGCCATCTGAAGACAAGTGATGTCACGCTGAGGCAGATAAGAGACCAAACCACGTGCAGATACAACGAGATACGAGCAGTCATTGCAGTTATGATCAATGGAGTTTTTCTGTAAAACTTGATTCATTTATGCGTGAAAATATTTTTCTTATACTTGTAAACATTTCATGTCTTTCTTGCTCATTTTTTATGCATATTGATTTGAAAAAAATAAAACTGCAACGAATAGTATTCGTACTTGTTTGGAATTTGAGGAACAAGGGAAATGGCCACCGAAATTACTGAATTAATTGCGAAATGGGAAAAAGTGAGTCTTATACTCAGCCGAAACAAGTTTTTCTGTAAGTAGTTTGTACGCTGTGGTCATGACTTTCATATGTTGGTTGAATATGATCAAAAGAGAGAGTGTAGTCCTAAATTGGGTTCTATTCAAGACTACACCCAACCAGCTGATTGTATTCAATCTACTGAACAGAATTACTCCAACAGAATTTTGTTTTATATTATTTATTTACGACACCTCCTAGAATTTATCTTTCAAAATATGTACATGTTTTAAGGGGCTCTCACCCTCATAGACCAAGTAACCGGAACATTTGTCGTGACCTAATGAAAGTTGCAAAACCGTGATCCCATACCGTCTAGGAGTTATTGTGCCCATCATTATGTACCGTGCTTCTCCTCAAATGTACCCCACTACCCCATTGATCTAAAAAAATATTTTTTAGATCAAATTCTAAAGTTGAACAAAAAGCACAAATTTGCAGTAAAAAATCAAGGAAATGTTATTGGAAATATGAGAAAACTCTACTGCTGCTTAACTACCATATTCCTCAATGAGCTTGATGTTCCAATCAACCAATCCAAAAATTCAGAATCTCAAATTATGACCAACCCCGAGGGAAGCCTCATAAAAGGGGTTCAGAGCTCTAAAATTACTTGTTCTTTAGTCAAACCATGAAACACAATCACAATGGAAATGGCTACACATAAGCAAACTAGCAGTACCAAGATTGGCATACAGCAGTTTTCAGTTGAGTATCGTAAACCAAAATCAAGGTAATTACTCCGGCCATTCACAAAGGATGCAGGGCAATCCATTGTCCAATCAAAACTTGAAGCAATTACACGAAGCATGGGAACAATTACATGAGCAAGTAACAATTGGCTTTGGTTATACTTGTGATTGGCTTTGGTTTCACTTCTGACTGGTTGAGAAAGTGGTTCAAGTTTTTAAAGCCAATCACTACACGTAGTAATTCAAAATGAAAGTAAACAGAAATAACTTTCGACACGCAAGTGAAAACCGCTCTATGGTTTTCTCAGTTTAACAATTTCTTTCAGTTAACAAAATTAATATTGAATAACTGTCAGTGAGCATGTATTTAAATCACAGTTCCAAACACGTTTCATCATGTCAATAAACCACGCAATTAGGTGCAATTCATCATTTGGTGCAACGCAAGCAATCACTGCTCCAGTCTGGGCTCCATGTTGATGGCTATCTACAAGTCCAGCTGCCTGGTTCTCATCAAAAACCAATAACATTGTACGTCCAGTAGTGACAATTCCAACACACTGCCTTTCCTTCTTTGATGAAAGTCCCTGAATATAATTGGCCAAATCTTGGGGTAATTGTGCCCCAAAAAAGTCATGCTGTTGTCCAAGGGAGTGGACACCAAACTCATCTCCGGCCATTTCAACAGCATCTTGAACAGAGAGATTGACAGCTTCATTGTCAAATAATGCATCATGAATATCATTGCCCTTAACCATAGCATAATGAAGTGCTGCAGTCCAACTGTTTAAATTGGAGGTAAAAGGCAGACTTAGTTTCTGCTCAGTGAACAATCTGCCAAAGCACAGAGAAATGAATGTACACGCATTGCTGCCATTGCGTCCGTTAATACTGGACTGACTAAATTCAAATGGAAAGGAACATTCGAGAACACTGTTGTAGATGCTTAAGTTTGGAACACCTGAGGGAATACTGTAAGGGACCACAGGAATACCAATTGGGGCTTGCGCAGTAGTTGTTGCTGTGACAGCATGTGGAGCAGCTGATGTACACATGGCAATGGGTACACTGAGTGGGACTTGAGCAGCAGTTGGTGCTGTGGTTGCACATGAAGTAGCTGCAGTACACGTAGCCATGGGTACACTGAGTGGGGCTCGAGCACGGGCTGTTGGTGCTGTGGCAGCACGTGGAGCAGCTGATGTACACGACGTAGCCATGGGTACACTGAGTGGGGCTCGAGCGCCGGCCGTTGGTGCTGTGGTAGGACGTGGAGCAGCTGATGTACACGTAGCCATGGGTACACTGAATGGGGCTCGAGCGCCGGCCGTTGGTGCTGTGGCAGCACGTGGAGCAGCTGATGTACATGTAGCCATGGGTACACTGAGTGGGGCTCGAGCGCTGGCCGTTGGTGCTGTGGTACGACATGGAGCAGCTGATGTACACGTAGCCATGGGTACACTGGGTGGGGCTTGAACTGATGGTGATGGCAGTGGAACAGCAGATCTTACTGTGGAAGGAGAACTTGATTGTGTTTCGTTGACTGAAGAACACATCTGTCTTAGCTGCTGTGCTTCTTCAACAAGGTTTTGCATCTGCCTCTTCTTTTTTTGATGGTAGGTACTCCACCAGGACTTTATCTGACTTTCTGTCAATGGTGCTAAACCCCGTCGCTGCATTTCTGATATGACATCTCTTGGCTCAGCTCTTATGCCCGCTTCTGCTTGCCTGTCATAGAAAGCAATCATTATTTGCTTCTGTTCCAAGCTAAACAAAACTCGCTTTCCACTAGTTTGCTTCAACGCAAATCCAGTCTCTGGTTGCAAAGACAATGCAGCACTAGAAGGTGTAACCAGACTTCTCTGCACAGAAGAGCTTTGTTGTTCTCCATGCTGGATGAACTTTATGCTGTATGGACCAGAATCACTTTGAGTACTTTGGTTGTTACTTTCTTGTGGTGATGAAACTGCAGCCAGATCCATCTCTTCAGTCCCGGCACCTGTCCGTCCAGCTATAGGGAATGGAGAAGAAGAAAGTTTCTCCACTTGTTCTCTTGTCTTGGACTGTGTTTTGCCCACACCAGCAAGTGACCGACAAACCAAACCCCCAGCAGGAAATTGAAAATTTCCATAGAGGGAAATATCTTTCAAGCTCCCCACTTTGTTTGGTGCCTTTGTTCGATCAATGACAAGCTTGAAGCAACGAGCATTCTTCAGACCCTATGAAAACAAAGAATAAGAGCATATCAGTGAGAACTTATAACAAGAGCAAAATACAGTGAAAAAAACTAATCTATATTGTGTCCCGCAACACTGATTAGAAAACAAAACCACCTCTACTCAAAATAACAAAAAAAAAGGAAACAATCATAGGGATGTTGCAGCATTGTTTTGTATAAATAAAATCAGTGATAAATAAATAAAAAGGAAACTTTTCAGCTTGGCAAAGAAATGATACAGAAGAGATATTCATTTATGACAAGTAAACAATACATGTTTTACACTTGTCATAAATGAATGTTTCCTCTTTATTTGTCTATCACAATATGTGTTTACGCTTAAAATACAACATAAAATTCAGCAAAATTAAGATAAATCAATGAACATGGACATGTTTGTTACATTAAGGTTATTCCAAGTTGACAACTCCCCTGAAGCAGTAATAACGGACATGTGTGATTGTTCTCCATATTTCTTCTACATACATGTATATCTCATCATTGACAACAAACAAACATTTTCAGAAAATTAAGAAACTGATGAATTTTGGAGCTTTTGAGTGGACTGTGTTATAATTGAATACTGTTTGAATAGAAAGAGGAAAAAAATAACAGCATAAACTCTGAAAACAATGTCAATGTCAAAAGTAATGGAATAAACACAGTAACACTCTATACCTTAACAAGATCAGCCACCTGTTCCCCTGTCTCCAGATTATTGCCCACTCTTACCCATCTAGTGATTTTGTGACTCACATGGGCAAAGTGGGTATCCAGTGCTGATTTTCCCTCGCCTGCTTCGAAGTAGTTGTACTCTTCTAGCTTCAAATTATATGCCAAGGAGACTCCAGCAAGATACACAAGGACACCAGTATTGTGATAATGCGGGCCATTATCTGTAGAAGAAGAAGTTAAAGACATTAAAAGAATTACCTTACAAGTAATTGGGAATTTGTGTCCTGCTATCTTATCTTAAATAATAATAAAAAAATAACAACAAAAGCAACAACAACAGTAATAATAATGATAATAATAATAATTTGCCAATATCAATTTACAACTGACTTTTAACATGTATGCAGAAGTCCATATTCCACACGAGGAAACCTTCCTTTGCAAGCTTTTAATATGGCATTCGATAAACATACTGTCACGTGAAACTCTAAGCACCTGCCCATTAATTTAGTGTCCACTTGCCAGGCGGTCACTTTAGAGGTCTGAGTATATTTTAACTAAAAATGTCAGAAAAATATACCTGAAAATAAGTATACACTGAAGCCAGGGTACTTGTCTTCGAGCCACTTGAAACCAATGTCAAGTGCACTTTGGGAGAACCAGGAGTCCTGTTTGGTATCTTCACACCAAAGGTCGACCACTCCCGATTCACGGATCCCTTCTTCGGTCTTGGCTACCACATAAAAGCCATGCAGGGAAAGGCCTCTCTTTCCATAAAACTGGCGCTGAGTTTCTCTGCTGTACTTCCCCAACTCCAATTTCATTTTGTAGTCAATGATGACTACAAGTTCACCAGGTTTCAAGTTTGAGAGAACAAACTGGTAATAAGTAGCCTGGTGCTTTGTACGTAGCAGGTGTGCCAGATAGAGTTGAAAATTAGTAAGTAATTCACTCAGCTTCTTGGACAGATCAGCCTTTTCAGCAGCAATTGGAATATCTTGTATACCTTTCTCAATTGAATCAATAGTGGTGTAAAAGGAATCAATCTCAGCACTGGTGTGGAGATGATCTTTGGAGCAGCTTCCAAATGCATACGTTAAGCAAAGTTCCTTGGCACTGGAGTGTATTTCTGGTTCCTTTCTGAATTTGTTCTTAAAGTACCTAAAGTGTACAGTCAGTTGCTTGATAACATCTGAAGCAGCAATCGTGCCACTTTTGCTTCCAACGTCTTGAACTAGCTGTTTCAAGGAATCAAAGGTTCCATGTCCGAATTCATCACATATGTTGCACAACCCAGCCAGCATGGTATTGGTGCGGAAGTTAATGGGTAGATGGGTGTATATGTACGTGCGCTTGACCCCATCAGGAAACTCTAACAGATACTGGTCAATGGTTGCCTTAACAGTGTCCAGCCAGTAATGCACTGCAGTTTCATTGCCATCAATAAGCACACTTCTACAGGAGGATGGTCTTGAAATATCACTCCGATTGAAAAAATCTGTCAGGCTTTCAAGCACCTCCTGGCTTACTCGTTGGCGGGTAAATTTCAAATTTGCTGGTGGTACTCCTCCACGGCCAAACAAAATTGCATGGACCTTGGCTGCTGTGATTGTGTTTGAGGAACAGCAAAACTTCTTTTGCAAATATGCATATGTGAAGTCATTTGCAACTATTGAAAGTAATCTCCTTCTTTCATCGGGATAGGACTGTACACGGCTGACAGCTCGTGCTGCTTCCACTCTGTTCTTCGCCGAGTGCTCATTTGGTAAGCAGCAAGTTTTCATGGAATCACCGATTTTTATTTTCTCTTTCAAAGTACGTTTCCTCTCCCTGGTTTGTTTGGCCAGCTCTTTATCTTTGGTCATATTGTAGTCTCTTACTAGAGAGTCAAGGATTTTGTCATCACTGCTGATGGTGTAATCATCAATGCCACCAAACCTGGACTTCCATGCATTTGATTGGAAGACATCATGTAAAAATGAAACTACTTCCTCCCTTGAAGAGCCAGCAACCTTGGAAACAGCATCACTGAATTGTTCAGTTATCTGCTGTCTGTAAAAGCGCTTTCGACGATCTTGCAGAGAAGCATAAGGCACAGAAGGAAGTTCTGGTGCTTGGACACCAACACTTTTCAAACATGGCTCATTGGTAGCTGTAGCTAACTCGAATTGTGGACTGGTTAAATCTTCTTCCCAGTTTTCAAGAAAATCAGTACTGGTTTCCTGTCAAACAGGAAAAAATGACAAAATGGCATGTCAATTTCAAACAAAAAAATTGTCTAATCAAACCAAGAATTCTTCAGACTAGGTAAACCACAAAAAAAGGAACATAATAAGCAAACAGGACTTAGGCAAAGCAAACATCCCTCTAAACAAAATATAGACTTGCAGACAAAAATAAACAGCAAAATAAATTGAGATTGTTTGACTGATCACCAAGATTTAGCGGCATATAAAGAACATGTGTAAGTAGTCTCAGACACAGCCATGCATTTGACATTCAAACAGTTCTACATTCAATCGACATAAACCTCAGTTTTTGGTTTCACTTTACTCGACAATGAGCACTACGACACTCATAAAAAAAACTATATATATAAATGTAAGCACTCTAAAGTAAGCACTTTTGCTTTGAAGCTCATGAATAACTATTTAGGCATACTTGGCACATGGACCATATATGAGCTTAGGTGTGTCTGATCAAAACGTAAAATGAAAATAAACAAGAACAGCTTACCTCAACTTGAACTCTTTTAGAACTTGATCCTTCGGAATCTATTTTGTTTGCACAAGCGACGCAAATCTTTCTCTTTCGATCGTTATGTTTTTTGTCCTTGTTGATACCGCAGAATCTCTTTTGAACCACATTTGCCGACTTCAATTCTATCGACGACCTGGCTGGATCGCCAAATCCCCACTCAGAATGGAATGGACAGCAGCATGCAGCCTCGAAAGGCATGATGAACTAAACCATGAGCGATTTTTCTATAATACGAACAATATAGAAAAGAAACAAGACAAATACAACTACTTTTCTCGAGTCAACACAGTAATCCAAGATGGCGGATGCTCTCTGAACGGTCGTGTGACGTGCCGTAACCATGGTTCCCCACATACGATTCTCTTGAAATTTACATGACATGTAGAACAAAAGATATATTCCATATATGGAGCCTCTAAAGGGACATTTTGAATATTTTACTACCATTTTTTAGCCATTTTCGAACTCCAGCCAATCACAATGCCAGATTTTAATTAGTTAATTGGAAACAGACAACTATCCAATTCCTGCTGCGTTGCCGTCGCTTCTATAGTTCTTACGCGATACGTTACTTAACAATAATCAACTTTTCTGAGTAGCACAATTCCCGTTGCCTATGATTTGTTTAAATATAAACTTTAAGTCTAAAAGTCTGTACGTTCCAAAGTACCCACAGAAACATTGAAATAAGCATACAAACAGTTCCTTTTGCCAGAGATTTGCATAAACAACGTCCAGGTATTGAAAGTATTCACAGTACACCACCTTTACCACATTTACTTTTACCACAGTTACTTTTGCCAGAGATTAATTTTGCGTTAAATATTATGTCCAAGTGTTCAAAGTACTCACAAAACAAATAAGAATAAAATTGGGTATTACAAATGGTTTTCTTTCTACAGATTTATTTGTTTATTAAAGTTACTTAAATTTCCACAGTTCCTAATTTGCCAGAGATTTGCATATAATGTCTACGTGTTCAAAAGTACTCACAGACAAGAAGGAGGGGTTTAGGGGAAAATAACAGAGGGGTTTTAAGATGCGATAAGGCTTTTTACCTAATAAATAAAAACCTTTTTTTATTATTGTGTTTTAGTTGTTTATATATTTTGTATTTTGATTTTTTTGTTTTATATTTTGATTTTATGTTTTATATTTTGTATTTTGTATTTAAATTTTTGTTTTAGTTGAATTTTTAAAACCGATCAGGAGAACTGTGTAACAGTTCCTCCTCGAAAGGTTCTTCGTCATTTGGAGGGAATGTTTCATAGCGATGATGGAACTCCTGTGGGATGGCATGTGATTTCACTTTATAACTACGAAACCTTACGGGTTTTCCATGTATTCGTGAAGGGATCTTTGAATTGACCATTTCTTTAAGTCGCCCGATGATTCGTTTGATGATTCGTTGAATCTTCACAACAGAACGGTATGCAATGTACGCGAAAACGGCCGCCGTGCCTCCAATCATCAGTACGGGGACTAGAACAGCAAGAAGCGGCATCAGAGATACCACAACTATTCCCTGGAATACAGTGAGCGCTGTGATAAAGATGACCACGAAGGATCCGCATACAATTGCTAAGAAGGCGAGTATAGGGAAGAAGCCAAACACTGCGACAATAGCAAGGAACAGTCCGATCACAGGATGGCTGCGACAAAACTCCATGGCTTGTCTGACAAGCTGCCTGGCTTCACTGACTTGACGCATGATCATGGCTTGAATATTCTTAAAGTTTTCCCGGCACATCTCCCAGCGATTGTTGATGGCTTTAATACTTAAAGTTAGGCATCGTGGAAACAAAAAGTCGATGTTTTCCATCTCGACCACGGTTAGAACGAAAACTAGAGAAGAGAATGAAACACACAGTTACAAAGGCAATAACGACGCGAAGTTTGGAAAGTGTAGGGTTACGAAAAACATGCGCCAAGATTGGTGAAATGGGATCACTCTTTTGGCCTTAAAAATATATCAGGAGCATCCGTTGGAGACAAAATGAATGTAATTTTTTGTTCTCTTCTCGTGTACTACGTTTTTTGGTGCGCGCACATTACATCGCCCTCTTCCTCCGGCACGATGCACTATCTGCAGTTTTTTCTGACAATTCAAATTGAGTTGCCCTTGCAGTTTAGGCGTTTGTACGCTGTGACCAGATTCTAGTACCTTACCTGTCTATCTCACTGCTAGTATTTTCTCTTCTCTTGTTGAAGCTTTCAAATATTTTTTTCTTTTTCCTAGCTGCACTCGAAAACGTGGATTTGCAGGTTTTTCAACGCGCGGACTGAAAGAAAAGGAATGTGATTTGTGACGTACAGTTAATTATTACGTTAGATCACGCACGCGCAGTTTTACGTTGGTTATGATTCTGGGTTGCCTGTGATCGCGTTCCGTATTAATTTTGGATAACCTGTGACCACATGGAGAGGAAACGACACAAAAGAAGGAAGAAGAAGAAGAAGAAGGAACGCGTCACAAAATGACATTTAAATGTAGTGTTTCAAGCTTTTCCCGCTCTTGCCGTGCGCCCTTGTTTCTCTGACGTCTCGTTAGTCAGCTTCTTGTCCAGCGTCTTCGTTCCCTTTGTCGAGAAACGAGCAACCCTGGAAAGATCTGATTTGAAGTTCAAAAATATCGGACTTCCGGTTGAATTTTGCAATCCTAGCTTTCAAAAACAAACTCAACGAACTCATTGGTGTTTTACTTCCGGCCAATTGTAATGTTTTTAAAACCAATCAAAATCGAACCTGTAATGGAACTTTCGAGAATCGCTCGTTTCGTCAAGCTTGCGCAGTAAGGAAGGAAGACTCGAGGTACGAGAATGCTCATTATCTCGTTGTGTTTGTTTCGTTTGATTTTGCGAATGTCATAAAAGGACCGCTCAATTAATCAGTAATTCTGATGAAGTGGTCAGTACTGTTAGCTCCTGTACATTAAATTAATTTATCACCTAGTTTACAGGTACGCCACCAAAGTACAAAATTTAAATTGAAAAGTAATGAAAATTAATTTTCAGATAAGACCACCACAGTGACTGTAGTTTGAAAAAAAAAATAAAGTTTTAAACAACCTCTGTAGCTAACGGCGTAAATATGGTACCGTAGTTATGTTCCTCAGAGAACAGAAGTTTTACAATATTAAACCGGGGGAAAAAATGAGATGTCCATCCTTTTGGAGGTGGTCATGTTGCAATACGCATGTAACTTCTGGTTGAGCGCTTCCGTCTTTAAAATTTGGTAACAGAGTTTTGTTTCTCAATACAGGACATCAAGCTGACATCTTCCAACGATGATAACTACTTTGTCTTTGAAGATCTCCTATGCCAGGTAAGATATATTCAATACAGAGATGTATGATGTTCAACGTCATAATTTTAACAATTTGACGAAGTTGGAGACGCGGTGGCGTAATGGTTAGCGCGGTAGACTCTGAATCGAGCGGTCTGGTTTCAAGCCCTGGCAGGGGCATCATATACTATTACTGAACAAGATACTTTACTCTCATAGTGCCTCTCTCCACCCAGGTGTATAAATGGGTACCGGCGAATTTACTGCTGGCGGTAACCCTGCGATGGACTAGCATCCTATCCAGGGGGGAGTAGAAATACTCCTAGTCGCTTCATGCTGCAGAAACCGGGATAACCTCTGGCGGGATGGGCCACTAGGCTCGAGCGCAGACTTTTATATTAATTTTATTGACAAAAGGGATGATTTTTTTCGTAGGCTCTTCTTGTTTTTAGTCGAGATACATCCATCCTGCAGCATTTTGAGCACTCTAGTGCCACTCCTCCAAAGTCCTACATACGAGGTAATGAGTTCATTGACCAAGTGAGTACTCTTGAAGTTAACTAATTTGTTTGCATTTTGTTTAACGTTCTTCCCATCTAAACTGAAACAGCTGAGCTTCAGTATGAAAGGATACTGCTAATACCTCACTCACTCCATTTATTCCTGAATCTGGTTCGGCTTCACACAAATACTTGCACCTGTTACCAGAAACCCATAAACAATTATTTTGTATCAGAATCTCATTTCTGAGAATTGTCTGAGCCTGCAGTTTTTAGGCAGTGGCGTTGCTAAGTAAAATGACGTGTCCTGAAGACTTCAAGCTGACGTCACAACTTTTGGATTTCTAATTGAACAACAGCTGTCACTTATTATTATGGGATGTGGGGTTTTTTTCTGGGGGGTGGTCGGTTGAGGAGTATTCCTTTATCTACATCTGGATTAGGGCGTGATTTTTCTAAGGGGCTCGATAAGACAAGTTTTAAAAAAGTGTTTTTCTTGAGTTGAAGAATAGCTCTTTCACGCCCAACGGAAAGGATTATGGTGAGGCGATAAAAAAATGGCCTTTTTATCTAACTCTACTGGTATTTTGGATTTCTAATTGAACAACAGCTGTCACTTATTATTATGGGATGTGGGGGGTTTTTCTGGGGGGTGGTTGGTTGAGGAGTATTCCTTTATTTATATCTGGATTAGGGCGTGATTTTTCCAAGGGGCTCGATAGGACAAGTTTTAAAAAAGTGTTTTTCTTGAAGAATAGCTCTTTCACGCCCAACGGAAAGGACTATGGTGAGGCGATAAAAAATGGCCTTTTCATCTAACTCTACTGGTATTTCCTTCAGGCAAACTTGGTGTTCAAGACTACGCTGTTGTTTATCCTCCAAATGGTACGTATACCTTCTTCTACACAATACAAACTTTTAGGCCTGGTTAGTTAAACGTCACATTTCACATGCGCCGAATACAATACTAATTCGAGTCGACTCGAATTAAAAAATTCGGCGTATGTATGGTTGGAAGCTAGCATCTTTCGTCGTTTGTCAACACCTTAAAGCAAGGACCTTTCCAGGACGAGAGTTTTAAGCTCTTGTTGCGATTTCTCCTAATACCCTCATGTGCTCTAGGTCGTGTGCTCTCCGCCGTCAAATTTTTCAACCTCCTCAAATTTTCCTCGGGAATTGTCAAGAGTTTTCTTTCGCTTGCCCATACTCGATCGCCACTGAAAGCTGAAGAAAACTCTCGTACAACTAACATTCTGTAACTCTCGGCGAGTTTCGTGCTAGTTTGGCGTCCGCTCTTGCTTTAACACTTATCATTTTTGTTTTTCTCCTACTCAGGTATCATACCATTCCATGGATTTTCTATGTATGGTAAGTTCTTGCTAATAGTCTCGTTCCACAACGGTTAAATAGAAGTTGCTAAGCGACATGATGACGTACATGTGATGTCATAGGCTGCTGACGAGCGAGATGCAGAACGTGTTGGGGAACTTTTATTACACCTACTTGCCGTGTTTATTTGTTAACCACTCTTCTTGTTTTTGTTGTAGCTTCGCCGCTGGGTTTTGTGTGCGCTCAGGCTCCGCAACTTTACTTTCTTTTCCGACAAATTTACACCAGGTGAGTGCTTAAGCTCTTCGTTTTGTTAGTTGCTTTGTTTGCTTGTTTGTTTGTTTGTTTGTTTGTTTGTTTGTTTATGTAACATTTTTCACTACGTGAACGTTTCGTGTTTTTCCATGGATGTTTGATACACTTTGGTAACTTTGTACAAGAGGTGAAATTCCTCATGTGGGAAATTGGTGGCAAGAGCTTAATTCAGTTTTCATCATGGGGCCTTACCTCGGGACTCATTTGCATCTTCTTCCATGAATTTTACTTAGTGCGATGCTTCAGACCTCTCATCGAAATCCTTCGACTTATGTTGCGATGTTTGACGCCTTTTACTTCATTTTTGTTTGCAGATATTTTTTTCGTCTTCACACCATGTCCTCGCACCCTCAGGTAAATAACCCACCTTGTTGTTCAGTTAATATAGTGCAATTTATTGTGTACATGCCAGTTATGTAGTACTGTGTAGTAGAATACCTAGTCTACAGGCAGTCGTCCTTTTTCTTACGGTCCGTCGAAAATGGCCGTGGAAAATCTGGGCATTTTCCCACTCACGCTCATTTTAGCTTCATACTCGACGGTCTACCAAAAAAGGTGGACAACTCGTGGTCTTAAGTACACCATGAAATGCTTCTTTGTGAGAAGCTTAATTTTTTTCTCATGGTACACACGGAAGCTTTTGCAAGTCGCAAGCTTCGTCGCGGGGTAAAGTCTGCAACACTAACAGACCTGCGCCTCACTATCGTGTTTAAGTCTTGCGGTAGCCCCTCTCTCCTCCACAGAGGCTCCTAATTGGAGTGGGGAAAGGCAAAAAAAAAAAAAACACGAAAAATTAAAAATAAGGGGAGCGCGGGGGACGACGACGGGTAGGGCCCTTTTCGTTCCCTTTTCCCCAGGCTTCGCGCGCTTACTTTTATCCTCTCCCCATTTCCCAGCCTCTGCGGAGGAGAGAGGGGTAGCTCCGAATGTGCAAGTGATTGCTCTTCAGCCTTCCGACTGGATGCATTCTCCATTACGTGAAAAATATTTTTTTCGCAGCTCACGATATGATCTTGTTATGTTTAACAGGGAATCTTGTCGCTGTGTGTGTTGTTTGAAAACCTTCTTCAAACTCACGAACCTGCTCTGTTTTATCACCTCAAGGAAATTGGAGCTCATCCGTGAGTGATTTCAAGTGTCTGTGCAATTTTTATGGGAGTCTCCATTAACGTCCTTTGCCGGTATTTATGCGTTTCATTGTGTTGCAGGCTTCGTCTCGCCTTTAACTGGATAATTTACGCATTCGCGGGTTATTTAGACACTGAACAGGTAAGAAGGTGTTAGAAAAAGAAACGTTATTTTTCTTCTTTCCAGCAGTACATGAAGTTTTTCATTCTGTTGGTTCTAGCGGTGAATCATCAGTGACTTGGAAAAAGGTTTCTACAAAGAAGGTTCAGTTTATTCTTGATTCTATTTCAGCAAAAGTATTGTAAGGAGTGGTAGGAAAAACATGCTCGCGTAATGCTGGCCGAAACGAAGATTCTATTGGTTTACTTACGAAATAGCGTGGAAATTTCTCGCAGGAAACAAATTCACTAGCGGGCAGCACGTGCAATGTGTGAACTGAAAACACGCGAGTTCTAAATGTAAAACTTCTTAGTTACTGTTACTAATGAATCTGTTGTCATCACCAACAGCTTCTTCTTCTGTGGGACAGAATATTTGCGTATGACTCGATGGAACTACTAGCAGGTGTGTTTTGCAGTTTCTTGTCTGAACTGTAATTTGTGTTAGTTATAGCGGAGTAAGCCCATTGAGCTGAAAAATTTTGGTTGGATGTCACGTGATTGTTTGTCCGGTCCGTACTTACTTACTTACGTCACTTGCACTGCACGTGCCCGAGCTGAGCCCAGTGCCTTAAAAAATAAAAATATAGAGTAAGAAATATGCAGCTGAAGTAAAAAGGAAATAACCATTCACTACAAGTTTTTTTCCTTGTTTGCAGTGTGCGATAATTCGCACCGCGAAGCTCTGCTTTTAAGGCTTGACTAAATCTATGTATAATTAATTCAAACACCCTTGATTCAATGTTTTCCAACTATTTACAGTCGTGTTTGACACAGAATGTTTGATCAGAAACTTATAAACTTTCTGGTTTGATTTGATTCTAGTTCTTGCAATGTCGATCCTGTCGTACCGCCGAACAAATTTGTTGGAAGTGACAAACCTACAAGCAGCTCAGGTCTGTATGACGCTAGTGTTAATTCTCCTAACTGATTTGCATTAGTGCTAATATGCTGGTACATCACGCACTGTTTTCTTGATTCCCAGCACCTTTCTTCTTGATAACCAGCCGATAACGTGTTGATATTACATGTTGCTTGCTCATGGGATTTGCAACCCCGCCGGAAAAGTTCCTTCACGCTTTAAAACACTTCATGTTGCTGATGAAATAAAATAAAATCAATCAATCAATCAATCAACTATGTTTAACGAGGGTAGCACATAACCGTCTCGCGACTGACAAAGAATGAATAAGTATGATGTAGTATGAATAAGCTTAAAAGAGGGTAAATACTACAAAATTGGCGAGAGTTATATGGCATACAGTGTGAAGGCACATGAGGGACGCATTGTACCCAGTATCAATCTGTTTTTGCTTTTATCTTTTCTCGTTGCAGACGGTGCTCGCGGATATTTCTACGCTAAACACAGTCGCTTTACTACAATACGTGCTGTTCCTCAAGCAGTAGCCATAATCTACACCTATTGAGTATTCATTTGAGCATACAGTCTGAAGAAGCCGCTTCGCGTTCGGCGGTAACTTAGGGATTATACGAAAAGGCGTTTTCCCGCCACAATGTGCCGCGTCTGTCACGGCCTCCTGTTGTTTCCCTTCAAAATGTGCGGCGTCCGTCACAGCGTCTTGATGTTTCCCGCCAAAAAGTGCCGCTTCTGTCGTAAAGATTGAATTTCACCTGGAGAGTGAAAAAATAACATTCTCGTTTTATACGTAACCCGAACAAGGCTAATTTGGGGCTGATCTGAGACAACTTTAGTTCCCTTTTACAATGGAACGATAAACTTGTGCTGTGCAAGTAGAGTCAGTCTGAGTGAAAACAGAACTTTATAATATGTTTTGATTCGAATGATTTTCGTTACATGGGAATTGAACCCATTTCATTTATAGTTCCTTTGATTATGAAATGGAAAACTAGGAAGTGTGCTTCATGTACGAAGACTTGTACATAGGGGCTGTTGACTCATCAGAATTTGTCGCCCTCAGAAAATTTGTTATATTTATGGATACCCATACTGGGAATTATTTATTTCCTAACCATTAGGGAGGTTTTTTTGAACCTAAGAAGTACTAGTGTTGTGGTTGACAATGACTTTTAAGTGTCAAGGAGATAGAAAACACAAAAGCTAGCGGAAAAAAACTGGACTGCTTGTAGTCTCAAGTTCAAGTTGCTCATCCGATCGCTTGTGATGTAAATAGTTATTTGTCCTTTGTATATAATAAATAAATAACACTGGAGTTACCAAGAAACTTTTTATTTCTCTCACTGGATTAAGTCTTCAATAGATAAAACTTTTATAGATAGATAAAACTTTATTAATGTGTCCGGCGATGCCACATACCCTGCCGGGTGGGAAAATCCCATACTTATTTGGAGACACCATAAAGCCTTTCCAGCCTGTAACACAGTACTGGAACGGTAGTGACTTGCTCAAGAACGGAACGCAAGCATCTTTGTAAGGCTTGGACTCGGACTTCTGATTTGCAACACCTATTTTAAAACCAAACTCCCAGGTACAAGTGCTCATAACGTAGATTTCAGACATGCGTATGTCTACGAAATGGAGTGTGATGAAATTTCTTTTGATTACCGGAAAGTTGTTGCATTTACACTGAAACTGCTTCATACAGTGCCCACCAAACTGCAACGAGTTGTAGGACTGGCCGCTTCGTTCAAGGTTGAAAAATTTGTAGGCCCGGCCCTATAGGCTAGCTACGTCCCAAACGATGACTTTCACATGACAGTACACTCTCATCTGCCGTTCAGGCACATAATTTATTTCATATGTACAACAGTGTACGCAGTAAAAACCCGCAGACTGAGAACCTGCATTTTTCCAAGTAAGCCTAAACAGGTTCTTATATAAATGGTGGGATTTAAGCCTATTTTGGTTCATAAATGGGTTCTTACTTTCTTGAGAAAAAATCTTTTTTGTTGCTGGAAGAATATTGGTACTGTCTGCAGTTGTTTATGCCAAACGCTTAACTAATTTGAAATGACATTGCAAGGCATTTGGCTCATTTTGTTTGTCCAGTAGAGCTTCTGATTTATGAATTCAAAGTTTGAAATGAATTATACGAAATACGAACCTGTTTTAAATTTTAGGCTAAAACAGGTTGTTATATAAAGGGACTTTAATGGCAATTTTAGCCTAACAGGTTCTTATATGTGGGTTTTACTGTATCGCAAAATTTACACTTTTTTATGCAAGAAGCAAATCCTTTGTGTTTTCATTTCTTTATGAACCCAGCCAATTTATTCGTTCTTGAAACACTACATGCATGATAAAAACATACCTTATTTTTCGAGTATTTTATGGCTAATAGCTATAAAACTACCTGGTAAAAATGACTAACGTTCACTAATGTATGTTGGGTGTCCTGTGGTGAGGTGTTGGGTGCCAGTGCTTGGGCATTTCCTCTTTCCTTGAATAAACTTAGACTCCTCTCAGTTTGGTATTTTTTTTCTAATTCTACTTTGCAGTTTTGAACCTTGGGTACCGTAGACTGCAAAACAGTCGTTTTTCCTAAAATTGCTAACAGTCGCGTATCGAAGGCGCGACGTGCCGATCTTCGTTTTGACATTTTATATATTTGCTCCAGACCTCGCGTTCGAAGAACGCTCGAGCGCGTTCGCAAAAAATACGGCTGTTTTGCAGTCGAAGCCTTGGGTTGCAGTTGTGTATACAGTTGAATCCCAATAGCTCGAGCCCTCAGTAACTCGAACTCGAACTCAAACCTTTTTTTTATTCCTCTCCAGTTCATTTCCTTATTCATTTTACTCTCGATAACTCAAACCCCCGCTTACTCGAACCTTTTTCCATATTTCCTCTCCAGGTCATTTTCTTGCTAATATTCCCATCAATAACTCAAACACTGGTTAACTTGAACCTTTTTCGATTTCCCTTGAAGGTTCAAGTTATCGGGATTCTGTACTAAAAGTCTTTTAGGAAAACAGGAACACCAGTATTTTCGTTTTACTCCTTAGTTTTGCTATCACCCTTTTTATAGCACAAACGGCACAGGCATCTGCATGCCAGTCGTATCACCATGACAACCAAGGTGACTATAGCAACAAGGAAAGCCATGATATCAAGTAAGTAGTACTGATACCAAGGGATTTTAAACACTTGAGCTGTGAGGTGTCGGGCTCCACCATATTTGAGTACAAACTCTATCCAATCACAGGTTTCTTGAAGAGGCGTTTGTCGACGATCATTGCATTGGATTTGAATCTGAAAAAGAAAGTCAAGGACATCTAATTTAGCTTATATTTATTTCGCATTGAATTTTAAATCAATCTCTCTGCTGTTGCAGGGAAAGCGAAGTGTTGGGAGCACTCGCTTCCCAGCGTCATGTGGAATAAGTTTGTAGTTGGTTCTCTAGTGATAACAAATGAAACAACATCAATGTTTACCTTGGTTCACTTATAACAAGTTCAATTGGGTTCAAAAAATTGTTGGGTGTTACTGCTTTTCCAGTCCATGGCTATAATTATATATATTAAACCAAGGCCAGCATGTTCTGCTTTCTTGGCACTGCTTTATTTTTGTTGCAGGTGTCCATACAAAGGAAAAGCTACTAAAGGAACTCCATGATATGCTGCCGGACTCATAAAGACTGTTGTGTCGCCACATGGGTAGCCTGCAAGCAGGCTCACCTCTGGGTCACACGCGCGCGCGGCGAATTCGGGGTCGCTTTTACGTAATCGTGTCGTGGTGGCCTTAATCGCGGCGCGGTAGTTGTGATCGCGATACTATAGCCGCGATTGCGATTGGGTTTACAGTCGTCGCGCCGCGTTTTACAGGGGAATTGTCGCGACTGTGTTTGCTCCGTATAAATGCGAGACGATTAGAGCGATCGCCACACGATTGTACTTTCAAGCAAGCGCCCCCATTTAAAGGGTCTTCACGTAATAGAGAAGATGAAATCGTGTGATGTGGTCATGAAGGGTGTCCAGTGACATATATAGTTGCTCAAAAAAATAACAAGCACTAAG
Organism: Meandrina meandrites; assembly: GCA_963693305.1. NCBI lineage: Eukaryota > Metazoa > Cnidaria > Anthozoa > Scleractinia > Meandrinidae > Meandrina > Meandrina meandrites. The sequence continues at coordinate 7,560,954 of OY855910.1, forward strand.
ACTAATTCTACAAGAAAACTTATTCCAGTTTGCTGAAAAAAAAAACTGCCCACAAACACATGGTATAGCCATGGGCACAAAATGGCAGTCCCCTTTGCTAACATCTTCATAAGAGTAGACATGAAGACATAATGCACTGTTCATTGAACAAGTGAACAATCATGCACCACCCCATGATAAAATCTACAGCTGAAACTTCCATCACAGAAATTAATACATTCATGGAGCAATCTATAAGCCTACTCAGATTATACAAAATATTTAAGTTTACCCACCAAGAGTTAAAAAGGGCTACTTTAAAGGAAAGGCTATCAGAACGAACTCTTGCAAAGAAATATTTAAAGAGAAAATTGAAAACATCAAATCACATTCTAAGCTAGAGAATGGGCTACGGCTGAAGTGAATTTTGGAAACAGGAAGCTAGCCCCCAAGCAAAACAAAAGTTAAACAAACAAATCTTGCCTTCTGTCACAATACCAACCATGATCCTCCCCTCATTTCGTACAAAAGAAGGAGATCGTTAAAAGATATACCCGTAAGAGCCAAACTATGAAAAAGGCTAAAGAATGTGCTAGGGAGTCATGCAGGCCTGTCAACCCCATTTTATAGTCAGAAGCCCAACAAGCAAATTGGTTGGACCTGATATATTTTTGTTAATTTAGAGCATCCAAGTCATTCTGCCGCCAGCTTTGCATTAAATCTATTTCTAAAGAATATAAAATTAAAGTATGATTCCATTTTTAATTTTGCTACACATTTTGGCTTTACCAGCTAAAAAATAGGAAAAATAGGAGGTTTCATCTAAAAATAGGAGAAAATAGGAATATGCTCAAACTGAAATAGGAAAAGATAGGAAAAAATAGGAACTGGACACCCTGGGTCATGTGAGTGGCTGTGATTTGAAACTTTTGAAGGACTCTTTTAAGTGGAAAAAACCTGTACAAAAATTTTAACTGTATGAAGTCTGGTTCAAAAATATGACAGCTACAAAGCTTCTTTATATTTAGCAGGGAGTGGATAAAACATGGGGGCCCGGGCTACACCATGGCCTATGGCATTACCATGGTGTAGGCCATACCCGTGGTCAGATTTTATTTTTTTTATTATTTTTAGTTATAATTTTTTTTTAACTAGGTCTCTGGCAATTTTACTTAGTGTGCTATAACATGCTGTTCAACCTGTAGATGTAACATTTATTCCCTGAAGATCTAGAGGTGTCTGCATTATAAACAAATTAAAGAGATGCTTACAACCATGAAATCAAGGTTCGCTTTGGCTCTACAGTTCTAGTTAAGAAAATATAACTTCATCTGACCACCGGTAGGCAATAGGGTCAGGCCTTAGGGTAGGCTGTGGGGTAGGCCATGCTCTACACCATGGCCTAGGCCATAATTTGGCCTACCCCACGTTTTGTCCACACCCATTTAGCAACAAATTGGCAGACAAGAGTCACCCCTATTAATGTTTATAATTTTGATACTTACTCTCCAAAAAAAAAAAAGATATCCCCTGTTTGTCACCACAGCAATTTTTACAAGTACTACTGCATTGCCAGCTATGCTTTTCCAAAAGGGACAAAATAACAAGATCAATTATTTACATCAAGTTCATATATCCATGTTAAGATTTATATATACATATCAAGGTTCACATATACATATGAAGATTTTCACAAACATATCAAGATTTTTATACGTACATATCAAGATTACATTATACACATCAAGTTTTATATGTTCATATCAAGATTTACATATACAGATCAAGATTTATACATACTTAATATACAATCATCGTTCACTGTCCAAAATCCATGCGTGCAATTGGTTAAAATCGAGCACGTGATTTTAGTTTACCTGTTGTCAGCAAACTCCGGCAGTGCGTTATTGACAATAACGCATAAAAATCGTGCATTATTGACCACAGCTTCAGCTGACATATTTGCAGAAACAGTGAAAGAACAAATATGAACTTATGAACGATTTTGTGAATGATTTTAAGCCTCATTTATATTTAATTCTGTATGGCTTTTTGTGATTTCTATATTCTTAAACTATGCCATTAGAATTTTGTGCTACTTAGATACAACTCAACTGAATTCTTATTTATTAAAATTCTTGCTCAAAGTTCGCGAAATTGTGTATTGAGTGCAGTGTACTCAGATTGTATATTAAAAGGGTTAGAGACTGTTAGTTCGTGTTTTGTTTACAAATACACGCACTTGCTGGCAGCCCAATGAACTCGAAATTTTCAATACTGCACTCGGCTATGCCTCGTGCAGTATTGAAAATTTCTCGTTCATTGTGCGGCCAGCGCGTGCGTGTATTTGTAAACAAAACACTCACAACAGTCTCTAACCCATAAATATCAAGATTTATATGTTCATATCACAGTATCAAGATCTTATGTACACATCGAGATTTATACATATATGTTGTGATTTAATTTTATCTTTGGTTTAAAATTTTTCAAACCAGTTTGATTTGTATTTCCCTTTGTTTCAGATTATGATAATGAATATGAGACAATGAAATACAAAAATCAAACTGGTTTGAAAAATTTTAAACCAAATACAAAATTAAACCACAACATATACATCAAGATCCGCATGAACATCAAGATTATGACAGGCCTACATGAAGAGCATTTTACCGGTTTCCCAGCTCCAAATCAAAATGTCTGCTTTGATACCGCATTTAAAGGGGCGTTAACAAAACCAGGATCGGATCGGATCGGATCGGATCGGACCGGACCGGACCGGATGTGATCCAACTGACAAAACCTGGATCAGATTCAAAAAAGTCTGATCGCCATAAATTCCCGCCAAAATAGTCACGTGATATCGCTAATCGAAAATGTAAAACCGGCGAAAATCCACACAAGTTCTTCAGTCTCAGACCATCGGCAACTGTTTTTCACCACCTGCTAGTTTATGGCGCCAAGGCTACCCAACTTGAAACCGAGGTAAAAAAGTTTTACAAATAATCAATAAAAAAAGCGGGATGTAGATCTAAGGTAACCGCACCTCGTAATCAGACCGTGTTGGTATTATTCCAAAAGTGAGTATCTAAGTTCAAAAAGTTTATGAACTAAAACTAAATTCAGGTTTTTTTAGTGCTTTGAGGGCTGTACATGAGGATGTGAGACAACTGGCAATTATATTTTTAATTTATAACTAGAAGAGATTAAATTACAATAATCATTATATGAGACATTCTGAGAGTTTGAAGATGCATGTACATCAGTTATAGCTGATAAGACCCTCTACAGTGAGAGGATCCGGTACTTCTATTTCGCCACGGTGGTCCTTGCAAATTTGTGTTCGTTTTTACTGCTAATGCAATTTTCCTGTTCGTATCTCGCCCTTCCTTCTTGATCTTTCCCTCTAGGAAAGAAAATCATAAGCATGGTCACTGAATAACAAAACTTCTTACCAAGATAATACTGACGAAAAAGAAACACACAGCGAACGTCTCCTTACTTCTTTCTGTGCCATATTCGATTAGAGATATCACGTGACTATTTTGGCGGGAATTTATGGATTTTTTTGGATCCGATCCGGGTTTTGTCAGTCGGATCACATCCCATCCAGGTTTTGTCAATCTGGTCCAATCCGGTCCGGGTTTTGTCAATCCGGTCCGATCCGGTCCAATCCTGGTTTTGTTAACGCCCCATTTAGAGAACTTTTTTTAGGCATTTTTGAGAACCCTCCACGAAGCAATTGAAGACATTGAAGGATGCAAGATTTTTTTCCCCAATGAACGTCTGCTGAAATGAGAAGCACATTCCTTTCTTTTTGTTCCCAAAAATCAGCTGGAGATCACATGGAGATGACCAAGGAGGAAATCAGTAAGACACTATTCTCGTCCCCATAGCCCTTTTGCCCCAGCCGGCTTTGCAGAGAAGCGAAAAAGGGGTATGGGCCATGGGAACGAGAACAGGGGCGGGGCAGAAAACTCCTCAAATTTTCGTATCTGAATTATCCAACAACAAATGACGTCACATCCGGTGAAAAATCGGCGCGGTGCTCGTTTCTGTACAATGTCTCTACAACTTGCTGATATCCTCATAATAAAATACCATGAAAGTGTTGGTTCATAAATACGAAAAAACTCACACTCGACCGAAACTTCACTTTTCAACTCTGCAGAAACCATCCTCGGAGACCCAGGGGCAGTTAGTGGGGGCGAGGGAAAGTCGTAACGGGCGAAAAAGAAATTTCGGCGAAGAAAAGTAAAGTACGAAACGAGGAGCTTAAATCATGCTCAGCCCTCATCTCTTCAGTACAGTTTTCAGGCATATAATTTGTGGGCATGTTTACTATTTACTGAACTGTACTTTCATTCATTTTTTATATGTCTCAGTTCCACTAATTAAACATTAACACTAAAATTTGGAACATTAAATCTAGAAATAGGCTCCTTCTTTGTGTAGAAGACACAGGACACGTCACAATAGAACACTGCCTCACAAACCTATTGTTTTTATTGTATTCCTCGTTCTTTTGTCCTTTTGTTCTCTATTCTTATAGGTGAACAGTGTCTTCTACACCAAGTAATTAAGAGCCCTAGTAATATCACCAGCATCCTGATTTAAATAAACAATAACATCCAAAAATGTTATAACTAACTTCACAGGTTTAACATTCTGCCAAAATAGAACACACTAGTCATTCATTCACCAGGATGGTTATACATGCTCAGCCCTCGTGCTTGCCTGGTCATTCATGTACCTGAGGTCATGTTGGCTTGTCACTCAACTGTTCATTTGCACGGTTGTCTCTATTGTCTGTATCTCTCACATACATTACCAACATAAACATCTAAATAATAATAATAATTTTTTTAAATCTGCTCATGCCCTAATGCCTCGGTTGTTTTAAAGACATCCTACAGTATCAGAACTTACTATCACATTAATTAACTAACCAAACAAAAGTCAAGCAATTAAAATTTATCTCTTACCCACTCCTTCCACCTTAATCTTCTGGTTTGTTGGCTCCTAAGTTTGTTCACTGTCCAATTGTCATCTATCCACCTTTCAGGTCAGCATTTAAATGTAAGCCATTGTCTGTTAATTTTAAACAAATCCGCTTGAGGTATACCTTAAATATAATCATTATTTTAAACTAATTATACCTTAACACAACCATACAATGTACACTATGGTGTTTCTATCTGATGGGCCCTCGTGTGTTCAGTGCGATGATTCAGACATTCATGTGCTCCTGCGCATGCCGGCTGGTCATTCTTTCTGTTGTGTGCATGACTAGCATCTATTTCAATAATCAACATCATAATCTGAAGTATCAAATGAAAATAACATCCGACATTGGGACTTCTTGATGACAAACCTATCAACCTAAATTACATAACACTCTTGTCAATCACTTGCTATGATGTCTTCACACTGTTTGCCCTTGTCTGTTCAGTGTGTTTGTTCAGACACTCATGTACCTGTTGACATGTTTGCTGTTCACTCGACTGCTCATTTGTTTGTTTCTTTGTGTGAACCACATCCACTGAAGAGGGTCGTACAGGGGTATTCTCGTGACGCGTGATTAGCTGATTTTATTTTCCGTGAAACGTGAATTTAATAAATTTATTCTTCATGACCCGTGACCAGAAGGTTTTGCGTGAAACGTGAAGAGCTTGAATTAATAACCGGTATTCGTGATTTCACCACTTTATTGACTTTATTTTGCGTGATTTTGAGACGCGAGACCTCAAATGTGACCTCCGTATAAGTATCGTAACGTCAAACAGTCTTTGTAGAGTAAGAACAGGATAAAAGAGTATGTTTCTTTCTTATTTTCGTAATTTCTTAATCAATTTTGATTTCTTCAAACACTATTTGTAGCGTAAGAACAGGATAAAAGAGTACTTATTTTCGTGATTCAGGAAAATGAAATTTCAATATCCGTGATCCGTGATTCGTTATTTTTTTCGTCCATGAATTGTGCCAGAGACCCCCCCTGTACGACCCTCACTGAACAAGAAGTTGCCAGCAACTTAAAACCGCGCTTTTATTTTTTGCTAATTAACAGCTTTCTTCCTCAATAGTCACGGTAAAATTTAATCTGTTTGCATTGTAAGTAAAGGACTAGCAAAGTAGTCACGTGAGTATCACAATCCGAGGTTTATGTTATCCCCGGCTATCTTTAGCTTGGGGGTTTTTCCCATGTAATGACATAACCCCTGCACGCTTGGGCACGCTCAATTGTTTACTTAAGCAAATATTTTATTTCCCTTTAAATCTTTGAACTTGCTTCGATGAAACAGCTAAAGAATTTCTTTTCAATTGCCTAAACCCACAAGAAATACTCGCAGAAGTGCAAATAAATTAATGACCGTCGCTTCTGCCGATATAAACTTGCAAAAAAAACACACAATGCGAACAAAATGATGAAGAAACAGTGTGCGTGACAATTGACGGTTGACTTGTTGCAGTCGAAATTATGCAAATTTTGGCCAAATTCCCACGTGCCCATCGCGTGAAGCAAGATAACAAAGAGTATAGCTAACTGCCGTGCGTCGTGGGTCGTGGGTGTGGGTTAATTAAGTCGTTGGTAGCAAAAAACAACTTTACACTGTAAGTTTTCCAGAGTCAGACTCCAAATCGCTTTGTGTACTCTGTGGACAAGAATTGGTACCGTAATAACACAGGGGAGGGTGGGAGAGAGGAAAAGAGGTTCATTCTTATAGGACTCACACCAGGACTCCTTCTTTCTTAAAATTGTTTGTGTGGACAAACAGCTTTCGCTTAGTGTATAGGCATATTCATATTCATTACTTGTCACCATGTTCGGGCAATAAACCTTGCAAATATAGCATCTAGAGTAGAACGACCTATCCAATCAAAGCACGAGAACTGAAATGGTTTCTAACGAGGTTGGAACAGCGAGCAGTTTGCTTTCGACGGTAGTTTATGCTTTGACAACATAGCGATACGTTTTGTTTTAAACTTTGCCCACTATAAAGGACTTTTTGGAAAGGCAGGTCAACATGCAGAAAAATGCCTAACAGAACTCAAGAACACAATAAATAAAATTATTATTCAAAGGAGGAATGAGGGCAAACAAGGGTCGATAAGTTAAAAGGGAGATAAGACTTATAAGACTTATAAGGAATATTTCGTGTTTCTGAATAGTTTCAAATTCAAGGAAACCTCAAAATATTATTTTTCCAACGTAGGAAAACACCAACGGAGTAATTAAAAAACGAAAAATAAACAAGGATTACGAATGGCTTACTTGATAAACTTTGCCAATTTTATTTAGGTATTTACATGTACCTGATCATTGACAGATTTTTGTAAAGCAATTTGCATTGCCTCTTCCTCGTCTTCCACTTGAAATTTGAACCAGCAGCTGTTGCTTAGGCACGGTGGTGAATTTCTCGGAGAATCTCGTTTCACTACATCAGCGTACGAAATGGCACAGGAGTCGCTATCGGACCCCATTATCGATCGACCTAAACATACAAATCTGAAAAGGACAACTCGCAGCTCGTTGTTTTTTTTCCCGGAAAGGTGAATGATTCCTTTGTTCAGTTACCATGACGCCTGAAAAATACCGATATGAGCGTGCAGCGGCCGTGGGAAAGAATGTCAACCTCAAAGAAAGGAAAGACAGGGGAATTGGAGCCTGGGAATCAGAGAACCGGTGCTTTGTAATAAAAGCCTAGACCTAACGTTTAAGAAATAGTTTTGTTTTAAGTTTCTGTTCTTGTAGTTTTACAAAGAGAAATGTTTTCAAAATGAAATAATGTTTTCCTTGTCAAAAGAAATAAAACACTGTAAAGCTCTTTAAAGTCCTCCTCTCTTTTACGCCCCCCTCTCTAAGGGACGGACCATTATTTCTTTGGAGGGGGGCGATGAAAAATATTCCGGGCCTAGAAATACATAATAAATTGTTTGCAAACACGATATGTATAACAAAAAAATAGTTTGCATTTGTTTGTAGAGGTGCAAAAACTTAAAAAAAAGTTTGCAGTGGAAAATTTTCATATCCCCCCTCCAAGAAAAATAACGCTGTTCTAAACAAACAATCGCGGTCACGAAGATTTATTTTGGGAATAAAAAAGCTGTTACTCAAGACATAAAATCAAGTTGCTAAAAAACATATCAAGCGGCGCTACTCTTGACTGCACACATGTCGACCAGACACAAAAATATAGCGCGCCTAGCCTAGCCTAGCCTTAAAGCCTAGCCTGTTCCAGGCTCTCTATAGTTGATGAGAGCGAAAAGAGTGGGCACTGCATGTGCAAGGGCAAAATACAAACCTTGAACTGCTTAAACGTGACTTTACAGAGCAAAGGTATGGACGTTACCTTTCTTCTTTTCTCTCATCCCTAGTCGTACCAATTCTTTTTTGCAGAGTACACTAAGTGATTTTTAAAGACTTTCACTGAAAAAAAACTTGCAGTGTACAAAGCCATCTGTAAGCTATTCAATTGACATTAGGAATTATTATTCCTCGGAGGAAGAAGTTTCTAAAAGGTGTTTTTTGCTACCCACGACTTTAACCCACACGCACCACTTTACCCACACCCATGACCCACGACTTCTACCCACGACCCACGATAGTTAGCTATACTCGATAACAAACTATTTAACATTCGTGATTTGAATTGAGCCACCTTTGAAACGAGGAATGAAATCAAATTTCCATAAATAAATTCATTAATCACCCTTGATACAAACGCTTGAGCTGTTTTGACTGCAACGACCGTCGCTTCTGGTGAAATAAACATGCCAAGTAAACACAATCTTATTTGTCACGTAGCGAAAGTGAAAGCTGCAACGTCAGCGCATTCCATGGCTGATGTCATACCTTTTTTTTAGTGAACTCAATATTCCCTTTGAATCCAACCCTTCGAAAAAACCCAAAGAAAAATATATATTATTCACAACAAAGAAAACATTATCCGTAACATTTCCCGTACATCATTGTTCCAACAGCTTTTGGCGAATAAGCATCCCAGGTTGCGTGATTCAGTCCCGATCGTGATTTGGCCAAGCGGAGGTTTGGGTCTGGTCACCGACAAAAAAACGAAAAATAAATCCTGTGCAGAGCAAGAACCGTGCTCGGCCCATGGCCGCGCGGTTAATAATCTTTAAAATCCGAAATATTAAAACCTTGCCTTATCCCTTACTTCCTTGCTTTCAATATAAAAAATAGCCCTCTGTGAGGACATGTGGTTACGTTTGGACTACGTGGCGGTCAGCAATTACACCAATAAAAGCAAGCACCTTGCATATTTTAAAAGTTGAAATTTACCCGAAATCATTACCTGTAGTAGGTAGTCTCATGGTTAGTATTTTCGTTCCTGACACGTTGGATCCGGGTTCGACTGCGCATTATTTGTTGAACATTTTATTTTTTTTCAAGATGTCTAGTACATTCCCTGTATTTAGCTGCACATCCAAGTCCTGAAAACTCCATTTGAAGTTCATAGTTTGAAGATTTTTAAGACATCAATGTCCACTTGTTTCTGCCGTTGACCCGGCGTGCCCAATCGATGATAATCGATCATCGAAAATCAATCGATTAATATCGATTGGTCTCACCAATCGATGAAAATCGATACTCACAATCTCAAGTCCTCTTATATTTAATTGTATCGATTTTGATCGATTTTATTGATTATTATCGATTACTGTCAGTTTTAATAAATGAACCATTTATGAATTCTTACAACATTTTGTAAGCCCCTGGTGTAAGCGAATACGCTACGCATCCGTCCGCGTGGACTCAAGCCAGTCTTGCCGAAGTCTTTTAGTCTTGCGAGTCATCGAAATCCGCGAAATGAAAGTAGAGGCTGTTGTGAAGGGCTACCACGAGTGCCCTTTTGCAGTAAGGATGGGTGAAGCATTTTCCCTCGAGAAAAAAAATCAGCAGTCGAGGAGGGGCGTTTCGAGTAGTAAACTGCGAAAAGGCGAACTTTTCTGTGTAAGACTGAGTCTATACACGAAAAAACGGGGAAAATGGCCGGATCTCTTGTTATTTGAAGGAGTCGGTACTTAATGCGTAGCGCAAACGTATCTGAAATCATTATTAAATGATTATCATTGACAATTGATATAATAGATAAAAATTGATGATAATCGATGAAAAGTAATCAAAATCGATGAAAATCGATACTCACAAATCTTTCGATCTTCGATTTTCATCGATTTCCGATATCAATCGATTAATTACTATCGATTATTATCGATAACAATCGATTTTATCGATTATCGAATTTCATCGATTGGGCACGCCGGGCGTTGAGTATTCTCCAGATTCATTTCCTTCAATTCTAGACTTCAAAAGATGTCTTGCAATCGTTAACGGAGAAAAAACATTGCCTCGAAAGAGCCTACAACAGACGCCATTTTCTTTGTTTGGTCAACCATGCGTGAGTATAGCGCGTGGGAAAACAAGCCTGCAATGTCATATACAATGTACGTTCTGACAACGTGGTAAAAAGAAAAAAAAATTCTGTGTACTGCGTGGTACTTGTAAGACTAAAAAAAAAAAAACAAAGTTCTTACTAAATGAGTATTAAGTCCCTTTCGAAAAAAGAATAATCTTCCATATGTTTTGGGCTCAGCACTTCTTCTTCTTCCACTAAAGAAGAGTTCTGACTACGTGACGTTCAGCAGTTATTCCCATGAAAAAACTTACGGACTTACTGACCCTTTGGCATAGTACGGTTACTGACGTAACCACAAAAATGGTATCCCACAGCGTTGGAACTAGTCCATCGCATAAACAGACAAAACAAAAAATGCAGAAAACAGAGTTTGGCAAAATAAAAGAACAAACAGAGAACATTTCCGAGTTTTAAGAAAATCACCAATAAGAAATTGTGTGGATTTATGACAGGTAGCTTTAATTTTGCAGGTTAAAAAAAAATTCTATTCAAGTTGAAGTTACTTAAAACCCCAATTGAAAGGCTAACCACAAGCAGGTTTCATATGGGTCCATGGAAAATCTGGAAACGGGATTTTACAATTTTTATTTTTCAGGCCTGGAAAATTATGGATTTTACATGTAAGCGTGGGTCATGGAAAGTCATTGAAAATGGTATTGATCGATCAGTTGTACAAAGTAAATTAGGCAGGTCAAAGTTTCAACCTGCAGCCTGCAAAAAAAAACCTGCCCATGGTTACACAACTTTCAACTTCTCAGATAGTCACACACCCATCATCTTTACCTTCTGGTTTAAAAAACCTTTACATGGCCTTCAGGGTATATATATGTAGGGGAAGTAAGTTGAAGATCACTGGATCAGGAAAAGCCTGCGAGGTAGGGTAATGTATATCAGGTCTCCTTTACTGGAGAATATCATATGGATGGCTTAAAATTTCTGAATAAATCCAGGAAATCAGAGGCCGATGATAGTGTGTGCACATTTATTAACTTATGATCTGCATGATCTTGAAGCTAAGTCATTAAATAATTCACAATGACGCTCAAAAAAGGCAACTGATTACTCTAAACCTAAGTGTATATGTTTTCAATCTTCCTGAAAACAACAATAGGAAAGGAAAGGCAGAAAAAAATAAAGACCAACCTTCAGCATCCGATGCAGCTTCCCTCTTATAGACGAAACACACGTGGATGAAGAATAACAACAGCTTTTAGTGACAGCGACTTTCAAAACTTTACAGCGAGGGTTAACTACTTCCAGCACTTAACACTACAAACTATGATCACCAGTATTTAATCCATGATGTTGTGGAGAACAACATCCATGATGTTGTGGAGCTATAGAACATGATGTTATCGATGCATCATGCAGGAACTACTAGAGCCAAAAGTTGGAACGCCACTCGTTTTCAAGGTGTGAAATATCCGCCATGATATGGCACTTCGCTCTCTGTTTTTCCCCTACAAAATGATAATTAACGTTCCTCTCTTGCCAAAATCTTTGCTCAGGAAGTCGAAACAATGTCTCTGCAACTTGCTGATATCCTCATAATAAAATACCATGAAAATGTTTGTTCACAAATGCGAAAAAACTCACACTGCAAGAAAAGTGCCAATAAGAGTGTTCTGCCCCGCCCCTGTAACATACCTGCATTACAACAGGGCGCTAAAAAGGAACAAATAAGCCAATCAGCGCGCGAGAATCATTCGCCCAGTTATTTTTAGCTCTCTTGATAATTCCGTTACTCGGTGCACCAAGAAACTTGAAAACATTGTCATTGATCGGTTTGGGCACGGTGGAACAGTGAAGACAAGAAAAATTCAATTCGACTGGCGCGGCAGACTACGGTAACAGACCCTGGCGCAAAAAAAGAAACAGTTTTTAACACTACCGTAACGGAAATTCTCGCTTCGATCTCACTCTCACATGGTAGTTCGTCGGCCCTGGCGGAATACTGCCAGAATGTAAAAAGGCTAGATTGCAGAATACCCGGCCACTTTCTTGCATCTCATTGAATGACAAAAGTTCCTATTGGTGTCATGCCTCGTCCTTAAAGCGTTCCGACACATGTAAATGCACGGCGTAACAAACACGGACGTAATATATAGTAAATGAAACTAGGAACTGATCGCGCGCCTCCGCCACCGTTCGAAGCGACTTTATTAAAATTTGGAAAAATTGTCATTGATCGATTTTCGGGGTTCCGATTTTCGGCACAGCAGACCACTGTAACAGTGAAAGTAAAGAAAACTCACTTCGATCATGCTGGGGTCTATGGGCCTCGATTAACTTCAGACCACGTTGGACTTCAAACCACGTTGGACTTCAAATAATTTGGTGCACGGTCCACCACAAGAGTAAACACGATAGGATACGATAGCAGGACTGTGGTGCAGAAAGCGGAGGCGTGATAGCGGTGCATTTATGCTGATTTATAGTAATTCCAATCGTTGGGCAAAAAAACGGGCAAACAAGATGAAATTTAATTGTTAAACGTGAGCATTTTTCTTCCCGCGCCAATGCAACACAGCTGATTTTTTCGCGCAACCGAAAAGTATCATCAGCAAGTGGGTACATATCAAAATTAACCAATCAGAGCTCGGGAGTCGGACTTGTGTTCCGCGGGACAAGGCGGAAAAACCACAGCGCATGCGCTACGAAAAACTCGACCGTTACAAATTCAAAATGGCGGACGACAAATTGTATTTTGCCACGTAATTGGGGTCCAGTTTGCGCCCGCACATTGGAGTACAAGATGCGATTGCTCATCAACTTTTCAGTTCAATCCCTTTGGATTCCGTGTGGTTTTTTAAACGACAATCGGATGTTTTTTAGTAAGTGTTTTCTATATCATTGTACTGTCTGTGACGACAGCTGTTCTCGACGGTAGGAATTCAGTGGACCTTAGGATTTCTCGTTGTTTAAGGCCGTCCATCAATATTTAAGGTCAGAATTTTCGTAGTAGAAAGTTCGATTATTTCCACACAAAATATCAAATATGACTTTTTTTTCGTTCCAATGACTTTTTTTAAACGCCTTTCAAAGTTGTAAATGTGAAGTGGTGGCAAAGGAATCATGTAAGTCTCTCCTCCTGGCTTCGTTAAAATCGTCGCACTGGTTTTGCCTCTCGGGTAAGCAGTTCTTTGTCTTTACAAGACCCTTACAAAGCTAATTCATCTTCCTTTCAGTTTCATCGAAACCTTATATATCTTGTAATATATGATCAGGTCAATGATTTATTCCTTGTTTGTTGTTAATGCTCCTTTTAAGTGAATGTATTTGAACCTGACTATATTAAAACATTTTACTTTTAATAAACTTGTTGTTGTGTTGTCCTTGTTGAGTTGTCGCCATTTTCTGCGTACCGGCCACAGGCCGGCAGTTTTCTCGCCGTTTTTGTAGCCGCCTGTCACTGTGGGCAATTAAAGGGTCCGTTGTAAACAAAACAGCGACGGTAAAAAAAAAAAAAAAGACTAAAGTTTTGTTTCCATAATGTTCTGTTCAAAAGCCCCGCGAAGTTTACGGAACAAAGAGAACTGTTTGTTGAGTAGCGTCGGTTGCTGGGGAAAAATTTCCCATCTGAATAATAATGAGTGTAAAAGATACGGTTTCGAGGAGGGTGAATATCTATGCGTAAGACATTTTGACGAGGAGAGGAAACAGAAACAGCAGCCTGGGTGCTGCTTCCCGAAAAGGTCGTTGGAAGATACATGCTCTGGGGTACAAACCAACTGTCCCCAGCGTTTAGTCGCCGTGTTTAAAGAGCCTGATACTGTCAAAACAGGTTATGGCAAAATTTGTCTTGGCCATTTGCAACTAGCCTGCGAACGCAGACGTATTTCCGGCTGTCGCTTGTCTCCGGTTTACGGCGGAGACAAGCGACAGCCGGAAATACGTCTGCGTTCGCAGGCTATTTGCAAAAGGCGGATAGCGACGAGAGGATAACTGGCAACAAGTGTTACGTTTCTGCCAGAAAAATGAGGGTTTTGCACTGATATTCCCAGTTCGCTTTTCTTTCCTTTGCAAGTAGGAAATTATTACTATCATTTGTTTTAATAGCGACAACACTCTCGCGGCGAAAATGAAGCGAGCCCCACAAAGGTTTTCCCAAAGGATGTACCTAACTGGTGTGAGCTTCTTAAAAAGCTGGAAACACTTGAACAAGAAAATAAAGAGCTCATAGAAAAGAATTCACACCTGAATAACCCTATTAAAGGTGTGTTTCATTTTTGTTTTTTAATGGCTTTATTGCATTAAAAGGGTTTTCTTATAAAAGTTGTTATTGTTTCAGGAAAGTTTAAACTGTTATACAATTTTGCTTTTCTAAAATGGAACATTTCAAAATCCAGTTTCAAAGAAAATCCTGCTAAATAAAAGATCAATAGACAACAGAAATTAACAATTTCCCCAACATTTGCAGTAATAGAACAGAACAGCAAGGAAAAGCAAAACACGATTGATGAGCTCCAAGCTGAGACCAAAAAGCTAGGAGAAAAAAATAGTCAGTAAGTTAACTTTTTATCCTGTCCAATCATACTGAGAAGAACATTTGACTTTATTCCATCAACAGAAATCACAATGTTGTACAAGTTATGTGAGATAGGTAATAGTGACACAGGAATCGACTTTTCCACATTGCTAAAAATGAAAAGAAAGATTTTAATACTATCAGTAAGACAGTAGAAATAGCATTAAAAAACCAAGTTAAAACAATACCATAACATAGTTTCATATTTGCACAAGACATAATTATTATAAAGGCCTTTTGCTGAAAATATAATATATTAATGCACACACAATTTTCCCTACTTCTAATGAAGCTACATGCATAATCTTACAAATATGCTCTGACAGAGTATAACAAAAACAACAATGAATTTCAGGTAAACCTGCATTCAGTGAATTAGTGCACTGCTTTCATAAAGCACTGACGAGTCACTATATGAATGGAGGCCATCACTTATATGACCCAAGCGAAATGGAGAAATTTTGTGAAATGCATGTACCAGGTTTATTCAATGAGGTCTACACCTCCATCCTCAATGAGTCAAAAGAAATGCCTAGAGCAAAACGGAGGGAGCTTCAACGAGTAAGGACAGTGGCATTAATTCACAGCTTCAGTTTTTATAGAAATCAGGTACTGGATACTTGTTCTCTTACAGCACTATAAAATGCAATACAATTCATTACTGTAAGATCCTTTTTTAACATTGACGATACACTCTACTAAAAATATTATATTTTTGCTTCTTATTCCAGCCTTTTTTTGAACTTCTAAAGACATATAAAAATAAACCTTTATCCACTTCACTGCTCTTGCATGTAATAAATTGACTAGGTTTCTTTATTAATGCCTACCCACCAGTCTACCCACCCCTTTCCAAAGCTGAATGGGGGCACCACTGGCTGACTGGGTAGAAAGGGGAGGGGGTACTTCCTCAAAAGGAAAACAGCCATTATCATTCAATAAAACATACTTGTACACTAAGACACAAAGCTTATTTCTAGAAAATTTGCCCAATGCAAAAAGCAAATAGCCTGAATCTCAAAATGTGTGGTGCAAGTTACAATTCACTGATGTCAGGGATGGTCATGGGATATAGCTGCCACCCAAAAACTCTTCGCAACTATGAAAAATCATTAGCAGAGGCTAACAAGCAAGAGACAAAGAAGAGAATCTTGGAAGCTGTGACAGTAAGAATACTTATTTCAGTTAATCATTACAATTCTTTAGTTTCCCTTTTCGAGTCTATAACTGAATTAATGCAAATGTAACATGAAGATGGTAAATTTTAAGCTCATTAAATAAATGATAAAGTTGAAATGACCATTAATTTTGCTGCGAGCATGGGACAAAGCAAAAACCTGAGTCCCCTAAGGGATAAAATCGATGGCTTCCAGATACTGGTTGGGTGCTCTAACCACTGAACTACAAGAAACACTTGGCGAGCAAGGGCATTTACTAGGTTCATATGTGACACGCACCCTGCATACTGCTGTCACATATGAACAAAGTAAACAGCCTTGTTTGGAACGTTATCTGTGATGACATGGATTTGATCACTGCCTGGGACTTTGATTTTGCTTTGTTCCACACTCACAACAAATGGTCATTTTATTTTTATCCAAGTTATAACATATTCAGGTATTCAACAAACTGAGATTTTTGTCTACTCAACCCTGGAGTTAAAGCAGGAGAGAAAAATACCAGCAAATATTAGTAAACAACTTTCTTCTGATTGAATTACAGGTTATTCAACTTTTCCACTACCTACATTTAAATCCAACATCTTTTATGTTAAAACTGTTTTTGCACTTGATTCAGAGAGGAACCAAACCAAATTATGCAAGTACACTCATCATGCATTGTACGCTGCCGTTATCTTAAGTGCTAGTAAGATGTGTTCTCATCTTTTACAGAAAAATCAGTTTTTGCTCTTAATTGAAGACGACATCCACTTTATCCATGCATGTCAACACCCCACAACCACCACCACAAGCACTGAGGCCTTGCCAGGGTAAATTCCGACAAGCGACATGGGCCAAAAAGTAGCGACAGCGCTCAAACGAAATAGCGACAAACAAATGACGAAGCCAAATGTATGTCGCTAAATTTCCGACAGCGTTGTGTAGCCTTGACAAAACGCCGACACGAGACATTTTAAAATTCCGACAAGCGACCTAGGACACCCCCCTGGCAGGCCCTCAGCACTGCCTGGCACATGTGCACAGGATTGTTGGACGTGCAGGAAAAAATACCAGCGGTATCCTTGCCATCTGATATCAACAGGCTCCACCGGACAGTCCCAGTTACCATGAAAAATGGTGCAGTAAAACACTGCAGAGGAGGAGTAGATGTGAAATCAATTCTGGACAAATTTTCTTCCACGCTACACGACTTCCTTGTGTCAAGCTACCTTACTACATTGCCAACAGAGTACAGAAGATTGGACATGACCAACATAAGGCAAAGCTGTGAAAATGTAAGGTTAAAGAAAAAAAATGATAATGTCAAATAATTATTATTTGACTCCAACACCCGCGTACAAACCAACTGTAATATAATAATAATAATAATATGATCTCACTGACTTTGTTTTTATTTTCCTGCTTGGCCAAATAAACTTTTTCTTGGTTAAACATTTCTGAATTTGCTAGAAATAATAAAAGCAAACATTGCAGCACTTGACTGTAATTTTTAATATAAAATCCAAAAACAGGAAGAAACGACTTTGCTGATAATGTAAATATACTTCATTAGCTTTACATACGACCACAAGCTCTAGTCGCTGAAGTTATTGAAGGATTGTACCAACCTGTTATACTGACGAGGTGTCTTGATTTAAATACTTTTTTTAGGTATCTGGCAGGTGAAAACGATGACATCTCGACGCCGCCGAAGAAGACGATGGCACCGACGACCAGGATGATGAAACCGACGATGAAGAGAACGAGTCAAAATTCGATGAAAAGTAATTCAAAGAACGAATTATTAAGATACAGGAGAAAGCTGTTCTCCGATTCTCAGCATTGCCTCATCGAGACAATAGGCTGATCAACAGATCAGACAAGAAGACCACGTAAACAAAGGCACACTCCGGCTGAAGACACGTGGAACTCCAAGAACGCCTGAATGACGACTAAAAACGGCTTCTTTAGAAGCCACTCAATATGCAAAAGTCAATGACCAATAAACAGGGCAACCTTCTTCATAAAATCGATCATAGCTTGTTTGTAAGATCAGTGAGATCCAGCATCTTTGCGTATTCACCCAACTTGCCTCGCGCACGTCCGCCATGTTTTTATCAAAAAATATCAAAACACGCGCAGGCGCATTACTGTTAAGCAGCGTCCATTGCGTCATTTTGCTCAGCCAATCAGCGGTTTTTCCGCCTTGTCGTTCCGCGGTCGTTTATACACCGAATGCAAATATGGCGGACCGCTCGGTTGCTGCCTGGAACGAGCTGCATGAAAGCGAGGCTAGTGAGGCTTCGGTGTTTTGTTTTGACAATGCTTTCATAGTAAAGTCTTGGTTATTCGTCGCAGTTGTGTAAATTCACATTAGACATATTACAATATTGTAAAGTAAAACAATGGAATAACCTATGAACCAATCAGAAGACACCTTACGAGAGCTGCTACATGACTCATTCGTGATTCGTCGTCGATCTGGTGTGTTTCTTTTCGCTGCTCCAACGAGTTGCTGTGTTTCTGAATGCCACGAGAAGTGATAGAACTGTTCACAGTTTGTCTCTTAGGGAAAAGTGGATCAATGCAATTAGTTGTGACGAAAGAGAGGAGTTCGCGATCGCCGCAGGAACTATTGAGGTTTGTTCGCTACATTTCAAGGGTAGCCGCGGGTTTCGCCCAGAACGGGTTTCGCCCATGAAGCGTTTCGCCCAGAACGAGAATGGTTTCGCCCAGACATAAACTCGATTCGCCCAGACCGAGACTCAGAGATTATCCAGACTAAGGGCCTCTTCAGATGAGCCCGGTAACCGGGACGAATGTTGTTTTCTGTTCATATGTGGGAAATTTCAGCCCGAACTGAACCGAATTATTATCGAGACGTAACATGTCGATCAAAGTCGATCATCGAAAACGTAGTCGATAAGTCGATAGTACTCGATATTTGTTGGTAATTGTCAATCGACAAGTTGCATTTGTCGATAAAAGTCGATAATCACAAGATTTTCAATTGATTGTCGATTTTATCGACAAAAACGCAGACACATTTTTCAACTATCGAAATTATCGACATGTTACGACCGAAAAACTTCCTCCCAGGCCTCTGGCCGTTTTTTCTTGGAAAAGCCAGGCTGCTAAGCTTTGTTACGAACACGGACGATTTTTTCCTTGCAAGCGCTAGCAAACGCAAAATCTCTTGAAAACAAAAACATTCAGACTGCATAACAAGTAAGTTAAATGTTTCATATAAAAAAAATATAATCCTTTTTTATATAGGGTAATTAACTTTTTCACGTGTACTTTTACTTTTAACGCAATGTAAGCTTATAACGAAATGAAAAAGTACAAACGTTTTAAAGAAAGCAATTTTATTTTTAGGGCTTAAGTCTAATTTTACAATAAATAACTTTATAAATACAAATGCTCGGTAAACTTAATCCCTTATCCTACAACTTACTTAAATGATATTTTTATCCTACATTTGAATTCTCAACTCCTAAGCTCAAAATTCCTACACTTTCATTACAGCTTAATTTCTTATTCCTTTTTTATTTTCAGAAACTTAACTTAACTCATACACAATTCCTTATCCTGCATTTGAATTATCCAAAACTTAACTTACTAATATTTCCTTTTCCTACATTCAAATTCTCAACAACTTAACTCATACTTGTTTCCTACATTTGAATTGTCAGGTCCAAAACTCATAAGTCTTTATCCTAAACTTTCATTACAACTTAATTTCTAACTACATTTTTATTTTCAGAAACTTATTTCATACACAATTCCTTCTGAACCTTCCTTATCTTGCATTTGAATTATCCAAAACTTAACTTACTAATATTTCCTTTTCCTACATTCAAGTTCTCAACAACTTAACTCATACTTTTTTCCTACATTTGAATTCTCAGGTCCAAAACTCATAATTCCTTATCCACTGCCAGTAAACGACGTTCACCCCTCGGGACTTGATATTGTATGTGAAACCATTGCTGTCTATCAATTTTACTTTGCCCCGCTTTGAGCCCTGCTCCACTATCTTGTACGTTACTGGTAATTCACCAACTGGACACTCATGGATAGTGGGGTCCTCGATCGAGTCTTCAAGATGGTCTATTGTCCCATCTGAAATTAAAGCAACATGGAGAAGTCAATAATAATGATATGAATAATGTTTTTTGTGGTTTCTATTTAGTGTCATCAAAACCATAAATGTATTCAACAAAAGGAACAAACTTGAATTTATGAACTGTAGCTGAATTGTTACAAAAACAAATATTTTTACCATTTTAAATTCTTTTCAAAATTTTATGTTCTGATATTCCCACGATACATGTATAGGAAACAAAATTTTACTTACCAACAGTGCTCCTTTCTTCCACTTGTGGAGTAGGGTCCTCGATTGAGTCTTCAAGCTGGTCTATTGTCCCATCTGAAATTGAAGTCAATAATAATGATATGAATAATGTTTTTTGTGGTTTCTATTTAGTGTCATCAAAATCGTAAAATCTAAACTGTTATACATGTATTCAACAAAAGGAACAAACTTGAATTTATGAATTGTCACAAAAAGAAATATCTCTACTATTTTAATTTCAAAATTTTATATTCTGACATACCCACAATACATGTATATGAAATAAAATTTTACTTACCAACAGTGCTGCCCTCGAATTGTTGTTGCAAGAACTGCCCAAGATGTGGTCCCCATGATACCTCAATTGTTGGTGGGTGGAGGGGCGTATTTTTGGATTGGCATGTTGGTCGGCATGTTAACTGAGAAAAGGCTAACAACATCTTATAGAACTTGTTAACAAATTGTAATTACGACCGGGCGTCTATTCATAAAAAACACAATTGCTTTTTGTATTCAAATTACATTTGACTTCACTTTGGAAACAAAAGAATGTGCTAACTTCCGTTTTCTTTTCAAATTCTATTGACTAGTGAAAAGGTGAGATTTTTTTTTGCAGGAGTAAGCTTCAGTTATCTTTTCAAATTCTATTGACTAGTGCAAAGGTGAGATTTTTTTTTGCAAGACGTTTAATTCCCTTTTAAGGTAGTTGCACTGGCAAATTTAGTGCATTTTTGACCATACTAGAAACATGGATATTTTCATCCAAAATTCTTCAAACCTGCCACACACAGTCATTGTTATCTGGTGAATGAGTTGTCAACATTTTTTTTGACACAATGACACCTTTTCATGTTAATAATTAACTTTATTAACAACAGCGTATCTTAACATTTTAAAGTTTTTCCTGCAGCAATTTAGTTATTTGGCAATCATTAAAGTTTATTTCGATTCCTCATCAAATAACACAAAAATCTGTGCTTGCAAAATCAGATATTAAAATTTGTCAAAAAGATATCAGCAATTGTTTTTACCTTGAACATCTGCGGCCACTATACGGACAGTTTTGATGCTTGCTCGTGTGCCAAGCACAGGATTGTAGTCTTTCACTAGTACGAACTACATGCCAAATTTCATTCGAAAATGTTTGATCATTCCAGAATAAAATGGGATTTTGTGAAACCCTGCTGAGCAAGAAAGTCAAATTAAATTCCATTGTGGCGAAGATTCCGCGAAAAATCCGGCAAAATCTATGTTATTGAAGAGTTCGAAGTGCTTCGTGTTCAATGCCGCCATTTTGGATGGAATTTCCGCTGTTTAAAAGGTCTGCAGACCTCAAAACCTTTGCTTGTTTATCCGTTGCTAGGTGCGGCACTCGTCCCAGACTTCCGGTTTCTCGAACATTGACTTTTAAGGACTAGGGACAAGTTTCAAATCCAATATGGCGTATGGAAAGCAAATGGTGCTTGAACAATCAAAACAACGTCCTAAAGCAGCTATCGGATAGGAAATATCGTCGAGAAAAGCCAAGAAATGGACAAAGAGCCTAACAACCGACCCAGTTCCTCACTCGGAAATACTATTGACTTCCGGTAAATTGCCAAATTTTAACTTCACTGTTCTCGCCTCCTCGTGTGTATTTTGTCCCAAAATCGATATATCTATAAAATAGGAGCATTAAGGAACATGATAAGAAAGAAAATTGGGGAAAACAAAAATACGAAATTTTGCCGGTGCAACTACCTTAATTACGCACGCTTTGTCTGAGTAAGCTTTTCCACGCGCGCGCACTCATGAACTAGTTTTCATCTCATTTTAAAATATATGTTGCCATTAACTATGTCAGAAATACATTCATTAAAAACTCTCGATTCCTTTTTTTAGTACTCGCGAATCTGTATTCGTAATTTGGCGTGCGAAACTTATCTTTCGTGTACAAAAAATTTGCAACGATGATGTGTTCCACGCGCAAGTGTTTTGAACAGCGTTTAATTTGCTTCAACACAAAACAAGCGCG
This sequence comes from Meandrina meandrites, assembly GCA_963693305.1. NCBI lineage: Eukaryota > Metazoa > Cnidaria > Anthozoa > Scleractinia > Meandrinidae > Meandrina > Meandrina meandrites. The sequence goes on from OY855910.1 coordinate 7,583,431, forward strand.
AATAAAAAACAAAATCATAGCCATGCTTTTTCTATTGACTAGTGAAAAGGTGAGATTTCTTTTGCAAGAGTAAACTTCGGTTTTCTTTTCAAATTCTATTGACTAGTGAAAAGGTGAGATTTTTTTGCCAGACGGTAATTTTAATTACGCACGCTTTGTCGGAGTAAGCTTTTCCACGCGCGCGCACTCATGAACTGGTTTTCATCTCATTTCAAAATATATGTTGCCATTAACTATGTCAGAAATACAATCTTTAAAAACTATCGATTCCTTTTTGTTAGTATTCGCGAATCTGTATTCGTAATTTGGCGTGCGAAACTTTTCTTTCGTGTACAAAAGATTTGCAACGATGATGAGTTCCACGCGCAAGTGTTTTCAACAGCGTTTAACTCAAAACAAACGCGGATAAAGAACAAAATCATAGCCATGCGTTTTCGATGAACGTTAAACGTCTCTGCAGTATTTTGTGCTCGAATTACCTTACTAATCCCTGCTCCATTGTCAGTGAAAGTGATAACTTATTCGTTTCAACAGTGAAAGTGATAACTTGTTCGTTTCAAAAGTGAAAGTTATAACTTGTTCGTTTCAACAGTGAAAGTTATAACTTGTTCGTTTCAACATTTCATGGTCTCAGGTCTGTGCATACGCACGTTTAGGTTGACATTTTTTGAGTTAGATTGTAGACGTTTTTCTTCTGGGCGAAACCATTCTCGTTCTGGGCGAAACCATTCTCGTTCTGGGCGAAACGATGTGGGCGAAACCCGTTCTGGGCGAAACTCGCCCAAACCATTTCAAGTTAGAAGATCTTAGAAAATTCGTTTAAATGACGAGCTTATGTGGTGTCTGGTGGTGTTCTAGCACGAGTTTCATGGCCAGTACCTTCCTCAAGGTAAAGAAAAGCTCCACTTCCAAGACATCCTCCGTATCAAAAGAAGTTTTTCATGTTCGGCTTTGTCCACGTCCGATCCACTCGCACGGCATCGCACGATCAAATACTAACCAAGTGAATGAAATTCAACTGTAAAAGCTAGTAATAGTAAAAGCTAGTGAAAGCATTGAGCCAAGTAAGAACAACTTGGCGCTGAATGTGATCGCTTACACATTTTCTAAGACCTTCTAACCTGAAATGTAGCGAACAAACTTTATAGAAAGTTCTCACGGCGATCGTGAACTCCTTTCTTTCGTCTCAACAAATTGCATTGATCCACTTTTTCCCTTAGAGACAAACTGTGAACAGTTCTATCACTTCTCGTGGCATTCAAAACACAGCAACTCGTAGGAGCAGCGAAAAGAAACACACCAGATCGACGAATAACCAAGACTTTACTATGAAAGCATTGTCAAAACAAAACACCGAAGCCTTACTAGCCTCGCTTTCATGCAGCTCGTTCCAGGCAGCAACCGAGCGGTCCGCCATATTTGCATTCGGTGTATGCGTCGCAGTGCAACGATGCAAATTATCTGATTCGGTTCGTGCTTGCGCGTCTATTTGAAGAGGAACCCTTCTTCAATAACAGACAGAAAATCATATAACTTACCGTCTTTTGATCTAAAAGATGCTATTTCGTTTCTGACGAAGCGGAAGGCCAAATCCTCTTGCTCGTAGATGGAATGGCATAGCTTCAACCTTCCTTGCAGAAGAAGCTTGAAAGTTAATTAACTCGATGGATGTGTACATTTTTGTTTGATACTCGGCTTTCTGATTCTGTATAAGACTATCAAGAAGATTCAGGGAAGCAAATTGTGCCGCTCTAACCAGTGTTGGATCTTTAACGATCGTGATTCGAATTTTTGGGGGTAAGTGGTTTGGAGTCCTTTCTCGAATATGGCTTCGTGAAGTGACGGGATTTTCTGCAGTGACTCTTGGACTTGATCAGCGCCTGACACTTTTCCACGCATCAATTTTATCATGATCCTTTGTAGGCTTTTCATCTGTGCTCAAGCGTTCTTCCTCTCATTTGGCTTTTATGGTTGGACCTGCTATGAATTCCCCTTTGTAAAGCGGTTTTGACTTCTCCATCTTCAACAATGACTTCACGCCCATTTTCAAGTTTTTAATTGTCTTGCTCAATTTCTACGCCAAGCTAAGAACGTCGTCAAGCAATACAGTGATTCTTTTACTGCTTGTACTTACTTTTAAACTAATAGTAGCAACTCGACGTTTGTGCAGCACAAAAGAGGCTCCACAAAACTACTGAAGGCTACCAATCGAGGGTTTTCTTTCGCGACAGCTCGTAAAGAAGGAAGATTACAAGCCTGAATTGAAGTCGCACATTTCAGCTCATTCCCATGTAACTGAATGAGGATAAAAGCACCTGATAATGCATGACAGAGAGCTTTAAAATTCCGTAGCAGTATTTGGATTTACCAAGCTTGGCAACTCCGTAATGTTTTAATAACGATTCGGAAAGGTAAGCGACCGAACACACCTTGTTTGTCATTCATTTGCAGAGAAATTTTTGTATGTGTATTATTAACAAGTAATCACATGATTTTTCTCGTGCAATTTGGGATAAATCAGCACTCGTAAATTTTTCAAAGACTACAAATTGCACTCGCCCTACAGGCTCGTGCAATTTGGTTAGCCTTTGAAAAATTTACTCGTGCTGATTTATCCCAAATTGCACTCGAAATCATGTGATTACCTATACAAATCGAATTCAATCGAAAAAATCGAATTCAATCGAACTCAATCCATCTGATTGTGTTCGATTGGGTTCGGAAACCGAACTCAATCCAGGGTTTTCAATAAGAATCAAAGTAGGCGATTGATTTTTTTTGATTTTTTTTCTTTTCGGTGAGTTCGATTTCGTTCGATTTCCGAACTAATAATAATAATAATAACGAATTTTTAAACAGGATGGCCCTTCAGTACATGCGTACTGTTATCAAAGGGGTCCTGTAAAAAGAAAAATATATATAACAATATAAAAATAAAAATACATCATATAAAAGGATAAAAGGTAAAAAGTTAAAAATCTATTAAATTATGCTTACTTAACCTATAAAAATAATTCGTTTAAAGACTGCCTAAATAAAACCCTACTGCTAGTTTGTCTAGTTTTTAAAGGTAAAGAATTAAAAATATTTGCACCAGAGAAATAAAAACTTTTTCGTGCAAATTCAAGTTTCACTTTAGGTAGAACAACAGTGTCTCTACAGTTCCTCGTATCACGATTATGCGTTAAAAAATTAAAATAGTTTTTAAAAGGGGTGCAAACGTTGCCTTGTAGGCAGTCAAAAACAAAATTACAGGCTTTTCTCATTAGAGTGTTCTCGACTGTGGGTAGGCGGAGTACACAAGTAAGACATGTAGGATTTGGCAGAATGGTCCTGTGACTTCGTTGTTCCAGGTCTCTGATTTTGCGCTTGCGTGTTTCTGACCAACCAAGCGTACTTTGACCACAGTAAGTGAAAATGGGCATGATCATTGTCCTGTAGATGCGTTCAGCGCTAAAGACATCAATGTTAGAACGGATTCGTCGTAATAAATTTACTCTCCCAGCTGCTTTTTTGTACGTTTTTAAAAAGTGCGTGTCAAGATTTAGTGTGGGATCTAAATGAACGCCGAGGTATTTGTAGGTTGTTGTCGTGTCAATCCATGAATTGAGTTCGATTGAGTTCGATTGAAATTTAGTTTGATTGGGTTCGATTGACTATGCCAGGCTTGTGTCATGCAATCACCTTGATGTTATCAAGGTGACACAAGAATATACTATAGTGGAGAAGGTGCATTCCATGAATTTTTCTTTTATGAGACCGCCAGAATTTTCCCACCATGTCGACATTTTTCCTGCCAAAGTGCATATTGCTTTGTAAGGCCACCGGAATTTTCCCATGGTTAGCGGGTATCCAGTCATTAAGCCCCCAAGTCAATTAGCCCCCTCTCTGTTAGCCCCCAGTACGAAGTCAATTAGCCTCCCAAGTGAAGTCAATTAGCCCCTAAAGTCAAGTCGATCAGCCCCCTAGTAAGATGTTTAGCCCCCAACTAAAATCTGTAGTTAAACTCAATAAATTATATCTGACTTTCACTGCATCTCAGACAAGACTTGTGTTGCTATGAAAACCAGCCCTTATAAACAAATAGTAATTTTCAATCTTACATTAATCTTATTCTTCAAAACTCTGTTTGTCTTGTTTTGTTGTTTATTGCAATTAAGTAATCAAAGGAGGCTACGACTATTTTGCATGATGAAGTACAATTTATTGCATCAGTATAAGCATAAAAGATGAAAATAGTTCGGTTTTGTTCCAAAAAGAAATTTCTTTCTTCTGTCCCTTCTTTAAACCTCTTAAAATCACACTCAAATCACTGCCCTGACTCAGGTGGTGATGTTTTTGCGAATCATGAATTGCGTGACAATGAAATTAATATGGCTACAGGTGAGGCAAGGTCAACTTCAGCTTGGTGATGTGGGTGTTTTTGATCTTCTAAAGCCGCAAGGTTTGCGCAAGTATAAACCTGTATAATATGTACTGTTAGGACACAGCATTTAAAGTTCTGCTATCCCTTGTTGTTCTCTGCAAATTTCCCCCATCGGGGGAAAAAGGAAAGATGAAGATCCCAGTCTTTGGAAACACTGTTTCTTATTGGATTAAACACCACGGGAGAATTCCTCCTGTAAATTTGGCGCACTGCAAGTGATGAAAGTCATTCCCACTGGGTTCTACTGCCAAACCGGAAACGAAAAGCAAACAAGTCTTAGAAAGTCTATTGTGTGCATATCAGGTCATGCGTGTGGACTTATGAAAAATGGCCACCATTTTCCTTGCGAACAATAGCTTCATGACGTCATAGCTGTCCTAATACTTAACAATTATTCACCGAAATGGAGGACTGAATAGTGCTTTGCTTATCACCTCCGAGTTAACCAATCAGAGCTCACGAGTAAAAGCAATATTCACTGCATGCGTGGGATAATCTGGACTGTTTCCCAGGCCACGTATGTGATCTTACAACAACGGGTAATGTCTTTGTTGATCAATTGCAATATGTCGTCGTCTTCTTTTATCAGAATCCCTGGAGCAGATTTTTATGGCTGCACTACAAAATTCACCACTTAATTTAAGATGTAAAAATATTCATGGAGTTTAAAATTAAGAATCTTTTCTGGTTATTACATGTATGTGATCTTGAAAATCAAACTACACCAGAAGTTAATAATTATATATACATGAACTTCTGACTACATGGGCGCGGATCCAGATCAGTTTCCACCCTTTTACAGAAGTCAGTCAACATCTTGCCTGAGTAATTACTCAAAATACGTAGATTAATGGTTTTTAGGGAGTCAACTCCTAATCATTTTCAGAGGTGAGCATTTCTGCTTACCCCTCTACAGGCTCGCGCCTTTGACGCTCATGTGATCGGCAAACGGTAAACATTTTTCCTGGATCCCCGCCTGCTACACCCAGTGTATTTAATAACAACAGTTTAAGCTTCTGGTAAAAAGAGTTGAAACGTCATTAAGATGATATAAGATGTGTTTAGCAGTCAAAGACTAATCTTTTCTTTCTTTTTCAGATGCATGCTTCATTCTTCTTGGTTAGGATGTTTTACTATGTCTTCTTTGATGAGCACCACGTGCAACAAGTAACTGCTAATGCAAGTTGTGTACAAATCTGCTGGAGAAAGGAAGCTTATAACAATGATCACCTGACTGCATTGGACAGCTGGTGGCTTATTTTCCTGGCATGCCCATTGTTTTTGATAATCTGCAATGCAGCTGTAAATTGGACTTGGAAACTGGGTGCAGTGCATGGTTGTGAAATGAAAAGAAGACAGGGACAAGGTAATTAACATTTTGGGTGTATATATAGATGTTGGACAACAAATGTGACAAATTATACCCAATATTGGTCAGAGGAAGTCAGTTGCATGAATCGTTATCTATCATCTGTACATAACAGATATCCTGCTAGCATGTTGCTTTAAACATTGTTTAAAAAGTGCACTCTGAGAAGCTAGATTAATGTAGTATCTTTAAACTGAAAAGTCAGCTGAACATGCAAAGTTTCATTTAGCTTTAAAAATGGTAAGTTAATTAGCTATAGAAATGCATCACCTAGGAACACTCATCCAGCCCCTAGCCCTGGGTACAATGTTATTAACTTAGAGATGGGAGGGCTTATGGAAAAGGTAACAGAAAGCAATTACCAAAAGAAGTTCACTTCAGTCTCAGAATTTTTTTAGGAAACAAATTCTTTCTGTGGGTCTATTCTGTCAATCTCATTAAATTATGACTGCTTTAGAGCTCCAAACACTCCAAATTTCACATGCAGCTGGTTTGTTTACATGTTTTTTCACTGGTCTTTGCTTCATTGTTGATAAATAACATTTGCTAATATTTAGTGTTTGCAGCTTACGTTCTCCACAGTAAGCCACTTAAGTTTGAGATTTTCGACACAATGTGTGCTAATCTTTCCTTGTAGGGTTTTGTAAGTGCCCCCAGAAGGGGAAAACCACTTCAAATGTGCCATTACATGACTTGCCATGCTGCGGCCACGTTTTCGTGTTGACTTGCTTTTGGGGGGACAGAGCAGGACTAGATACTGCATTGTGAGGTAGAGGTCACATGTTATAAAGAAAAAAAGATGGCAGTTTGCTTGTGAAGATAAAATTAATAATTTTGGTGCAGCCGTCTGGTTGTTGAAGGACATCATAAAGTCTGGATGCCCGCAAGTCAAAAGTGTCTCTTGAACAACTGAGTGGTGGTCTAGCACGGTTCAAGGTGAAAGTTGTCTGACAAAGGCAGAAAGTCTACATGTATATATATGGCAGGTTTCTTGTCGGGAACTTTGTCAGCGTGGGTTTTGCAGTGTTCACTTGGGTGCTGCAGCGTCAAAGTTGTCAATTAGTGTCACCTGGTTTTGGACTTATAAAAATTGTTTGAGTGTTGCAGTGCTCTAATTTAATTTCATTTGGCAACAACCGTCATGCATGTTTACTTCACGTTCATTAAATCAGATCAACATCTCGCATGTCACAAAACTAGAGTGTTGTACTAGCTGCTTGTAGCCTGAAACAAATGTATTAAAACAGTGTGGCCCCAAACAACAAACAACAGCTAACCGCAAGCAAACCAGAACAAAAGCCAACCACAAGCAAACTGCGCTCCAGGCTAGCCGCAGGATTAGGGTTATTGAGGTTAAGTGGTAGAGTTATAGTTTGGGGCTAGGGCTTGCTCTAAGTCTAACCCTAAGCTAAAACGGTAACCCTTACCCCAAACTCTAACCTTACACTGAAATTATATTCCTAATGCTAAAATGAAGCGCTAACCCTAGGGTTAGGATTAGAGTTTAGGTTTAGGGTTGGTGTTTTTGGTTAGGGTTAGGGCTTAGGGCTAGGGTTAAAATGGTAACCAGGTAACCTTCGCTGATTTCATTGTTTCAAGATATAAACGGTCAGCGGAAGAAATACCCGGCAATATTTAACACACTAAAACAAAGCTGCATGCAAAATTTGGAGTTGTTTTGACAATGTTCAATTTTGCCAAAATTTGCTTTAAGGACGTTTTCTTTTGCAGCCTTTCAATTTATCACAAACTTATAATTATGAACATTATTTTATATTTAATTATTATTATATGGCAAGGTAGTCTGAAATGTCATCCGTCCTCTCTTCCTTACCCCCCAGAGGAGGGGCGCGGGCGCGTCCCTAATGGCAAGGTAGTCTTGAGGTAAATTTGAGCAATGTTGTGGTTGGTTCTTTCCTGGTTGGGATTTTTCCATACAGACTGTTTCCATGGAAATGATCATATGGCCGTGTATTTTTTTGCTTTCAAAAATGGGCAATTCAAAATTTGCAGCTAAAACGAGTGCCATATAATAAAATACTTACTAACCCAGCTTGCTCAAGCCTTACTGGGGAATATTGGCCCTCAGTCATTTTTGTATTGTGAGTAAGTTATTTTAAATTAAATTATTCTCCTATCAAACAGATGAAGTGGTTGGTACCTTAAAAGAGGGAGTGCCTACAGACCAAGAAGTTTCTTTACTTGCCTTGCATGTCATGGACAGCTGGAGGCGACTTGGCAGAGCTTTGGGCATAAGGGAGGTAGTCATAACCCAAATACAACTGAATGAAGAGGATGCCTATGAAAGGGCATACACACTTCTGTGCAAATGGCGTCAACAAATGGGAGAAGTGGCAAATTATGAAGCTTTGGCTCAAGCATTACAGTGTGAAGTAGTTGGAAGACCAGACCTGAGTCAGCAATTCTGCTATGTAGCAGAAACTTCAGGTAAATAACACCTCTTGTGGCTAGTCTTGATCAGCAATGAGCCTTTTAGCTATTTAATTTGTTTAATAAGATTCATGTAAACAAGGAATGAAGGAATAGTGCAGACCAATGTGGCTCCTTGTGGTAGGAGCGAGATATTTTATTAAGTCATATTTCAGATTTAAAACATATGTACCCATGCAGTTTGATTTTGTTGTTTTATCACAGGTGCTGCTGCTGTGGACAACCTTGAGGATGGCAGAGCTGAATGAATGTTAATTAAAAAACCCACAGCTGATTGGGAAGAAATTCAGCTTACAGTCTGTATTCCTAAATAATATTGTACTCAGATATTTTTAAGAATAGTTTTAGGAATTAACGAAAAGACGGTGTTTTACAGTGTCACCTTGGCACCATTATCAAGTTAAGAATGTTACGGAAAAGATAATTTATACTAAAAGTAAGGGTGTGAAATAGAACACCAGTAAATTTAATTAAGATTTAATTAAATTTAATTAAGACTAAATTTATTCTATTTCACACCCTTACTTTTACTATAAATTATCTTTCCTGTAACTTTCTTCACTTGATAATGGTACCAAGATAACTCCGAAACGTTGTTCCGTCTTTTCGCTTATTTTTATAGTCAACTGTATTTCCAAATTTAATCTAATTACTTTTGTTAAAAAAATTGACACAATTTTCAATGGGTTAAATGTATAATAGGATAGGAACCACGTAGCACCCGTGAAACTATGAATTTTTTTTTATTTTTTTATGTGTGGTTAGGTGCCGTTAGTAAGGAATAGTGCTGATACACCAAATCCCATTCTCGTCCCCATAGCCCTTTTCACTTCTCTAAGCTGGCAGGGCCTTGGCATGAGAAGCGAAGGGCTCTGGGGACATGGGATTCTTGAATTAATTCTGATTTTTATGATTGGCCGTTTGAAACAAAGAAATCGTGAGCAGAAGTAAACAACGCCCGGACTCTCCCATACAGGGGATGAGAATGATCAAATCCAGGAAATTTGGAAGTGATCTCACAGGGCAAAGAAAATCATGACCCTGGTGGGATTTGATCCCAGGAATTCCGAATTAGATCTAGCGACACTCTACCCACTGATGGGAGCAGGTCGGGGTAATTTATGTATTTATAAATACATGTAGAATACTTCGTGGAAAGTGTGCGCATTATGGTGTTTATGCACGAGTTGGTGAAGTATCAGAAATCGAACGAATGTGTACATGCAGCAAACGAGTGAGATTTCTCAGATGCAAACCAATGAGTGCCTGAATACCTGCCAGCCTTAGCTATTTTCATAAACAGCGTGAAGTACTTTGAACAACGTTTTCGTCAGTGAATGGCACAGCAGCATATTCGAATTCTGGAGAAGAAAGAGAAGACTGTCATCAAGTCATCTCAAGCTGTCTAATGGAGCGAATAACCTACTAGATACTTGTCCAATTCCTCTGATTGTGCACTTTTGTTCATCGTGATTTTTGCTTGTCAAAAAGTCATTCAACAATTCCACACCTCGCTTTGCATTGCTCTCCAGAGTTTCGACAAATTGTTTTCCTGAAGAACCATATGCTTTTTAACTTATGTTTTTGTAGGAATGCTGAGAAAGTTTGAAGGTAAACGTTGGAATTACAATTGTAAAAAAAAAAATTGCTTTTTATAGCTACACCACCATAAGAGGTGGCAATAGTGTGCAAAACCCCCCGAATCAGCTGATTGAATGTAAATCTTCAACTTGTTGCAAATCACACATCAAAAAAAACATGATATGCGGCTTCTGAACTGATTTATCATTGGGTATAAAAAAACAGTACATGCCATTTGATTGGTTTATATCAGTTTGTGAGCGAAAATTTACTTTGCAGCAAATTTCCAGTGGGAATATTATTTTATTATGTATATAATTATTCATAGTGCTGTCAGTAATCATTACATGTAAAGCCAAACGTTTATAAAATGCACGGCTGCCACATTACTTACGTCATGCAACAAAGTTGCAAGTTTCCAGAACAATAATTTAGTGTCACAAAAAGAAAATTTTCAAAAAGGAAAAAACAATCTTCTTTTTAAGTAAGCAGATTGTTACTAGATGGGTTAGATTACGACTGCGACGTAGACTAATTGTTAATATTTTGTATAATTTTGCATTTAAATAGTAGGAAACAAAGAAATAAAGACAGGTGAAAACATTGCTTGTATTAAGGTTCGTGACTGGCCCAAACTATTCTGGTTTATGATCCTCCCAACTCACAAGACCATATACCCCAAAAAGGAAGAGCCCCTCAAAATCGTTTGAAATCACTGGAAAAAGGCTCGAACATGATTCTCGACCGAAGCAGAAACATGGAGCACTTAGATTTGCGGTTATCAGAATTTCTCCAGGGCCTTCGTTTTGTACATAACCCTACCAAAAGTACACAACGAAGACCCCGTTAAAATCGTCTTGAAATCACTTGAAAAGGGCTCACACGTGATTCTCCGACTTGTTAATAAGCTCAAGGGAATAGCGATAGCGACGTTATTTAGAGCGTACTGGAGTACTCGTTCAATGACCTTATTTTTACTTACTTTCGCGGGACTTAGTTTTCGCGATTTTCACTTTTTTAAAAAAAAATCGCGAAATTGAAGACCCGCGAAAATTAACTCTCAACGTTTGCTGACGTATTCTTGATGCTTTTATTGTTCAGTTTCAGCCCAATCGCGAAAATGTAGTCCCGCAAAAATATGCGCGTTCCATTTTTGCGAAATTAAATTCCCGCGAAAAAAAAGTAATAAGGTAAGACAAGACCCTAACATAGTACAAAATACGGCTACCTGTCCCCTCTCCCCCAAGAAAAAGGGATTTTCATGTCTGTCGCGAGCGCCAGACATAGCACATGCGCGGCAATTTCCCAATGAGAAATTTTACTAAACATTGCTTCATTGATTTCGCACTTCATTTGGAAAGGTAACACTAGTACTATGTGATTGGAAAACGAGGAAAATGTCTTTTCCTTTGCTTTTGAAGTAGCTAGTCCAAGTGCGAAGAATGGAAAGGAAAAGAATGGATCCAGAAACAAGAACTCCTACAGGCCAGAAAGAGAAAGTAGCAGTGCTACAGCAGCAGGAACGAGTAATGAAGCAACTCACACCTTGACTGAAATCCATCACAATGAAAACCAGTTTGATCTGATGCTCCTGCCAAGAGAAGCCAAGACATGCGGAACCGAGTTCTTTCAACGCAAGCAAGTCATCCCATTCAACATGATCTTTGCCCATAAAGAATGGTGGTTATATCCTGTTGATGGCGATTGGTCAAAACTCAAAGCTTAAAAGAAGGAGACAACTCACCACTATAACACCACCAGGAAACGCATCATGCAGAAATTTCCCTTCATTTGGGATTATGTTACAATCTCGTCCAGTGCCGCTGATTCGATCACTGAATCACACAAGAAATATCTCAGAAGCGAGCTTCAAGATGTTGTACTATAATTTAATTAGTCAGAACCGTTAATGGGGTAATTATGTTGTAACTTGTGTCCATTGTCAAATATGTATTTCTAGGGGCAATAGACGTAGACTAATGAGATGATTTTGTATCCAAAAGTGGTCGCTGTGATAAAACAAAAAAAAAACACTAAGTAGGACTTGCATTTAGCTATTCCCCCTTTGCCTGTCGCCATGTCTTAAATTGACTATACAATTAGCTATATATGAACAAGAATAGATATATGACCGAATAAATGATTGATTTATATGACGAGGACTTTAGGCTGGCCGGACGTAGGAGCCAGGGAAGAATGACTCATTGCAGCTCTCATTTTTACGACTGTTTTTGCGCAGGCAAAACGGGAGTTACGGAATGAGTGGCGAGTTGAAGCCATCCTTCCTTCATTCCTTCAGTCGATCAGATGTAAACGAAAGGCCGCTGACAGATGGTTGGCAGACCTACATGTAACGCTACTCCAGTTTGACGTTGCGGTTTATTAAGACCGATGGCAGACCATTGTCAGTACTTTAGGCGCTGATGGTTTTGTTTTGATGGGTATGCGATGATAATTTGAAAATCGATTGTGAACATATTTTATTTTTATTTTACCTTAAATCAGGTGTATGTTGTTTCTGCCCTACAGAAAAATCAACAGAATTTTCGGGTCGCCCACTACCTCTCGGAACGAGCTACTTCATTGGTTCTTAAAACAATAGATAACAGCTCATAACAATGCCCCTAGCCCTGAATAACAATAGAGGTAGTGTTTACAGTCAGCGAATGAAAATAGAGGTTCCAGAGAGGTAGTGTCTTACTGGAATTTTCTTAAGTTTGCATGTGACGGTGAAAGCGAAATTGAAAGTCTGAAAGCGAAGTTTGTGTAATCGCCAGCTGACAGAAGATTATCAGTGTCACGCGACAAAGGTCAACCTAGCCGATTTAAAAATAAATTTTATGCGACGCTTAATCTTCACAGCAATCAAAGAATGCAAGATCAAACTTATCATGCTCATGGCACTATCAAAACACATTCCGGAAATTGAACGTCAATCGTACACGCTGTACAGGGAAAAGAGTGTACACACGCGAGCACGAAAACACGCAACTTGAATTTGTCTGCTTGGAGCTTGCTTCTTTTACAACCAATGCAAAACAAAATGAAAAACAACGTAAATCCGTATAGATCTTCACAAGTGATGCACGTTCGACTTCGACGATTTAATTCCTCACTTGTTAAATAGAAGCGACAAGAAGGAACAATTACATCCTGTGCTTCACAGCGACAACCTAAATCAACGCATTTCAGACACCTTTTATAGGCCGTGGAGTTAAGAAGTACCCTTGCCGAGTTTTATAACCCACAACAGATAAATGTTCACCGCATGCAAGCAAAATCATCAGCACAGGTCGCAGCGGAGAACACTCGAGTTTCAACGACGAGATAAAATCTGGAGCGAGATTTATTCCTAGCAGGAGACTACCTATCCCAAAAGCCAGAGGACCCTACCGCAAGTAAAGAAGGAACAACAAAACTCACAGTATAAGCAACCAAAATAGCGGTCGCAGAAGACCGGCAAAGTCATATTTTAAAAGCATATTAAACTAAAAGACGATGCGCGGATCGTTAAAAGTGATCATATGTTTTCAAACACGAATAGAAAAATACATAGAAGAAAACAACTTGCCCCCAAAGTTATCCAGATATACACGCAATCGAATTCCACCAAAAAGTCGTTCCACGTGCCATTGAGTTCACCACAAAATCAGACTTGAAAGCGAAGTTTGTGTAATCGCTAGCTGACAGAAGATTATAAGTGTCACGTGACAAAGGTCAACGCAGCCGATTTCAAAAAAAATTTTATGCGACGTTAATCTTCACAGCAATCAAAGAATGCAAGATCAAACTTATCATGCTCATGGCACTATCAAACGGCATTCCGGAAATTGAACGTCAATCGTACACGCTGTACAGGGAAAAGAGTGAACACACGCTAGCACGAAAACACGCAAACTTGAATTTGTCTGCTTGGAGCTTGCTTCTTTTACAACCAATGCAAAACAAAATGAGAAACAACGTAAATCCGTATAGATCTTTACAAGTGATGCACGTTCGACTATGACGATTTAATTCGTCACTTGTTAAATACAGTCGAAGCTCTCTTAACGGACACTCTCGTAAGCGGACAGCTCTACTTACGGCCGCCTTGTTTGAAACCCCGTTTCAACTCCCATACAAACTCTGTATTTTTACATTCTCGTAAGCGGACATTCCCGTAAGCGGCCGCGGACACTTTTAGAGATTACGACTTAGACTTTTCTTTGTTTTTAAGATCCCGTAAGCGAACACCCAAAAGAAAATCCTATTAACAACCTCTGTATCTTGTTTTTATCAATCAACTTCACATTGCCATTCGTCACAATGATTTTACACTAATTACAGTACCATATTTCAGTGTTTGTTTTGTCGTCACTTACGTCCAGTTACAATACGGTATTTATTGTTAGCTGGGCAAGCTCCCGTAAGCGGCCATCTATCCCCTACATCTCTAGTGGCCGCTTACGAAAGCCATTCTCGTAAGCGGCCAGCTCTAGTTACGGACACTTTTTTCGCGTCCCGAGGGTGTCCGCTTACGAGAGCTTCGACTGTAAAAGCGACAAGAACTCGCACGAATACATTAAACGATGACGTCATCGCTTAAAAAATAGTCGTGGCCTCATAGGGCCTTTGATTTTTCTCTTTAGAGCTCTATCCCATGATTTTTCCTCAAGGATGGTCACGTGACTAAGTCCTGCAAAGGGCATATTGAGATAGCAGAGCCGTTACAGTTCGCCTTTTTTTCACATAAAAATCGGTATTCAAAAGCATTTATGATTTGCTAGTGGTGTGAAAATGCTCTCAAAACGCTGGGAGATACAAGACAAAACGCAAGATTCATACGTCCAAGCTGTTGTGTAATATTTTGCTTACTAAGAAATTATTCTCTTTAAATTTCCAGAATATAGGCATTGCTGTTTCATTTTTGTGTTTGACTGTGTGAATACTTTATTTTATAATAATAATGGTAATAGTAATAATAATAATAATGATAATAATAATAGCAAAAGGTGATATGAGAAGACGTGTAAAGCTGTGGCACTTTGAAACTACAACTGAGTGCGACTTCAGCATAAAGTTACGAGTCTTTTTCAAGCGATTAAAAGACGATTTTGACGGGGTCTTCGTTTTGTACTTTTGGTAGGGTTATGTACAAAACGAAGACCCTGGTCAAGTTCGTTGATAACCGTAAATCTTAGTGCTCCATGTTTCCGCTTCGGTCGAGGATCATGTTTGAGCCTTTTTCAAGTGATTTCAAAACGATTTTGTTTAGGTTTTCCTTTTTGGGCGTTAGGTCTTCGGTTTTCGTTTAGGTACTTGTCTTTAAATATAGAGCTAAGGTTGCATTTACCATTGTCATTATGTCAAAATTATGTTCAGAGACTTGATGCCCACTGACAACTGGCTTTTGGCCTCGGTCTTCTCCGGTCTGCTGAGTAGAAAAGGAAAATCACTGGCGACGAGGACGGCGACGAGGTCAACCGAAGATTTCGAAAGGTGCTTCGGTCCCAGTGCAGTTCGTGCCCCGTGTGTGATAACGGAGAGCGTTGAAAATTTTGGAAAACGATATGTCCTTATTAATAATTAAGGTGAAGTCTTGGTCACCAACTGTACGGCTCGTAAAACCATTGTTTTACGACTGGTACGACTCGTACGAGTCGTACTTTTTGTAATACACTTCAAGTCTCACTAATGATATGCAATTCTCCGACCCGAAGGAGTCGTACGGGTGGACTAATGCCATTTACGACTCGTATCAAGGCGTGTCAAGAGAGCATCATACTCTCTTGGTCGTGTATATTGGACATTGATGATACACCTGGGTGAAGAGAAGCACTATGAGAGTAAAGTGTCTTGCCCAAGAATACAACACAGTGACCCAGCCAGGGCTCGAACTCGGACCGCTTGATCCGGAGTCCAGCGGCTCCGCCATCCTTTAGCCGGAAAAACGGAAAACGTTCGGAACGCAGCTTCAAACTTCACAGCAAGTCCAATCCTAGTTAGTGTAATGTCAGTTTAAATGCTTATCGGTGTTCGCCGCCGGTGCTCTCTAGCTTTCTCCAAATCATACAACAGAGAAAAGACAAATCGTACAGATCCGTACAAAGCGTATAAATGCTGACCTGTGTATAATATAATAATAATAATAATAATAATAATAATAATAATAATAATAATAATAATAATGGCATTTCGGACAGTATATCCACAGAGTGGCTCTTCGCCTGCCCGATGCTAACTAAATTTACAATTGTAAAAGGATAAAAATATATCTAAGAATTTATATCTATATGTAAACAAGATAAAATTGTATTGGACTTATGCTAATTAAACTAACTTAAATAAACTGACTTCATTATATGTACTAATTATATGAATTAAAATATATATGTATAAGAAGAATAACTTAAGATATACTAAAATAAATAAATGAATAGATAAATAATTAAAATTATTATTCCAGAAGTTCTAAAGCTCTCTTAAAAATAATGTTTCTGGTGTCTTTACAAAATGTACTATAGTCTTGGCAGCACCTCACGCTGCTGGGCAATATAGAGCGTTTTTATATGACGTCACGGCAACCATATTGGAGTTCCAGAACAAAGAAACGGCAGCCATATTAGTGTACCAAGCCACTGGTCTTTTGCTTTAGTAAGCTAACAGGGCCGCTGGTCATGTTACTGAAACGCTCTATAACGCTGAGCTTCATGAGTAGAAAACGAACATCTCTACCCCTTTTTTTAAACTAGAATGTGCATGTCCAGGTAATAAACCTGAATTTAATTTCAAACTATAAATGCTAGGCAGAAGAACAATTTTTTTGGTAGTTCTGTTTCTTTCTTATTGCACAAGCCTGACGGAATTGCGTGTAGAAAAACTCGATTAAATATTCCTTCTCGCTTAAAGCGACGCGTTCATTGATTAAGTATTCACTTAACACATTGTTTACACGGAAAGAGTGCCTTTTGTTCTTGTACTAAACTAAAAACAATGGTATAATCCCAGTTTTGTTTGTTCTGTTTATTTCCCTCATGGCTGGCGAACTGTATGCTCAAGAGGTAATTATACAAGTGCATTGCATGCTAATGCCTGACAACCGAATAAGTCCTGAACCTAGCAACTGATTCCGGCAGCCGTTTCGTTCTTGGCTAAACGCTTTCATTTTACGCTAAATGCCAGTATAACTGTGTTTGTCAGCATCTTGAAGCCTTGACGTGACTCGCTAAAGAACAAGAGCAACAATTTTAAGAGTAAAAGGTGCATAAAGTCTGTCAGAAATCTCGCTGCAGAGAATAACACACAGATCGAAAAATTAACATTCATTACATTTAAGGCTATTTCTTCCTGTTCCGCGTGGTTTTCGTCGCTCTGTGGCTATGAGGAGTTTAACGACATCAAGTGCGGGTAAGTTTCGATGTTCTTCGTCATTTATCGTGTTAAATATTTCAACTTTTCTTGGCTTTAAGTGGGTCGAAAGGTTAAGGAATGGTCAAACAAGCCAAGCCTCGACACAGTAAAAGAGCCATTTCTTTATGCAATCAAGTTTTCGATCGCGGCGTATAAAATATAAATAATAAAATATAATAATGATAATGTCTGTCTGCGAGG
This sequence comes from Meandrina meandrites, assembly GCA_963693305.1. Classification (NCBI taxonomy): domain Eukaryota; kingdom Metazoa; phylum Cnidaria; class Anthozoa; order Scleractinia; family Meandrinidae; genus Meandrina; species Meandrina meandrites. Next base: position 7,600,848 of record OY855910.1, read on the forward strand.
AATGCACCTGCTTTAAAACTAAAACGGAAGGAAAATGATCCAAAGTGCCACGATGTAAATTAAAAATGACTACCGAAGGTATTTATTTTACTCGAAATTAATTAACAAAGACACGGGATAAAACATATTCGAAAATTTTGTAATAAACAAAACGAAGATATTCTGGCGACAATTTGTTTGTAGAAAATACGATTTTTGAAGCTTCAAAAAATTCATCTGGTCTCAAAAGTGTCTCTACAATAACAGTGCTAAAAACCAGTTTGCTTCAGAATTGCAAAAGCCGCACTAAACTTTTTTGTTCTAATTTCATTTCAGTCTCGTCCAGTTCGCAGGGTGCTTTTCGTCCGATCCCATCTACCTTTATGTCGACTTACAACAAGGAATATACGGGAACGTTTGGTCCGCCAGCACCAGATGCAAGGTACAGTCTACCTAGCCGCTAAAAATATTTTCATTCTTTCTGTACTCCCGGCTCGTAAGCCGGGAATCAGCTGTCTTTCGCGCGGTTATTTGACAAACTGGTCTGAGTGAAACCGCGCGCGCGAGAAACCAACTCGTATCACGCGCGCGTGATCGCGCATCACACTCGTTTCTGTTCCCTGAATTACGCAAAACCAAACAGCAAAGCGTATTTATTCATAGTGACGCAACCATGCAACGAAGCAAAAATTGTAAGCCTAGTTTGTAGGCGGACGTTGATTTACGTTCACAGGCAAGTTTGCTGCACGCAATCGATAAAATGGAATCCGAGAAATATTGTGAGCTTACACATTTTTGGGTGAGACGCCTTTCCAGAAATAAGACTATAAACTTCATGACGGTCGAGCTCAGGCGAGAGCTCGGCGAGAGATTAATCTTTCGCTCTCGTTTGCTCACCTACTTTCATGCGTGTTAATTGAATCCCGTGTGCCCTTTATGAAAGGAATCTGCGATTTGAATGTGCGCAAATTTTCTCGTGTACCCTGAGATTTAACCGCGAGTCAATAAAAGTCGAGGAGAGTTTAAAAAAAACTCACCTCCCTGAAGTCTTGGCAAATTTTGATCCCGTTTAATGCAGCCTTTTAATTATTTACGAATTTAATTATATTGCTTTCATGATTCCTCAGAGTGCGAACTTCACGCTTCTATCCACCGGGTCAACCAGCGGTCGACTCCACGTACAGGACCCATTTTCTAAGTCACCAGGGGCAGCCCAGCATAAAAGTGCCATTTGGCAGCTCTTCGGGAAATCGGAGTAACAATCCTCATCCTCACAACATGGAGCAGGTGTTCAGCCATCCGAACAAAGTAAGTGCAAGACATATCAGTGATTAGAATATTATTTCTCCTAACGATAACAATGCAAAGTCTTGTGTGTACGTCATGAGAAAAATGGAACAGATCACGAAAGTGAAATTCTCCCAACTAGGACTTTGAAATCTGTTGAAGACCAATAGGGGAGAAAATAATGATGAAATCAGATTTACGATCCAGGGCCTGGGAAACCCTTACTTCAGTACACCACTTCCTTCCCATTGCTACTGCAGCAAAAGTTCAGTGAGATGGTAAATTTAATGTTAACTGATATGCTCTTTCTCTCTCTGTAGGGCTATTTCGTTTGGTCCCATTACAGGAAGTTGCCCCCATTGAGCTGTAGCGTGCATACACCGGGAGGGTCCTCTAGCTCTGAGCTCCTAAAACAAGTGTGCCAGGACAAGACTCGATCCATTTACCAGCAGGATTTTATCTCTCCCAGTCAAGGTAATATGAAAAATAAATTGCTTTTTATTTTCGTAACCATTTGAGAAAGAAATGAAATCGTTCTTTCGCATGCCAGAGAATTTTTACTAATAGCGAGTTTTAAAAACTAATTACTTTGTTTCTTTCTTCTCAGATATGTCCTCTTCAAGAAACGGTTCTGGAGACTGGGAATTAGATTTACAAAGATAACAAAACTAATTCTAATAACCTTAATTGTGAAAATGTTTTGGAGAAAAGCAGATATTAGTTTAATATAAGCATCAGGAAAATAGGAATACATCATGTCGCGCCAATGATAACTGTGAATTTAATGCATCCCATAAACGTATGAAAACCGAAACCAAAGTTATCGCCCTGGCTTATCGCACAGTAAAGAGGCCATCCAGTGTTACAATCAAACTCGAAGGAAATACGTGTTGTTAGCTGGCACGAAGCGCGGGAAAACGTGCGCGAGAGAGGGTCTTGTACATGTCCTGTGCCCTTTGTGATTGGCAGGGTCAGACTACACTCTAAATTCGGCTTTAGGAATTTTCGACACTCGATTTGAAATCGCTCTATAAAACCTATATTTGTGTATACGTGTGTACATAATCAGCTTCTATGAGCTTCTAAACGCTAAGCAGGCACCTAGAAAATAACATGCTGATGAAATTTGAGGGATGTTGATTTTCATACATTTGGCTTAATCAAAGACGCATTTCAATCTTTTAACGAGTTAAATTCGACTCAGAATAGTTGTCAAACGAATGACTATATATTATGTAAATAAGCGAACGCACACGAAGGACTCTCGCTGTTGGTAATCAAGTACTTTTGTTCAAGTACACACCATTAAAGCTTTTGACCACTACTGATATATGATAGCTTGTGTTATGAAACCGAAAAACAACGCCTTTGTTGTGGAGTTGAATACTGAATAAAGTAAACGAACTCACAAATATTTGCAGTTCTTTGTTTGACTCTTGTCTCCAGGGAGTTTCATAAAAAGGGAAGCCAAAAGGGGGTGCTTTTTGTTCAATAACCCAAACTAACCAAGCGAGAACCAATTTCGGCTCCGTTGAATTAGGTCGATTACATGCAGTTCGTACGGTCATCTTGAATTTATTTTTATCGAATAATACCAACGAGACAAACTAATTCCAGTTTGCAGACAGTGCTGTTTAATGTTCTTTTCATGAACTGTTTGATTTCGTGTTAATGAGTAGACAGATCAGAACACACCAAACAAAGGGGAGTTAGAATGACTTATACACGAGTGTTAAAAACCAATCACTGTTCTGCAATTGTCAGGGGAGTTAAGCTCGTGGAAACCTTGGAAACAGCGTGGAAACGCTAAACCGAAATCGTGTGATCTTAAAACATTTGTCAACTCGAATTCCTTCTATAAAGGTAAGAAATCAAAGTCTTTATGGACTTCTATTGACTTTATTCACCAATTTTTTCAAAATCCCCAATTTTAATTGCGATTTAAAGCTTCTTTAAAAGTAAAAATCCGTCACGTTTTCGCACAACAATAGAACCGATAGTGTACATTTAGTTCAAGGTTTCTTTATCAGCAACAGTGTGAAGTGATTGAGATTATTATTATTATAAAAGAGGTTAAGCATGACGTTTACGGCACACGGCAAACGGCAAAAATAATTCTGATTTTGCTCACTTTTTCTTTAGCACTTAAATAAAGCCAGTCGAAAAATAGAAAAAAATCCCTTAATCACAGTAAATGCAAACAATTTCCCTAAATTGTACAAACGGCTAAAATCAGACACCAAAAGTTCGATTTTTGCCGTTTGCCGTTTGCCGTAAACGAAAGTGGTAAGGCATAAACAGTAGATTCTCATTTATTCGACCATCACCGGGCCTCCAGTTGAAATTCTGGCCGTACTTATAGAGGTTCTTAGCCATTGACTTTCTGATTGAACTTTCTTAATTTGTCGACTTAATTATGGCAAAAAGATCTCGAGTAGCCGTGATGTTGCGTGCCCTTACTTAAATTGTACGTCGCTTGTATATTGGCGAGGGGAAAGCAAATAATTAGTTAGTTGTTTTCTCGGTTTCAACGTGACCGCGAGCAGGCCTATCGTGCATACAATTAAACAACATTTATGTGTTAAATTAGTGAAACTTTGAGTATATTCAGGTATCAATTTTGAACCTTTTTTGGGCGTAAAATGTTAACTGAATTAAAACAAAAGCGTTTTATTCTAAACTGTATATTGTTTTCAAACTTCCTTTTTCAACTGCTTAGATCTCACACTGGCTATTTCGTAATTTATAATCAATGATATATTCTTCACACAGAAATCAATTACCTGATGGCCGCTTGAAGAGAGAAGCTGTTTGGATTACTCGGTCACCAGTTGTCATGTGACATGCCTTACCAGGGCGGGAGATATCTACCTCCGATCGGTAAATAAACTTTGATATTTTTAGGGTTTCAGCGGGACTTACAAGTTAGGCTTACTTCGTAAAGCATAGTAAAAACTACCACATAATTTAAGTACTACTCAATGGCTTTCCCTTAAACAGGGATCAAACCTTTTCCTCCACCCCCCCCCCCCCCCCCCCCCCCAAAAAAAAAAGTCTCTCAGCAGATGTTATTTAGTATTAGATAATTACTGGGGCTCACAGCTGCCTGCAATATACCCAATAATGCTGTGAACCTCAGTAGTTATCTAGCATAAATTTTGACCCTCCTAAAACCCTATTTTTCTCGCTCCCTGTACTACATCGATAATTTCAGCCGCTTCCACGTTGATGTTTTGGTGCATGGCTGTAATATTTGATATATTGCAGTGAGAGAACACTAAGAGTTTAGGAGAGTCAGTAATTATAAAGTTGTAACCACCTCCCACAACATGACAGTACTACTCAATAGCTTCATTTGGCACGTTATAATGGTCACACACTAGGGTTTTCATCATAGACTTCAAAGTTAGAACCACCTTGTACAGCATAATACACAGTACCGCATGAAACTACTGCTCATTAGCTTTCATTAGAACGGTCACACACTAGGATTTCATCCACAGACTCAGCAAAAGTCAGAGTCATCTTGCACAGCACAATAGCATCACCATACGAATTTACTGCTCTGTTACAACTTATTTTTTCCCATAGCAACTCCAATACAGTCAACATACCAAAAGGACTTCATCACTCAGTCAGTGGATCCTCCAAAATCATTCAAATACAGATCCGTTACCAACTTGCGTGAGTACCCGATCACTTCTTCTTTGTAACTGTCTTCTGTAACTGTTTTTTTGTTTGCGCATCGCAGTAGCATAATAATAATAATAATAATAATAATAATAATAACTTAATTTATCAATCACATCCACAAAATGTTTTTCAGTAGCCCATAACCGTTGCTTTATGTTCCGTCAATTTTAACATCTCCATGTTCTAATAATTGTAATTGTACATTGCACTCAAGCAAACAATTTAGTGTTTTAATTAAAGTAATAACTCAAAAATAAAATCAAATAACGTACTTTTCTTAGCCGTGCCAGAAAACTATAGTAATTTGTCGTAAGTTTGTCATGAATCATAGTGTTAAGGAGCTATAGCTCCTACTCTGCAGTTAACTAACATTATTTATTGTTCTGCTTTGACTTTCAGCTCCAATTAATTACTCTAACTATCGCAAAGTGAGTACAACTACTAAATACAGCGAAGAGTTCCAAGGAATATCTGGACCCGCCGCCCCAAGCGCCAAGTAGGTTGGGTGCGACAGCACCTAAGGTTGCCTAAAGGAACAGTTTGATAGAGGAGATCGCGTGACCAACTGCACACATAGGAAGTCGATATAATAATGAGCGCATGCAGAAATGACGCGAAATAAAGAAATAAAGAAATCTTATGAGAATCCTGAATAATTTCTGTAAAAAGGTGTTTTTAACGATTTTTTTCGATCTGTGCACCTAAGGCGGGAGTACACATATATGCCATGGAAATATCTCAGTCACATTTCAAAAAATCCAAACACTCTATGCCTTTAAGATGAAGCTATGTTTTGAGGTGTGTTATAAGTTTATGGGTGATTTGGGGGATTGGTAAATGTTAGGAAAATAAGAAATATTGAGGGTTAGTGTAGTTTTGGTCTAAGTTAAGGTCTATTCAATTTCTTCTCTCTATTTGTTTCTCCTCCAGGCCGCCCTCGTACGAATACCCGTCCAAGGACCCTATTGAGATATCCACCTACAGAGCTAATTACAGAGAGAGCAACTTTCCAAGACAAGGACCTCACCCCACCTCCCCCCTGCGTAAAAACAATCCTCACCCAAGAACCATGACAAACGCTTTCAACTTCCCAAACAGGGTGAGTGTAGCAACCAAAGCAAAATGCACATTTTGCCTTGAAAACTGCATTAGCTCACGGATGTTACTTTCTTAGTCAGCGCGGTTGCCAAGTATCATGACTTTTCCTAAACGTGTCGCTGATGTGAAATCTTTCTTGGAATGCTATTCTTGTTTGGTGATGAAGCAAATGACCACAGGAAAAACTTATTAACTTTTTCTGTTTTAATTGCACATACGTATGTTGTAGCACTTTAGGCAATGTTTTTCAATGTTCAATTCATAGTTGTTTAACTCGTCCCTACTGATTCACTACGAGTTTTGTTCTTCATTTTCCCGTCGTAGAATGTAAGGAAAAGTAGGGAATGGCTAAACGTTGAACAGAAGCGCAATCAGAAAGCGTTATAATAAAAACAAACAGGAACGTTTAATTCTTGTTCACTTTTCTGCACTTTTCATTTTTCCAACGAATCTCACGTGCAATACTGGGCATCGAGGAGAGAAATAGAGAAACAATTAAATAATTTTTCCCCATCTACATTGATTCCTCCTTTCTTTCTTTTCTCTCAGTGTTACTTTCCTTGTCTAGTATATCGCTAGATATTCCACCCAATCTTTCCCTGGTTATAGTGCGGTGTTCCTGATTTTTAATGCCTGCTCGTATGTTTTCCTTTTCAGGGGTATTGGGTATGGCCGCACAGACTTCAACCTATGCACTTTAAATGACTACGACTGAAGAAGCCAAGAAAACGAAGTCAAATTGTTAGAAAATACAACACGTGTATCTTATTAGAATATTATATAGCTGAAAACGTTTTACAAAATTGTATGATAACCACATATTAATGAAAACGTGTAACGAGAGTGAAAATAACGTGGTCAGTTGGATTCCGGTCCACATCATAATGTAGCAAAAATTTGAACGTAAATTCTTGCATTTACTTAGTTACGTGAAAGTGTCAGTGTACAAGTATAGCATTTATTGGTAGGAGACAAACAAAATAAAATTGTAATGGTATTTTATCTAATTCTTTTGCTTTTGTTTGTTTCTTTTCGTTTTGTCTGCCTGTTTACCCCAGAGAGAGATTACAAAACTCCATAACACGCCACGCGCGATCGAAAATGACCGTAATGGTCCAGTTGTTCAAAGAATGGAAAACGCTATCCACTAGATAAATCACTATCTACTGGATAGTGCAGGTTATTTTATTAACACGTATCCACTGGATAGCGATATATTTTAGATAAGTAATGGTAATAGGACTGAGTGGAGTCCAATTCGGTCTGTAATCATACGAGTGATTAACAAAATCGGACGACCGCGTAGCGGGAGTCCGATTTGTTTAATCACGAGTATGATTACAGACAGAATTGGACGACACAAAGTCCTGTTACCAATTAATCATAAGTATAACAAAATTCGAGAAAAAAAATAGATAAAGCGAAGCCTACTAAGGACTTATCATCACTAAGGCAAAAAAGCCACTCTTGAAGCTGAACGTTTTAGGAATATCAAGGAGTATTTAGTCACAACAAGAAACCAAATAAAGAGCGCGCGCATGTGCAGCACGCGAACTTTGTTATTGGACACCTTGTTATTGGACGCCTTGTTATTGGACACTTTAGCGGCGCGCGCTCCAATTTGGTAAAAATAGGGCGTGCTAAGAACCAATCAGATTCTAGAATTTTGTTATAGTTGTGATTAATGGCAATATTTCTGACCTTGGAAAAACTGGGCCGAGGCGTGCTTTTCTCAAAACTCGCGAGAGCTTGTTCCGGTCAGGTGTGAGTTGCCCCACCAACTTTGTGAACAGCTCAAAATGGCGGCAGGCTGAGATGTATGCCAGATATTAGAAATTAGTTTGTTGCAGTGTCAAATGACAGAAAAATCGCTTTGGAAAATTAGGTGTTAATTAAAGCCTTCCCACCGACAACCATGTATTGAACATTGAAACCATGTACTTGTACATTGAAATGTACAAGTAAGTGTTGATTCCAACCATGCTTGGTTGACTTCTTTCGTTCGTTGACCACAACCAGAACTGTATTTTATTAAGCATTTCAGTATTTCATGTTCAATATGGAATCCTGGAATTTGCCAAATTTAAGCGTCCAGTGTGCACCAGATTGCATCTCAGAGAATTTCAATCTTCAAACTTTTCCGGGGACATTCCTAGCAAGTCGCATCTTCTGCACTCGGTAAGGGCGCTTTCGTGCCCATGTTCCTTCTTCACTCCATAATGCCCCACCAATGTTAATTTCCCGGCGCCACCCTGGTTCTTTATTTAGAGTTGTGCAACGCTGCGTTTTCTATCGGCGTACACGAAGTCCAGGGCGCAACAAATTACAAATATTTCATTTGGTTGGGCTTTGAATGAGGACAACACCATCACTTCACTAATAAAGGTGGTCCCGTCCACTTATCTTAAAACGGATAAAGTGTTTTCCGTCCACACTTACCCGGATAAATTTGAAAATGCTAAATACATGGATTGGTGGTCAGGAGCATGCGCAAATTGAGCTCTCGCTAAATTCGACTTCGCGACGGCGTTTTTCGGCCGCCCACACTACACCACCTGACTCGGGTTTCAAATTTCTCCACTGCGGAGAGCGTTTTAGAAAAGCTTCGTTTTCGGTGAGATGCGTTTTCAAGGCCAGATTAAAGCGACAGTGTCTTGAAAAACGCAAACGTCGAAGACCCACTTATCTTTATGAAAGAAAGTTTGAAGCCCTTAAACTTGAAAATTCGGCTTTTTATGCTCACAATTGGCGGAAAAGACAAAACAAATGCGCGATAAAAACTAAGATTTTTGTTTTCTTGTAAACCTGTTTAATAATTTGTTTTTTTGTGTGGAATGGTGCGAGGCTGAAAAAACATGTAGATTTTTTTTTCTAATTTTTGCGCGGGATTGATATTTCTAATTCGACTGATTAAAATTAAGCCTCAAATGGTTTAAGTTTCTTCATTCAAAGAATAATCTGGAAAACGGAAAACGAAAGCGTTTATTCAGCTCTCAAAACCTCAATGCAAAAACTGAATAGCAATAATTGTAAATTTAAGTGAAAGATGTCGCAGCACTCTCCTTCTTTTGGTCAATAGAGTTTACGTTCTGCAATCGTTTCAGCTATTGCTGTTTGAATAGCCTGTTTATGCGAGTCCGAAGTATTTAATCAGTATGCAAATAAACTTCAAGTTTCTCAAAGGGCTGTTAAACAACAGAATGAAGTGCAAACAACATTAAATTATTCATTACCACCTTGTAAGCAGTTACTTGCCACTTCGTTAGGCGCTCGAAAACGCGATGTTGCGAAAGTGCAGCGCAAAATGGTATGACATTTAAACCTGTGATTATTTATCGACCAGGCAGGCAAATATTGCTTTCATGTCAGACAGCCAATAGCTTAAGTGAGAGCGTAAGCTGGAATCCTAATTTCTGTGTCCAACAAAGAGTGGTGGGAGCTAATTAAGTTCTTTTCACAACGCGATAATCCTGATAACAATGGCACTCACAGATGTCCTTATCTGTTAAACAAATACTTAGACTGAAGTACCAAACGCCGAGATTACGGCTTAAGTTGCTTGAGCGAGACGTCAGGAAACCCTCCGATTGCCTAACACTGTTGCGCAAAACTAACACAAAAAGACCAGAAAACTGCTGGCATTTTTAATACGCTAGAAATTTCCCTGTGCAACAACGAGCTCTTGGGAAACGAGTCCAGGTTTAACGTTTAAAGCATTTCTTTGCTGAATCATTTGCCCCACTGAAAGCAGTTTAAAGATGAGAGAAACCGTATATGAAATTAAGCCAAAGAGCAATGGAACGCCTTATAAAGATTGGGCAACCACAGGTAAAGTGACTTCTTTCCCTTTTCCGACATTAACGGTTTCCTAAATTCCACACAGTAATCGTTGACAGCTGGTACATTTTTTCTATACATGTAAAGTGCCTTCCACTGTGTACTTGATTGTACTCGACTAACTACTTCGATATTATTTGCAGTGAAGGAGGCCAGAACTCGACAAATTCCAATCGGTTTGCCTCAAAACTTAAAGAACTACTTCGCGAACGCTTTGAAAAAACCTCCGCTTTCTAACATGTTTGGGTAAGTTCTTCTCATTGAATTTTATTCAGCTGAATTTTCTAAACAATGACGACAGTCCGCATAGCAACAACGTGAGCAACTTTGTTGTACTGGGGAACTACTTTGTACAAGTCAACAGATAGGTCAGTCTTCTTAAAAGAAAAAAAATAGGCTTTACTATAAAAGGGTTTAAAGGAATTCTGCATGTTTTTGCTGGGAGTCACTTTTGCTCCAACTCCTTTATTTCACATTTATTTTATCAATAGATTGTTGCATGACCACTGTTGACATTTTTCTAAATTTCTTACAGCAGACGAACGCAAAGCTATAATGATCTTTCTTTTTCAAGAAGAACATTTCCAATAGAAGAAACTATCCGGCCTTTCTTGTGATTACTATCATCATTAAAAACTTTTTCTCACTGAAATGTAAAGCAGAAGTTTCAGGGGAGCAGGACTATCAGGCGCTGTAAAAATAGCCTAAAGTCACTGCAAGAAATCTTTGTCACGATTTCGAAAAAAATGCCTCGTTAGTGCCTTTAATCTCCATGCTAGAATTTGAAGTTGTTAAAGAAATCGACTTTCAATTTTTGTACCATACCTTGCAAGGAAAACACAAGAAAAGTCATTCAAAAATAACTTAATATTCAATCTACTTTTTTTTCTCATGCAGGGGAGACCCCCCTCAAGCACATGCACAACGTAGGTCATACGATCCGAGGAAGGCAAGAAAAACTGTGCTACGTCACGTGGGCAGAAATAATCCGCATCCAACAATACACTTCCCTTTCCAAACTGGCGATAGGGTAAGAAAAAAATACATTATAAAACCCTTTTTTGCCTCTTTGACCACTGAAATGACAAAACTGTACTTAAATTTCGTGATCTTTTCCTAAATTTTTGACGTGGTTGTTGTTTTATTTGCATTTCAGCTTGCGACATACATGGTATGGATACCAGCCGACCAAAGCTCCACCTGTTCTCTCCCACCCGTCCCTCACAAGACACACGGCGAACGGTCCCCTCCCTCGAGAAACTGCCAATCAAGAATGAACAGAAACTTTGGTCAGTTCACCGGCCTTTATCAGACTACCTATCAAGAGGAAATTGCACGGACACCCTTTCTACAGAGAAATAGTATGGAGACATTTTTGATAAACATTACATTTCTTTTCAAGCTTCAAGTTTCAAGTTTTATGTCGTCAAACAAAGTTGCGCTAAAGTATCTCAGTTCTGAACCTGCATTTGTGGTATTTTAATTCAGTTAGGTTGCTAAGAACGTCGCGTATCCTTATTTTATAAAAGTTGGCTGACTAACTGCTTTCGTCAAATGTTCGTACGCCATTTTCTTTTAGCTTCTCAGGCTACTATTACCAGTATTGGCCAACAAAAATAACTATATCACAACTTTTGCTTTTACCCATTGCGCGTTAACTACAGTACAGTCGTGTAAATGCTCTGTTTACTAACAAGAACAAACATGCAGTTTTTTTGGCCAAATCGGCCAATTGGGAGAGTTCCACGATTTTTCCCGCGTTTGGCAGCGGGTCAAGCACGGTTTTACCGGGCGAGTTGCAAGTGATTGGTTTATTGCCCCTTTTAGCAACTCGTTGTAATGAGCTAAATTCATGGGATAGCTGTCGTTTAGATTTTGCAATTAGAGCAATTTTTACTCGAGTGTCGGAGCGTTTGCTTTGGGTTTCCTTCTGCTACGCTTAGTGATTGGTTAAAAAACTCGCACCACTTTCTCAACCAATCAGAAGTAAAACCAAAACCAATTACATGAATGGCTCACTCGCACACGTGTTTTCCCGCAGTTCTTGCCAGCTGCATGTATTTTCTTAGAGTTTTGATTGCTTCATTGGATTGTCAATGTCCGTTGTGTTTGGCCAGATCGGAGGGATCACTTTGGTTTTAGTTTTACGACACTCAATCGAAATTCGCTCTATTCATTTTAAAACCACTCTTACAGTGGCTTTGATTTTTTAACCTTTGTCTTTTTTTGTCCTTCTAGTTAATATGGTGGACCACTTTCCCGGCTGCAGTGTAAACAACAGCAACAGAACCTCTTTACATCGACTTAAAGTGCGTTGACATCATCAGAGGTCTAGCTCAAATCAAGTTCAAGGACACAAAAGAAAAGAAATTGACAGAAGAACATCAAACAGTTACGTTGGAACAACTTACTGGACTTTTTGACTTGTGCTAATATGACTCACAATACCATTAAAATCTAGATTGGAGTCTCCATTGGAGAGGCGATGTTTCAGGTTTCACGAGTTTGTCCTTATATAGCATCTAAAATTTCTCCCGCTGTGGTAATCAAAAGCTAAAACTCTCCACATTAAAAAGCTTGAGCTCACTGGAAGATAAGAGTTTTTTTAAGTTTTTTATCGACAGGTGTAGTTCAACTCCTTACTCTCTTTATAGAGTTTTGTTTGCAATACTATGAAGTGGTATAAATGCTAATCTATCTATAATCTATCTGTAATTGTGTATATTGATTCAAATATACTTTAACTTGTTCAACAATCAGCAGGAACTATCATGGCTATGGTAAATAAACACGATTTTTTACAATGAATCTTATTTGCATTTGGTTGTGAATGTATGGGGTGTCAGAACCTATTCGAACAGTCGTTGAAGTTTTACATTGGATGACGTTCCTGGCACAGTCCTTCGAAGCTCTTCTAGTTGCACTACTGGAATCCACCCTGCTTCAGATACCTGTTTAGGGAAAGGAAGACAAAATACAGATACAGGCGTTTGCGGTACAAAAAAACCCTTGCGATTTTGTATGAAAATTCCTCCAAAACCTTTTAGGATTGAAAAGACCAGAAAGCGTTAATGAACACCTCGCCATTTGCAAGTCGCGCGTAAAATACCTGCACTTAAATGGGTTCTTTCTTGCTGTTCTTTGCTGTTGTTAAATTTGATAGAGTGTACCACTCACTTTTTAACTCAAAAGAGGTTCTTAAAGACTTCCTAACCACGAATACTGTTATAGATATGAATATGATATGAAAAATTAGTAATTGGACTTCGGAGAGCAATCGTGCGCTTAATTTCCAAATCGGCATTACGCTGCCCGCTCGACCGGTTTTGGAATCACTCGCTAGATCAGACTTTCTGAATTTCCCTCCAATCAGTCCAGTTACTGTTACATACAAATCGCACGCATCTTCAACTGAAACAATTGTCATAGCCATTGGAGAAAAAATCATGGAAAACTTTATTATACGTTACCATGGCAACCATACAGCTCTACTCTCATTACTATGTGTTTTTTCCATTGTACTGGTCGAAAACGGATAAAACGTGCTGTGATTGGTGGGTTTAGGTCATGTGACACAACGGTGTGATGGTCTGTGTTTCCAACAGAAACCTAAATCAATGTAATGGAAAAATTAGGCATCTCTCATGTTCGACGCTTTATCTCTGAGGTGTCTTAACGGCTTAACCATTTTTACAGAATATTGACTTGAACTTAAGCAGTCGAAACGCCGCGATTCACACCACAAGTGGTTACATTGTTCACACTTTTTTTGCGATTGTTTTTAGATAAGAATGGCAAAATATATGTGCGTATGGATCCAATCTCGTCCCCAGAGCCCGCATTTCCGACCGCTGGTCTAGGGGAACGAGATTGACATGGATCGGGGTCGCCCACTACCTCTCGGAACGAGTTACTTCATTGGTTCTTAAAACAATAGATAACACGTCATAACAATGCCCCTAGCCCTGAATAACAATAGAGGTAGTGTCTACAACGGGCGAATGAAAGTAGAGGTTCCAGAGAGGTAGTGTCTTACTGATGGATCGAAATGCACCAATCACTGCAAACAAACCCCCATTCTCGTCCCATAGCCTTTTTTTCGCTTCCCTTAGCCGGCGGGGCCTTCGCACGAGAAACGAATCGAAGGGCTCTGGAGACATAGGATATTTGAATTAATTTGAATTTTTTGATTGGCTGTTTGAAACAAAGAAATCATGATCTTGAGCGGAAGTAAAAACGCCATGACTCCCATACAGTATCTCGAAACATCACGACCGCATACATGAAGACCGGAAGTCCCTGAATCTAGGACTGGAACACCTTTGTCTCCAGAGCCTTTCGTTTCTCGTGCCAAGCCTCGCTGTAAGAGAAGCAAAAAGGGCCATGGGGACGTGAATGACAAATCCCGATACTGTGCATAGCGGACTCAAAATCGGCTTTGAAAATTAAACCTCATGAAACTGACTTGTAACTTACCTTGTAATCGGTTTTTCCTTGTTCTTTGTAATACTGGAAGACCGCTGCATCGTTTGTGAACTGTAGCTGATACTTGGTGACCCATTGACTAACTCCTTCATTTCTTCCTTGTGTTGCCACACGTGTCACGTGCGTATTCTGACGAATCAAATCAATCTGTAGCCATTGATTGACATCATTTTTCCCAGTTGCCCAAGCTCCTGCTTTGCCTGCCTCAGCTGGCTGAAAGTGGAGTCTGGCCATACTGCTGGTAGAATATACTCCCCATTCCGAAGAGGCGCTGATTTGTGCGTCAGAGATTGCGCCGGTTTCCATGCCCAGAGCGTCTTGCGATTGGCAGCCTGAAAGTGGTGTAGAATGGACTTGTTAAATGTAAGGTAAAGTTTCAGCATCGGCAAGTGACCCATAGGCATCGAGGCCTATCCCGGCTTCCGTAGCATGTTGTGGTATGATAGACGTGTTATGGTTGCCGCTATTGTTTGGAAGCAAAGGATCATTTGCGTGAAACAATTGAATTGGGCAACCATTACGGCGCACAGCGGCGCACAGGAAATTTAAAAGCCATAGACTTTTCCATTTGTTTATGTTTTTTCTCTTTTGTCTTGTAAAATTTGGAAATTAGGCGTTATTTCAAACAATTTAACGCCAACTTAATTGTCGCAAGAGTGGAGTTTCCCTTTAAGAGCTACATGCATATAATTTCGTACCCAGATCTTCTCAATCCTCGTAGAGAACAAATATAATATCAGCAATGTCACAGCGACAAACCGATGAGTGGTGCCGGATCTCTTGAAGACCTTGGATCAGTAACTTAGTTAAAACGGAAATAAACAATGAGAACCAATCATTGTTTAGTATTTTATTTCAAAATATTTTATTTGCAACGATCCTTTCACTTTTTTCCAATTTTTTTCGCCCAGCCCCTGAGGAAGGTTTGTATTGCAAACCGAAATATAGGGCAAAGTTTTTTCAATACGTTTTAGTTGTTTTATCCACTTTGTTTATTTTTGACTGCTTCAGCCGTCAGGATCAGTTTGCTGTCTATATTTTCTCGAAGAGAATATATAAGGGAAGTTGACAATTCCGAAACTTAAACCTAACCTACGTTGTATACGGCCCTGCACTGCTGAGGCGAACGCCCCATTGCTCCCCTTCCCGGGTCCGGAGTAACAGCGTGTTAACCATAAGGTCACCCGCTTCTCACGTAAACAATAAGAAAAAATGTATAAATTCATTATGTAATATTACTTTCACAAACTTGGCCAGTAAATCCTGCAGGACAGTCACAGATGAATCTTTTTCCAGTCGCCTCGCATCGTTCCCGACATGTCCCTCCATTAAGGCATTGCTGATCTGCGCAACAACGGTTGATACACTGGGTACACGGAGATGAAGAGGTTGCAGTCTGGATCGGGAAAGGAAATATTTACACCTTGTTAGTTAGACGAAGTACAAATTCTACCTATCGTCGTCTGTCAAAAGAGGATCCTCCCTTGCGGCTGCTGTACATTTATCACAGTACTACCACTTCGAAGAATTCCGATGGGTGACAAGTTTCGGTATTCTCGGAGAGATTCAGAGCACTCCATTCAGTTTACGTAGCTTATTGGAACATTTGAGGAAACATAAGTTACTAATTGCTTAAGAGGGGTACGAAAAACTGAGGTATACGTTAAAACTGTCTAAGTCCCTTTTTTGAGCCTGGCTAATCTTGAATAGCTCTTCCAACGCACAGCATTATTTCTCAGAGGTAAGCGTTAAAACAGGGTCTTGAATTGGCTGTAGTTGATTTTAAATTTCTCAGGGCTTAAAACTGGACCGCTCGATCTGGAGTCCGGCACACTAGTCACGAGCTAAGCCTCTTACCCAGGGGGAGGGTACCCTTCAAATTTTTGTTGGTGGCATGTGACCCTTTATGAAACCATTTCTTCGTTTTTGACCAAACATATGCAATTACTGTTCCTTACTCTATTTTAGACCTAACTCAAACATCGATACCACACAAAAATGGCTCAGAAATTACACTCCTTGGGGCCGAACAAACCTATATAGATTTCGTAAGGGAGTTCCATCTCTTTTTCCTAGACTGTCCATACCTTAACGCTGTAGTCAATAACCACATCATAATACTGAGAGCCTTCCACTGGCATCAGCGCACCGGGTTTTAGATGCCTGTTTTCTTCATTCAGCTGACAGTTGTCCTGATTCACATTTGTCAGGAAGTTGAACGAGATG
This sequence comes from Meandrina meandrites, assembly GCA_963693305.1. Classification (NCBI taxonomy): domain Eukaryota; kingdom Metazoa; phylum Cnidaria; class Anthozoa; order Scleractinia; family Meandrinidae; genus Meandrina; species Meandrina meandrites. The sequence continues at coordinate 7,617,453 of OY855910.1, forward strand.
CAACGACAGTTTGGTTGACATGACTGATAGCAATTTAACACTCCTGCAACAGACACATTGTCAAAGACATGCCCAATCAGGGCGTAGCCATCGGCTATGTTCTCTCCAACAACGAAACGAGATGTAGCCGAACATTTTCCGTTACCGCAAGAGCCAGTGACTATGGTGATGAAGCCAGCGGTTATGAACAAAGAGATGATGGCCTCACAGAGGCAGGCTTGAAATTTCCCCCTGGTTTGATAAAGCTGACAGTTTCACTATTGGTAATTAAATACCGGCAGTATAGGGTGTGGACGGGGTTGGGAGGGGGGGGGGGTGGCTAGGTAATTCCCATTTATTAAAATCTTTACCATATACTCTCATCGCTTACAAAGTTATCATCTGTGCATGCGTAGAAATTGTGAAAAAATAAAACGTATGCCTGGTGTCGAGCCGATAGTGTATTATAGTATAAAGACGTGATTATCGATACCGACCTCAACACGCCCTAAATCAGCATCTGCGATGTCCACTGGAGTTTTTTCTTTTTTAAAGAAACGGACGAAAACCAATTTTTGCAATTGCCAGGAATTTCACAACCAACATGACCATTGAGGCCACTTGGAGCAAAAATAACCAATCAAACTTTTAACTGTTAGCAAAGGATGGCAGACTTTTTTGTAAACGAACCGATTTAGTTAACTGACGCAAACAATAGTTCTGCAACACCGTTTTAAAGTCCAACAAGTTGTGAGCTTTTTGGAGATTGTCGTTTTTTTTCCCTGGTTAGTTTTGATTCTTATTTTGAGTGCTTTTCAAAGATCTCGGATTGATAATGATAATCCGTCCCAAGGATGGAATTTCTAGAGTTTAGACAGTGTAAATGAGTCGAAAGTACGCGAATTCAAGTGAACTAAGCGTTTATTTGCCTTAAATGTTGTCATTTTTTGGCCGAGATGCGCACTGTTTGTTCGTATATGGGTCCTATTTAACTGAGCTAGTAGGCTTCATTTCAATTTTGTTTTTACTGGTTCCTAATTTTTCTTTACTTACATCACAGATCAGCACGGTTGGTAACACGGCGTCGTTGAAGAGATGTTTTATGTTCCTTTGTTTTAATGTCCTCCTTGGCTAGATGCTTTTCCTATGTCTTGTCAGAAGAACACCCTTCACCAACGATAAGAGAAAAAAACATTATTTAGCAGTGTCCGAATGTACTTTGGCCAGAATCGTAGTATATATATAAACTGTATGTAAAAAAAGAACAGTAAAAATGGCTTCACGCAATCGTAGGAGGGCTCGATGCAAATACATGCAGAGTGAAATACGAAATAAAGATAGAAACTGTAGGATGACAGTCACTCGAGTTTCACGCACGAAGCGATCATCAGACTGTGCCTTTAGCGATGGTTGAAATAAAATTTAACTAAACTCGTGGAGGACGGGTGGAGCGATCCTGCTTCTGATTGGCTGCATAAAATTTGTTTTCGTGCCTGTATTTGGTGCATTTTGTTTTCGTGCAGGAAGGAAAACGAATTATATGCAGCCAATCAGAAGCGCGATCGCTCTTAAAGAGGCTCGTATTAATATATGGTTTAGCTATTTCCGTATTATGGTAATCTGTCAATAATGTTGAGATTAAACTTTTAGACCAACTTTGTGTTTACAAATGTGTTTTTTCTCAACATTATTATAATAGCTGCGATAGACCATCAAAGACGAGTATGGCTAAAAACCACCTTACCAAACGACCAGTCAGATGATCGCTTCGTGCGTGAAACTCGAGTAACTGTCATCCGACAGTTTGTATCTTTAATTCGTATACGTGTGTCATATTTGAAGCTTTTAGGAGTAACTTTTCAGGAAGCCTGAAGTTAAGGCTTCGATGGATTTTTTTTCTCACATTATATGCCTAACACTGCTTTCCTGTGGCAATACAGAAAATATTGTCGCAACTAAATAGTGCAAGAGCCTCTTTGGCTTGTTTGATTTTCAGTGATGAGCGACTAGAAGACTAACTGTTGTAAATAAGTTAGTTTGACCTGCGAGGACTAAGTCGAGTCATGATTGACACTTGAAACACGTGTAAAAAAGAATGTTAAAAAAAGAGAAGAGAATCGGAAGGAACGGAATAGGGTCTTTCTCCAGTTCTGTGCGGAAAATATCTATTGGAATTAATCTCTATATTGTCACATATCTCGGAATTCAGTCAAGGAACAATAAAGAGTGTGGATCGATTCAACATTCTGGTGCCGAGACCTGGGACAGGAAAGGAACTGTGAAAACAAGCTTCGAACAATGTCGAAATTGAAGAAGAAAGTGAAGGTTCGTGAAAGTCACCGCGTGTTCGTTAGGAAAACCATCCACGAAGCAAATGATCAAATAGACAAGCCGGAAGAGCCTAACGCTCTGAAGAAGCTCAAATCCTTGCGTTGTACATTACAGGATAAACTGTCGGAGTTAAAGACATTGGATAACGAAATTCTCGATTTGGTAGACGAATCGAAGATTGAAGAAAACGTGAGTGAAAGTTGTGATTTCGCCAGTGCAATCCAAGCCTGTATAGTCGACCTAGAATCAGCTATTGATGCGAAAACAAACGAGGGAAAAAGTCAAGAAGGGCAAGGAGCGATTTTGGATTCGCAATCGTCTAAGCTTCAAACGCCAGGGATGAAATCAGGCGGGTCAACAAACAACACGACTCATGCAAAGCTGCCTAAACTCGAGTTGAAGAAATTTTCCGGCAATCCTATCTATTGGCATCCCTTCTGGGAATCGTTTGAATCGGCCATTGACAAAAACACCAGCCTAAATGATGTGGACAAATTTCAGTATCTGAAATCACTCCTGGAAGGTTCTGCAGCTCAAACAATTTCTGGATTAGCGCTGACAAGCTCGAATTACAGCCATGCGGTTGAGTTGTTGACCAAGCGCTTTGGAAGCAAACAAGTAATCATTTCGAAGCATATCGAATTATTGATGCAACTTCCAAAGGTAAACGACGGAAACGATCTGAAGCAATTGCGGCAACTTTTAGACAGAACAGAGGCAGCAGTTAGAAGCCTTCAAGGAATCGGCGTTCCAACCGAAACATATGGAACATTCTTGACGCCTGTAATTATGGGAAAGATTCCACAAGAATTGCGTCTTATCCTGAGTCGAGAGGCATCCGATGAATGGGATCTTGACACTATCATGAAGTCGTTCACAGAAGAATTGCGAATTCGCGAGAGATGTGCTTTGGGACCGGTAAACGAGCAGGAAAAGTCAAAGGAAAAACATGGGTTTGGATTTGGATTTCGTCCTGGTCAAAACAGAAGACCCCCCACATCGTCAACTCTATTTTCAAACAACGAAGGGCCGCCGCTAAACAAGGATACGTGGTGTTCTTTCTGTAATGGACCACATCCTACAATCAGATGTGCTGTCGTAACTGACCCCGAAACAAGAAAGAAAATTCTCCGTCGAAAAGGGAAATGTTTTGGTTGTCTGAGGAGTGGTCATTTGAGTCGTGATTGTCAGGCTCGTTGTCACCGTTGTGGCGGGAAACATCATTTAGCATTGTGCAACGCCCAAGAATATCCAGGTCACCGTTCTCCAGCCGCACTAGCGAGAGGAAACAATCAGGAACAAACTGTGAGTACTAATTTGTATTTCACTCAAGATGTTAAGAACAACTGTGTTTTGTTGCAAACTGCAAGAGCGATTATCAGAAATCCTAATGGAGAAAGTTCCTGTAATGTGAGAATCATGCTTGATTCTGGTTCTCAGAAGTCTTACATAAACAGGCGATTAGGGAGCAAATTAGGCCTATCGCCGATTGCAACTGAAACAGTTCTAATTAAAACATTTGGGAACAGTGAAGCATCATTGAAGAAATGTGATGTTGTTCAGTTCGCACTGGAATGCCAAGACAATTTGACAGTGTTCATTAATGCCTATGAAGTTGATTTGATTTGTGGCCCTATTGCAAACCAAACAATTGAAGTTGCGCAGCAGTGTTACCCACATCTGCAAGGTTTACCTCTGGCTGATTATTCACAAGGGGATGAGGAGCTAGAAGTGGACATATTGATTGGAGCAGATTATTACTGGTCAGTTGTTCAAAACCATGTGGTACGGGGGGAGCTTCATGACCCTGTAGCAATTCGCACAAGATTGGGGTATGTGTTGAGTGGGCCTGCAAATGTGGCAAATTCAGGTCAAAGTCCATCAAGCGTTAACATGTCGCATGTGATGAAGACGGAGTGTAGGGTGGTCGAAGAAGATTCTGTCTCAAAGAATGATTCTCTCAAAAATGAACTGGGCAAGTTCTGGGACTATGACACTCTTGGAGTTAAGGAAAGAGAAGATGAATTTCTTGAAGATTATCTGACCAAGGTGAAGTTCAATGGGGTCCGTTATGAAGTGTCTCTCCCATTTAAGGAAGAACACCCTGTTATTCCAGATAACTACTTGTTGGCACAAAACCGTCTTGCATCTTCCTTGAAGAGACTGAAAGCTAAGCCAGATATTTTGCAGCAGTATGACACTGTAATCAAGGAACAATTGAACTCAGGTGTAGTTGAAATGATTGACAAGAGACATGAGGAACAATGCCTTCCTGGAACTGTTCATTACATTCCTCACAAAGAAGTGGTGAAAGAAGATAGGACCACTACCAAACTACGAGTAGTCTATGATGCTAGTGCGAAATCTCGAACCGAGCCAAGTTTGAATGACTGTCTCCTGCCAGGCCCTGCCTTAACTCCATTGATTTTTGATATCTTGTTGAGATTCCGTTTTCACAAAGTAGCTCTGATTGGAGATTTGGAGAAGGCTTTCCTGAACATTGAAATTAATCCTGAGGAGAGAAATTTGTTGAGGTTCCTGTGGATAGATGACATCAACTCTTCAAACCCGGAAGTAATCACACTGAGATTTACACGGCTTGTATTTGGCCTTGTATGCTCTCCATTCATTCTGAATGTGACACTAAGGAATCACTTGTCAAAGTATGAGAACATTGATCCAAGTTTTGTAGACACTGTTGTCAGAGCCTTGTATGTTGATGATTTTGCATCTGGGAAGGATTCGGTAAAGGATGGCCTTGAACTTTACCGGAAATTGAAGTTGCGCTTCAGAGAAGGAGGTTTTAACATGAGGAACTGGGCATCAAACAGTCAAGAGTTAACTGAGTTGATCAAGAAAGAGGAAGCAGCAATATTAGCAACGCCTAAACCATTTCCTGAAGTAACTCTTACATCAAAGTCTAATGTGGTTGAAGATGGCTCTTCAAACAATGCTGTGAATGAAGAAACCCTGATCAAGGTGATGGGTATTCCGTGGGATCGGATAGAAGACAGCCTCAAGTTTGATTTAACTACCTTTGCTGGACAAGCCTTGGAAGGAACTCTAACAAAACGAAAACTGTTGAGCACTACTGCTCAATTCTATGACCCACTAGGCCTGTTGTCACCAGTTATCTTGCCACTGAAGTGCATGTTTCAAGAGATTTGCCGGTTAAAGATTGATTGGGACGAACCCCTGTCAGAAGATCTCGCATCACGTTGGAAGGAGTTATTTGAAGACATGGAGAGAGTCTCGAGTATTGCAGTTCCCCGTTGTATTCTGGATGAGATAGAAGTGGGAGACATTAAATCTATTCAACTCCATGGTTTTGCAGATGCCAGCAAATATGCATTTGGAGCAAATGTTTACATTAAGGTGACGACCTCTAATGCCTGCTCTTCACATCTGTTAGCCTCAAAGACCCGAGTTGCCCCCTTAAGTGGTGAAACAATTCCTCGACTGGAGTTGATGGCTGCCCTAACATTAGCAAATCTGATGACAGTTGTGTATGAGGCACTGGTCCATTGTGTGAAGGTGGATGGTGTGTTTAATTGGACAGACTCTCAAATTGTGTGGTGGTGGATCAATGGAGAGTCTAAGCAGTTTAAGCAGTTTGTGCAAAATCGTGTTCAGAAGATCCGAAGTCTTTGGAAGAAGGAACATTGGAGATATTGCCCATCTGAGCTTAATCCAGCTGACATAGCTTCACGAGGAGCCAAGAGTTCCATCATCGCATCCAGCGAACTTTGGTGGAAGGGAGCACCATTTCTAAAGAAGGAAGAATTTGACTGGCCAAGCTTACCCAACTGTCCAGCAAGTGGAACCGCAGTCCCAGAAGAAGCTGTAAAGGAATTAAAGAAGGAAAGTTCATCTGAAATCTCAAGAGTTATGACAGTATTGGTGCAAAGTTCTCAGAGCATCTCAGAAGTCATCCAACCAGAAAGATTTAGCAGTCTCAACAAACTTCTCAGAGTGACTGCTCTTGTGCTGAAATTCCTCCGAAGGCTCAGAAAGATGACAGAAACACATGACATCAGCATGGAGGACATGAATGAAGCTAAGCAACTCTGGTACAAAGAAGTCCAAACTAAACTTGAAGAAAGGGAGAAGTCTAGTTCTACATGGGAACAATTAGCAGTCTTCAAGGATGAACAAGGAGTTCTACGGTGCAAGGGAAGGATCCAGAATTCCTCATTATCGTATTCAGCAAAATTCCCTATCCTGTTACCAAGGAAACAGCACTTCACAAAGTTGGTGATAGTGCAAGCTCATGGAAACGTGAAACACAATGGTGTCAGAGAAACTCTTACTGAAATCCGAGCCAAATTCTGGATTATCAAAGGTCGTCAGGCGGTCAAGGATGTACTCTCGAAGTGTGTCACATGCAAGAAAATCCTAGGAAGAGCCTACAGTACTCCACCCGCTCCACCTCTACCTTCATTTCGAGTTTCAGATGATCTAGCATTTTCCAAAGTTGGAGTGGACTTTGCTGGTCCCCTGTATGTGAAGAATATTTACGAGTCTAAAGGAGAGGTGTTCAAATGTTACATTGCTCTTTTCACATGTGCCAGCACAAGAGCCATTCACGTTGAACTTGTTCCAGATCTTACCGCATCCTCGTTCATAAGAGTGCTAAAGCGATTTTTCGGCAGAAGAGGATTGCCAAACTTGTTCATTTCAGACAATGGGAAAACCTTCAAGGATGGAAAAGTGAAGAAGTTTGTTCTTAATCTGAACATTGACTGGAAATTCAATGTGCCCACAGCAAGTTGGTGGGGAGGTTTCTTTGAAATCTGCGTCAAACTAGTAAAGCGGTGTCTCAAGAAAGTGCTTGGAAATGCAAAGCTGAGTTATGAAGAACTGGAAACAGTCTTGATTGAAACTGAAGGAGTTTTAAATTCCAGGCCCTTGACCTATGTCTACGATGAGTTATCAGAAGGTCCTCTCACTCCTTCTCATCTTGTGATTGGTCGTCGACTGTTAGACCAGTCCCCTGTTGTCACTGCACCTATGAGCACGCTGGCCAGGCGAGAAAGATATTTGAATAATCTCCTCGCCCACTTCAGAAATCGATGGAAGGAAGAATATCTGACTGGGATCCGTGAGTACCAGAAACTTAAGAAAGGAAAGCCAAGAAGAGTCATTCAAGAAGGAGACATTGTACACATCTACGCAGACAAGAAACCTAGACAGCAGTGGAAATTGGGGAAAGTTGAGAAACTATTGCGGGGACGAGACAACGTCACGCGCGCAGCGGAAGTGGTGACAGTGGACAAGTCTCTCAACAAAACTCTTCTGAAACGTCCAATTCAGAAGCTCTACCCTCTTGAAATCAATGAACTTGATAAAGTGACAGCTAATGCGGAAGCTGTACAGCCGAACAGCGGACTGAACATTCAGATGGTCAGGGATGAAGACATCCCAACAGTTACTGTTGCATAAACTGTCTGAATCGATTTGAACACTGAACTGACATTACGAGTTGTAGTTTAAGCTTTGTTTCACCTTATGATTGACTCAGTCAATCAGGGGGGAGTGTGTTGTAAATAAGTTAGTTTGACCTGCGAGGACTAAGTCGAGTCATGATTGACACTTGAAACACGTGTAAAAAAGAATGTTAAAAAAAGAGAAGAGAATCGGAAGGAACGGAATAGGGTCTTTCTCCAGTTCTGTGCGGAAAATATCTATTGGAATTAATCTCTATATTGTCACATATCTCGGAATTCAGTCAAGGAACAATAAAGAGTGTGGATCGATTCAACACTAACCGTTACTAATATGTGCGTGGCCGGCGTTAATAACAGCTGACAAGCTGTGACAGCCACAAACAAAGAAACCCCAATTGCAAAATTAATCGCAACTAAAGCAATTAAACGGAATCGGTTGTTATCAAACCGCGCATCAATTGTCTGTTATTAAAAATGTTTTAATGTTGCCGCAGCTCATGGCGCGAGGTGACTATTCAGACCAGTTTCCATGAATTTTCTGGTGTGCCTGGTCAAGACAACTTCATGCGTAACGACACTTATCTATGAACCAGTGAAAAACAGTAATTTCTCGGCCCAAAACCCAGAGGAATGCAGAATTTGGATATCAGATTCATGTTGTTGTTTTGCAAAAGGCGCTCAGTTGAGAAACATATAGCATGTGCAAATTAATTAAAGCGTCTGTTTCTACACAAGATATATCTAAGAAAATGTTTTTCTTTTTAAATATTAAAGGCACTGTCACGGGGATTTTCACGCTTTGGGGTGAAAATGAGCTAAAATTAAATGAAAGGCTCTTTTCACGCACGCAGAGTACTCCTTATAAAAAGTTAAGAAAAGGAGATCTATTGGTTTTCTCAAAGGAAGAACAAACCATAGTCAGTTACGGACGATTTTTTCACGAAAGAAAGGGAAAACTTGAAAACATCAGCCTGATGTTTTCACGTTGCAGCCATTCGCATCCTGGCGATCCGCAGCCCAAACACACTTAATTATAGTCTCAGAGAACTGGTTGAGTAGTTTTAAACGAAACTGAACTAGTCAAATTGGTCTCCTGTGATAATCTTTTCAAAGAAAAGAGAAAACGTAATTTTCTTAAAAAAAAAAAAACAATGTAGGCGATTTAATTGGATTCACCGAAAAACGTAGACATCAGCTCAAAATCGCCTATGTAAACGTTTATACAGGCAATTTTTAATGTGATTTTTGTCAAGCTGTCCCATGTAACTTTTGTCGCGCTCGATCTAGTGATAAAAATCGCACGAAGTGTATCGCCAAAGTTTCGAACACCTTCGAAAGCCCCGCGGCATCACGGTGAGATAAAGTCGACTTTTGCTGCATTTTAGGATACGTTAAATCGCTTTTCAGGTATACCTTTACAGCCAGCTGTAAATATTGGAGCGGTCAACCGAACAAATCTTTAAATAAACCCAGTGTAATGTCCTCCTATGTGACTAAGAGCATTTAAACTACGAATTGTTTCTTAATGAAGCGAAATATAGAATCATCAAATTGCTGAGTTTAGCGCCCGTATACTTAGGAAAATCATTACCAAGCTAACCACATACCAAAATTCTTCCACCCAACTAAACCTTTTAGCGCTACTTTTTCTTCCGAGTGTGTTTGTGCTTGAGTCGAATATGAGAGCGTACTCAAGGATAACATTAGAACAGAAAGAACTGACCTTGCATTTCCTTGTGTTTGTCAAAAAAGTCTTTGAATATAGCCGTCAAATGTTTAAGACGGTGAGTAATTTCCTTCTTCAATAACAAATAGATGGAGTTAGACTTGTCACATGAAGATGAATATGAATATGCAAACCAGCTAGCTTAATTTAACCAATATTAATAACTTTCTCACTTGATATCAATATTAATGCGATCATTCGCCGTTTTTCAGGATGCACAAAAAATTTGAGCTAACTTTGTGTTTACGTATATAAAGCGAGACTCGGAGTCTTGAGTCTCCTTAACTTTCTTAGCTTGAAATAAAACGTAAACAGGGGTGTTTACCATTGCTGAACAGATAAGATGGGTGTTGAATAATGGTAAGTGGTTTTCTTTTTCAAAATCAGCAAACCGACCGAAAGAGACGGCGCTTATGCTTTTCCTTGATGGGAAGGCTGGACCCGGGGGAAATGAACAAATAGTCAGTCGTACCAACCGAACGTAGTGCACGGTTTCCAAACAGATCTTCCGTATAAGATTACTGTTCTATTTCCTATCCAACCAAACATTTCGGGATTTTCGGATGGTAAGTATCCATTGTCATTGTCCTCAAGCTGTCATCCGTGTTATTTCTTACATGTCTTGTTTCGTCACTTCGGCGACATCACCGTTCACGGTAGAGCCCAGCCTCCCCTGAACCGAGAACAACGTTAATACATCATTTCATGGACCAAATGTCTGAATAAATCTGAAATTCGTATTTGCAACCTCTTATTATGTTATTATCTTCGTGAAAAGGGGGCAGGTCCCCTAGGGGTCTCACCAAGATTCGTCACTGGACACTACTATCAACTGAAGTTACTATGACCATTTGCCGACGAAATCTCTAACCAGTTGACGACAAATACCTTTAAATTCTTGCATGCCAAGGAGGCTTGTGCCAATTACTGAATCGATTAGTGTTATGACATGCACACCCTTGAGTTTTGACGAATTAATCCAATAAAGGCCGACACTGAAGTGAGGACAACTATAAACCCGTCTAAGAAAGCTGACCAGTTTAATAGCATACCCGAAACCTACATAATGACGACGAAATCTGTTAATAAGGGCCAAGCTGTATGGATACAATTCACGCCCTTCGAAACACCCCCACTTTAGGTGAAAGACAAAACGCTTCAACCCCTTTTCGGGATCTTTCCAGCCTTTGACGGCAATGTTTTATTAATAGATCATTGTCATACACATAAACCAGAAGTCAGTTAATTTATATGTACAGGATTTTAAAAAGTCGTGTTTATTTACGAATAAAACTTATAAGAAAAATTCAGAATATTTTCTCTTTTGTACAAATAGATCTCTCATCAGTAATCTCGAGATGATTCTATTGCCTGAAATCGTTTTCGACTCAGTTCTTTCTAATGATGTCTGTTTCAGTATCTTGGAGCGGGGTGGGGGGATTAACCTCCTTTAATTAGCCACCCCAGGGCTTTGTACCTCAATTTATTCTGATGCAAAACTTCCAATCAGTCAATCAAATTTTCTACTTTTGCCTTTATGGGTTTGAAGCAGAATACTTTCCCTTAACCCGATTATTATTTAGGTCCATATACATCATTCATTCTTTTTTTCTGTCCAGTATTCCTTTAATATTCCTTTAACCCCCCTCCCCACCCCAACACACACACCATTTCAACTCCTCCAACAATGTTGCGGTACCATCTGGGAGAATTCGTTTCTTTCTATTACAATAATTTCCCTGTATTGTGAAAAGCAGTTTGCTAGATATTATGATTAGCGAGTTAGGTTACTTCACTTTCTACAAATATTGCAGTCATTATTCTTGGACTGAAGGCCTGAAGCACGGTAACACACACGTCATTTTTGCAGCACACATTTCGCCAGAATGGAAGAACAATCCAGTACAGTACAGAACCATAAAAACAAAAATAGTTATGCTGAACGCTACTGAAAACTGGAATGGATTCTAAACTCAGAATTTGATTTTTAGTCATTGAGAGCAAAACTTATTTTACTTAGCATCAAATTTTTGCAAAAAATAACCTTTTTAACATCCCTGTAAAACGCCTTTTGTGTGCTGTGCTTATTTTGAATGTTTCGATGCCTGTCAGGTTCAATTGATTATTTCATTAGATATACAAGGACCAAAAATTTCTATATTGTTTTTTTGGGACCAGAAAATATACAAGATGTTTGAAAAACACGAGGAACTTTTTGTTAATCAAAACATAACAACTTCAAAAACTTGATAAACTGGTTTGAGCCCTACATGTCCATGTGAATTAAACCTACGCATGCGCGTCATCATCGTAGCTAACAGGCCTTCCAACGAAAAATAATGCTTACTGCGCAAAATAAAAGACAGATTAAATTACCAAGTTCACATGTCATTTGAATAAAATATTTCTGCTGTTACATGTAGTGTATAAAAAAATTACATTTGTATGGAAACATTTCTATCAGTTTCACAACTAAAAACTGATGAAGTGGGAGCTAAGTTGTCCAATCTCAGTAGGATTGTTTGAAGCGACGGTCTCTCTTGAGGGTCCACCTTCAGCATACTCATGATTAAACCATTTAGTTCAATTGAGTAAACACTGTCAAAACAAATCAGGAGCCTGGAGTTAGAGTCAGTACTGAACAGGCCCATAGGAAAACATTTAAATCTCTGTAAAGATAGCTTTCTTGCAGGGAGATCCAGGAAAAGATGCAGCTGGAAAATATGGAAAATCTATACACGCTGCTTATACACAACTATATAGATGTAGGAGCAATATAAAGAAATGCACGTCCTGCTTTCCCCCCCTTGACACGCTCTTATTCCTGTGACTTACAAATAACTTGGTCTCCTTCACAGCCATTATCAAGGATAGTTAAGAATGTCTTGAAAGGAAGGGACATGGAACATGGATTGCAAAATGGACAAACGTTGAAACTGTACCTGTCACTTGGTATGTGAATATTGCCACTATTAGCTGAGAGTGCTGAGCCATCACATGGACTTTGACCTGATGTGAAACATGTGGAGTCATAATTGTAAAACAAGTGCTAGAACTGGGGTTGTTACAAAGAGCGAGGCAGCAAGAGGTGTGACCCTTTGCAGTTAGCCTACATAGCACTTCAGTTAGCCTACATGGTACTCCAGTTAGACTTATATAGCACTCTGGTTGGCCTACAGTTAGCTTAGGTAGCTTGCGATTAGTCTTTTTATTGGGATTAGGGATTTTTGCCTCACATGCCTCGCTGCCTTGCCTCACATGCCAGGTTGCCTCACATATTTGTAAGACTCCAGTAACTAATGCAAAGGACTTTCAAAAACCAATTTTAGAAAGTTTAACAGCATATATTAAAAAAAATTAAAAAATGACTTGACAGGCTAGGTCATCTTTAAAAGTAGAACAGACCTGTTGTTAACAGAGGAACTTTTTTTGTTTCTTATTTCATTGACTTATTAGAGGAAGTAGTCTGCCTGCACACGAGCATAGTGGCCCATCAGGCTGGAGCTTATCCTGGTTTCCATAGCATGAAGCAACTAGGAGTACTTCTACTCCCCCCTGGATGAGATGCTAGTCCATCGCAGGGTTCAGTACTACCCCCAGCAGTAAATTCCAGTGCACTAACTATTAGGCCACCATGCCTCCCACATTCATTAGAGGACTTGTTACTTATTTACACTTCATCATAACTGACACAGCAAAAAAACTCACCATAAGCCATGGCATACAGAGTACAACCGAGTGACCACACATCACTTCTCTCATCAATTTCGCAGTTTGACGGGACTTCAAACAGCTCTGGAGCCCTGCAAGTAAGTGTTCAACTATTGTAAGAGTTTTTCTTTGTCCCATGAACATTCGTGACGTGATGAATATTTTTTCAACAAACAGAATCTTTCAACAGAACAGATGTACTGGTATTGTGTCTTCAAGTAATGTAGCCCACCTGTATGAAGCAGTGCATTCTTGAGCACATTTCTCTTGGAGGGCCAAGGCTTCCCTTCTGCAAGAAATAATAATATGCCAAGAAAGATTCAAGCCAAAACATGAGACATGCATAAGATAATCAGAATGTTCCCATTCTTGGCACTAAATTTAAAAATACAATGGGGTAAGGAAAAAAGGCAACACTCCATAATTGCAATACTGACTCCCATAATAATTGTCAGGGTACACTCATTACTGAGGTGCGAGAGGAAGGACTCAGTGAAAGAAAGTGTCTTGTGAAAAATCAGCAAAAGGCATAGGATCTCGGTAGACCATAAGCAGCCCAACTTTTCATATAAGTATGTTTTCTTTTTCGTGTGACGTGGGGAAGGAGGAGTGTGAGGTGAAAAAGGGGCAAGTGGAAAAATGACCATGCAGAATCCGGGGGATTAAAACATGTGAAAAAAGAGGGATCTGCATTTTCATGCATCTTATAGTGTTCAATAATAAAACTTTCTCGGGCCATACCTTGATGTAATGGTGCATCTGGCTTTTGACACACTACCAAGGTCCATCAACACCACAGTCATGTTAGCAGCAATTAACAAATTATGAGGCTGAAAATTAACAAGGTAACCAAAACATTAGTGAAATGGCAAGTCAGTCTTGACATCAGAACACCAAAATGCATAGCACAACTTAGTTTGTATTTTGGGATGAAATTCGAATATCTGAAGAATATTCATGGCTGAATTAGGAGTTCTTCAGTTTTGGACCACCATTTCTTGGTGACCAAACAAGGTACCTACAATCTCGCAGGTTTTGATTTTTTTAGGTTTTGCATTTCAATTACAATTTATGAAACCATCCCTACAGTATTTCATTTTCTAATGTGTGGTTCCAGAAAATACTCAGTCCCAGCCCACAGAAGGTCACTGTGTGGTCCAGAAAAATTAATATTTATACCCACCCCATTAGCCATGTTCTAAACGAGCAGGGGACTGGGTACGAACATATTTTCTCTTCGGTACAAACAATCAATATCAATTGAATTGAAAAATGGGGCATGTTATCTGAAAGAGCATCCAAAAATTAGTAAATTCACCAAATTTGACGGTTATTGGTTTAAACCCAAAGGCATGGTACACTTAGTATGGATTGGAGGGACAGGTGTCCTCCAATCCATACTAAGCTCTCTTATTTTAAAAGTGTACCATGCCTTTGTTAAATTTACTAATTTTTGGATGCTCTTTCAGATGACGTGCACCATTTTCAATTCAATCGATAATGAATATTCATACCAAGAAAAAATATGTTTGTACCCAGTCCCCTGCTCGTTTAGAACATGGCCAATTGAAGCTCATTGGAGATACTGAGGGGGGAGGGGGAGCTAGTCTCAAAAGGCAGGGTCCGAAATTAACTTTTTCCTAAGGGCGCCAACTGGCAACTAACCTAAAAATTTTGGTCGCCAAATGGAAGGGTTTGGTCGCCAAAGACAAGTGTTTTATTTTGGTTTATTACGTACCACGCCACAATCGCGCCTTCGCCGCTCAATTTGCCGCAAACCAATGAAAACAATCCCTCTGGAACCCAGGGTATAATTTACCTTAATTTACAGTAAAGCAAAAAATTTAACCTGTCAACAAAATGTTTTCATTTAACGCAATATACAAACTCACAAAAGCCGTGCAACGGTAACAGAGTCACATCTAAATGAGCGTGTTTGTCAACGTTCTTGCGACGGCTTCAGATTTCTTTCTCTTATTATTTCCATTTAGTTGAAAATATGCTGGTATCCTGTTAAGTTCTGTGTATAAGACATATGTGGGCCCTCTTATAGATTCAACTAAGTGTGCAACTAAAGGATCTGTTCTTCGCCGAAACAGAACGAAAACGATTTCACCACGCGATGTTTTCGCCCGCGGTATCCGTAATGGGAGAAGCCGCTGAATCAATATGGCGCCGGGTAAATATTGCGATCGTAGAATCATCGCTTCGTTTTACTAAAATTGTCCACGGGAGCTTTATGTTTTTTTAAAAAAAAACCTTTTAACTTGGAATTTCGAATGCCGAGGGGACAAAATGTTAGTCGCCTACTGGCGACCAGTTTTAAAATTCTGGTCGCCAACACTCAATCTTTGGTCGCATTGGCGACCAGTGAGTCGCAATTTCGGACCCTGAAAGGCAATGAAATTTTTTCAGTTAAGTATTAAAATTTAAAGTATGAAGCTAAACCAGAATTTCCACAGGGGTGGAAAAGAGGGTTCAAACCTTCCATGGGGAGAGGTAGATTCTTTCCATTTGGAAGGGTCTTGCACAGGGAACAACACAATGGAGATTCCAAGACAGTTGTGGGTACTACATGCATGAGGCTAAACTGGAATTTCTTTCTGGAGGGGCTGGGGGGTTCAAACCTTCCATGCCTAGGGGAGGTATAGATATTATTTTCAAGAGCAATACAATCCATTGTTTATAACAGTTCTGCCTGACCTTGATATCTCTATGGGCCAGTGGTGGATCTAGACTATGGAAGGCAAGTATAGCATCGCACAGTGACTTGAACATGTGTAGAATATCTAACTCTGGTATGTGTCTACCCTCACCCAATGTATGTTCGATCAAGTCTTGAACTGTTCCATCCTGAAAAGAAACAACAACAATCTGCTGATTAGAATGATGACAAGGAAGCCAATGCATGTGTGTATTATGTTGTAATTATCGTACTTGGATCGCATCATTCAAAGGAAACAAAGGATACATTATGTTAAATATTTTATTTAGATCTTTTTATTGAAATGTCTGAATCTGGCAAAATACATTGCAGGATCAAAAGGATCTTTAAAGAAGATCCCAAAATTAAAGGATCTTTCAAGGAGTGACCATTGCAAACTAATGAGATATTTGCAAGGATCCTTCAATGTTATCACTCTACTAGGAACTTAAAAAAAATTCTTTGCAGGCTCTTGCAAGATCCTTATGATCCTCGAGGATCTTTGCAAGAATCTTAAAGGTACTTGCAAAGATCTTTGAAGATCCATTAAGGGAGACCTTTCCTCTGTCTCATAATCATTATCGTAGTCTGAAGCAAAGGAACAGGAAAATTGTGCTACTTGAACTGGTTTTAACTGGAAAACCTGTTCAATTATTCATTATCATTTTACACAAACTCATTTTAGGTTTGTCTGCTACAATAAAACAAAACAATGTTATGGTGCACTAAAAATGTATCACAAGTAAGCACTTTACATAAAGAGAACAGTTAACATGTACCTTGTAGTAAGTAACAAGCATGCGAGCCTCTTTAAATGTCCCCTTGGCAACCACGTCCACATCATGCAAGGCCAGGACACCTGGGTGATCAACTGCTCTGTGAGCATCTACTTCACGTTCAAATGCCTGTTAAAGTCAGCAATTTACAGCCAAAAAATAATCAGCTATTAAAGAAATATTTTGTGATATAAACAAAGCAGTGGAGGGGACAAGGGCAGGGACCTGGAAGAGGAGGAATAGAAAACTCTGCAGGATGGAGGAAGGACAAGAGAGGGTGAAAAGTATGATTGACACTTCAGGTGGCGCGAATCAGGATAATGGAGAAGGTACCAAGATTTGGGAACCAAGAATATTAGGGAACAGGGCAAGGGAAGTTCAGATCCAACCCCATTCCCACCCTCTCCACCTCCAAGCTACTATAATTTTTTTAAAAAAACTAGTACACTATTTAACAATTAGATTATGAGCTCGAGATTTCTATGAGGTGATAGTTGATGAGGCCGCAGGCCGAATCAACTATCACCTCATAGAAATTGAGAAATTATAGAAATTATTATAATTATATAGAAATTATAGAAATTAATCATAGAAATTATTTCAGTCAGAATTATTCTGACTGAAATAAACGCAAATAATGGTTTCTAATTATTTTCCTACACATTATCGAACTTAACGTTTTAACAAAATCGCACGCATTGAATTGTCCTTGGTAAATTTGCAGTTGTTTACGCGCGTGCACCCGTTTTTCAATAATTTCAAGCTTTTAAAGTCAAGAAACCGCTAATGTCCTTCTTTTAGTCTTCTCGGGAATTTTATTATCCATTTACATTTAAACTTCCTTCCAAAACTTCGGAAAAACAATAAAAACGTTGCATTTTGTGGACGACCTTCGGAAACTGCACACTAATGGCTGATAGTGTTCAATAGCTCAGCCAATCACATTGCAGCATTTGCATTAGTGTACTGGTAGAATTCTACTAAATAAGTATAGAATAGTTTGTTTCCTTCACTGCGGCATTTAATCATAATGACAAATGTGGTATATTTAACAATTAATCCACAAGTGGGCATTGGATATGAGATGGTAGATAGCCAATGAGACACGAAGCGCCGAGTTGGCTATAACAATCTCATAATTAACAAGCACGAGTGGAGTAATTGTTTTATTAAAAATACCCAAAAGAATTGCAATATTTGAGCTCTTCGGCTGTTTTCCTTGGCGTGTATCGGCTACGATATTTGCTTCTTAACCAATCAAAATGCAGGAATTGCAATATACCATTGCTAGTTTTTAATAAACATGTATATACATGCCAGCATGCATTGTATAACAGATCAACACAAAATTTTCAATCAATTTAACAACATAAACTCACCTCCTCTTGCTCAGGAAGCTGGAGACGCATCCTTTTCTAAATGGATAGGATGGAAAAAGGAAAGGAAAAATAGTTCAAAGAGGTTTAAAATAAATGCTCAGTCGATCATTTACATTTTAATCACTATCCACACTGAGTGTACTATACACGTGTATTGATTATAATTAATAAATTTTAAGGTGAAGAATTGCTGCCTGTGACAGCCCTATACTGAACCCCATCAGGGAGGCAAAAATTGTTATTTCCACTGGACTGGGTTAAATAACTTTAGGACATTTATTATTATGTAAGTAAGAAATTGCCCACCTTGCAATTTAGACACAAAGTATTCCCTCCCCCCAACATAGTATCATGTGCCACAGCCCCTCATTGAACCTAGTAAATAGCCTAGCTAATCAAGAGTCACCCGTAGCTCAGTGGTTAGAATGCCCAACAGTATCTGGGGGCCATAGGTTTGACCCCCATTGGAGATTCAGAATTTTTCTTTGTCCCCAGTTTGTGACAAATGAACATTCCATCTTTATCAACTTTACCCATGTTTGACACTAAAATAAGTCTTCTGTCATGCTCACAAACATTCAATTTAAGAACTTACTAAGGCAAACCATTCCTTTCCACGATGCACAAGGTTAACATAGGAAAAAGCTGGAAAGCAAAAGTATCATTCAATATAGTTATACTGTCTACCAGCAGATCTTCTCAGCCTTAGCTGAAAGATTTCTTGAGATTTCTCAAACCTTCCAATAATTCAACCCAAAAAAGTTGTTTCTCTTGAATTTGCCTGTTTCACTTAGTGATTTGAAGCTTTTAATATTATTCCCCCCCCACCCCCTCCCCCCCCCCCCCCCCGTCCCCACCCTGACTGCTCCAGCCTCTGATTTCTCAAACTGATTTTAGTTTCCCATGCTGGAGGTTCATTTATATACTATGGGCACCTGTTCTTAAAATGCACCAGTTAACTTTTAGCCTTGATCTGAAAAAAGGACAACATTGGGATATAATGGCCACTTCGCTGATTTGATCGTGTTGGTATTTTGTAATAAGAAGCATGCATGTAGATTCACTTTAATCCACTTCTGATTTGATGACTGCTATAGAATTGAAACATTGCACTGTCAAAAAAAAAAATTCTGGAAAAAGGAGGGGAAATTGGGTTTTACAGTAAATATTGCAGTGTTTTGCCAATTTCTCAAACTGTATTTTGGTAATTTTAATCTTGAATTGTGGCATTGCATATTCTCCAAGCCTGCGGGATACATTTTCTTAGCATTTGGATTTACCACAGTTAGTAAGAAGTTATCCTACGTGTGGTCAAAACATTGAAAATAGACATCTTAAAGATACAAATAGATATCAAATGTGTCTAGTGTCACCAATTTGTACATATAAATGCAAGAAGAACTTGACACTCAAACAAAGTTGCTTAGTTTCTCATCACTCATCAATAACATGGTTATTTATTTTTAGGTCAACGTCTATGAGGAAGTCTCGAGTAGCGAAAATCTCTCTACTTCCTGATATGATAGTTTTGGGTGTTTTCTCCCAAAATCTTAGTATTGCTACTTAGTTTATAGCGAAGTTGTTCGATAGACAATATGTGCATTTATCGTATGCATGATCACGTAACTATACCTTGAACAACATTTGTCCACTGTGGAACTGTTTCAAGCTTACTACAATTATATCAGATTACGTACATTCATGTACAAAGACTTCAGTTAGAATTAAGTTCAGAAATCGTGGTCAGATAAAACCGAATCCAAGTGAATCTTCTGCATAAGACCATTTCGTTCCCAAAAAATATCATTCTGAGATCAACAGAGTTTACTTTCAAAACGAAGATTGCAGTTTTTGTTCACATAACCTTCGAAATGTCTGTGCTTCATGACAGAGCGGAGAACCTCTCACCTCCTTCTCCAAGTTCTTTAACAACTCTGTATCTTCTACCATTTACCGTCACAGATGGTCTGCAGAATGATGAGCATTTATGACCCATAAATATCCACCTTCTTGGTTTTTGCAGCTTATTTTTGTTTTCTTTTTCTTTGAACCGCTTCTGTTTCAGTGAATCAGATGGTAAATATTTTTTGTTGGTTACCAGTTCTCTCGCCATTCAATCCCTCAGGGGACAGAGCACTGACACAGAATTTCGCGGGCGCTCCTATTTTTTCAGAACTTTCCTGGCATGGTGCGAGGTCAGAACTACTGATGAAGTGCCTTTTCAGCAGGAAAACTCCGAAACATCAATGAGGTTTTATTCTAGGGTTTAGAGGGCGCAGTGTTCGTTCACAGCCTGCAATCAATGGGAGTCGCCTCTATGCGGATCTAGAAATGAATTAATTCCCTATGTGTTTACCCAGCTTCAAGACTTCAACAGTCCCCTCGAATAAACATTGTATGGGTTGCCTACACACCTGACAGTGTGAAGGAATCAACAAGGGAAAAGCGTGAATTAGGAGAACGAAGGACGGTAGCTGGTAATACAAAGCTCCCGCCCAAACTGGTCACAGTTATTGGGAGATCCAGCCAACAAAACAGTAGCCTGTTCCAGGCTCTCGGTAGTTGGGGGCGAGCGAAAAAAGCAGGCGAGCGAGGAAAAAACGAGGGGGAGAATACTACCGAGAGCCTATAACAGGCTAATAAAACAGATTTGTTTGATTTCCTCTGTTCTAAAGTAGCAGACGTCAGTCTCCCGGCTGAAAAGGTTCTCTTGATTACATCTGGTGAGTGTGGTCAATCATGCACTCCGGCATGGGGCTTATTGTTTTGATAACTATGTCCTTTCAGGACATTTTGTGGCATGGTGCATAGCATGCAATCAGGCATTCATTTTGTTTGAAGGAGAGATAATTAAGGAAAAAGGGCATGATCTCAGGGTACATGGTGGAGGTCAGCACTAACCCCCATGCCTCCATGCATCCCCGACCAAGGGCTGATACTAGAATTGTAATTAACGTGTTACATGTCCTACAGTCAGGCTGTACACGTGTTCTTATAAGCACTTTAGACAACGTTGTCGTCACTTTGGCGGTATTCATTCATTCAGGTGTGATGACAGTGAGACCGGATGAAGACATTTGGATTGCCTTTGGAAGACTCTTGGAATGGGGAAGGCCTCACATTCATAAGCGTCAGCAGAGTATGCCACTCACTAGATGCAGCGACAATAGTAATGAATAGAAAGGTTGGGTGGGTAAAGATCACAACGTCTTGTTAGTAAAGCTATAATCAAACAATGAACAGGTACAGCAGATGTACTGTACTGACACATATTCTAGGCAATGGGTGTGTCGTTCTCGTACGTGGACTCTGGGAACGAGATTGTCTCCTACCTCAAGTCTTCGTTCTTTACTGCACAACCTAAGAAACGATCGACTTTCGAAAGCTCCGTTGCAGGGTTGATTTTGATTGGTTGTAAAAACTAGAATTGGCCGGAAGTAAAACACCAAGGAGTTCGTTGAGCCATTCTTCATTCTTGTCCCCAGAGGCCGCGATCCTTCTGGTCTGCGCTAGGCATCGATTCCTGGCACAGACCAGAAGGATCGCGGGCCTCTGGGGACGAGAATGGCCATTCTTTTGAAAGCTAGACATGCGCAAATCGGACTTCAAATCGGATCTTTCCAGGGTCGCTCGTTTCACGACAAAGGGAACGAAGACACTGGGTAGGAAGTGGCAATTAATCGCTTTGCTCATGTCACCCAAAAAGGGGAAAATAATGAATCGATTATGTCATCCATTATGTCGTAACCCGCCCTCCCTTCCAGGGGTTTCACTTTTTAAACTGAACAAGAATTTTTTCCCAAATTTGTCTCCCAGAAAGCTTGATGCGTGTAAGTAATTCACTTTTCCAGCGCCAGTGACCTGAGGGCCTTTTTCAATGCTTCAGAAGCTCGGTTTCTCTGATGCACTTTTGTGGATAACGTTCGGATGCAGCAGAGACAGTCGTGTGAAACAACGCGATCATTTTCAAGGGTAGTCCAAGGGCCAGCATCGTGAATACAGTATTCTAATATGCCCTCACGGACTTAGCCTGCGTTGCAGACGCCTGCAACGCAGGCTATCAGGGACTACGAACAGTTCCTTTTTTCTCAGTCCGTTAAGCGTGACGTTTTTACACCCCTGCCCTTTGTTCGCTTCACACTTGACGGACCAAGAAAAGAAAAAGAATGCTGATAGTTTAATAAAGCTACAGAACTTCCGGTATATTAAGACATAGTTAGACTTTTAAATTACAGTCCGCAACTTTTGCTTTCGAAATGACTCAGGGCACAAGAATGCAATGCACAAAGTATACAATGGAAGATCACATGATGTTTCGTTTTCGGCATAAAAAAGCTTCGGTAAGCACCTAGTGTACAGTTTATCAAAATGGCTTCAGAGCAGGATGACTCGACTGACTCTGATGTGTCTGAAACAGAACCCACTGAGGCCATTTCAGAAGAGCAAGAAGAACTCCTCGGAGAGTACATCAAATACCACTCAGAAATGAAGGGTTTTCTAGAGAGTTCCCTACGTAAAGGCCAAAAAGATGGGTCCTCGGCGCTTCGTGATTACATCGAGAACACGAACAACAAACCGAAAAAGCCGAAGACAAGCCTTGACAAGTTATTTGAAGTACAAGTTATTCGCGTACAGGAGGAAAGCGAGCTTGAAACACAAGTGTTCCTTAAAACCAAGCTGTTGGAGAATCAGGAGGAACAGTTATCCGCCGACTGTTCCTCGCTAACCGAATTGTCCGGCTCGGAAAGTTGGAGTACAATCGCCGCTCAAATTAGGAATATAAGTCTGTGCTTTCAACGGCGAAATAGCAAATCTCTTTCTTCGTACGTCCAGCTGGGGATTCGTCTGCAAGCAGGAGCAGAGCTGTACGAGGACGAGAAGCTTCTCGGTCGAGTGGAAGGAACTTTCGATAACTGGATTAAAAAAAACGCGAAAATGTCTTCTCGACATGCGAGGAAACTACGGGAAATCGCCAGGGTTATTCAACATTACCCTCGACTTCACTGCCTTACGTTGTCTCTTACGGAGGTTTATCAGCGCCTTGCTAGCATTCGAAAGGTTCTAGAAATCCCCGAATACCAACAGTTTTGGTCACAAGCTACATAAAAGAGGCCACCGTTGATTTAGCCTGCGTGTAGCCGTACCCATCCCCCGAGGAAAAGCTTTTCCTCGGGGGGTGGGTACGGCTACACGGAGGCTACAGTTGATTATTTATTTGTTGCGCCACAGTTAAAAGTTTTCTAAAATAGAACTACCACAGTAGTGCATGTTGAAGAGTTTTGTAGCTATTTTTTGCAATACTGTAATGTTATATGGTCATGCAAATAAAGCTCAATTGTGTTGTTGGTGTTGATTGATTGACACTGCGGTCCTGGCAGATCCGCCGTCTCCAATGACGCTTTTGGTTGGAAACCACGGTCCTGACAGATCTGCCGTCTCCATGGACGCTTTTGGTTGGAAACCACGGTCCTGACAGATCCACCGTCTCCAATGACGCTTTTGGTTGGACACCGCGGTCCTGGCAGATCCGCCGTCTCCATGGATGCTTTTGGTTGCAAACCGCGGTCCTAGCAGCACAGCCGTCTCATATCAACAAAAACTGAACGGCATGGAAAATTCTGTCCATTATGATCTGCCTCATATCAAGAAAACATGGATAACGACCCAGCGTTATCCACCCTTTGAACAACCGAGGCATGTGACAAACGCGAGAGAACGGCGGATCGCGAGCCTCGATAAATTCGATATCTGGCACAGGGATGACTTCGGTCAACTTAGGCCCTGTTTACAAGGAGGCAGGGTAACCCTACTGCCACGGTAACCCTAGCAAGAGGGTTAGAAGATAGCCCGGGTTTACAAGCAAAATTCGCAGGAAGGGTAACCCTACTACCCCGGTGGACTAACGGAATGGAAAATTCTGCCCATTATGATTTGCCTCATATAAACGAAACATACTAAGGATAGAAAATTCTGGCCCCGCTTGCTCAAAGGGTGGATAACGCTATGCACAGGATAAATCACTATCCGGTGGATAGCGTAGTTTGCTTTATCGACACTTATACACCCTTTGAACAACCGAGGCCTGACCACTATGATCTGCCTCATATCAACAAAAATTTGATTGGGATGAAAATAAAATAATTCTGCCCATTTTGATCTGCTTCATATCAAAAAAAAAAATACTCTGCCCATTCAGTTTTAACCAATCACAGGCCTTTTAAAAATTATATAAACAGATCATTTGTTTAGGAAAAGTTTAGTTGTGAAGATTAGTGACAAGAAAGCTCCTGGGACGAGTTTGGATGAGTGAGATGCACTTACAAGTGTGGAACATAACGGTAAGTTAATTCCCTCTGATGAACGCGAGACAGGGCGGATCGCGAGCCTCGATAAATTCGATCTCTGGCACAGGGATGACTTCGATCAACTTAGGCTCTGTTTACAAGGAGGCAGGGTAACCCTACTGCAAGGGTAATCCTGGCAAGAGGGTTAGAAGATAGCCCAGGTTTATAAGCAAAAATTCACAGGTAGTGTAATCCTACTGCCAGGGTAACCCTAGCAAGATGGTTAAAGATAGCCCGGGTTTACAAGCAAAAATTCACAGGTAGGGTAGCCCTACTGCCAGGGTAACCCTAGCAAGATGGTTAAAGATAGCCAGGGTTTACAAGCAAAAATTCACAGGCAGTGTAATCCTACTGCCAGGGTAATCCTAGCAAGATGGTTAAAGATAGCCCAGGTTTAAGGGCAAAAATTCATAGGAAGGGTAACCCTACTGCCAGGGTAATCCTAGCAAGATGGTTAAAGATAGCCCAGGTTTAAGGGCAAAAATTCATAGGAAGGGTAACCCTACTGCCAGGGTAATCCTAGCAAGATGGTTAAAGATAGCCCGGGTTTACAAGCAAAAATTCACAGGTAGGGTAGCCCTACTGCCAGGGTAATCCTAGCAAGATGGTTAAAGATAGCCCGGGTTTACAAGCAAAAATTCGCAGGTAGGGTAGGGATGGAAAATTCCGCCCATTATGAGCTGCCTCATATCAACAAAAAATACTCGGGATGGAAAATTCTGGCCCCGCTTGTTGAAAGGGTGGATAACGATATCCACTGGATGAATCACTATCCGGTGGATAGTGTAGTTTGTTTTATCGACACTTATCCACGGGATAGTGATTTATCGGGTGCATAGCGTTATACACCCTTTGAACAACAGAGGCCTGACCATTATGATCTGCTTCATATCAACAAAAATTTGGTCGGGATGAAAATAAAATTCTGCCCATTTTGATCTGCTTCATATCAACAAAAAATACTCTGCCCATTCAGTTTTAACCAATCACAGGCCTTTTAAAAATTATATAAACAGATGATTTGTTCTGAAAAAGTTTATTTGTGAAGATTAGTGACAAGAAAGCTCCTGGGTTAAGTTTGGATGAATGAGATGCACTTAAGCAGTAAAGTATGGAACATAAAGGTAAGACAATTCCCCCTGACGAACGCGAGAGAACGGCGGATCGCGAGCCTCGATAGATTCGATCTCTGGCACACTGGGATGACTTCGATCAACTTTGACGTACCTGGATCAACTCTGTCACACTGTGGATCGCGAACAACTGTGGACCTCTATCCCAGGATCGATCTACATCAACTCTGGCGTGTTAAAACTTCTTCGTAAGATGTAACAGGAAGACTTTTTTTATTTTTTATTTTTCAGATGGCCTCTTTTTTGGTGGCTCTATCGGTTATAACGATTTACAATGAGGTCTTTCGTGAGGACCAACTGAAATATGTAACTTTAACTGCTAGTGCAAGTTACATACAAATCTGCTGGAACAAGGGTGCTTATAATGGCCGCCTGAGTGCGCTCCATTGCTGCTGGCTAAGTTTCCTAACAGTGCTCTGGTGTCTGATCATCTTGAATGAAACTAATGCATCATGCTGTTGTGAAGTGAGAAGACAAGGAGAAGGTATTGTTAAGGTTACTCTATCACCTGATTTTAGCCAATTCATCCTGCAGGCTTAATGTCAGATTTTGGTTTGAGTTCTCGGTGTATTTGCTTTATAAACAGTTGAGTCAGTTTTCTCTTTGAAACAGGAAGTACAACATTCAATGTGAATGTGAATGGTGGACCTCAAGGTGGACATGTATATGTGTTGTGTGGTGACTATTCCCAAATGCATGTGACAACTGACAGGACAGGTGAGATGATAGGCTACGTTACTGAAGTGGCAAATTATAATATGTGATATAGTAGGGGAGCTATTTTTTTCGCGAGCCAAAGATTAAATTACAAAAAATCGAGACGGCAATTAAGACCCATGACTTTTGGCTCTAAATTCTGTGAGACTGACCTCAGATTTTTATACAGCGGTCCTTTAAAAAGGACTGCTGTTCTTTTTTTTGACATCATGTCCATAGTAATTTCTGAAAGCATTTATAAAATCACCACTTTTCTCGTCAGGTGCTAAAAAAAATTTATAACCGGTATTTCAGCCATCATGGTTCTCGTCTCCGTCAGGTTGAGGATCCTTTTTGACATCATAAGCCACTTATATTTCTCAAAATTACTACTAAATAAATATATGTATATATATATTAATTTTTATTTCTTTTTATATTAATATACTGCAACTTTATCAAACCCTTCTAGAAGATCATGCCAGAATTCACACAATATCATCACGATCAAGCGATGCAAAGATTTCTGGTCCAGGTAACGGATTGAATTTTGGGAGTCTGTGTCTTGTTGGGGTTTAAAATTGCATAGCAAACGCGGTTGTAATACTGAGCTCTTGTTGTATTTCTCAACAGATCAGTTGGTTTCAACAATACCGTACAGGGTGTACTGGCAGCTGACCGCACTGTTAGCGAGAGACGGAATAAACCTTGCAGGTAGATTGTTCAACCTGACCCTAGAAGAAACCATGTCTTTAAGCAACCACACAAGAGTGGATGCTGTTTTCCAGCTAATGCACAAACGCCATGTGAGTCTTGCTCAACTTGTGCAAGTCCTGGATGAAATGCAGAGGTTTGATGCCTTAAGTGTTCTTGCTGAAGCAGGCTTTCCTTATCACCCGGAACTTCATCCTAATTTTTCAGGTACATTGTACACTTTTAAACAAAATTTACAACGACGTGAGCATCCAAAATTTCTATTGTAATTTTATATTATATTACATTGTAATTTTTTTCAAGTGTATTATTAGTTAGGTTGGTTGGTTGGTCAGTTCCATTGGTTGGTTGGTCAGATACTTATGTAATAATAAACGCGATGGAAGATACTTCTCTATCATGGCTTGTGACCGTGTGCTGAAAGGTTAAACTATATATCGAGCAGCTAGTTAACCCATTTTGTTATTTCATCTCAGGTGCAGCCGCTGCAGACAACAAAGATGGCAAAACCACTTGAACTGTTAATTAAAGAAACCACACGGATCTGACTGGGAAGAAATTCAGCTTAAAAACGGACTTTTATACCATGCATGCTTTTAAGAATAGCTTTTTTACAACATAATATTCTAAGTGTCAAGGCACATTTCGTGTCTTTGTCGCCGGCAACTAGATAGCAACAATTACAGTGACTACTGCCATACAACAAACTTTTTGTTTCATGTTATCCACAACAATGCAATATTTTTGTATTATTTTGTATTTTTGTCTAAATAAATAGGGCATAAAACAGATAAAAACAACATGGTAATTTTAAACAATGCTTATAGCTGAATATTACAGATTATGAAGTATTAAGCAAGACATCAGGACATGACTGTAAGGCTGCAACCAGCCCTATTGATAGCTAGCAACCCTCTGCTGGACGATGATCCAGTCTAAACTCATATCACCTCTTCCTTGTCATCATCATCATTTTATTTATCCGATGATTTCAATAAATGCTTGGTATTGATTTCATCGACAGATTTGTGAGATTTTCCCTGAAAAGGTAAAGTAATGGGTTTAGGGTTAAAAGAGATCAAGCAAAATCAATCTCTATAATGTCATGAAGACTTATCTAGTAGTTTATATTCTAATGTTGATACTTCAGTCAAACTGACATAAATGACAGTCTGCACGGTCTCTGACCAAATGGACACAGGCACGCGCTCAGGTTCTTGCACTGGCACGGGCATGGAAGCGTCAATACCGGCACTGGATGTCATTCTGGCCCTGGCTCTGTGCCAAGAGGTCAGAGTGAGAAACTACGAATATATCAGTTTATTTTAGTTTCTGGTTCAGAAATGGCTCTGTAGCTCAGATGGTAGAGCAATAGACCTATAATCCAAACGTCGTGGGTTCGTATCCCACCTGAGCCATGTTATTTTTCATTTGCCAGAATTTACACTGTATTTTAGTTTAGAATCATCCTCAGGCATAGAAATGAATGAATCAAACTGCAACTGACAATCACTCACGTACTGTTCCCATCGTGGCTCTGTAGCTCAGACGTAACTCACGTAACACGGCAGAAAATAAACACTGTATTACAACAATCACATCACCAAAGTATATACCAATATCATTTTGAATTACCTAAATTTCAGGCAAATTGTTTCTTACTCCTTTAAACCCAATCACAAACCTTATGTTAGGTCGTACACGAAGTATGACTAAGTATTACCCTCATCGAACCTCTCCGCCGCAGTCAAACAGTACACGACAAAACAACATCGTGTTTTTTCACTTCAATATATCAGATTAATATAGCTTCATCGAGTATTAACAACATCATCCCTCAAAATATAAATGCCGGTATAAAACCCGAGCCCCTTAATTTGTTTAGATTTGGTGAATTTGAACGATTCAGTCCGCAACTTTCGCTTTCGAAATGACTCAGGGCACAAGAATGCAATGAGAACATCACGTGATGTTTCGTTTTCATATTCGTGACGGTTATCATGGACCTATTATCAAAAAACGGCACGCAATGCATGCAGAAGCGATGACTCAAGGGGTCTTAATAATTTTCAGCATATTTGTCAAAAAATCAAGGTAAAGAAGAGTAGCTGACAGCTTCTGTGCCGAGTGACTGTTCAAAAAAAGTTGCGTTATCTTGGCGTGATATCCGATATACAGTATACGATGCAAGGTCAATTGCTGTCTTGAAATTGCTTACACCTTTTGTTTTAAAAGAATGGATAGATTTCTGTTTACTAAATCGTATAGAGCGCATCAAATATGATTTGTCTCTTTCGTTTATACTTTACATTAGTCTTTTCTAGCTGTCCAGGAGTATTTTGCTTTGAGTTCTACGCGACGATTTCTTGTTGAGTTGACTCGATATCTTTTCCCACGCCTATCCGGTTCTAGAATCTTCTAGAAAGACGACATCGCTTAAAAAAGCTCCCGTAAGCATCTCGTGCGCATTTTATCAAAATGGCTTCAGAGCAGGATGACTCGAGTGACTCTGATGTGTCTGAGACAGAACCCACTGAGACATCGGCCATTTCAGAAGAGCAGGAAAGTCTCCTTAGAGAGTACATCAAACACCATTCAGAAATGAAAGTTTTTCTAAAGAGATCTCTACGTGAAGGCCAAACTGAAGGATCCTCGGCACTTCGTGATTACATCAAGAACAACAAACCGAAAAAGCCAAAGACAAGCCTTGACAAGTTATTTGAACATAAGCCTTGCACACAGGCTGAAAGCGAGCATACAACACAAGCGTTCCTTAAAACCAAGCTGTTAGAGAATGAGGAGGAACAGTTATCCGCCGATTGTTCGTCGCGAACCCATTTGTCCGGCTCGGAAAGTTGGAGTACGATCGCTGCTGAAATTAGGAATATAAGTCTGTGCTGCCAACGGCGAAATAGGTTATCTCTTTCTTCGCACGTCCAGCTGGGGATTCTTTTGCAAGCAGGAGCAAAGCTGTACGAAGACGAGAAGCTTCTCGGTCGAGTGCAAGGAACTTTCGATGAGTGGATTCGAAAAAAAGCGAAAATGTCTTCTCGACATGCGAGGAAACTACGGGAAATCGCCAGGGTTATTCAACATTACCCTCGACTCCACAGCCTTACGTTGTTTCTTACGGAGGTTTATCAGCGCCTTGCTAACATTCGAAAGGTTCTAGAAATCCCCGAATACAAGGAGTTTTGGACATACGCTACATAAAAGAGGCCACTGTTGACTGTTTATATATAATTATTTGTTACACGGCAGTTAAAAGTTTTCTAAAATAGAACTACCACAGACAAGTAGTGTATGTTTAAGATGTGTTGTAGCATGTAGCTATTTTAGGTGAATACAAATTCTCAGATTACAAATTTGGCAGATTACGATGGATAAACTTATCGATCCGGTGAAAAATGTTTCAACAATCAAATTGGTGTTTCACAATATTCAAGTCACATTTGAATGTTTGAAACGAATAATGTATTAAATACACCTGTACCAGGCAGCACGAGCTGAGTAGTTTGACAGTAATTATCAAATTGTCGTTCTAATCCTGTTGCCGCTATCGAACGCAGCTGACTTGATTTTAACAGCAATACCATTTAAAATTAATACATATACCGATTAATTGAAGATGTGCACATAATGTACTTGTCCGAGCACAGGCAGCCCATACTATGTATCAACATGAGGCTTCTGGTTGGAAACCGCGGTCCTGGCAGATCAGCCGTCTCCATTGATGCTTTTTTGGTTGGAAATCGCCGTCTTACCAGCTCCGCCGTCTTATATCAACAAAAAATGAACGGGATGGAGAATTCTGCCCATTATCATCTGCTTCATATCAACAAAACATACTCGGGATGGAAAATTCTGGTCCCGCTTTTTTAAAGGGTGGATAACGCTAGGCACTGGATCATGGAGGCCTACACATTATGCCTTGCTTGGCAACTTTTTGCGATTTTCGGCAACTTTTAAAATTCTTGGCAACTTTTTATTTTTTTTTAGCAGTTTTTAAATTGTTTTTTTGCTTTAATTTATTGACATCTTTAATGGAAAATTCTAAATACTCGCTCATTCATTTTCAATCAAGATTATATAAACAAGTGATTGTTGTAGATTAGTGACAAGACGAGTTTGGATGAGTGCGATGCACTTAAGCAGTAAAGTGTGGAACATAATGATAAAGGTAAGTTCATCACAAAAGCCAGGTTCACGACTAGTTCTTCTATAAAACAAAGCACAAAGCTGGTATTGCTATCAAGTGATATGAACAAAAAGTGGAAAAAATACTTAATCTAAATCTACTCGTTTCACATCGAAATATATGCAGAACTCTATCTATTGCATACAGAGGGGCCGTCCTCTGGAATGCAATAGGACGGTCTCATCAATCGTTAAAGGTCAAATGAACCAAAATTTCGACATTCTTTCTTTAGCGATTTTAAAGCAACCAAACGCTAGAAGAACTCATTATTAACTAAACTTAAGAAGAAACTTTGCTTTCTGAGCCTTAAGGTGCGAACTATAGCAAAAACTACGAAGATTTCGGAAGACTTCACGAAAACGTTTCCAAAATGACCGCGTACTTGAATGGAAGGAATGGATCGAGCTTTGCATTTTGTGACGTAATAGTTTTATTTCACGGCTTTGCGATCGAAGAGACGATCGTCGTTTAAAGAGTGAACAATGTAAAGTTTGAGAGTTTGAGTCAGTCTAAGTAATTCTGAAAGAATCTAAGCTTTTTATTTAAACGTCGGTTGTTATATTTTTTACTACATTGTAATCCAGTTTCAAAGATTAATAATCACAGGACGAAATCATATGTTTCCGTATTTCTGAAACATGACGGAAACATGCAACTCCATGTTTCCGTTACGTTTCGGTCTTGCGGAAACGTGCAAATTCAAGTCTACGTGATTCCGTCACGTTTCCGGAACGGAAATGCCAAAAAGTGGTACGGTTCCGGTGTGACCGCAGCAACGGAGACGTGAGTAAACGTCACGAAACCGCTAACGGAAACACAGGTTATCCGTCGTGTTTCCGGATCGGTTTCACATGTTTCTGTGACGTTTCCGTTTACGGATTCTTAGAATTTCGTCCTGTGCCACCTGGTGGTGAAAAGACATCATTAAGTCTGGAAGCCCGTTAAGTCCCAAGCATATCTCAAAGAACCGAGATGTGTTGTTGCTCCTAGATTGCTAAGAGCGTTGATCGACGCTGGCGGTAAAACTTAGCAATCCAAGACAACATGGATCCGGGTGAGAGTGTAAAAGCAATTCTTTAACAAAAAGTATATTGCCGCGACTTGGGGCTTATTTGCCCAATGCTGCCGTGTTATATGTTTGGAATTGCAGAGTTGCTTTTAGACTCTAATAAATGTTTGAAGATGAGACCGTTAACCTTTCCGCGTTGAATTGACTCAAGGATATCCCATAATATTCTTCGAAACTGTATTTCATATCGAAACTGTATTTCATTACGACTGTTTATTACGCCTGCTCACGCTATTTACAGTGCGACTACTCGAACCGGGGCACCCTGAACAAAATTAACCAATCATAGTGTTAATTGAAAACAAAGGATAGGGACATTTTTTTAGCAACGGACCAATAACGTTCTAGAACGTAAACAAAAGATTAGTAACAAAATTTGAACTGTCAACAACGTTACGAACAGATGCGGACCTCTCAGGAAACTTGCCTTCTATTTGATTGGTTACTTTCGATCCTAAATTTTTAATAACAAGCAAAATCAGTCTTGCTTTTCAAATTCGATGGAATAATAAATATTTATTCGCCGCCACGATCAGAATCAGTGTAAAGGAAACGTTAGTATACCATTGGAATTGAACAAACCTTTATTGACTTTGCATTTACAGGCAATCTCTAGCTCTCACAAGAACTG
The DNA here is from genome assembly GCA_963693305.1 of Meandrina meandrites. NCBI lineage: Eukaryota > Metazoa > Cnidaria > Anthozoa > Scleractinia > Meandrinidae > Meandrina > Meandrina meandrites. The sequence goes on from OY855910.1 coordinate 7,650,291, forward strand.
TTTTATGCTATAAAATAAAACGCAATGCATGGAATGAACGTTTGTTGTTTACATGTAACCGAAACACGGTAGGTCAACATGATGAACGATGCCGTTGAGCAGTAGCCTTTGCTGCAGTTCTGTGCTACTATAAATGCTAGGCTTGCACAGTTTTTCGTTTTCTAAAATTCAACGACATCTTCCACCATTTTTGATCGTGGCGCAGCTGCTCTCCGTACATGCATCGATGAATTGTTTAAATAATAGTCACGCAAAACGTTTTGCACAAAGTGCCGACTACTTTTGACTTTGCCTGCGATTATCTGTTGGTTCATTCCAGTGTGATGTAAGTCCGAAACACACTCTCGTAACAACTGGGAATGTCGGCGACCATTATCATATATCCCCCGTCACGATTCAATCGAACTTGAACGTTTTGATAAAACGCCATTTTGGAAACTTTACATGGAAAACATGAACAGAGCTTTTTGATGAACTTCAAAATTTAGGATCGAAATGAACCAATCAAATAGAAGGCAAGTTTCCTGAGAGGTCCGCATCTGTTCGTAACGTTGTTGACAGTTCAAATTTTGTTACTAATCTTTTGTTTACGTTCTAGAACGTTATTGGTCCGTTGCTAAAAAAATGTCCCTATCCTTTGTTTTCAATTAACACTATGATTGGTTAATTTTGTTCAGGGTGCCCCGGTTCGAGTAGTCGCACTGTAAGCGGGATTGAAATACGCCGAATCGACAAAAAGATAATTTAAGAGTCAAGCAATTAAAATATTGCTTTATTTAGACTAATATAGAAGCCATTTGGCCGTTCTTTCCAAGAAGAAACGGCATATTGAGATGGCAATTCCTAACTTGCTCTTGTACTGCGTTACAGCGTGACTACATTGGACGTTGGGATCTGGAAACGATTTCTATCGACCTTCGACCGTGCGGAAAGCGGAAACCGTGGATGTGATGGAAGCATGTGTCGAGCTGTAAGCTGTGCATAGTGCTGGAACAGGAAGCTAAACGACGCAAAAATCGAGGTAAGTAAGAACTTAACGTCTTAGCTGCCATTCCCTTGCCTCAAGTTTCTCTTTCTTGCTATTAATGTTGTGAAAATTCGAGGTTTTCTCATAATGTAAACAGCATCGTGTCAGCTGTCAGCCGAAGATTTAAAGTCGCACATTACACAAGTTGAGCTTACACAAGTTTAGCTTCCACTGTATAACCCTTTTTCTTGTGCGATTCTCAAAACGAGCAGTTTTCCAGTTAAACAAAAAGAACCGATGCCTTTCACTGAGTTAAACTACCTTGCCTGCATTTAGCTTAAGTGTCAGTGAACGCTAATTTGTCACAAGTTCTTGCTTTCATTGATAACATTGTAACACCTCACCTCCTTGGACACTTTCGTTTCTATGAATTCAGCTGTTTAAGTCGAATTCTCGTTCTCGTCACACTTCTACTTAGTGAAATGTGCTGACATTCCAAGGGAAAATTCGATAATTGTTTAAACGGTTAAGTTTACGTGTTCCACTCCTTCAATTCAATGATGCTTTTTATTATTTTGACAGCTCAATTGCAAATTTGTTTGTTGTTTTTCTGATATAGTAACTTCGTGTAAGTTTGATCTCTCTTAACAAAAGGCTGCTCAGTGAAATGGCTTAAATTTAACCAGGAAGCGTTTCATTTTAATCCATGAAAAAAGCATTTCTGGCTCGAGGTTGGGGCTCGAGGTTGGGGGCATGAAAAGCTTCGTGTCACATTTAAGTGTCGCATTTAAGACACCAATGTTGTCTTCAAAAGAACCGCATTTTTCAAGCATATAATTGTATCTCCTCCTATTTCTCGTAACCCTATTACTCAAACCATACCCCTAGCCCTTCTCTACAACCCTAATTCTTTCTCTTAACCCTAACTCTAAACCATTACCCTAGCCCCTTTCCATAGCCTTGATTTATTTTTCTTAACCCTAACTCAAGCCGTAACCCCCTAATCCTTTTCCATAGCCCTAAGCTTTTCTCTTAACCTTAACTCTAAACTATAACCCTAAGCTCCTTTTCATAACACAAACCCTTAGGTTAGGGTTAGGGTTATTTAAGAATGGGGTTAAAATTACCTGAAAGAATAAGGGAAAAGGGTTATCTTAGGGATAAGGTTGAGGACATTTATTACTGAGGGATACTGCTACGGTCAGCTATCTGTAACCTTTCATGTTGATCTGATGTGGGGCTGAAACTGCTTGCTTGCTTAGACTAAATATATTTAAATGTCTTAAACATAGAAAAATGCGAGTGGTTTCGCAGAATCGTAGGAGTGCTTGATAAAAATACAGCAGAGTGAAATCCTAATTAAGATAGAAACTGAAAGTTACTCCATCAATATATCATTCGGTCAGTACCAAATACTTATTTTTTTTCAATTGTCTGTGTTTTTACAGGTTTTGCTGCTAAATGGCTGAAAGTCCAAGGTTTGCCTAACTTGACCATTTTACAGCTAGGCCACCTGGTGGTGAAAAGACATCATTAAGTCTGGAAGCCCGTTAAGTCCCAAGCATATCTCAAAGAACCGAGATGTGTTGTTGCTCCTAGATTGCTAAGAGCGTTGATCGACGCTGGCGGTAAAACTTAGCAATCCAAGACAACATGGATCCGGGTGAGAGTGTAAAAGCAATTCTTTAACAAAAAGTATATTGCCGCGACTTGGGGCTTATTTGCCCAATGCTGCCGTGTTATATGTTTGGAATTGCAGAGTTGCTTTTAGACTCTAATAAATGTTTGAAGATGAGACCGTTAACCTTTCCGCGTTGAATTGACTCAAGGATATCCCATAATATTCTTCGAAACTGTATTTCATATCGAAACTGTATTTCATTACGACTGTTTATTACGCCTGCTCACGCTATTTACAGTGCGACTACTCGAACCGGGGCACCCTGAACAAAATTAACCAATCATAGTGTTAATTGAAAACAAAGGATAGGGACATTTTTTTAGCAACGGACCAATAACGTTCTAGAACGTAAACAAAAGATTAGTAACAAAATTTGAACTGTCAACAACGTTACGAACAGATGCGGACCTCTCAGGAAACTTGCCTTCTATTTGATTGGTTACTTTCGATCCTAAATTTTTAATAACAAGCAAAATCAGTCTTGCTTTTCAAATTCGATGGAATAATAAATATTTATTCGCCGCCACGATCAGAATCAGTGTAAAGGAAACGTTAGTATACCATTGGAATTGAACAAACCTTTATTGACTTTGCATTTACAGGCAATCTCTAGCTCTCACAAGAACTGTTTTATGCTATAAAATAAAACGCAATGCATGGAATGAACGTTTGTTGTTTACATGTAACCGAAACACGGTAGGTCAACATGATGAACGATGCCGTTGAGCAGTAGCCTTTGCTGCAGTTCTGTGCTACTATAAATGCTAGGCTTGCACAGTTTTTCGTTTTCTAAAATTCAACGACATCTTCCACCATTTTTGATCGTGGCGCAGCTGCTCTCCGTACATGCATCGATGAATTGTTTAAATAATAGTCACGCAAAACGTTTTGCACAAAGTGCCGACTACTTTTGACTTTGCCTGCGATTATCTGTTGGTTCATTCCAGTGTGATGTAAGTCCGAAACACACTCTCGTAACAACTGGGAATGTCGGCGACCATTATCATATATCCCCCGTCACGATTCAATCGAACTTGAACGTTTTGATAAAACGCCATTTTGGAAACTTTACATGGAAAACATGAACAGAGCTTTTTGATGAACTTCAAAATTTAGGATCGAAATGAACCAATCAAATAGAAGGCAAGTTTCCTGAGAGGTCCGCATCTGTTCGTAACGTTGTTGACAGTTCAAATTTTGTTACTAATCTTTTGTTTACGTTCTAGAACGTTATTGGTCCGTTGCTAAAAAAATGTCCCTATCCTTTGTTTTCAATTAACACTATGATTGGTTAATTTTGTTCAGGGTGCCCCGGTTCGAGTAGTCGCACTGTAAGCGGGATTGAAATACGCCGAATCGACAAAAAGATAATTTAAGAGTCAAGCAATTAAAATATTGCTTTATTTAGACTAATATAGAAGCCATTTGGCCGTTCTTTCCAAGAAGAAACGGCATATTGAGATGGCAATTCCTAACTTGCTCTTGTACTGCGTTACAGCGTGACTACATTGGACGTTGGGATCTGGAAACGATTTCTATCGACCTTCGACCGTGCGGAAAGCGGAAACCGTGGATGTGATGGAAGCATGTGTCGAGCTGTAAGCTGTGCATAGTGCTGGAACAGGAAGCTAAACGACGCAAAAATCGAGGTAAGTAAGAACTTAACGTCTTAGCTGCCATTCCCTTGCCTCAAGTTTCTCTTTCTTGCTATTAATGTTGTGAAAATTCGAGGTTTTCTCATAATGTAAACAGCATCGTGTCAGCTGTCAGCCGAAGATTTAAAGTCGCACATTACACAAGTTGAGCTTACACAAGTTTAGCTTCCACTGTATAACCCTTTTTCTTGTGCGATTCTCAAAACGAGCAGTTTTCCAGTTAAACAAAAAGAACCGATGCCTTTCACTGAGTTAAACTACCTTGCCTGCATTTAGCTTAAGTGTCAGTGAACGCTAATTTGTCACAAGTTCTTGCTTTCATTGATAACATTGTAACACCTCACCTCCTTGGACACTTTCGTTTCTATGAATTCAGCTGTTTAAGTCGAATTCTCGTTCTCGTCACACTTCTACTTAGTGAAATGTGCTGACATTCCAAGGGAAAATTCGATAATTGTTTAAACGGTTAAGTTTACGTGTTCCACTCCTTCAATTCAATGATGCTTTTTATTATTTTGACAGCTCAATTGCAAATTTGTTTGTTGTTTTTCTGATATAGTAACTTCGTGTAAGTTTGATCTCTCTTAACAAAAGGCTGCTCAGTGAAATGGCTTAAATTTAACCAGGAAGCGTTTCATTTTAATCCATGAAAAAAGCATTTCTGGCTCGAGGTTGGGGCTCGAGGTTGGGGGCATGAAAAGCTTCGTGTCACATTTAAGTGTCGCATTTAAGACACCAATGTTGTCTTCAAAAGAACCGCATTTTTCAAGCATATAATTGTATCTCCTCCTATTTCTCGTAACCCTATTACTCAAACCATACCCCTAGCCCTTCTCTACAACCCTAATTCTTTCTCTTAACCCTAACTCTAAACCATTACCCTAGCCCCTTTCCATAGCCTTGATTTATTTTTCTTAACCCTAACTCAAGCCGTAACCCCCTAATCCTTTTCCATAGCCCTAAGCTTTTCTCTTAACCTTAACTCTAAACTATAACCCTAAGCTCCTTTTCATAACACAAACCCTTAGGTTAGGGTTAGGGTTATTTAAGAATGGGGTTAAAATTACCTGAAAGAATAAGGGAAAAGGGTTATCTTAGGGATAAGGTTGAGGACATTTATTACTGAGGGATACTGCTACGGTCAGCTATCTGTAACCTTTCATGTTGATCTGATGTGGGGCTGAAACTGCTTGCTTGCTTAGACTAAATATATTTAAATGTCTTAAACATAGAAAAATGCGAGTGGTTTCGCAGAATCGTAGGAGTGCTTGATAAAAATACAGCAGAGTGAAATCCTAATTAAGATAGAAACTGAAAGTTACTCCATCAATATATCATTCGGTCAGTACCAAATACTTATTTTTTTTCAATTGTCTGTGTTTTTACAGGTTTTGCTGCTAAATGGCTGAAAGTCCAAGGTTTGCCTAACTTGACCATTTTACAGCTAGGCCACCTGGTGGTGAAAAGACATCATTAAGTCTGGAAGCCCGTTAAGTCCCAAGCATATCTCAAAGAACCGAGATGTGTTGTTGCTCCTAGATTGCTAAGAGCGTTGATCGACGCTGGCGGTAAAACTTAGCAATCCAAGACAACATGGATCCGGGTGAGAGTGTAAAAGCAATTCTTTAACAAAAAGTATATTGCCGCGACTTGGGGCTTATTTGCCCAATGCTGCCGTGTTATATGTTTGGAATTGCAGAGTTGCTTTTAGACTCTAATAAATGTTTGAAGATGAGACCGTTAACCTTTCCGCGTTGAATTGACTCAAGGATATCCCATAATATTCTTCGAAACTGTATTTCATATCGAAACTGTATTTCATTACGACTGTTTATTACGCCTGCTCACGCTATTTACAGTGCGACTACTCGAACCGGGGCACCCTGAACAAAATTAACCAATCATAGTGTTAATTGAAAACAAAGGATAGGGACATTTTTTTAGCAACGGACCAATAACGTTCTAGAACGTAAACAAAAGATTAGTAACAAAATTTGAACTGTCAACAACGTTACGAACAGATGCGGACCTCTCAGGAAACTTGCCTTCTATTTGATTGGTTACTTTCGATCCTAAATTTTTAATAACAAGCAAAATCAGTCTTGCTTTTCAAATTCGATGGAATAATAAATATTTATTCGCCGCCACGATCAGAATCAGTGTAAAGGAAACGTTAGTATACCATTGGAATTGAACAAACCTTTATTGACTTTGCATTTACAGGCAATCTCTAGCTCTCACAAGAACTGTTTTATGCTATAAAATAAAACGCAATGCATGGAATGAACGTTTGTTGTTTACATGTAACCGAAACACGGTAGGTCAACATGATGAACGATGCCGTTGAGCAGTAGCCTTTGCTGCAGTTCTGTGCTACTATAAATGCTAGGCTTGCACAGTTTTTCGTTTTCTAAAATTCAACGACATCTTCCACCATTTTTGATCGTGGCGCAGCTGCTCTCCGTACATGCATCGATGAATTGTTTAAATAATAGTCACGCAAAACGTTTTGCACAAAGTGCCGACTACTTTTGACTTTGCCTGCGATTATCTGTTGGTTCATTCCAGTGTGATGTAAGTCCGAAACACACTCTCGTAACAACTGGGAATGTCGGCGACCATTATCATATATCCCCCGTCACGATTCAATCGAACTTGAACGTTTTGATAAAACGCCATTTTGGAAACTTTACATGGAAAACATGAACAGAGCTTTTTGATGAACTTCAAAATTTAGGATCGAAATGAACCAATCAAATAGAAGGCAAGTTTCCTGAGAGGTCCGCATCTGTTCGTAACGTTGTTGACAGTTCAAATTTTGTTACTAATCTTTTGTTTACGTTCTAGAACGTTATTGGTCCGTTGCTAAAAAAATGTCCCTATCCTTTGTTTTCAATTAACACTATGATTGGTTAATTTTGTTCAGGGTGCCCCGGTTCGAGTAGTCGCACTGTAAGCGGGATTGAAATACGCCGAATCGACAAAAAGATAATTTAAGAGTCAAGCAATTAAAATATTGCTTTATTTAGACTAATATAGAAGCCATTTGGCCGTTCTTTCCAAGAAGAAACGGCATATTGAGATGGCAATTCCTAACTTGCTCTTGTACTGCGTTACAGCGTGACTACATTGGACGTTGGGATCTGGAAACGATTTCTATCGACCTTCGACCGTGCGGAAAGCGGAAACCGTGGATGTGATGGAAGCATGTGTCGAGCTGTAAGCTGTGCATAGTGCTGGAACAGGAAGCTAAACGACGCAAAAATCGAGGTAAGTAAGAACTTAACGTCTTAGCTGCCATTCCCTTGCCTCAAGTTTCTCTTTCTTGCTATTAATGTTGTGAAAATTCGAGGTTTTCTCATAATGTAAACAGCATCGTGTCAGCTGTCAGCCGAAGATTTAAAGTCGCACATTACACAAGTTGAGCTTACACAAGTTTAGCTTCCACTGTATAACCCTTTTTCTTGTGCGATTCTCAAAACGAGCAGTTTTCCAGTTAAACAAAAAGAACCGATGCCTTTCACTGAGTTAAACTACCTTGCCTGCATTTAGCTTAAGTGTCAGTGAACGCTAATTTGTCACAAGTTCTTGCTTTCATTGATAACATTGTAACACCTCACCTCCTTGGACACTTTCGTTTCTATGAATTCAGCTGTTTAAGTCGAATTCTCGTTCTCGTCACACTTCTACTTAGTGAAATGTGCTGACATTCCAAGGGAAAATTCGATAATTGTTTAAACGGTTAAGTTTACGTGTTCCACTCCTTCAATTCAATGATGCTTTTTATTATTTTGACAGCTCAATTGCAAATTTGTTTGTTGTTTTTCTGATATAGTAACTTCGTGTAAGTTTGATCTCTCTTAACAAAAGGCTGCTCAGTGAAATGGCTTAAATTTAACCAGGAAGCGTTTCATTTTAATCCATGAAAAAAGCATTTCTGGCTCGAGGTTGGGGCTCGAGGTTGGGGGCATGAAAAGCTTCGTGTCACATTTAAGTGTCGCATTTAAGACACCAATGTTGTCTTCAAAAGAACCGCATTTTTCAAGCATATAATTGTATCTCCTCCTATTTCTCGTAACCCTATTACTCAAACCATACCCCTAGCCCTTCTCTACAACCCTAATTCTTTCTCTTAACCCTAACTCTAAACCATTACCCTAGCCCCTTTCCATAGCCTTGATTTATTTTTCTTAACCCTAACTCAAGCCGTAACCCCCTAATCCTTTTCCATAGCCCTAAGCTTTTCTCTTAACCTTAACTCTAAACTATAACCCTAAGCTCCTTTTCATAACACAAACCCTTAGGTTAGGGTTAGGGTTATTTAAGAATGGGGTTAAAATTACCTGAAAGAATAAGGGAAAAGGGTTATCTTAGGGATAAGGTTGAGGACATTTATTACTGAGGGATACTGCTACGGTCAGCTATCTGTAACCTTTCATGTTGATCTGATGTGGGGCTGAAACTGCTTGCTTGCTTAGACTAAATATATTTAAATGTCTTAAACATAGAAAAATGCGAGTGGTTTCGCAGAATCGTAGGAGTGCTTGATAAAAATACAGCAGAGTGAAATCCTAATTAAGATAGAAACTGAAAGTTACTCCATCAATATATCATTCGGTCAGTACCAAATACTTATTTTTTTTCAATTGTCTGTGTTTTTACAGGTTTTGCTGCTAAATGGCTGAAAGTCCAAGGTTTGCCTAACTTGACCATTTTACAGCTAGGCCACCTGGTGGTGAAAAGACATCATTAAGTCTGGAAGCCCGTTAAGTCCCAAGCATATCTCAAAGAACCGAGATGTGTTGTTGCTCCTAGATTGCTAAGAGCGTTGATCGACGCTGGCGGTAAAACTTAGCAATCCAAGACAACATGGATCCGGGTGAGAGTGTAAAAGCAATTCTTTAACAAAAAGTATATTGCCGCGACTTGGGGCTTATTTGCCCAATGCTGCCGTGTTATATGTTTGGAATTGCAGAGTTGCTTTTAGACTCTAATAAATGTTTGAAGATGAGACCGTTAACCTTTCCGCGTTGAATTGACTCAAGGATATCCCATAATATTCTTCGAAACTGTATTTCATATCGAAACTGTATTTCATTACGACTGTTTATTACGCCTGCTCACGCTATTTACAGTGCGACTACTCGAACCGGGGCACCCTGAACAAAATTAACCAATCATAGTGTTAATTGAAAACAAAGGATAGGGACATTTTTTTAGCAACGGACCAATAACGTTCTAGAACGTAAACAAAAGATTAGTAACAAAATTTGAACTGTCAACAACGTTACGAACAGATGCGGACCTCTCAGGAAACTTGCCTTCTATTTGATTGGTTACTTTCGATCCTAAATTTTTAATAACAAGCAAAATCAGTCTTGCTTTTCAAATTCGATGGAATAATAAATATTTATTCGCCGCCACGATCAGAATCAGTGTAAAGGAAACGTTAGTATACCATTGGAATTGAACAAACCTTTATTGACTTTGCATTTACAGGCAATCTCTAGCTCTCACAAGAACTGTTTTATGCTATAAAATAAAACGCAATGCATGGAATGAACGTTTGTTGTTTACATGTAACCGAAACACGGTAGGTCAACATGATGAACGATGCCGTTGAGCAGTAGCCTTTGCTGCAGTTCTGTGCTACTATAAATGCTAGGCTTGCACAGTTTTTCGTTTTCTAAAATTCAACGACATCTTCCACCATTTTTGATCGTGGCGCAGCTGCTCTCCGTACATGCATCGATGAATTGTTTAAATAATAGTCACGCAAAACGTTTTGCACAAAGTGCCGACTACTTTTGACTTTGCCTGCGATTATCTGTTGGTTCATTCCAGTGTGATGTAAGTCCGAAACACACTCTCGTAACAACTGGGAATGTCGGCGACCATTATCATATATCCCCCGTCACGATTCAATCGAACTTGAACGTTTTGATAAAACGCCATTTTGGAAACTTTACATGGAAAACATGAACAGAGCTTTTTGATGAACTTCAAAATTTAGGATCGAAATGAACCAATCAAATAGAAGGCAAGTTTCCTGAGAGGTCCGCATCTGTTCGTAACGTTGTTGACAGTTCAAATTTTGTTACTAATCTTTTGTTTACGTTCTAGAACGTTATTGGTCCGTTGCTAAAAAAATGTCCCTATCCTTTGTTTTCAATTAACACTATGATTGGTTAATTTTGTTCAGGGTGCCCCGGTTCGAGTAGTCGCACTGTAAGCGGGATTGAAATACGCCGAATCGACAAAAAGATAATTTAAGAGTCAAGCAATTAAAATATTGCTTTATTTAGACTAATATAGAAGCCATTTGGCCGTTCTTTCCAAGAAGAAACGGCATATTGAGATGGCAATTCCTAACTTGCTCTTGTACTGCGTTACAGCGTGACTACATTGGACGTTGGGATCTGGAAACGATTTCTATCGACCTTCGACCGTGCGGAAAGCGGAAACCGTGGATGTGATGGAAGCATGTGTCGAGCTGTAAGCTGTGCATAGTGCTGGAACAGGAAGCTAAACGACGCAAAAATCGAGGTAAGTAAGAACTTAACGTCTTAGCTGCCATTCCCTTGCCTCAAGTTTCTCTTTCTTGCTATTAATGTTGTGAAAATTCGAGGTTTTCTCATAATGTAAACAGCATCGTGTCAGCTGTCAGCCGAAGATTTAAAGTCGCACATTACACAAGTTGAGCTTACACAAGTTTAGCTTCCACTGTATAACCCTTTTTCTTGTGCGATTCTCAAAACGAGCAGTTTTCCAGTTAAACAAAAAGAACCGATGCCTTTCACTGAGTTAAACTACCTTGCCTGCATTTAGCTTAAGTGTCAGTGAACGCTAATTTGTCACAAGTTCTTGCTTTCATTGATAACATTGTAACACCTCACCTCCTTGGACACTTTCGTTTCTATGAATTCAGCTGTTTAAGTCGAATTCTCGTTCTCGTCACACTTCTACTTAGTGAAATGTGCTGACATTCCAAGGGAAAATTCGATAATTGTTTAAACGGTTAAGTTTACGTGTTCCACTCCTTCAATTCAATGATGCTTTTTATTATTTTGACAGCTCAATTGCAAATTTGTTTGTTGTTTTTCTGATATAGTAACTTCGTGTAAGTTTGATCTCTCTTAACAAAAGGCTGCTCAGTGAAATGGCTTAAATTTAACCAGGAAGCGTTTCATTTTAATCCATGAAAAAAGCATTTCTGGCTCGAGGTTGGGGCTCGAGGTTGGGGGCATGAAAAGCTTCGTGTCACATTTAAGTGTCGCATTTAAGACACCAATGTTGTCTTCAAAAGAACCGCATTTTTCAAGCATATAATTGTATCTCCTCCTATTTCTCGTAACCCTATTACTCAAACCATACCCCTAGCCCTTCTCTACAACCCTAATTCTTTCTCTTAACCCTAACTCTAAACCATTACCCTAGCCCCTTTCCATAGCCTTGATTTATTTTTCTTAACCCTAACTCAAGCCGTAACCCCCTAATCCTTTTCCATAGCCCTAAGCTTTTCTCTTAACCTTAACTCTAAACTATAACCCTAAGCTCCTTTTCATAACACAAACCCTTAGGTTAGGGTTAGGGTTATTTAAGAATGGGGTTAAAATTACCTGAAAGAATAAGGGAAAAGGGTTATCTTAGGGATAAGGTTGAGGACATTTATTACTGAGGGATACTGCTACGGTCAGCTATCTGTAACCTTTCATGTTGATCTGATGTGGGGCTGAAACTGCTTGCTTGCTTAGACTAAATATATTTAAATGTCTTAAACATAGAAAAATGCGAGTGGTTTCGCAGAATCGTAGGAGTGCTTGATAAAAATACAGCAGAGTGAAATCCTAATTAAGATAGAAACTGAAAGTTACTCCATCAATATATCATTCGGTCAGTACCAAATACTTATTTTTTTTCAATTGTCTGTGTTTTTACAGGTTTTGCTGCTAAATGGCTGAAAGTCCAAGGTTTGCCTAACTTGACCATTTTACAGCTAGGCCACCTGGTGGTGAAAAGACATCATTAAGTCTGGAAGCCCGTTAAGTCCCAAGCATATCTCAAAGAACCGAGATGTGTTGTTGCTCCTAGATTGCTAAGAGCGTTGATCGACGCTGGCGGTAAAACTTAGCAATCCAAGACAACATGGATCCGGGTGAGAGTGTAAAAGCAATTCTTTAACAAAAAGTATATTGCCGCGACTTGGGGCTTATTTGCCCAATGCTGCCGTGTTATATGTTTGGAATTGCAGAGTTGCTTTTAGACTCTAATAAATGTTTGAAGATGAGACCGTTAACCTTTCCGCGTTGAATTGACTCAAGGATATCCCATAATATTCTTCGAAACTGTATTTCATATCGAAACTGTATTTCATTACGACTGTTTATTACGCCTGCTCACGCTATTTACAGTGCGACTACTCGAACCGGGGCACCCTGAACAAAATTAACCAATCATAGTGTTAATTGAAAACAAAGGATAGGGACATTTTTTTAGCAACGGACCAATAACGTTCTAGAACGTAAACAAAAGATTAGTAACAAAATTTGAACTGTCAACAACGTTACGAACAGATGCGGACCTCTCAGGAAACTTGCCTTCTATTTGATTGGTTACTTTCGATCCTAAATTTTTAATAACAAGCAAAATCAGTCTTGCTTTTCAAATTCGATGGAATAATAAATATTTATTCGCCGCCACGATCAGAATCAGTGTAAAGGAAACGTTAGTATACCATTGGAATTGAACAAACCTTTATTGACTTTGCATTTACAGGCAATCTCTAGCTCTCACAAGAACTGTTTTATGCTATAAAATAAAACGCAATGCATGGAATGAACGTTTGTTGTTTACATGTAACCGAAACACGGTAGGTCAACATGATGAACGATGCCGTTGAGCAGTAGCCTTTGCTGCAGTTCTGTGCTACTATAAATGCTAGGCTTGCACAGTTTTTCGTTTTCTAAAATTCAACGACATCTTCCACCATTTTTGATCGTGGCGCAGCTGCTCTCCGTACATGCATCGATGAATTGTTTAAATAATAGTCACGCAAAACGTTTTGCACAAAGTGCCGACTACTTTTGACTTTGCCTGCGATTATCTGTTGGTTCATTCCAGTGTGATGTAAGTCCGAAACACACTCTCGTAACAACTGGGAATGTCGGCGACCATTATCATATATCCCCCGTCACGATTCAATCGAACTTGAACGTTTTGATAAAACGCCATTTTGGAAACTTTACATGGAAAACATGAACAGAGCTTTTTGATGAACTTCAAAATTTAGGATCGAAATGAACCAATCAAATAGAAGGCAAGTTTCCTGAGAGGTCCGCATCTGTTCGTAACGTTGTTGACAGTTCAAATTTTGTTACTAATCTTTTGTTTACGTTCTAGAACGTTATTGGTCCGTTGCTAAAAAAATGTCCCTATCCTTTGTTTTCAATTAACACTATGATTGGTTAATTTTGTTCAGGGTGCCCCGGTTCGAGTAGTCGCACTGTAAGCGGGATTGAAATACGCCGAATCGACAAAAAGATAATTTAAGAGTCAAGCAATTAAAATATTGCTTTATTTAGACTAATATAGAAGCCATTTGGCCGTTCTTTCCAAGAAGAAACGGCATATTGAGATGGCAATTCCTAACTTGCTCTTGTACTGCGTTACAGCGTGACTACATTGGACGTTGGGATCTGGAAACGATTTCTATCGACCTTCGACCGTGCGGAAAGCGGAAACCGTGGATGTGATGGAAGCATGTGTCGAGCTGTAAGCTGTGCATAGTGCTGGAACAGGAAGCTAAACGACGCAAAAATCGAGGTAAGTAAGAACTTAACGTCTTAGCTGCCATTCCCTTGCCTCAAGTTTCTCTTTCTTGCTATTAATGTTGTGAAAATTCGAGGTTTTCTCATAATGTAAACAGCATCGTGTCAGCTGTCAGCCGAAGATTTAAAGTCGCACATTACACAAGTTGAGCTTACACAAGTTTAGCTTCCACTGTATAACCCTTTTTCTTGTGCGATTCTCAAAACGAGCAGTTTTCCAGTTAAACAAAAAGAACCGATGCCTTTCACTGAGTTAAACTACCTTGCCTGCATTTAGCTTAAGTGTCAGTGAACGCTAATTTGTCACAAGTTCTTGCTTTCATTGATAACATTGTAACACCTCACCTCCTTGGACACTTTCGTTTCTATGAATTCAGCTGTTTAAGTCGAATTCTCGTTCTCGTCACACTTCTACTTAGTGAAATGTGCTGACATTCCAAGGGAAAATTCGATAATTGTTTAAACGGTTAAGTTTACGTGTTCCACTCCTTCAATTCAATGATGCTTTTTATTATTTTGACAGCTCAATTGCAAATTTGTTTGTTGTTTTTCTGATATAGTAACTTCGTGTAAGTTTGATCTCTCTTAACAAAAGGCTGCTCAGTGAAATGGCTTAAATTTAACCAGGAAGCGTTTCATTTTAATCCATGAAAAAAGCATTTCTGGCTCGAGGTTGGGGCTCGAGGTTGGGGGCATGAAAAGCTTCGTGTCACATTTAAGTGTCGCATTTAAGACACCAATGTTGTCTTCAAAAGAACCGCATTTTTCAAGCATATAATTGTATCTCCTCCTATTTCTCGTAACCCTATTACTCAAACCATACCCCTAGCCCTTCTCTACAACCCTAATTCTTTCTCTTAACCCTAACTCTAAACCATTACCCTAGCCCCTTTCCATAGCCTTGATTTATTTTTCTTAACCCTAACTCAAGCCGTAACCCCCTAATCCTTTTCCATAGCCCTAAGCTTTTCTCTTAACCTTAACTCTAAACTATAACCCTAAGCTCCTTTTCATAACACAAACCCTTAGGTTAGGGTTAGGGTTATTTAAGAATGGGGTTAAAATTACCTGAAAGAATAAGGGAAAAGGGTTATCTTAGGGATAAGGTTGAGGACATTTATTACTGAGGGATACTGCTACGGTCAGCTATCTGTAACCTTTCATGTTGATCTGATGTGGGGCTGAAACTGCTTGCTTGCTTAGACTAAATATATTTAAATGTCTTAAACATAGAAAAATGCGAGTGGTTTCGCAGAATCGTAGGAGTGCTTGATAAAAATACAGCAGAGTGAAATCCTAATTAAGATAGAAACTGAAAGTTACTCCATCAATATATCATTCGGTCAGTACCAAATACTTATTTTTTTTCAATTGTCTGTGTTTTTACAGGTTTTGCTGCTAAATGGCTGAAAGTCCAAGGTTTGCCTAACTTGACCATTTTACAGCTAGGCCACCTGGTGGTGAAAAGACATCATTAAGTCTGGAAGCCCGTTAAGTCCCAAGCATATCTCAAAGAACCGAGATGTGTTGTTGCTCCTAGATTGCTAAGAGCGTTGATCGACGCTGGCGGTAAAACTTAGCAATCCAAGACAACATGGATCCGGGTGAGAGTGTAAAAGCAATTCTTTAACAAAAAGTATATTGCCGCGACTTGGGGCTTATTTGCCCAATGCTGCCGTGTTATATGTTTGGAATTGCAGAGTTGCTTTTAGACTCTAATAAATGTTTGAAGATGAGACCGTTAACCTTTCCGCGTTGAATTGACTCAAGGATATCCCATAATATTCTTCGAAACTGTATTTCATATCGAAACTGTATTTCATTACGACTGTTTATTACGCCTGCTCACGCTATTTACAGTGCGACTACTCGAACCGGGGCACCCTGAACAAAATTAACCAATCATAGTGTTAATTGAAAACAAAGGATAGGGACATTTTTTTAGCAACGGACCAATAACGTTCTAGAACGTAAACAAAAGATTAGTAACAAAATTTGAACTGTCAACAACGTTACGAACAGATGCGGACCTCTCAGGAAACTTGCCTTCTATTTGATTGGTTACTTTCGATCCTAAATTTTTAATAACAAGCAAAATCAGTCTTGCTTTTCAAATTCGATGGAATAATAAATATTTATTCGCCGCCACGATCAGAATCAGTGTAAAGGAAACGTTAGTATACCATTGGAATTGAACAAACCTTTATTGACTTTGCATTTACAGGCAATCTCTAGCTCTCACAAGAACTGTTTTATGCTATAAAATAAAACGCAATGCATGGAATGAACGTTTGTTGTTTACATGTAACCGAAACACGGTAGGTCAACATGATGAACGATGCCGTTGAGCAGTAGCCTTTGCTGCAGTTCTGTGCTACTATAAATGCTAGGCTTGCACAGTTTTTCGTTTTCTAAAATTCAACGACATCTTCCACCATTTTTGATCGTGGCGCAGCTGCTCTCCGTACATGCATCGATGAATTGTTTAAATAATAGTCACGCAAAACGTTTTGCACAAAGTGCCGACTACTTTTGACTTTGCCTGCGATTATCTGTTGGTTCATTCCAGTGTGATGTAAGTCCGAAACACACTCTCGTAACAACTGGGAATGTCGGCGACCATTATCATATATCCCCCGTCACGATTCAATCGAACTTGAACGTTTTGATAAAACGCCATTTTGGAAACTTTACATGGAAAACATGAACAGAGCTTTTTGATGAACTTCAAAATTTAGGATCGAAATGAACCAATCAAATAGAAGGCAAGTTTCCTGAGAGGTCCGCATCTGTTCGTAACGTTGTTGACAGTTCAAATTTTGTTACTAATCTTTTGTTTACGTTCTAGAACGTTATTGGTCCGTTGCTAAAAAAATGTCCCTATCCTTTGTTTTCAATTAACACTATGATTGGTTAATTTTGTTCAGGGTGCCCCGGTTCGAGTAGTCGCACTGTAAGCGGGATTGAAATACGCCGAATCGACAAAAAGATAATTTAAGAGTCAAGCAATTAAAATATTGCTTTATTTAGACTAATATAGAAGCCATTTGGCCGTTCTTTCCAAGAAGAAACGGCATATTGAGATGGCAATTCCTAACTTGCTCTTGTACTGCGTTACAGCGTGACTACATTGGACGTTGGGATCTGGAAACGATTTCTATCGACCTTCGACCGTGCGGAAAGCGGAAACCGTGGATGTGATGGAAGCATGTGTCGAGCTGTAAGCTGTGCATAGTGCTGGAACAGGAAGCTAAACGACGCAAAAATCGAGGTAAGTAAGAACTTAACGTCTTAGCTGCCATTCCCTTGCCTCAAGTTTCTCTTTCTTGCTATTAATGTTGTGAAAATTCGAGGTTTTCTCATAATGTAAACAGCATCGTGTCAGCTGTCAGCCGAAGATTTAAAGTCGCACATTACACAAGTTGAGCTTACACAAGTTTAGCTTCCACTGTATAACCCTTTTTCTTGTGCGATTCTCAAAACGAGCAGTTTTCCAGTTAAACAAAAAGAACCGATGCCTTTCACTGAGTTAAACTACCTTGCCTGCATTTAGCTTAAGTGTCAGTGAACGCTAATTTGTCACAAGTTCTTGCTTTCATTGATAACATTGTAACACCTCACCTCCTTGGACACTTTCGTTTCTATGAATTCAGCTGTTTAAGTCGAATTCTCGTTCTCGTCACACTTCTACTTAGTGAAATGTGCTGACATTCCAAGGGAAAATTCGATAATTGTTTAAACGGTTAAGTTTACGTGTTCCACTCCTTCAATTCAATGATGCTTTTTATTATTTTGACAGCTCAATTGCAAATTTGTTTGTTGTTTTTCTGATATAGTAACTTCGTGTAAGTTTGATCTCTCTTAACAAAAGGCTGCTCAGTGAAATGGCTTAAATTTAACCAGGAAGCGTTTCATTTTAATCCATGAAAAAAGCATTTCTGGCTCGAGGTTGGGGCTCGAGGTTGGGGGCATGAAAAGCTTCGTGTCACATTTAAGTGTCGCATTTAAGACACCAATGTTGTCTTCAAAAGAACCGCATTTTTCAAGCATATAATTGTATCTCCTCCTATTTCTCGTAACCCTATTACTCAAACCATACCCCTAGCCCTTCTCTACAACCCTAATTCTTTCTCTTAACCCTAACTCTAAACCATTACCCTAGCCCCTTTCCATAGCCTTGATTTATTTTTCTTAACCCTAACTCAAGCCGTAACCCCCTAATCCTTTTCCATAGCCCTAAGCTTTTCTCTTAACCTTAACTCTAAACTATAACCCTAAGCTCCTTTTCATAACACAAACCCTTAGGTTAGGGTTAGGGTTATTTAAGAATGGGGTTAAAATTACCTGAAAGAATAAGGGAAAAGGGTTATCTTAGGGATAAGGTTGAGGACATTTATTACTGAGGGATACTGCTACGGTCAGCTATCTGTAACCTTTCATGTTGATCTGATGTGGGGCTGAAACTGCTTGCTTGCTTAGACTAAATATATTTAAATGTCTTAAACATAGAAAAATGCGAGTGGTTTCGCAGAATCGTAGGAGTGCTTGATAAAAATACAGCAGAGTGAAATCCTAATTAAGATAGAAACTGAAAGTTACTCCATCAATATATCATTCGGTCAGTACCAAATACTTATTTTTTTTCAATTGTCTGTGTTTTTACAGGTTTTGCTGCTAAATGGCTGAAAGTCCAAGGTTTGCCTAACTTGACCATTTTACAGCTAGGCCACCTGGTGGTGAAAAGACATCATTAAGTCTGGAAGCCCGTTAAGTCCCAAGCATATCTCAAAGAACCGAGATGTGTTGTTGCTCCTAGATTGCTAAGAGCGTTGATCGACGCTGGCGGTAAAACTTAGCAATCCAAGACAACATGGATCCGGGTGAGAGTGTAAAAGCAATTCTTTAACAAAAAGTATATTGCCGCGACTTGGGGCTTATTTGCCCAATGCTGCCGTGTTATATGTTTGGAATTGCAGAGTTGCTTTTAGACTCTAATAAATGTTTGAAGATGAGACCGTTAACCTTTCCGCGTTGAATTGACTCAAGGATATCCCATAATATTCTTCGAAACTGTATTTCATATCGAAACTGTATTTCATTACGACTGTTTATTACGCCTGCTCACGCTATTTACAGTGCGACTACTCGAACCGGGGCACCCTGAACAAAATTAACCAATCATAGTGTTAATTGAAAACAAAGGATAGGGACATTTTTTTAGCAACGGACCAATAACGTTCTAGAACGTAAACAAAAGATTAGTAACAAAATTTGAACTGTCAACAACGTTACGAACAGATGCGGACCTCTCAGGAAACTTGCCTTCTATTTGATTGGTTACTTTCGATCCTAAATTTTTAATAACAAGCAAAATCAGTCTTGCTTTTCAAATTCGATGGAATAATAAATATTTATTCGCCGCCACGATCAGAATCAGTGTAAAGGAAACGTTAGTATACCATTGGAATTGAACAAACCTTTATTGACTTTGCATTTACAGGCAATCTCTAGCTCTCACAAGAACTGTTTTATGCTATAAAATAAAACGCAATGCATGGAATGAACGTTTGTTGTTTACATGTAACCGAAACACGGTAGGTCAACATGATGAACGATGCCGTTGAGCAGTAGCCTTTGCTGCAGTTCTGTGCTACTATAAATGCTAGGCTTGCACAGTTTTTCGTTTTCTAAAATTCAACGACATCTTCCACCATTTTTGATCGTGGCGCAGCTGCTCTCCGTACATGCATCGATGAATTGTTTAAATAATAGTCACGCAAAACGTTTTGCACAAAGTGCCGACTACTTTTGACTTTGCCTGCGATTATCTGTTGGTTCATTCCAGTGTGATGTAAGTCCGAAACACACTCTCGTAACAACTGGGAATGTCGGCGACCATTATCATATATCCCCCGTCACGATTCAATCGAACTTGAACGTTTTGATAAAACGCCATTTTGGAAACTTTACATGGAAAACATGAACAGAGCTTTTTGATGAACTTCAAAATTTAGGATCGAAATGAACCAATCAAATAGAAGGCAAGTTTCCTGAGAGGTCCGCATCTGTTCGTAACGTTGTTGACAGTTCAAATTTTGTTACTAATCTTTTGTTTACGTTCTAGAACGTTATTGGTCCGTTGCTAAAAAAATGTCCCTATCCTTTGTTTTCAATTAACACTATGATTGGTTAATTTTGTTCAGGGTGCCCCGGTTCGAGTAGTCGCACTGTAAGCGGGATTGAAATACGCCGAATCGACAAAAAGATAATTTAAGAGTCAAGCAATTAAAATATTGCTTTATTTAGACTAATATAGAAGCCATTTGGCCGTTCTTTCCAAGAAGAAACGGCATATTGAGATGGCAATTCCTAACTTGCTCTTGTACTGCGTTACAGCGTGACTACATTGGACGTTGGGATCTGGAAACGATTTCTATCGACCTTCGACCGTGCGGAAAGCGGAAACCGTGGATGTGATGGAAGCATGTGTCGAGCTGTAAGCTGTGCATAGTGCTGGAACAGGAAGCTAAACGACGCAAAAATCGAGGTAAGTAAGAACTTAACGTCTTAGCTGCCATTCCCTTGCCTCAAGTTTCTCTTTCTTGCTATTAATGTTGTGAAAATTCGAGGTTTTCTCATAATGTAAACAGCATCGTGTCAGCTGTCAGCCGAAGATTTAAAGTCGCACATTACACAAGTTGAGCTTACACAAGTTTAGCTTCCACTGTATAACCCTTTTTCTTGTGCGATTCTCAAAACGAGCAGTTTTCCAGTTAAACAAAAAGAACCGATGCCTTTCACTGAGTTAAACTACCTTGCCTGCATTTAGCTTAAGTGTCAGTGAACGCTAATTTGTCACAAGTTCTTGCTTTCATTGATAACATTGTAACACCTCACCTCCTTGGACACTTTCGTTTCTATGAATTCAGCTGTTTAAGTCGAATTCTCGTTCTCGTCACACTTCTACTTAGTGAAATGTGCTGACATTCCAAGGGAAAATTCGATAATTGTTTAAACGGTTAAGTTTACGTGTTCCACTCCTTCAATTCAATGATGCTTTTTATTATTTTGACAGCTCAATTGCAAATTTGTTTGTTGTTTTTCTGATATAGTAACTTCGTGTAAGTTTGATCTCTCTTAACAAAAGGCTGCTCAGTGAAATGGCTTAAATTTAACCAGGAAGCGTTTCATTTTAATCCATGAAAAAAGCATTTCTGGCTCGAGGTTGGGGCTCGAGGTTGGGGGCATGAAAAGCTTCGTGTCACATTTAAGTGTCGCATTTAAGACACCAATGTTGTCTTCAAAAGAACCGCATTTTTCAAGCATATAATTGTATCTCCTCCTATTTCTCGTAACCCTATTACTCAAACCATACCCCTAGCCCTTCTCTACAACCCTAATTCTTTCTCTTAACCCTAACTCTAAACCATTACCCTAGCCCCTTTCCATAGCCTTGATTTATTTTTCTTAACCCTAACTCAAGCCGTAACCCCCTAATCCTTTTCCATAGCCCTAAGCTTTTCTCTTAACCTTAACTCTAAACTATAACCCTAAGCTCCTTTTCATAACACAAACCCTTAGGTTAGGGTTAGGGTTATTTAAGAATGGGGTTAAAATTACCTGAAAGAATAAGGGAAAAGGGTTATCTTAGGGATAAGGTTGAGGACATTTATTACTGAGGGATAGTGCTACGGTCAGCTATCTGTAACCTTTCATGTTGATCTGATGTGGGGCTGAAACTGCTTGCTTGCTTAGACTAAATATATTTAAATGTCTTAAACATAGAAAAATGCGAGTGGTTTCGCAGAATCGTAGGAGTGCTTGATAAAAATACAGCAGAGTGAAATCCTAATTAAGATAGAAACTGAAAGTTACTCCATCAATATATCATTCGGTCAGTACCAAATACTTATTTTTTTTCAATTGTCTGTGTTTTTACAGGTTTTGCTGCTAAATGGCTGAAAGTCCAAGGTTTGCCTAACTTGACCATTTTACAGCTAGGCCACCTGGTGGTGAAAAGACATCATTAAGTCTGGAAGCCCGTTAAGTCCCAAGCATATCTCAAAGAACCGAGATGTGTTGTTGCTCCTAGATTGCTAAGAGCGTTGATCGACGCTGGCGGTAAAACTTAGCAATCCAAGACAACATGGATCCGGGTGAGAGTGTAAAAGCAATTCTTTAACAAAAAGTATATTGCCGCGACTTGGGGCTTATTTGCCCAATGCTGCCGTGTTATATGTTTGGAATTGCAGAGTTGCTTTTAGACTCTAATAAATGTTTGAAGATGAGACCGTTAACCTTTCCGCGTTGAATTGACTCAAGGATATCCCATAATATTCTTCGAAACTGTATTTCATATCGAAACTGTATTTCATTACGACTGTTTATTACGCCTGCTCACGCTATTTACAGTGCGACTACTCGAACCGGGGCACCCTGAACAAAATTAACCAATCATAGTGTTAATTGAAAACAAAGGATAGGGACATTTTTTTAGCAACGGACCAATAACGTTCTAGAACGTAAACAAAAGATTAGTAACAAAATTTGAACTGTCAACAACGTTACGAACAGATGCGGACCTCTCAGGAAACTTGCCTTCTATTTGATTGGTTACTTTCGATCCTAAATTTTTAATAACAAGCAAAATCAGTCTTGCTTTTCAAATTCGATGGAATAATAAATATTTATTCGCCGCCACGATCAGAATCAGTGTAAAGGAAACGTTAGTATACCATTGGAATTGAACAAACCTTTATTGACTTTGCATTTACAGGCAATCTCTAGCTCTCACAAGAACTGTTTTATGCTATAAAATAAAACGCAATGCATGGAATGAACGTTTGTTGTTTACATGTAACCGAAACACGGTAGGTCAACATGATGAACGATGCCGTTGAGCAGTAGCCTTTGCTGCAGTTCTGTGCTACTATAAATGCTAGGCTTGCACAGTTTTTCGTTTTCTAAAATTCAACGACATCTTCCACCATTTTTGATCGTGGCGCAGCTGCTCTCCGTACATGCATCGATGAATTGTTTAAATAATAGTCACGCAAAACGTTTTGCACAAAGTGCCGACTACTTTTGACTTTGCCTGCGATTATCTGTTGGTTCATTCCAGTGTGATGTAAGTCCGAAACACACTCTCGTAACAACTGGGAATGTCGGCGACCATTATCATATATCCCCCGTCACGATTCAATCGAACTTGAACGTTTTGATAAAACGCCATTTTGGAAACTTTACATGGAAAACATGAACAGAGCTTTTTGATGAACTTCAAAATTTAGGATCGAAATGAACCAATCAAATAGAAGGCAAGTTTCCTGAGAGGTCCGCATCTGTTCGTAACGTTGTTGACAGTTCAAATTTTGTTACTAATCTTTTGTTTACGTTCTAGAACGTTATTGGTCCGTTGCTAAAAAAATGTCCCTATCCTTTGTTTTCAATTAACACTATGATTGGTTAATTTTGTTCAGGGTGCCCCGGTTCGAGTAGTCGCACTGTAAGCGGGATTGAAATACGCCGAATCGACAAAAAGATAATTTAAGAGTCAAGCAATTAAAATATTGCTTTATTTAGACTAATATAGAAGCCATTTGGCCGTTCTTTCCAAGAAGAAACGGCATATTGAGATGGCAATTCCTAACTTGCTCTTGTACTGCGTTACAGCGTGACTACATTGGACGTTGGGATCTGGAAACGATTTCTATCGACCTTCGACCGTGCGGAAAGCGGAAACCGTGGATGTGATGGAAGCATGTGTCGAGCTGTAAGCTGTGCATAGTGCTGGAACAGGAAGCTAAACGACGCAAAAATCGAGGTAAGTAAGAACTTAACGTCTTAGCTGCCATTCCCTTGCCTCAAGTTTCTCTTTCTTGCTATTAATGTTGTGAAAATTCGAGGTTTTCTCATAATGTAAACAGCATCGTGTCAGCTGTCAGCCGAAGATTTAAAGTCGCACATTACACAAGTTGAGCTTACACAAGTTTAGCTTCCACTGTATAACCCTTTTTCTTGTGCGATTCTCAAAACGAGCAGTTTTCCAGTTAAACAAAAAGAACCGATGCCTTTCACTGAGTTAAACTACCTTGCCTGCATTTAGCTTAAGTGTCAGTGAACGCTAATTTGTCACAAGTTCTTGCTTTCATTGATAACATTGTAACACCTCACCTCCTTGGACACTTTCGTTTCTATGAATTCAGCTGTTTAAGTCGAATTCTCGTTCTCGTCACACTTCTACTTAGTGAAATGTGCTGACATTCCAAGGGAAAATTCGATAATTGTTTAAACGGTTAAGTTTACGTGTTCCACTCCTTCAATTCAATGATGCTTTTTATTATTTTGACAGCTCAATTGCAAATTTGTTTGTTGTTTTTCTGATATAGTAACTTCGTGTAAGTTTGATCTCTCTTAACAAAAGGCTGCTCAGTGAAATGGCTTAAATTTAACCAGGAAGCGTTTCATTTTAATCCATGAAAAAAGCATTTCTGGCTCGAGGTTGGGGCTCGAGGTTGGGGGCATGAAAAGCTTCGTGTCACATTTAAGTGTCGCATTTAAGACACCAATGTTGTCTTCAAAAGAACCGCATTTTTCAAGCATATAATTGTATCTCCTCCTATTTCTCGTAACCCTATTACTCAAACCATACCCCTAGCCCTTCTCTACAACCCTAATTCTTTCTCTTAACCCTAACTCTAAACCATTACCCTAGCCCCTTTCCATAGCCTTGATTTATTTTTCTTAACCCTAACTCAAGCCGTAACCCCCTAATCCTTTTCCATAGCCCTAAGCTTTTCTCTTAACCTTAACTCTAAACTATAACCCTAAGCTCCTTTTCATAACACAAACCCTTAGGTTAGGGTTAGGGTTATTTAAGAATGGGGTTAAAATTACCTGAAAGAATAAGGGAAAAGGGTTATCTTAGGGATAAGGTTGAGGACATTTATTACTGAGGGATACTGCTACGGTCAGCTATCTGTAACCTTTCATGTTGATCTGATGTGGGGCTGAAACTGCTTGCTTGCTTAGACTAAATATATTTAAATGTCTTAAACATAGAAAAATGCGAGTGGTTTCGCAGAATCGTAGGAGTGCTTGATAAAAATACAGCAGAGTGAAATCCTAATTAAGATAGAAACTGAAAGTTACTCCATCAATATATCATTCGGTCAGTACCAAATACTTATTTTTTTTCAATTGTCTGTGTTTTTACAGGTTTTGCTGCTAAATGGCTGAAAGTCCAAGGTTTGCCTAACTTGACCATTTTACAGCTAGGCCACCTGGTGGTGAAAAGACATCATTAAGTCTGGAAGCCCGTTAAGTCCCAAGCATATCTCAAAGAACCGAGATGTGTTGTTGCTCCTAGATTGCTAAGAGCGTTGATCGACGCTGGCGGTAAAACTTAGCAATCCAAGACAACATGGATCCGGGTGAGAGTGTAAAAGCAATTCTTTAACAAAAAGTATATTGCCGCGACTTGGGGCTTATTTGCCCAATGCTGCCGTGTTATATGTTTGGAATTGCAGAGTTGCTTTTAGACTCTAATAAATGTTTGAAGATGAGACCGTTAACCTTTCCGCGTTGAATTGACTCAAGGATATCCCATAATATTCTTCGAAACTGTATTTCATATCGAAACTGTATTTCATTACGACTGTTTATTACGCCTGCTCACGCTATTTACAGTGCGACTACTCGAACCGGGGCACCCTGAACAAAATTAACCAATCATAGTGTTAATTGAAAACAAAGGATAGGGACATTTTTTTAGCAACGGACCAATAACGTTCTAGAACGTAAACAAAAGATTAGTAACAAAATTTGAACTGTCAACAACGTTACGAACAGATGCGGACCTCTCAGGAAACTTGCCTTCTATTTGATTGGTTACTTTCGATCCTAAATTTTTAATAACAAGCAAAATCAGTCTTGCTTTTCAAATTCGATGGAATAATAAATATTTATTCGCCGCCACGATCAGAATCAGTGTAAAGGAAACGTTAGTATACCATTGGAATTGAACAAACCTTTATTGACTTTGCATTTACAGGCAATCTCTAGCTCTCACAAGAACTGTTTTATGCTATAAAATAAAACGCAATGCATGGAATGAACGTTTGTTGTTTACATGTAACCGAAACACGGTAGGTCAACATGATGAACGATGCCGTTGAGCAGTAGCCTTTGCTGCAGTTCTGTGCTACTATAAATGCTAGGCTTGCACAGTTTTTCGTTTTCTAAAATTCAACGACATCTTCCACCATTTTTGATCGTGGCGCAGCTGCTCTCCGTACATGCATCGATGAATTGTTTAAATAATAGTCACGCAAAACGTTTTGCACAAAGTGCCGACTACTTTTGACTTTGCCTGCGATTATCTGTTGGTTCATTCCAGTGTGATGTAAGTCCGAAACACACTCTCGTAACAACTGGGAATGTCGGCGACCATTATCATATATCCCCCGTCACGATTCAATCGAACTTGAACGTTTTGATAAAACGCCATTTTGGAAACTTTACATGGAAAACATGAACAGAGCTTTTTGATGAACTTCAAAATTTAGGATCGAAATGAACCAATCAAATAGAAGGCAAGTTTCCTGAGAGGTCCGCATCTGTTCGTAACGTTGTTGACAGTTCAAATTTTGTTACTAATCTTTTGTTTACGTTCTAGAACGTTATTGGTCCGTTGCTAAAAAAATGTCCCTATCCTTTGTTTTCAATTAACACTATGATTGGTTAATTTTGTTCAGGGTGCCCCGGTTCGAGTAGTCGCACTGTAAGCGGGATTGAAATACGCCGAATCGACAAAAAGATAATTTAAGAGTCAAGCAATTAAAATATTGCTTTATTTAGACTAATATAGAAGCCATTTGGCCGTTCTTTCCAAGAAGAAACGGCATATTGAGATGGCAATTCCTAACTTGCTCTTGTACTGCGTTACAGCGTGACTACATTGGACGTTGGGATCTGGAAACGATTTCTATCGACCTTCGACCGTGCGGAAAGCGGAAACCGTGGATGTGATGGAAGCATGTGTCGAGCTGTAAGCTGTGCATAGTGCTGGAACAGGAAGCTAAACGACGCAAAAATCGAGGTAAGTAAGAACTTAACGTCTTAGCTGCCATTCCCTTGCCTCAAGTTTCTCTTTCTTGCTATTAATGTTGTGAAAATTCGAGGTTTTCTCATAATGTAAACAGCATCGTGTCAGCTGTCAGCCGAAGATTTAAAGTCGCACATTACACAAGTTGAGCTTACACAAGTTTAGCTTCCACTGTATAACCCTTTTTCTTGTGCGATTCTCAAAACGAGCAGTTTTCCAGTTAAACAAAAAGAACCGATGCCTTTCACTGAGTTAAACTACCTTGCCTGCATTTAGCTTAAGTGTCAGTGAACGCTAATTTGTCACAAGTTCTTGCTTTCATTGATAACATTGTAACACCTCACCTCCTTGGACACTTTCGTTTCTATGAATTCAGCTGTTTAAGTCGAATTCTCGTTCTCGTCACACTTCTACTTAGTGAAATGTGCTGACATTCCAAGGGAAAATTCGATAATTGTTTAAACGGTTAAGTTTACGTGTTCCACTCCTTCAATTCAATGATGCTTTTTATTATTTTGACAGCTCAATTGCAAATTTGTTTGTTGTTTTTCTGATATAGTAACTTCGTGTAAGTTTGATCTCTCTTAACAAAAGGCTGCTCAGTGAAATGGCTTAAATTTAACCAGGAAGCGTTTCATTTTAATCCATGAAAAAAGCATTTCTGGCTCGAGGTTGGGGCTCGAGGTTGGGGGCATGAAAAGCTTCGTGTCACATTTAAGTGTCGCATTTAAGACACCAATGTTGTCTTCAAAAGAACCGCATTTTTCAAGCATATAATTGTATCTCCTCCTATTTCTCGTAACCCTATTACTCAAACCATACCCCTAGCCCTTCTCTACAACCCTAATTCTTTCTCTTAACCCTAACTCTAAACCATTACCCTAGCCCCTTTCCATAGCCTTGATTTATTTTTCTTAACCCTAACTCAAGCCGTAACCCCCTAATCCTTTTCCATAGCCCTAAGCTTTTCTCTTAACCTTAACTCTAAACTATAACCCTAAGCTCCTTTTCATAACACAAACCCTTAGGTTAGGGTTAGGGTTATTTAAGAATGGGGTTAAAATTACCTGAAAGAATAAGGGAAAAGGGTTATCTTAGGGATAAGGTTGAGGACATTTATTACTGAGGGATACTGCTACGGTCAGCTATCTGTAACCTTTCATGTTGATCTGATGTGGGGCTGAAACTGCTTGCTTGCTTAGACTAAATATATTTAAATGTCTTAAACATAGAAAAATGCGAGTGGTTTCGCAGAATCGTAGGAGTGCTTGATAAAAATACAGCAGAGTGAAATCCTAATTAAGATAGAAACTGAAAGTTACTCCATCAATATATCATTCGGTCAGTACCAAATACTTATTTTTTTTCAATTGTCTGTGTTTTTACAGGTTTTGCTGCTAAATGGCTGAAAGTCCAAGGTTTGCCTAACTTGACCATTTTACAGCTAGGCCACCTGGTGGTGAAAAGACATCATTAAGTCTGGAAGCCCGTTAAGTCCCAAGCATATCTCAAAGAACCGAGATGTGTTGTTGCTCCTAGATTGCTAAGAGCGTTGATCGACGCTGGCGGTAAAACTTAGCAATCCAAGACAACATGGATCCGGGTGAGAGTGTAAAAGCAATTCTTTAACAAAAAGTATATTGCCGCGACTTGGGGCTTATTTGCCCAATGCTGCCGTGTTATATGTTTGGAATTGCAGAGTTGCTTTTAGACTCTAATAAATGTTTGAAGATGAGACCGTTAACCTTTCCGCGTTGAATTGACTCAAGGATATCCCATAATATTCTTCGAAACTGTATTTCATATCGAAACTGTATTTCATTACGACTGTTTATTACGCCTGCTCACGCTATTTAAGCGGGATTGAAATACGCCGAATCGACAAAAAGATAATTTAAGAGTCAAGCAATTAAAATATTGCTTTATTTAGACTAATATAGAAGCCATTTGGC
Source organism: Meandrina meandrites (assembly GCA_963693305.1). Lineage (NCBI taxonomy): Eukaryota > Metazoa > Cnidaria > Anthozoa > Scleractinia > Meandrinidae > Meandrina > Meandrina meandrites. The sequence goes on from OY855910.1 coordinate 7,679,478, forward strand.
CGTTCTTTCCAAGAAGAAACGGCATATTGAGATGGCAATTCCTAACTTGCTCTTGTACTGCGTTACAGCGTGACTACATTGGACGTTGGGATCTGGAAACGATTTCTATCGACCTTCGACCGTGCGGAAAGCGGAAACCGTGGATGTGATGGAAGCATGTGTCGAGCTGTAAGCTGTGCATAGTGCTGGAACAGGAAGCTAAACGACGCAAAAATCGAGGTAAGTAAGAACTTAACGTCTTAGCTGCCATTCCCTTGCCTCAAGTTTCTCTTTCTTGCTATTAATGTTGTGAAAATTCGAGGTTTTCTCATAATGTAAACAGCATCGTGTCAGCTGTCAGCCGAAGATTTAAAGTCGCACATTACACAAGTTGAGCTTACACAAGTTTAGCTTCCACTGTATAACCCTTTTTCTTGTGCGATTCTCAAAACGAGCAGTTTTCCAGTTAAACAAAAAGAACCGATGCCTTTCACTGAGTTAAACTACCTTGCCTGCATTTAGCTTAAGTGTCAGTGAACGCTAATTTGTCACAAGTTCTTGCTTTCATTGATAACATTGTAACACCTCACCTCCTTGGACACTTTCGTTTCTATGAATTCAGCTGTTTAAGTCGAATTCTCGTTCTCGTCACACTTCTACTTAGTGAAATGTGCTGACATTCCAAGGGAAAATTCGATAATTGTTTAAACGGTTAAGTTTACGTGTTCCACTCCTTCAATTCAATGATGCTTTTTATTATTTTGACAGCTCAATTGCAAATTTGTTTGTTGTTTTTCTGATATAGTAACTTCGTGTAAGTTTGATCTCTCTTAACAAAAGGCTGCTCAGTGAAATGGCTTAAATTTAACCAGGAAGCGTTTCATTTTAATCCATGAAAAAAGCATTTCTGGCTCGAGGTTGGGGCTCGAGGTTGGGGGCATGAAAAGCTTCGTGTCACATTTAAGTGTCGCATTTAAGACACCAATGTTGTCTTCAAAAGAACCGCATTTTTCAAGCATATAATTGTATCTCCTCCTATTTCTCGTAACCCTATTACTCAAACCATACCCCTAGCCCTTCTCTACAACCCTAATTCTTTCTCTTAACCCTAACTCTAAACCATTACCCTAGCCCCTTTCCATAGCCTTGATTTATTTTTCTTAACCCTAACTCAGGCCGTAACCCTAATCCTTTTCCATAGCCCTAAGCTTTTCTCTTAACCTTAACTCTAAACTATAACCCTAAGCTCCTTTTCATAACACAAACCCTTAGGTTAGGGTTAGGGTTATTTAAGAATGGGGTTAAAATTACCTGAAAGAATAAGGGAAAAGGGTTATCTTAGGGATAAGGTTGAGGACATTTATTACTGAGGGATACTGCTACGGTCAGCTATCTGTAACCTTTCATGTTGATCTGATGTGGGGCTGAAACTGCTTGCTTGCTTAGACTAAATATATTTAAATGTCTTAAACATAGAAAAATGCGAGTGGTTTCGCAGAATCGTAGGAGTGCTTGATAAAAATACAGCAGAGTGAAATCCTAATTAAGATAGAAACTGAAAGTTACTCCATCAATATATCATTCGGTCAGTACCAAATACTTATTTTTTTTCAATTGTCTGTGTTTTTACAGGTTTTGCTGCTAAATGGCTGAAAGTCCAAGGTTTGCCTAACTTGACCATTTTACAGCTAGCACAGGACGAAATCATATGTTTCCGTATTTCTGAAACATGACGGAAACATGCAACTCCATGTTTCCGTTACGTTTCGGTCTTGCGGAAACGTGCAAATTCAAGTCTACGTGATTCCGTCACGTTTCCGGAACGGAAATGCCAAAAAGTGGTACGGTTCCGGTGTGACCGCAGCAACGGAGACGTGAGTAAACGTCACGAAACCGCTAACGGAAACACAGGTTATCCGTCGTGTTTCCGGATCGGTTTCACATGTTTCTGTGACGTTTCCGTTTACGGATTCTTAGAATTTCGTCCTGTGAATTATCAAAGCACTGAGTAAAATTGTAAGCATTGTACGATATAGGAGGTTTTCAAACACTGGATGGCGCATAAAAATCAACAGTCTGCTCAGCTTGGTATAGAACAATTAGTTTTGTTATATACCCCAATCTAAATGCAGTTTTTTTGGATTTGCACGTAATTCTTATCAGGACGTGTGCGGCTTGCAACCCGGATCGGTATGCAGCGCGAAGGTATCCTAGGATGTGGCCAAAAAGCTAAGATTGAATTCACTGTTTCTTCTCTGTACTCGAGAGTCACACAAAACACAAAAATAAATTTGTACACAAAAATTTAACTTGAATGAAAGGGTATTTCTCAATGCAAATTCGAAACTGCAAAGCATCACGCAGGGTAAAACTTTCAATGAATAAATTCATGCCGTTTTCAGCTGAAGGAAAATTCAGTGTTGAAATAAATACTGAGCGTTTACACACTGTCTCCGCGGACACTGTGAGTTCTGTTTGTATTAGCTGTTTTTTGGTCCATATTTATTTAGCCGGTACATGTTTTTTAGGGCTCGAAATTTACGGTTGTAAACACAACATAAATACAACATTTGAAGCTTAATTTTATACGCGTCAAAAAGCACGTGCACGTGCATGGAAGCAAATTATTTGACGAGGATGTTGAACTAACGAACTCAAATTCTAATGCTTGATCATGACCAGCCAAATCAACAAAGTAAAAGTGCTAATAATCATAACAAATACTCTATGTAGCTCTTGGTAGAATAAGAAAGGTGCAAAATGCATACCTCTAACTTCCTTCGTTTAGCAAAAGCCTTACGGACAGTGGGGTCTTTGTGCTTCGGAAGAAATTCTTCCCCGTGAAGTGAATAGTGAAGTGAATACTTTATTTACCCTCGGATTGTAGAGTAGCTTTAACAGCTAATGTCTCCGAGCATTTCATCAGCACAATGGGCAAAGACCAGTCCACAACACCGGGAACTTCGTGCCCTACACTTTACGATGAGTGTGTGGGATCTTTAACGTCCCCTGCTGACCATAACAGTGAAGATGCAGGAGACGGGACCTACGGTTTATCGTCCTTATCCGAGAAGACTAGAATATCTAACCATATGCAGATGCCATTGCAAAGGCAGCATATTCTCCTCTCCGTGATTTCTTTTCCGAACAAAAAAAAAATAGTCCGCGGCTCAGCATCCTCTTTGAGGTGGAGCCTTAGCGGCTTGAAATCAGAACCCAAAAACCTACGTATTGCCAGATTTTATCTGAAGTAGTCTTCGGTAAAATGAACCGCACAAATGCGAGTTCTTTTCTGGCTGAAATTCTTTTCTTTTCAATTTCAAAAGCCATTGTTTCCTGAGCTTTGAATTTGCTGGAATCTTAAACGTACTTACTTTCGACTTAGAATAATTTAAGCAGTTTAGTGCTGCACAAAACACCATGATATTCGATTCTTGTGAGCTTCATCACTAAAAGACTTTGAATTTCCCGCAATTTCATAGCGCACCAATATTGACGTCACAGTTTTATGTTCCGAAAATTTCCCGACAATTTTTCCGAGCGCTCTACGATTATGAAGACCAAAACTAAGCATATTTCATTTTGAAATTTCTCTGTTTTGCAAAGTCCAATTCCTTTGAAACTTCGGAATATGTTTATTTGGTTCTTGATCAACAAATTGGCCTAAAAAAAAGAAAATTCGAAATTTTGGTTCATTTGACCTTTAATTGATAGTTTCGAACACCTTGACATCAAATCTTTCCTTTGTTACACTTTTAGGAATTTTAACTTCAATGTTTTAGCGCCACAAACAATCAACAATAGGTTTAAGGATTTTACATATTTTTAACTTTTTATTCTCACTAATTCGAATTCACAATAATTTTATAGTTTTTAATACGTTGATAGTAGGCCTTTTTATAACGATTTTTAACATTTTTTATCTTTTTTTTCTTTCATTTTAATTTTGTACACGACCCCACAAGCTTGTAGCTTTTATCTTTCATCGTGTGTAAATAAAGGCGTACGTTCAGCCAAGTTTCTTGTCTTGGAGGTGTTTTGGCTTTGGTTTTTGCTTCTTAGGTTAGCAATCTTCTCTTCTGACAACGTAGGAATCTCTCATTCAACTTCAACTTCAACTTTATTACTTCCATCACTTACATAAATAATTTATAAATAATTTTTTTAAAAAATCAAAAGTCATGTGGAGTCTACAGAAAAGCAGAAATGCGTGAAATTACATAACTTAAATTGATTTACAATTCAATTAAAAGATAACAATCTTACGAAAGATAGTTTGAAAGATACTTCAAAATACCTAAGATCTATTCTCAAGCAAGATTTTGCCCGTTTCACATTCCTTTTGGTCCATTTATCACATTTATACAGAAAAAAAACATATATAGAAGGAAAATTGACCTTTTCAATTAAACCAAAATACCTAAGATCTATTCTCAAGCAAGATTTTGCCTATTTCAGATTGCGTTTGGTCCATTTATCAGATTTATATAGAAAAAAAAACATATATAGAAGGAAAATTGACCTTTTCAATTAAACCAAAAATACCTAAGATCTATTCTCCAGCAAGATTTTGCCGGTTTCAGATTCCTTTTGGTTCATTTATCAGATTTATATAGAAAAAAACATATATAGAAGGAACATTGACCTATATGCAGGACTCTATAACATTTTTTTATCTTTTTATTTCTTTCATTTTAATCTTGTACATGACCCCACAAGCTTGTAGCTTTTATCTTTCATCGTGTATAAATAAAGGCGTACGTTCAGCCAAGTTTCTTGTCTTGGAGGTGCTTTGGTTTTGGTTCTTGCTTCTTAGGTTAGCAATCTTCTCTTCTGACAACGTAGGAATCTCTCATTCAACTTCAACTTCAACTTTATTACTTCCATCACTTACATAAATAATTTATAAATAATATTTTTATTTATGCGTTTAGTTTTTTTTTATGCGTGGTGGGATATGCTGTTTGTATGATTATATCCCTTTCCGTGCCTCTTCGTATAATCTTGTAGGCTACCTTGTAGCGAAAAAGTGGAGTGCTACCGTAACTGCGATATTTATATCCAAAGACTGTGTTTAAATCAGTAACAGTATAAGTATAACGACCCACTCGCTTTTGGTAAGCGTTGTGCTCGCGAAGCGCTCTCTTAACCAGCGATATAATATCGTCGCTGGTGAAAAAAGAATCGAAAGAGGTACTGTCTTCGATATCCGCTTTTTCCTCAAATTGTTGCTGGCCAATCGGGGTGACTTTTCGATCGCCATACCAGTGTGCCCGGTCGAGTAAGTGGTCGAAGAAAATGGTCATCGCACCAGGGCTTTTCATGAAGGTGGCGTCTTTCATGTTTTCAATTTGTCTATCTTACTCTTTCATACAATAAATATAATAAATATAATCTGATAATTATTTGGATTTTTTTCCTGTAATTATTTGTTTTGTATTTTAGGGTTCGAAATACTACTATAGAGTACGCCGTGAATCAGACCAAGTGCTTCACACAACTGCTTTATGACAACAGAATCAACTACTATATACACAGGGACCGCAAAAAAGAAATCAGGACAATCCGTAAAACTAATTTGGATTTTGTCTTCAGAAATCAAAAACCCGATATCAGAAATCAGAAATCAGAAATCAGGAATCCGTAATCAGAAAATCAGAAATCAGAAAACAGAAAACAGAAATCAGAAATGAGAAACCTGAAATCAAAAATGAGAAACCTGAAATCAGAAATGAGAAATCCAAAACCCGTTTTAAGACGTAGGGAGTTGAGGGGGGTGGCTGGTGGAAGGGGAGGAGAGGGGAGGGGAGGGGAGAGGAGGTTACTTGTGATGCTATGGTTTTCCAACAGTAGAACTTCCTTCTTTGGGTTAGGGGTTGGGGGGGCGTTTGTCGGGGACTTGCTAGAAGGAAGGTAGAAAGCCAAAACTTGTTTGATAAGTGGGGGGGGGGGAGTTAATCGGTGCACTTTCCTAACTGTCCGGGAAGATTCAGGTTAAAAATAACAAATAGAGCCACAAGAAATGAGGCCATCTGAAAAAGAAAATTAAGAAAGTCTTCTTGTTACATAATCAGTGAAAGGTTCCAGCAATTTTACTTTTTCCAAAAATTAATGGTGAATTCTGATAGCAAAAAAAAGCACAAATACCAGGTTCACGCCTAGTTCTTCTATGAAACAAAGCACAAAGTTGGTATCTTTTTATTACTTTCATTGCAATCAAGTGATATGAAAAAAGACCCATACAGTTCTACAAGGTGAATTCCGATAGCAAAAAGAGCACGAAATCCAGGTTCACGCTAGTTCTCCTATGAAACAAAGCACAAAGTTGGTATCTTTTTATTACTTTTATTGCAATCAGGTAGAAATTATACTACATCAATATTGCCCACTATTTCGTTTTTTTTTTGCACTTTTCTGAAAGAAAACGTAAGCAGAAAATGTCTACCTTTTTCACGCTTAAAAGCGGTATCATGAGAAGCGAAAAATAGGTTCCTTTTTTGCACTTTCAAATTTAAAAACGGAAATCCTTTGACGGATGTCAACGGTTTAGCGCCAATACACATTTTTTTTAACTTTTTACTAACATTAGTACTTACAATACTAACATTAACTACATTTCTAACAATACAAGAGAACATTGTAGACTGACACTACCTTATACAATACTGGTATTTCCTATCATATTAACATTAAATAACTTACAAAACTAACGTACAGATAACAGAAACAATAACAATACAACAAATACTTTGTGAAGGAAAACAGTTAATTAACAAATCGGCTATATTAACTTTCATGACTTTATCAAAAAAAACTATAATGGCTAGATTGATGGATAAAAATTTTGACATTATGAAATAAAGTAAACCAACACTTGGTTTACAAAACTGGAAGTGATCGGTGGATAATTTAAACGAAAAAACACGCATAATTTATAGAGAGAGGCTAACGGAGTTTAACAGAGAAACAATTTCCACTTGTTCGTGAAGGCGATCAAACGATTACTATTGAAAGCTATTTGTTTTTCAATTTGAATAATGGAATTCAACTTATTCAAGAAAACAGACAAACAAGGGGACGCACCCGAATTGCCGGAGCAAAGTTAATTGTGCTTTTTATAAAATTGCCGGAACCTTTCACTGATTTTACATCTAACGAAGAAGTTCTCTCGCGTTCGTCATTTTCTTACCTTTATGTTACTGCTTGCTGCTTGCATCTCACTCGTCCAAACTCGTCTTGTCACTAATCTACACAACTGAAAAATCACCTGCTTATATAGTCTCTAAAACGGCCTGTGATTGGTTGAATAGATCTTAGGTATTTTGAAGTATCTTTCAAAGTATCTTTCATAAGATTGTTGTTATCTTTTAATTGAATTGTAAATCAATTTAAGTTATGTAATTTCAAGCATTTCTGCTTTTCTGTAGACTCCACATGACTTTTGATTTTTTAAAAAAATTATTTATAAATTATTTATGTAAGTGATGGAAGTAATAAAGTTGAAGTTGAAGTTGAATGAGAAATTCCTACGTTGTCAGAAGAGAAGATTGCTAACCTAAGAAGCAAAAACCAAAACCAAAGCACCTCCGAAAGAAAGAAAGAACGTACGCCTTTATTTATACACGATGAAAGATAAAAGCTACAAGCTTGTGGGGTCGTGTACAAGATTAAAATGAAAGAAATAAAAAGATAAAAAAATGTTATAGAGTCCTGCATATATTTCGATGTGAAACGAGTAGATTTAGTATTTTTTTCATTTTTTGTTGATATGAGGCCTTTTCATATCACTTCATAGCAATGAGAGTAATTAAAAGATACCAACTTTGTTTCATAGAATAACTAGTCGTGAACCTGGTTTTTGTGATGAACTTACCTTTATCATTATGTTCCACACTTTACTGCTTAAGTGCATCGCACTCATCCAAACTCGTCTTCTCACTAATCTACAACAATCACTTGTTTATATAATCTTGGTTGAAAATGAATGAGCGAGTATTTAGAATTTTCCATTAAAGTTGCGGAAAAGTTGCTGAATTTCAACAAAGTTACCGAAAAGTTGGTTTTATTGCGGTTTAGATCATGTCAATAAATTAAAGCAAAAAAACAATTTAAAAACTGCTAAAAAAAATCAAAAGTTGCCAAGAATTTTAAAAGTTGCAGAAAATCGCAAAAAGTTGCCTCGCAAGGCATAATGGGTAGGCCTCCAGTGGATAGCGTTATCCACCCTTTAAATAAGCGGGACCAGAATTTTCCATCCCGAATATGTTTTGTTGATATGAGGCAGATGATAATGGGCAGAATTTTCCATCCCGTTCATTGTTTGTTGATATAAGATGGCGGAGCTAGTAGGACGGCGGTTTCACAACCAAAAAAGCTCCATGGAGACGGCGGATTTGCCAGGACAGCGGTTTCCAACCAGAAGCGTTATTTGCAGACGGCGGATCTGCTAGGACTGCGGTTTCCAACCAGAAGAGTAATTGAAGACGGCGGATCTGCTAGGACCGCAGTTTCCAACGAGAAGCGTCATTGCAGGCGGCGGATCTGCTAGGACCGCCGTTTCCAACCAAAAGCATCCATGGAGACGGTGGATCTACCAGGACCGCGGTTTCCAACCAAAACCGTCCATGGAGACGGTGGATCTGCCAGGACCGCGGTTTCTAACCAGAACCGTCATTGGAGACGGCGGATCTGCCAGGACAGCGGTTTCCAACCAAAACCGTCATTGGAGACGGCGGATCTGCCAGGACCGCGGTTTCCAACCAGAAGCCTCATGTTGATACATAGTATGGGCTGCCTGTGCTCGGACAAGTACATTATGTGCACATCTTTAATTAATCGGTATATGTATTAATTTTAAATGGTATTGCTGTTAAAATCAAGTCAGCTGCGTTCGATAGCGGCAACAGAATTAGAACGACAATTTGATAATTACTGTCAAACTACTCAGCTCGTGCTGCCTGGTACAGGTGTATTTAATACATTATTCGTTTCAAACATTCAAATGTGACTTGAATATTGTGAAACACCAATTTGATTGTTGAAACATTTTTCACCGGATCGATAAGTTTATCCATCGTAATCTGCCAAATTTGTAATCTGAGAATTTGTATTCACCTAAAATAGCTACATGCTACAACACACCTTTTATACACTACTTGTCTGTGGTAGTTCTATTTTAGAAAACTTTTAACTGCCGTGTAACAAATAATTATATATAAACAGTCAACAGTGGCCTCTTTTATGTAGCGTATGTCCAAAACTCTTTGTATTCGGGGATTTCTAGAACCTTTCGAATGTTAGCAAGGCGCTGATAAACCTCCGTAAGAGACAACGTAAGGCTGTGGAGTCGAGGGTAATGTTGAATAACCCTGGCGATTTCCCGTAGTTTCCTCGCATGTCGAGAAGACATTTTCGCGTTTTTTCGAATCCACTCATCGAAAGTTCCTTGCACTCGACCGAGAAGCTTCTCGTCTTCGTACAGCTTTGCTCCTGCTTGCAAAAGAATCCCCAGCTGGACGTGCGAAGAAAGAGATAACCTATTTCGCCGTTGGCAGCACAGACTTATATTCCTAATTTGAGCAGCGATTGTACTCCAACTTTCCGAGCCGGACAAATGGGTTCGCGACGAACAATCGGCGGATAACTGTTCCTCCTCATTCTCTAACAGCTTGGTTTTAAGGAACGCTTGTGTTGTATGCTCGCTTTCAGCCTGTGTGCAAGGCTTATGTTCAAATAACTTGTCAAGGCTTGTCTTTGGCTTTTTCGGTTTGTTGTTCTTGATGTAATCACGAAGTGCCGAGGATCCTTCAGTTTGGCCTTCACGTAGAGATCTCTTTAGAAAAACTTTCATTTCTGAATGGTGTTTGATGTACTCTCTAAGGAGACTTTCCTGCTCTTCTGAAATGGCCGATGTCTCAGTGGGTTCTGTCTCAGACACATCAGAGTCACTCGAGTCATCCTGCTCTGAAGCCATTTTGATAAAATGCGCACGAGATGCTTACGGAAGCTTTTTTAAGCGGTCGTCTTTCTAGAAGATTCTAGAACCGGATAGGCGTGGGAAAAGATATCGAGTCAACTCAACAAGAAATCGTCGCGTAGAACTCAAAGCAAAATACTCCTGGACAGCTAGAAAAGACTAATGTAAAGTATAAACGAAAGAGACAAATTATATTTGATGCGCTCTATACGATTTAGTAAACAGAAATCTATCCATTCTTTTAAAACAAAAGGTGTAAGCAATTTCAAGACAGCAATTGACCTTGCATCGTATACTGTATATCGGATATCACGCCAAGATAACGCAACTTTTTTTGAACAGTCACTCGGCACAGAAGCTGTCAGCTACTCTTCTTTACCTTGATTTTTTGACAAATATGCTGAAAATTATTAAGACCCCTTGAGTCATCGCTTCTGCATGCATTGCGTGCCGTTTTTTTGATAATAGGTCCATGATAACCGTCACGAATATGAAAACGAAACACACGTGATGTTCTCATTGCATTCTTGTGCCCTGAGTCATTTCGAAAGCGAAAGTTGCGGACTGAATCGTTCAAATTCACCAAATCTAAGCAAATTAAGGGGCTCGGGTTTTATACCGGCATTTACTTTTTGAGGGATGATGTTGTTAATACTCGATGAAGCTATATTAATCTGATATATTGAAGTGAAAAAACACGATGTTGTTTTGTCGTGTACTGTTTGACTGCGGCGGAGAGGTTCGATCAGGGTAATACTTAGTCATACTTCGTGTACGACCTAACATAAGGTTTGTGATTGGGTTTAAAGGAGTAAGAAACAATTTGCCTGAAATTTAGGTAATTCAAAATGATATTGGTATATACTTTGGTGATGTGATTGTTGTAATACAGTGTTTATTTTCTGCCGTGTTACGTGAGTTACGTCTGAGCTACAGAGCCACGATGGGAACAGTGCGTGAGTGATTGTCAGTTGCAATTTGATTCATTCATTTCTATGCCTGAGGATGATTCTAAACTAAAATACAGTGTAAATTCTGGCAAATGAAAAATAACATGGCTCAGGTGGGATACGAACCCACGACGTTTGGATTATAGGTCTATTGCTCTACCATCTGAGCTACAGAGCCATTTCTGAACCAGAAACTAAAATAAACTGATATATTCGTAGTTTCTCACTCTGACCTCTTGGCACAGAGCCAGGGCCAGAATGACATCCAGTGCCGGTATTGACGCTTCCATGCCCGTGCCAGTGCAAGAACCTGAGCGCGTGCCTGTGTCCATTTGGTCAGAGACCGTGCAGACTGTCATTTATGTCAGTTTGACTGAAGTATCAACATTAGAATATAAACTACTAGATAAGTCTTCATGACATTATAGAGATTGATTTTGCTTGATCTCTTTTAACCCTAAACCCATTACTTTACCTTTTCAGGGAAAATCTCACAAATCTGTCGATGAAATCAATACCAAGCATTTATTGAAATCATCGGATAAATAAAATGATGATGATGACAAGGAAGAGGTGATATGAGTTTAGACTGGATCATCGTCCAGCAGAGGGTTGCTAGCTATCAATAGGGCTGGTTGCAGCCTTACAGTCATGTCCTGATGTCTTGCTTAATACTTCATAATCTGTAATATTCAGCTATAAGCATTGTTTAAGATTACCACGTTGTTTTTATCTGTTTTATGCCCTATTTATTTAGACAAAAATACAAAATAATACAAAAATATTGCATTGTTGTGGATAACATGAAACAAAAAGTTTGTTGCATGGCAGTAGTCACTGTAATTGCTGCTATCTAGTTGTCGGCGACAAAGACACCAAAGTTGCCTTGACACTTATAATATCATGTTGTAAAAAAGCTATTCTTAAAAGCATACATGATATAAGAGTCCGTTTTTAAGCTGAATTTCTTCCCAGTCAGATCCGTGTGGTTTCTTTAATTAACAGTTCAAGTAGTTTTGCCATCTTTGTTGTCTGCAGCAGCTGCACCTGAGATAAAAAACAAAATGGGTTAACTAGCTGCTCGATATATAGTTTAACCTTTCAGCGCACGGTCAGAAGCCATGATAGAGAGGTATCTTCTATCATGTTTATTATACATTAGTATCTGACCAACCAACCATCCTCTTCTTCACTAATCTGACTAAAAATACACTTGAAAAAACTTACAATATAATATCATATAAAATTACAATAGAAATTTTGGATGCTCGCGTCGTTTTAAATTTTGTTTAAAAGTGTACAATGTACCTGAAAAATTAGGATGTAGTTCCGGGTGATAAGGAAAGCCTGCTTCAGAAAGCACACTTAAGGTATCAAACCTCTGCATTTCATGCAGGACTTGCACAAGTTGAGCAAGACTCACATGGCGTTTGTGCATTAGCTGGAAAACAGCATCCACGCTTGTGTGGTTGCTTAAAGGGGTAGTCTCATCAAGATTTAGCCCTACTTGAAAGTCTAATGAAGATGATGGTATGAATTGGAAATTCGCTAATAGTTGCCTAACCTTGCTAAAACGCACCGTACTACTCAGGAAAGTTGTTTAAAACCGGAGTGGCTACGGACGGGTAGGAAAGAAGTGGTCTAAAACTTGAAAACGTCGGCCCGACGTTTTCAAGTTTGACAGTGTTATTTGGAGGAAAATCACTAAAAAACCGTTGATTATGGTTTATGCACATCTTAGAGAGTGTGTTTATGACCTTTTGGTATTTAAAGGTTATTTTGTTGATCAGTGAGTGCCGCTTTATAAATTCAGCATAGTTTACACAAAAACTTAGAAGAATTCTCGTGATACTGCCCCTTTAAAGACATGGTTTCCTCTAGGGTCAGGTTGAACAATCTACCTGCAAGGTTTATTCCGTCTCTCGCTAACAGTGCGGTCAGCTGCGAGTAAACCCTGTACGGTATTGTTGAAACCAACTGATCTGTTGAGAAATAAAACGAGAGCTCAGTGTTACAAAGAAGTTTGCTATGCAATTTTAAACTCCAATAAGACACAGACCTCCAAAATTCAATCCGTTACCTGGACCAGAAATCTTTGCATAGCTTGATGGTGATGATATTGTGTGAATTCTGGCATGATCTTCTAGAATGGTATGATAAAGTTGCAGTATATTAATATCAAAAGAAATAAAAATTAATATATGGCTGAAATACCGGTTATAAATTTGTTTTTTTTTAGCACCTGATGAGAATGGTGGTGATTTTATAATGCTTTCAGAAATTACTATGGAGATGATGTCAAAAAAAGAACAGCGGTCCTTTAAAACTAACGTCAGTCTCACAGAATTAAGAGCCAAAAGTCATGGGTCTTGATTGCCGTCTCGATTTGTTATTTAATCTTTGGTTCGCGAAAAACGTTGCTCCACTCTATCTCATTTTTACCATTTGCCACTTCAGTAACGTAGCCTCAGGCTATTATCTCACCTCTCTTGTCAGTTGTCACATGCATGCATTTTGGAATAGTCACCACACAATACATGTATATTTCCACCTTGGTGTCCACCATTGACATTCACATTGAATGTTGTAGCCGTGTTTCAAAGAGAAAACTGACTCGACTATTTATAGAGCAAATACACCGAGAACTCGAACCAAAAGCTAACATTAAGCCTGCAGGTTGAGTTGGCTAAAATCAGGTGAAAGAGTTCTATTCCGTGAGAATAAGCAGAATATCAAAATATCACAATTCCAGCCTCGAAAAATAAAACTAACAGAAAACGACTTGTACGTAATGTGAGTCAGTGGATGCTGCTAAAAAACGACAACAACAAAAAAACAAGTCAAGTTGACAATACTTTGCAGACTTCTAATTTGTATCGAAAAGAAAAAGTTTTTTGTGGTTAATTAACTCGCGTGCGTTTTAAGTCTTTTAAGTAATCTCTTTTGAACATTCTATCTGAACTAGAAATCATTGATGTGAAAAAAAAGGAATTTTTATAAAAAATACCTTCTCCCTGTCTTCTTCTCACTTCACAACCGCATGGTGCATTAGTTTCATTCAAGATGATCAGACACCAGAGCACTGTTAGGAAAGTTAGCCAGCAGCAATAGAGCGCACTCAGGCGGCCATTATAGGCATACTGGAACATACTGGTTCCAGCAGATTTGTATGTAACTTGCACTAGCAGTTAAAGTTACATATTTTAGTTCGTCCTCAATAAAAACCTCATTGTAAATCGTTATAACCAATAGAGCCAAAAAACTGAAGCCATCTGAAAAAGAAAAATAAGAAACACTTCTTGTTACAATCAGTGAACAGTTCCGGCAATTTTACTTTTTATCCAAAAATGTTACTTATTAAATCTATACGTCAAGAGACTACAAGACAAGACACTCCAAAGAGATTTTAGAGATTCATTCATCCACTGAGTATACTAAGCGTGTAGCGTGACATGCACAACAACGTCAACGAGAATAATTACCTTCCAACTTTAATACTCGCTTCGCTACGCTGCACTTACGTTCAGCCAAGTTTTCTTGTCTTGGAGGTGTTTTGGCTTTGGTTATTGCTTCTTAGGTTAGCAATCTTCTCTTCTGACAACGTAGGAATCTCTCATTTTAGTTACTACTGCTGAAATGATCAAGAGAAATTGAAATTATATTAAATGTCCCTGGTAAAATTCCGCCATAGTAAACTGAACTTACAGTTTACAAAGATGACGCTAACTATCCAAATTTATCCTAAATTGGACAGCCCTCACAAATTACAAGATAATAATTGTGCTGACAATATAGGATTTCCTGACAGCTATATAATTATGTATAGTATTAATACGTGGTAGGATATGCTGTGGTGATGATTATATCCCTTTCCGTGCCTCTTCGTATAATCTTGTAGACTACCTTGTAGCGATAAAGTTGACGTTGTTTTTTTTTTTCTTTCAAATAAGGTTTTTGAGTGAATGTTGAATGAAAAGATGTCCACATAGTTTTATTCCAGCCCGGTAAACGCGCAACTGTTTATTGTACATGTTCCTTCTCATTTGATTGTTTCTGCGTTTTGTTTTGTTTGTTCTTTCACTCCAACTGTAACGGGCGGCAAAATTCATTGTTGCGAACCACCGGCTCAGTAAATATTCATTATGATCATTTATTAGAATCGTATCTTCTGTTTTAATCATCAGATACACCAAAATTAGACATTAAACTAACGTTATTAAATTATTCGCCCTTACGCGTAGTCGAGCGTAGTGCTGCCTTGTCGGGGAGCGGGAGTTTACCGGTACAATAGAACATAGGTTTTTGACTTTTTTGTCCAATCAGAGTGCGCGTAGTATTTGAGGTTAGTAAACCTGTTCATGTTTGCATATTTTATACAGACATTGTATATAAAAATATTTCGCTTAGACTAATTATTTTGTGTTTTAGTGGAGTTAACTGTGATGTTCATTACTGGATTTTGAAAACAATATAAAATTATTTAGCTTGACGGATCAAAATCACGATTTCGATTTGGAAATTACAAACTACACGTACAGAAAAATCTCGCAAACAAAAACGAGTAAAACTACTGCACAGCAAAACATATTTAAGCGATCTATTATCCAACCGCTCTATTTTCATACTGGTTTACATTTGTTTTGGTTCTCTTATCAGTGAGTGTGGTGAAATCTCGTACGCGTGGTTTCGTTGCGAGTTACCTGTGCTTGGCTGAGCGAGTTCAGACTTTACCTACCGCATATTTGCTTACCAGAAATGAAGAAAATTCATTCACTTCCCTATATAAAATTCTCTAAGGTACTTTCCAAATCACAAACTACCACAATTCTTACACAAAAAACTGCTTTAAAATGACTTATATAACCGGCACCATCAATTTTTGGAGTTTGTTTTGCCGTCGTGATTTTCTCAGTTTACCGTGGCGTGAGTTCATTTTGTTTACTGTGTTTAGCAGCGAGTTCACTTTGTTTACCAATAATTTTTTTTTGCCTTAAGTCCGTTTTTTGCCCTGACTGTTTTGTAGTAAATCAAAACGGGGTCGAGGTCCTTTTTACATTGAATAACTCATAAAGGTGTATTAATTAGTGTACAGTAAACGTTGTAAAAAGTTTTACTAAGATTTGTTTTTAGCGCCTATAAAGTGCGTACGTGAGAAACCCAATAAAGTGCACTCGTCAATGTTAATTTTAGAAAAAAGGTAAGAAAAAGTATATTGACGTCGCTTTCTTCTTCTTCTTCTTCTTCAAAAAAAAAACATGAGAGGTTTTTACGATATTAAGTTTAACCATGAGCGATTAAAATTTATTTTGTACCTACATGGGCCACTGTATAAGTTCAGAAATATAGTGTGGCTAGTTATTTGGTTACACTCCAATTTACTCGAGCAAAATAAATAAATAAATGGGAGCTCCGCTTTTAGGCCTGCCTAAATCGATATATTATGAGAAGTTCATGGGGTCCGCTTTATCGAGAGTCGAAACAAAGTGTCCGTGATTCCGTAATAGCGAGAGTCCACAATGGCGGGAGTCATTTCCAGTCAAACCTCTGTAGCTTTGGCCGGGGATCTCGATTTTGTCAGTAATGGCGAGTGTCCGTAATAGCGGGGTGTCCGCAAGGCAAGAGTTGACTGTACTTCGATCGAAAATTTAGACTTTTATCCCCGTTAAAGAGACACTGTCACAAATTTTTAAGATAACTTTAAAAACCTAGAAGGCATTCTAATCTCAGGAGACCCAAAAATACTGGTTCGGTTTCGGTTAAAACTACCCAACCAGTTCTCTGAAAATACAAGTAAGTGTGTTTGGCTGCGGATCGCCAGGATGCGAATGACTGTAACTTGAAAATATTAGGCTAAGTTTTTTTCCAGTTTTCCCTTGTTTTGTGGAAAAATCGCCTGTAACTTCTCTTGACTTTCTTAGAGTACTCTGTGTACGTTAAAAGCATTTCACCTCATCTTTAGCACATTTTCTCAACAAAACGCAAAAACCTACTCTTCTCTCGTGATCATGACGTCACCTCTAGAGTGAGTCCAGTCTACACAATGGAACATCACGTGACGGTTTGTTTTGAGCATAAAAAAGGTTTGTGTAAGCACCTTGTGCGTAGTTTATCAAAATGGCTTCAGAGCTAGACTGCAAATCATGATCAGCCGTATTTTTTACGAACGCACTCGAGCGGTTATCGAACGCGAGGTCTGGAGAAGAAACGACTGTTTTGCAGTCTAATTCAGAGCATGATACTAACCGCAAGCAAACCAGAGTAGAACTAACCGTACGCAAAGTGGAGTGCTTCTAAGCTAACTTGAATACAGGCAAACGATGATTCAATATATCATTACCTACTTTGTTAAAAAAAAAAACCTTGACTCGTTGACTTATGACTCATGACTCATAGACTCATTTGACTCATAAAACAGGGGACCTCGAAATGGCCGATGTCTCAGTGGGTTCTGTTGCTGGCGGTTCCATTCTGGTTTGCTTGCGGTTAGCTTTTATTAGTTAGCAAGGGGAGCACTATTTTAAAATTAATAACCATAATTTAAAATTTGACTCATTGACTCATGACTCATGGCTCATTGACTCATTGGACTCAAAAAAACTTTACTCTCGGCCATTTCAGGAGAGCAGGAAAGACTCCTTAGAGAGTACATCAAACACCATTCAGAAATGAAAGGTTTTCTAGAGAGATCTCAGCGTAAAGGCCAGAATGATGGGTCCTAAGCGCTTCGTGATTACATCAAGAACACTAACCGAAAAAGCCAAAGACAAGCCTTGACAAGTTATTTGAACAGAAGTCCCGCGTACAGGCTGAAAACAAGCATACCGTATTTTCTCAACTGAACGCCGGACCCCGATTAAACGCCGGCCTGGTATAAACGCCGGGTCCAAACGGTTATTTTTTAAATAAACGTCGGGGGCGTTTAATCGAGGCCCCGGCGTTAATTTACATTCGAACCAAAAAATATATTTTTCCCATATAAATAGCTAGCACTTGGTCTCATTACCGATGACGCACTTTCTTTCGTGTACTAAAGTGTTCACTGTCACTAAAATCGCGAGGATCCCTCAGCAGCGTTTGTTTATAAGTTGTTTTAGTCTTGTCATGAGTTGTCCTTTCTGAGAGGATATCGTACAGTGAATAGTAATGCATGCAGGCAATATAGTCTCGGGATTTCAAGGCTGCCTTGTTCCAAGTTGCTAGCTCGGTAGGAATCCTGTCTCACTTTAGCCGAAATATTTCCTCCTTAGCATCATTATCCATTTATTTAAAGCGTATGCACGAAGTGCAACGACTGAGATCGACAAGTGTACGAAACATTCATGACTGAATAAAATAATTATGCGAAAGCGTGTAATCTGAAGTGTTCACGTGTGGTACGGATCCTGTGAGCACAATGTTTAGTCAAACGTAATATGTAATAAATCGGCTCTGAAAATAGATATCCTTGTTTCAATGATTTATACATCAAAGAAAAAAATAGAGCAAATGTATTAAAATTCTTAAGTAGAGGTGTTCTTTTTAAAAACGCATTGTTCTTTTCTGACATAAAGCGTAGTGCAATTACCATAATCACCATAATTACCTCCCATGGCACTTTTAATCGGAAATTTTGGACTTTTCCGACAATTTTGTGTCCAAGAATTCATTGCAGATTAATTATAAGAACTTAATCAGCTAGCATTGCAGAGGATACTGTAGTGTGTCATGACAGAAGCGGAATTCAAAAGTAGCGCTTTTAAAATGATAGAAGGCGTTAAATTCAAATATTTGCACATTTAAACAACGTTTACTCGCTGGCAAAGTTTAAATTAAACAAATGCGCCTCTGCCATAACACACTAGAGGTCGTGACTCATCTGTTTTTGATAAAATCACAGAGTGCTGTCTTCTACTTTGGCCGCGAAGATGCTTTTAAACAGTCTAACCAAGTCTTTGAGGCAGTTGTGGTTCAACTTAAGCGACAAGGGCTTGCCAAAGTCGACCATCATGAACCAATAAAGAAAGAGGACTTGGCGAAAATCTTTTCGTCATATGATCAGTCATCACCAAACCTTAAGTCACTGCAGCACTTCGTTTGGTTTAACATCATGTATCAACTTATTCGAAGAGGAAGAGAGGACCTTCGCCTTCACACGAAACAGTCGTTGACAAGATTTCCACACAGCCCCATACATTAATTATGCATACAATTTTCTGACTGACGCGTTCTTTTCATGATTGCTGTTTGTGTATAGTGATAGTATGAAATAGCTGCATACATGATTAATGTATGGGGCTGTGCGGAAATCTTAGCCAGTCGTTTGCAGTCAGAGTTGACGCGACCGAACAAAAATATGTCTACCAGGAGCTGGATGAACTCGACAAAAACCACAGGCAAAACGATGACCCATTTGACTCTTCAGGGGATGGAAGAATGTACGAAAACGCGAATAATCCAAAAGTATGCCCAGTAAGGGCATTTGAACTATATTTATCAAAACTCCAACCGTCTCTGAACTTGCTGTGGCAAAGGCCCAAGGCTCTCGATACAGTGAATCTGATAGTGTTTGGTACTGCAATTCTCCTCTAGGTAAGAATACCCTAGGATCGTTTATGAAAACTATTTCTGTTGACTGTGAACTCTCTCGAGAGTATACTAACCATTGCATAAGATCAACGGCAGTATCGGTTCTCGATAACAACAATTTTGAAGCTCGGCCTATTATGCGAGTGTCCGGGCACAAAAGTGAGAGTAGCATAAGGTCTTACAGGCGACAACTAACGGAATCTAAAACAAGAGAAATATCACAAACTTTAACTTCTGCCTGTGCCTAAGGTAGCACTGAAATTGTTCCTTTGGGAACTGAAGTTCAGCAAAGTAAGCTTAGGCCCAGTTCAGACGTCGTGCTTCTGCGGTGCCGAACTAAATTCAGGAATTAAGTTCGAAAAAAGCACGGCAGAAGTACGGCGTCTGAATCATACTTAAAATTAAGTTCGGCAAAGCAATTAAGTTCGACAAGCTCTGCCGTGCTACACGACTCTGGCACGGCACGGCAGTTATTCAAACGTCGCGCTTCTGCCGTGCCAAACAAAATTTGACTCAACGCTGACTAATTGTTACGTGACTTCAGTAAGTCCTGAATTTGGCACGACGCCTGGATCAGAGTCGTGTTTGTGCCGTGCTACAGTCGAACCTATTACAATTAAGTTCGGCACGGCAGAAGCACGACGTCTGAACTGGGCTTAATGTGCCAAACGTACAAAATTCCCCTGTGCTAACGCAAAATTTTGCTTCCAGTAGTAGTCAAGAAACAGTTCACTTCCATACCGGAGCTTTTTCATCTGGTTGTAATATTACAGTGAAATTCTCGGGAAACAAAATTAACTGTTTCCTTCGGCACCAGTCATTAAGTGTTTATTGAGTTTTAAATCATGGGGAGAACTACCACATGCCAGTAGTGCATGTTTAAAAAATTATTACGAATTCAGTTGAAAATTTACCAAAACAGCATATAGAAATGGAACTCCCAGAATCTATGACTTTAAATCCTTTATCTCCAGAGCCCTTCTTTTTTTTCGTGCCAAGGCCCCGCTGGCTAAGAGAAGCGAAAAGGGCTTTGGGGACGAGAATGAAAAAAATCGAGATGGCAATTTTTAAAAGACTTGTGACTTTTGGCTCTAAATTCCGTGAGACTGACCTCAGTTTTAAAGCACCGCTGTTCCTTTTTTGACATTGTCTTCATAGTAATTTCTAAAAACATTGATAAAATCTCCACCACTGTTCTCGTCAGGTGCAAAAACTGAAATTTATAACAACCGGTGTCTAGCCATCATGGTTCTCGTCTCCCCGCCCGTCTCCATCAGCTTGAGGATCCTTCATGCCACTTATAATTTGCAGAATTACTCCTAAATAAATGCATAAATTCCTATCTTTTATATGGAATGCACTGTAACTTTGTCATCCACTTCTGAATCCTATCACAGTTCAGTTTGGCATAGTTTGGTGTTGCGTGACATCATACATTCTATTCCAATTAAAACTAGCGTCACTTCAATTAATCACACATAAATTAGCATAAATTTCAGCACAAGCAAACGACGTACGATTGTCGAGGAGCCCAAGTCCGCATTTCGGGATATACTGCATCGCTTTCTATCGTGTATCAGCGAAAACGATAATAGTTCGTTACCGTTAACACAGAAATGAAGTAGCTATAAAGGAAGGAGTTTTTTTAACATGAAAGACACTTCAGAAAACTGCCCAACTTCACGGCATTCCGAGCGTCCCGCTACAAACGATCGCCCGCGTACAACTCGACACAGCGAAACACGACCGTTAACAAGTAAGTACGGGAAGGAAATATACCGTTTGATTACATTCCTCTTAATATTTATTCGTTTAACTTGGTTGTGGAGAAGATACGAGAAGTTAATGACTTTTTGTTTGCTCTTGTCGTTTGGCAGATGCTCAACAAACTCCGCTAAGAGACCGACCAGGCTTGAGGTTAACTTCACTATCGGCGCTGTACCAGCCCGCTTTTAAACCTTATTCCTTTAGCCACATGTACAACACAAAGTATAACGCTGATTTTGAGGGCAGATACTTGCCTCCTCCTTTGCCAATCAGGTAAAATGCTCGATTGTTTCTAACATAGTATACCAAAATGTCTGATCCGTTCCAACCGGTTGCCATAGTAACGGCAGAGAACTTGCTGTCACGCTTTCGAAAAAGACTTCATATTTCGCCATTTCATTGTCATAATACTGTGAAATATTCCTTGTAGAATATATCTAAGAACACACTCAGATATTTAATGTTTGCTTCGCCTAAACAGGAGACGACTTTCATTTATAATATCGAACAGATATAACTTTTTAGTTTTGACCACACAAGCGAGTCTCGCGAGCGGCGCGCTGATGTCTCGTAAGTCCAGCTGCCTCCGGTTGAGGGTAGGATGCCTGTAATGAATTATTATCTACGTTACGCTTTAGCATGTTGCCGTTTTTTCTTGTCTTTTGTAGACGGCCAGTAAAAATACGCAAGGAATAAAAACTTTGCCAACCATAACCCTCTAAACTGTTAACATTGTCAAATTTTCTTTTCCATCCAGAGTTTCTACTGCCAATTATGCTCCCATCAAGTACAAATTCGGCTCAAGTACATATCAACAGCACTTTCAAGAGAGGAAGCCATTCACCACAGCATTTGTAATCCCATATTCACGTCACCGTTGTAACAATCCTCAGCCAAACATGGTGAACTCCTATAATTATCCGGATGGGGTGAGTCTCATTAATGCCGCTATTTTTCACCTGAAACTAAACAAAGCATTAGCGCGATATTTAGGGAGCACCCCCGCCCGGGTAGCTGACTCGGGTTGCGACTTTTGTAGCTTGCGATTACTTGGCTAATTTCGCGCTCGTTCACTTCACTCAGTTTTGGAGATAAATACAGAAAGGTGGAAGTTTGTGAAAAAAAAAATCCATTCCAAGATTCACTGTATTGAGCACTGTTTTGCATACTGAGGGAGCTGTAAATGAAGAAACACCTCTCTAGATGCTTTCGAGAAAGTAACCGGATATGGGCTCCTCATATCACTCCCATCACACTCTTGCTGAATACTTGTTCGTACTGTCCCGTTTCTAGTTTGTATCAGCCCATGTAAGATTCTAGTGGTCCTTAAGTGTAGCAGTTGCTTCTGTTCGGGGGGGGGGGGGGGGGGGGGGCTAGGGGTTTTGTTCCTGTTGTTTGTCCAATTTTCCTCTCGAAGGGTACTGAGCTATTCATGTGAGATCTTGCGAGGTCTGCTACCTTGTTTGAAATGACATAATGAGTTGAGCAGTGATCTATTCGGATTGTCTTAGGGTTTTTCTGTTTTCATTATGGCACTGACAATCCAGTGTTACTTATTTCTACAGACAAGGTGGGTTTGGAATCCGTCCACATCATCTACAGGAAATGTCACTAAAGGTAGGCTTTTAAACCCTTAGCATAAAACGTATTTGCGTTTGTAAGTCCGTGATACTTGAATGACGAAAAGGTTCGTACCAAGAGAACCTCTTTTTCATTTTGTTCAATCATCATCCGTGGCATCTTTAACACTTTTTTATGACGTACATAATATTCTTGAAATTGAAAGAAACGTTGAAGAATGGGGAGCGGGATTTAGAATACGAGTACAGTCCCTCGCTTTTCTCAAGGTTACCGAGTGGCAAGCGCGCGGGAAAATCATCTCCGTCCCGCGCGTCGGATGAGTTTTTCGTCGTTGACTTTTGCGCGGAACGTCGGTGATGGTGATTTTTTTAATAATTGCAGCACACAAACGAAAAAAAAGTTACAATACAACTACTTACACTGATTACAATACTAACGTCGGTGATCTTTGCGCTCGTTTGCGTGTTCGCTCGCTCAAATAAACCTGAGAAAAACAACAGCCTGTCCGTAGTCCAGAATAACAAACGCGGATCTTGAAAAATTTTATTCTTACTTTTTCAAGTTGTGTCTTTCGTGAAGTTGCTACATTAACAGCTAAGAGGTATTCGCTTAATCTCGTCTTTCTCCACAGCTGAATCACAACACAGAACTCAAGACCAAAGCAACCCGCGATATCATCGATGGTACTCAAGATAACACAAGGTCGCTAAGGCACAAAAAGATCAACCCAGCTCAACGTTTTTGAGAACTGTAGCTTGATATTAGGTCTGCATGTAGAAAATAGGGTTGGAAGATCTTGGAAAATATCGCCTGGGGAGATTGGGAAGCGCATGGTTCACGACAGGTACAGAGAAGAATTTCCCGCCTCTATTCCCCTTCCCGTCACTCACAGCGGGCCCTCTTCCTTACTTGGATCTCTGCGGAGCAGACAGACATTCGCTCCCAGTTGTAATCGTCAGGATCAGTTAAAACTTTGAACTCCGGCATAGTTAAAATATAATGTTGAAATAGACCGCGATGACGCAGGCAGAGTTTTATCCGTGTTCGAAGACTTACTTAGAAAAGCCGTGATGGCAAACGATTTCTTTATTTGCTAATTTTGAGTTTAAGAATTCCTAAAAAGTGCCGTTATCGACATAGAATTTTGCGTAAGTGTGTATTTTGCCTTGGTGAATGTAGCACAATGCTCTTTTCACTTCTGTAACAAAAGAAAGCAATGATTTGAAACAGTTGGCGGTTTTCTTAATTTTAGGGCTGAGGCTTTTTCACTGCACTAGTTTACTTGTTACAGAACGAACTCTTTGAAAAACCACCAACAATCTTGTAAATTCCATTTAATGATATTTTTCTAAACGCAATGTAGAGGTAACAAGAGTCGAAATGCGACTGAAGTATAAATTAAAATCATTTTGTACATTTAATAAATAAAAGACACATTTTTTAGCTGCGGATCACACGTGGTTTGTTTTAATAATATAATCGTGGACACAAAATACTGGCAGATAAAACTCTATACATATTGCTCCATCGCAGCCCCAACCCCTCACTCCCTTCGGACAGTTAAGAAACAAGACGATAATTGCTTTAGATCATCGATTATAGTTTCACTTTAAGCTCGACTGCCTTTAGTCATCTCAGTGTCTCAACTTGTAATAATTGACCTGGTATACTTTTCTGACAAGCGGAGTATATAATGGAGGACATTCTGGAGAGAGAGGAGGGGGGCAGGGGTTAATGACTGGGGGCTATTTCATAAAATCCATTTGATACGAGGTCCGGTACATTTTGTTAATAAGTCGAGCAAGGATTTCTTCTGTCTGTTGACTGTTGGACTGCTGAACTGGAAATGGTTTCCATACAGTGATTACCTGTGAACAGAACAACGACAAAGTTTAAGATAAGCTTGAAAACGAAAATCAACTTCAACAACTGAAACTTTTTTGTACAGGGATAGAGAAAAATGTGTGTTTGACTGCCCAGTGCTGAACAGTGAACGCAAAAGCAAGAGAACTTTGCCCAGCTCTTTTGCAACAAGTACTTAGAAACTGACGTACGAAGACATTCCTAGCTTCCTTTCGTTGGCTTGTCACGCATGATCTATCCGAAAGACTGCGTGACAAGACCAAGGAGTGTCCATTCTTGATTTTTCTTCGTTCACTCGCTTTTGCCTCAGTTACAAAACGAGTCTTCGTGCGAGGCCATTCAAATGAAAATGACTTTGATTTACATGAAAATGGACGTGGAGGTGGAAGACATTTTCATATGAATGGTTTCGCACGTAGACTCGTTTTGAAACAGAAGCAAAAGGTAACTCGGAAATGGCCTATCAGACGGGCAAAAAAAACGCGCGTGTCTATTGGTTTAAACCTGGTTTAAACAAAGCTTTTTTGGCTCTGTCAAAATTTTAATCCAATGTAGAGGCATCGTTTCGGACGGCGTAATAACAGTTAGACTAAAAAATCAGCTTTAGTGTTACGAAGACTATAAAAAAGCAGAGACCGATACAACGTAGAAAGGTTTTAAATTTGTGTACTATATTTCGGCTGGCCAAACCAGCCTTCTTCAGGTACAATGGGAAATTACATTGGGAAGGGTTTTATATGTAGTGATTGCAGTATTTTGCGTAATACCGGAAATACGTAAAGGTAATGAAATTGACAGTGTAGAATGAAATAAAAATAAAGTAAAATAAACTAAAAATAATAAAATAGCTGATAATACAGTACAGATAAATAAATCAGTATGTTTCTTCCCGGATGTTAAGACCTTCGGGATCAATTGTCCTGCCTTTTAAGATTAAAAAGGCTTCCCTGGCCTTACGGATTGAGTCCCTGTTTGAAAAGACTTTTTCGATGGGGATTAGTTGCATGTCATTAGCAGTGTGGTTAGGAGAGGATAGCCGAAATATAGTACACAAATTTAAAACCTTTCTACGTTGTATCGGTCTCTGCTTTTTTATAGTCTTTATTTTTCTATTTTAAACCGATCAGATCATTATTGATCCAACGTATACCAGTAGGATCATCGTCCACGGTTGCTTGCTTGTTTAAACATTTTTAGTGTTACATATGATACCAACCTGCTCAGGTAATGTGTAGGGGTACAGAACATTGCCAGGGTATGAATTGAGTACATTGCCCTCTCGAACTCTTGGTGGCGTGCGCTTCCGCAGGGGCCTGGGGCAATAATCGATGCTATACGACGACGAACCCAATCGGTAAGGACCTGGCAGGGCTTCTTTGCGCCTACGAGATAAAATGTTGAAAAAATAAAACAATTGAAACGCACTTGGTGCGCCGGAGTTGCAACGGAGACCAAGCAGAAGGCAACGTGGTCTAGTGGTTTAGAACGCGCTGGACCGGTAATCTGGAGGTCCCGGGTTCAAATCCTCCTCCCTGCCACTAGATGGATTTGTGTTCGGTGGTCCCGAATTCAACTCCTCCACGCTTTGTAAATAACCAACGGGTCATCCTCCTGTCAGTTGGGATTTTTAACAAGTTTCTGTTCGATTTACAATATTTGTTTCCTCAGATTTAGTGTCCTGTTTAGTAACAGAACACATTCAGCGCTCGATTTGTCTCGTGTACTGTCCTACCTACTTCGTGCTTGGTGCTGGAGGGCCGTACACTCCACGATAACTTTCTCTAAATGTTGTCGTCATGGGAGCCACTGATGCAGCTTGAGGTAAAGTGGACGACATATTGTTCCCGGCTGCGCAAAAGTGGAAAAGTATCAGTGAGAGCAAATCCAATAACCGCGCACATTTTACAATGCCATTTTGCGACTTTTATAATTGTTTTAATTTTAACGTTACCTTCCTGTGCTTTGTTGATTTTGTTGTTTCCAGGTAATTCATTTTTCACGCGCAAACACTGCAAAGAGCTTGAAATCGCCGGAAGTTTCTCGACTTTATATCCATCTGCCGAAAAATTACACTATAGGTTACTGGAATAATGAATTATTAAGTAAATGAAAGACATTAAAAGTCTTTTGGAGTGAATATTTAGTACTGCAAGGTCCTTGTTCCTAGGTCGAGTGAGAGGCAAGACGCGCGTGCGATTAAACCAGTTAACGCTTCTGCACGACCTTCTCCGATTACTCGCTCGCCAATCTAGGAGGAACATTTCGCAGCCTATATTTAGCTCTGCAATTATTTCTCTACCTGCAAGACGACTTGAAAACGCTTGCTCGTTTCCAGCTGATCCGTTCACCCCTGTGTTCGCTTGAAAAAGATGCGGTAAGCTAAAGGACGATAACTTCATTTTTGTTTACTTTCGTGTTTCATCTGAGATCACAGATCTTCCATCACTGCCATAAATTCTTTCCTCGTACTTTGAAGTTTTAGTCTTAATATATTCATGAAATCGATATTCAATAAGGCATAAGAGATTAGCTCCTTTTGTTTAAAATCCATTATTGTGGGAGCAAGTCCTTTAGAAATCGTACTTCGTTGGTTTAGTGTCGAGTTAAGTGTTTTGTTTGGGCGAATGAATTCACCGACATCGCAGACTTTGTTGTTTGCGGTCTTATTAAATTTGTCAATACGTAATACCAGAACTCAAACATTTAATATCTAGTTCTTTCGTGACGGCAGAAGGCGAGGCATCATCTTAGTTTTGTTAAAAATGGACACAAATTTTAAAACTTCCGTTCTCACTATGCATAGAAGTAAAAAATAAGATTGACATATTTATGTAACAACCCTTCAGTCTAATGGTCTTTAATCTGCATTGTCTGTATTACACAATCAAGATAGTGGTGGAAAACTCGTCCAAACTTCACATTCTTGTGCTAACACATAGGTGTTTGAAATCATCTCACTTTTTTCTTTAAAAACTCACAATAAAAATGTAACAAAATGTTTTATCGACTTAAAATATTCGGGTTCATAATAAAAACATTACAAATTTTACAAAACTATGTCTAAAACGGGACAGTGACGATCAGCGCTTGAACAAAACGACTCTAGAAGGCTACTCTAGAAGTTCACTGATAAATACGATATGCGGGCCTACGATTTGCCTTTATGAGATTTCACACGCACAACCTTCAGAACTGTTAAAAATTCCAAACAATAATAAAATAAAAACTGAGTTCATGTAAGATATAAGACTATTTATAAAGATTGTTTAGTACAAGTACTTCTTTAAAAAGCTCTTTTAAGTTTTTTTTTCTCCTATCTAGAAGCGTTTTCTTGTTTCCAAAATTCGTCCCGTCGTTTCCTCGCTCGTTCAAGAGTCTCGGACGCAGTTGACGCGCGGCTCGACATGGCAGACACCGACAGCACGTCGTCATCTCGTCCCCCCTCACTACCCCTCGCGCTACCAGGTGGGCTGACACGACGGGGATCTGGAGGGGAGATTTCTACCTTGCGAGGGATCCCCTGACGGGGAGGTGTGAACGTCCGTGCGTCATCCCCTAAACCGACGCTTGAGGCTGGACTAGAAGGGCGGCCTTCTTTTTCTTCTCTAGGAGGAGTGCCACGCTCATAACTCCGTGAAGGAGAGGGTTTCTTTTTCTTGGAAAGCGACAGCGACTTCTCAAAGCTATCGTTCAGGATATTGGTCGTCACGTCGAGGTGATGTCTTCGGGAGAGTCTCGCGTCTCGAAGCTCTGGCGTCGGAGACCGACCTCGCTCAAGAACCATATCTTCATCATCGGAAGTCGCCTCTGTCCCAGAACTCGCTCGTCTGTCTTCGGATTCTCTCGGAGAGCGCGATCGGACTTCGGTCCAAGCTTCGCGCCTTCGTGGTGGTGATTCGCTTCTTGTTCGGGATCTTGGCTGTCCTCTTCGATCTCTGCCCCTTTCCTCGGTCGGAGAAAGAGAACGCTGCGACTCGGAGCGAGAGGTCTCGCGTTCTGCCTGTTCTCTGTTCATTTCGTCGAGACTCTCGCGCGAGAAATGTGTTCCTCGCGCGTGGTGGGCGTGACCATAAGCCTCGTTCCGACGCTGTAGTACCTGTAATAACGAAATAGAACACATGATCAGGGGGTGATCAGACCGAGGTACCATATAGAACGATAGAACACATAATCATACTTGAGTGTCCTGCAAAATGAACTTCCAAACTAATCAAAGTTCAAAGATAAATAGTACAGACCTGTGTATACCAATCCGACTTTCGTTTCTTTTCATCCTACAAATGAATTGAAAGCAAGAATTATAATTTTACATTAGCAGAACTCTCACGCGTTAGCCGACAAGGAGTGATTATTGGTCTTTTCATTGCCCTTCCTTTGCAAGCTGTGAACATTTCTGACATAATTGTTTTCCCGGCTGAGGGTCACTTATTTGCACGCCACTAATAAATAAGAAAAGCATGGACTAACCATTACGTTATAGGTTGCCTCAGTGTTAACAGGTGTTTCAATCCACAATCCATCAATATATTTGAACTTTGTTGGTTGGGTGAAGCGGCTGGAATACTCTGAGTTGAAAACCCTAAAAAAGAAAAATGTGACATCACTTTTGTGAGAAGGATGGCGAGGTTGAAAGAAGCCTAACTAAAATCATGGGTTTCTGCTCACGTAGAAGTACATTAAACATGAAATTTAAATAAAAATATCGAATGAGGGAATGGTAACTGCTGTTATTTAGTCCACTATGCTTCGATTTATCTCTGCTAAAATCTACTTTGTTAAAAAAAACACAATGTAGAATGCCAGTGCTTGTACCCTACAAACCATTTCCTCTCAAGTCCAAAGCACTAGGGTCCACTAGCCGTAACACAGTATGCCTCTGTGCTTCAACAAACACATATATCACAGATGTTACAAAGAAATTTACTTTTGTTCACGTTCTGGTGATCTTAGGTACTGTGAGTCGTCAGAGGGCTTGAGAAGTCTTGTGTCCCCAATACTTGTGGCACGACGAATCCCAGCTGGTGGAAGACGATCTGGGCTGACTCCTGCCGTAACAAATAAATGTGATTAATTTTAACTATATAATAGCCCACATGCAGGCATCCCCAATTTTCTTTGCTACGCACATGAAGCAAAGAAAATAGTACAGGAGGCAGGGTATTCTGCAAAGACATCCAAGAATTTCTGACCTACTCCATTCTGTAAAATGTGTTTTTCAAAATGCCAATGAAAAGAAATCTAAGTACCCGGTAAATTTATTTGAAAATATAAGCACCATAAATTATTTTTAATTAGGTATTGACAATGTTGTAATTTTCATCCTATAGCTATTGTTAGTCACCAGACGGGTTATTGACAATTACAAACGGGGTTGGGGTGGTGGTCAAAAGAGGACCTGGAACTTCCCGGGTGTGGGATGGATGAGCTTCAAACCAAAAAAACCTACCGGTACATGTAGCTATCACGAGATGACATTTTCTGGAACAAAACTATGGGTTTCCATCGTCCAGAACAAAAACATTGTTACGTTTCTATGACTGAATATATTTATTATTTTTTGTTGAGTTTTTGTTATCATTGTTTTAAAACTTGAAGACTGGCCTTGGAATGAATTGCTCCTCACATTCAAAGCCACTATAAACTTAAATACCTTCTTTCTTTCCACCAACTACTTTATGTGGGCTTTGATGCCGCTTGGGTTTGCTATTTTGTGGGGTCTTCGATCGTTTCTTGTAATCTACAAAATCCTTTTTGTACGTGCTCTTCCTGTTTATTCTATCTGGTACATAAACTGGCTGCTTTCTTTTTTCATGTTGGTCTTTAAATATCTTCCGCTCAGCTGCAAGGATGGGCGTCTCACTTCTATGTACCACTGAGTCACGTACAGCTTTTGTGCTTTTCTCCTAAATTTAGGAAAAATAAAATGAAGCTGACACAGGGTATTGATCACAGGAAGTGTGAGGTAAATTTGTTTTTTACGATATTTACTCAATATTACAACAGAGTTTACTTAAATGATGCAGTGCTTATTACTTGAGGGCAAGTTTCTTCTGAGGAAGTGCTTATCAAACACATCAACAAAATTTTTGAATTTTTGTGAATTCTAAAATCAATAGAAACATAAACAACAGAAACTTAGCTTATATAAATATGTTGATGTGGCTGTCCCTTTCCTGATGGAAGCCTGAAGTGCTGCATTTGGAGGTTAGCCTCTTCCAGTAAGTGTTGCTTTAGTCAGCTCAAGTGATTTGAATTTAAGCACTTGAATGTTGTTGTCAAGTCATGCTTATTCAGGGGTGGTGCATTGTAGAGGAAGATGCTTTTCCAAGGAAAAAATTATGGGAACTTATTTTGAAATTTCTATTTAAAAACTGAAAGAAATCAAGATGTGACATCTGGTAATGGTAATGCACTGTACCTCTTTACGCTGTCTGTTTGGTGAACGAGACCTGTATGATTCACCATTAGATTTCAACCACTCTCTATCAGGCTGTTCCTTTACGGTAAGCGTTGTGAAGATGTTGTGGTTCTTTTCATAAGGCACAATTCGTTTCCGTTGTAGCGGGGGTTCATGAGTTGCACCCAGCTGACTCGATAGCAGCCCTGCCCTTGGTGTTGACCCATTACTGTGAAGGTTGTCGTAACTTAGAGATCTTGTTACTTCACCCTTTACTGTGTTTGGACGTCTGGACTCGAATTGTTTGTAATGAGAAATGTATTCTGATTCATACCTCTGCAAGATGATTTTATAACAGAACAAAAGTGATCAATGTATGGTTTAAAATACAAGGTTAGAATGACTAAGAAGGTATATTTTATGGTATAAAGGGTTTACAACAGATCTTGGATGATATTACAAGAACCTCTGAGCTAGCCTGTATGCAAATGTTACAATGTACCAAGCTATTTCCTTTGCCTCATGCCAAAAGGTTGCCCCTTTCCTGTGTGCAGTGAAGGAAATAGGAGATGTCTGCATGCAGCATGTCTCTGAGCTTGTTATTCTCAGTACCACATGTTAGAGTGCTCAAGATTTTGTGATTCAGTATAGACAAATGGGAATCATAGCCTTGCATGTTTCTGACAAAAAATAGTTCTTGTCTGGTGACTGTCAAATGTTTTGCAATGCTAAGTAGATTGGTTTTAGTAATAACTTAATTACCTAGAATTATAAATCGCCATAAACATGGACCCCACAATTTCCTTACACTATTGACCCTACCACTATCACCTATCCCACCCCCCTGCCGCCTAATTGCTTCAAGCATGAAAAAATGAATGTATTTACGTATTAATGGGAAGTTATTCAACTGGGGTGTCATTTTAAAAATTTTAAGAAAGTCCTGCAGCTGGGAACTATCTGAACATATAACTGCATGTATATGATGAAAGGATGAAAACTACACAAGGCAGGAGAGGTCACAGTGATAGAGAGTGCCTATAAATAGACAAAATAAACCTCTCATAAAATTCTAATTAACTTCAAGCAGTCAGTCTCAAATTAAATTCTTAATAAAGAAAACCTCAAATGTTCATAACATTATTACCAGTAGTTTATAAATAATATCTTCCCAAGGTGTGTTTTCTCGTACAGTTTTACCAATAATATTTCAGTACACTTCTGCCAATTTTCATCATTCTTTGTATGTCCTTTACAAATAGAACCACCTTGGATACCCGTCATTTCACCTTTCAATATCTAAAATAATCCAATTAGCACATGCAACTGTCTAATGTAGGGATCCTTGATGGATTCCCGTTGATGCATCATGAAATCGTTTTATTTCTCAACTGACTAACAATATAAGCTTAAAAAGTCTTGAGAAAATATGGGTCTTTAGATTTTAGAGTTTGCAATATTGTCGGACATAGCGTTGCAGTAACCGCTACTTGAATGCACACATTAGACTTATAACGCGCAAAAGAAATCTAAAGGGTAAGAAGTTGAAATATTACAGCTTCCTTTAACTGAGAGGTTTAAAGTGTAAAATCTATTAATTTTAGTTCAAAGGCACCCAAGGTTTATGTAAACAACAACAGCGTACAGTTCTCCACGCTAAATTATTTAATCTCACCTTGGAGCGTGGCGCCGGCATTTCAGCGAAGTCAGATCTTCACCACAACAATGCAGAGCGATTAAAGCGAAGGTCAAGCAACAAAGGAGCCCATTTATGAAAGAATCGAGTCAAAAATGGACAGCAAACGCCGCGATCGGCTGCAGCCACAGCCACGCTTTGGATTTCGCGTACTCTTGACAACAGAAGACGCGCTCCGATCAGCTGATAACGAAAACGAGGCAATCCGAACAGACATGCGCATTTGCACTCAAAATGATCCAACATGGCGGATTCACCTGGTTCGTCACCATCTATCCGCTCTCAAACTGAAGAAGTCCTGCCTGAAAAAAAGAACAATGGAAACGGAGACAGGAAGAGCCATGAGAGGGAAAGATCACTTAATGCTGTTAGCGCCGCGGCGAGAACAAAGCTCACGCAACTAATCCAACTGGCCAGCGAGGCCGAAGAGCAAACTGATTATAAGAAAGTTGTGGACACAGTTTTCGACTCGGTAGGGAAATATATTTTTTATTTGTATACATGTAAACGGTGTAATCTGCAGTTCCTGGATGCAGTTTTGCAAATATCGAGGCTAAACCTTGGGGATCTAAATAAGCTGTACGCGATTGTAAGCTTAATATTGGATACTGAAGAATATATTTATTTTTTTAGTTATTTTTTTCCGCATAAATCTGCGCGCGGGATGTTGATTAGATGTCATTTTGTTTTGTATTTCTGATCAATCGGATATTAAATGTTTACATTAATCTTTTCTCGCATTTTCAGCTCGTTGGCGGAATATTCGATCTCGAAGCGCGATTCACTATCAAAGACTCCACAGACCTCATTATATTGTTGGAGCTGTTAGCGCACTGCAACGTATCACTGAAGGTACGTAAGCCGAACTCCACATTTCAATTTCTATCACACCCGCGCACTCAAGTCTGTCAAGATCTCCAGTTGATATTTTGCATCGCGTTTTCTCATTCGCCAACGCGTGGTAATTTCTTAACGTGGCCATTGCTATTTCCAGGGAAACCGCGCGGGAGGGAAAATATGGTGTGTTTTTTGGCTGTAATAATGATCATAACATTTATTGTTGTAGGGGAGTTAGTTTCCCATCACAGCAGGTGTCATTAATTATGTCTTGTGCACGGAATATTTATAACTTCGTGAAGTATTAACACTGGATATTTTTGTCTGTTTAGAAAAAAATCTTTAGTTTTTATGCAAATATATATTTTTAACAGACATACTGTATAGACTTTGAAATTTAGTTTATAAAAGCTAGCCATTTTTAGCTCTTATTTATTTTGTGAGCCCCTTGGTTGGATATGCAGTATTAATTTCAAGATGTTCTTTATAATAAATATATGTATTTCCATTATCATCTAAAGGGATTGCTTTTTTCTATCAATTTTTTTCTTTTGTAAGGGAAATCAAAAATTAATTTTGTTTTGTGATCAGGCTAGGGTTTCATCGACCTTTTTCCCTTTAAATACTTTGTATTTTATGGTTATTTGAGTAGAGTGCACAAAATATTTACTTATGAAATCGTTGACTTTAAGTAAAGACCAGTGGATTATAAATTTTTCAAGCAAAGATGTTTAAAGAGTTTGCAATGACAATTGTCATGCAGCAGCACTTTCTTTTGTATGTACAAAACAATCTTTATGATGCTCTTGTAGGAGTGCATCTTATAAGGCTAAATCAAAACCTCATCAATCAATCAAATTTCATGGGTATGTATCTTTTTGAAAGATGGTGAATTGAAGATTCAAGTTGAGATGTAACTGAGGGATAAAAGTAAACATGCTCTAAATTCAATAAGAGCAGATAAGAGTTGATTCCAGAGTAAACTGTGCATGAGAGTTGACGGTCAAAATATGAGTTCTCATCAACTCTCCTATAAATTTATTTTTGTTTTAATTAATTGTGATCTCAATGACCTTAAAATTATCTATCTCCAGCATGCATATCTAAATAAAAATGTAACTTACTAACATTTTGACTGTTATAAGTTATTTAGCATATGGAACTTTGCCAATAGCAGGAAATGAAACAAACTGTAGAAAAAAAGTTGATTTTTTAAAACACTATTACCCATAGAACTTGCAAAGAACTTCATTGCTGGTAAAATATTTTTCCATGTAGTTGATATGGCATGTAGATTTATTGGAAACAGTTGGCATACAGTTGCAGGAAGGCTCATTATTTAATGTCATGAATAAAAAAATGGGTACCCTTTTGGACTGAGGAGGTATGTTATTTTTTTTTAACTTTGATGTGTTTATTGAACTTTAAACAGGTTGAAATTCTAGGATTGCTCATTGCAATTTTGAGAAAGAGCATTCCTAACTTGCAAGCAGCTACTAAAATTGGTCTGATAGAAAGAGTATTATGCCGTCTATCACAGGAAAGGGAGGTTGTTGCAGGTAAATAAATCAAGACATGTTATTTTGATTAAACCATGCGTTTAGACACTAGATGGTACGGCACGGCACGGCACGACACTGTATGGCATTTATAAATGGATGGATCTGGAAATCAATTCACCAACTACTGTACAGTGCATTACATGTACCAGCCACGTGTCATATTCAGCGAGCTGTGAAGCAGTGGGGTAAATATCCACTACAGGGCTGCAAATAATTTTTGGATAGTGGCCGGTCTTGTTGACCGGCCAAACCAATTTTAGCTCGGTCACGTCTCGTTTTTGACCGGTCAAAATATAGAAAATATTTCTTTTGAAGAAATAGCCTATTAAGCCAAAAATATGCTCATGAAAATTCGTCATATAAAAGTTTTAATCGATAAAAGTATCACTAAATATATTCGCTATTTGCATTTCGATTTTTTTCCACAAGCAATGGCCTCAGGCTTTTCATCTCTGCGCGTCATCATTTTAAAAGCTTGCAAAAACATCGAGACTTTGTAGAAAATCTGAAATATCTTAAAACCTCTGGTAGAAGGTAGGTTTTCATTCTGTTCAACTGAAACTGTCAATAATTCAATAGCACTGTAGTATTTATCTTGGTGCAGAAAAACGGTAATTTGAGAACTATCATGATAACTTTATTTACAAATCGCAGTGGCGTGAAGAGAGGAGCCTGACTGCAGAATTTCTTCCACAAAGTGAACACTGGCAACCTTTTACTTTCATTGTTAATGAAAACACTCCTTTGTATTTTCTAAAGCACCACTGGTGAAAGTAATTTTCTAAACCGATAAACACAACTCAAAACAAAGCGGTAAAGTGAGACTGTGAGCAACGAAAAAGCAAAATCTCTCCGCAAGATGCGTATCAGATAACACCACCAGCATGTCAAATCTGTTCGTGCTCAAAAGCCAAAAATTTCGAACTAAAGATTGAAAAATGAAAGAAGCTTGAAATAAACTTTGTTTCGAATTAAATTTCAATTAAGATGAAGCCAAGAAATGTATTCAAAAGCGTCAAAATATCGATAATTTCAAAGCAGTGAAATTCTGCACACAAGCCAATTATTCACATGTTCATGCTGAAGCGAAAGTTTTAATTTTAGCGGATGGCTTTTGCGGTCAATTGTTCACTAAATGGATTTACCGATCCTTCGAAAAATTCCAGCTAAACTCGAAGCAAAAATGTATATAACCATTTTCAACAGATATTTAATAAACCATTTTTGAGTGCTAGCTATTTTTCCAGGCCCGCCCGACAACTGAAACTAGACGATGATTGATGCGATATTCACTGTTGTCCGTTCAGTGTATGCTACCGCTAAAACTTCACAAAGCCGCAGAACGTGACCGTCTCATCTGCACTCTCCGTTTTTGTGACTGCAAGCTGCTAAGATATTTTATGATTTAACTGTTTATAATTTCCAAAAATAATGCAAATAAATTAATTTTTCTAGTTATTTTTGTACGTGACCGGTCAAAATGACCGCCAAACCGACATTTTGTCCGGACAAATAGTCATCTTGGCCGGACATTGTCCGTTGACCGGCCGTTATTTGCAGCCCTGCACTACTTTCACCGACACTGAGGTGAACAATTGTTTTTAGTGGACCAAAACACGACTTTCGGTACCCAGAGCGACACGCGAAGCCATTTTGTTTCAGATGCTCGGAGGTGAATAGTACTTTGCTAATCACCTCCAAGTTAACCAAAAAGCGTTCCAGAAAATCACTTTTCACTTGTGTGGTATATACTACTAATAAATAATACTGGTGTATAATTAATTGATCACTCCCCAAATGGGGCTTTCAGGGCCAAAAACAACAATTATACTGAAACAAATATTGTAAAAACATAAAACGTTTCAAAATTCCAAAGGGCAGACCAGTTGCCCTCCTTTTACTTCTCTACGTTTGTATCTTTTGATAACAAATTTGGAGAGATTGGGTTCTTTCAGATATACATGTAGAATTCTTGTCTGTCCTGTTTTCAGACAAGTTGGTGGAGCTCCTTGGCATCCTATCAGGTTACAGTATCACAGTCAAAGAGCTAAAGACATTGCTTGCCACTTTAAAGGGCATCGATGGCAAATGGGTAAGTTGAGATTTCATTAATTATAACTGGTCAAAAGACTTCCGTATTGGAGGTGTGGTGGCCTAATGGTTAGTGCACTGGACTCTGGATCGGCCAGTTTTGGGTTTGAGCCATGGCCAGGACACTGTGTTGTGTTCTTGGGCAAGGCACTTTACTCTCATACATGTAGTGCCTCTCTCCACCCAGGTGTATAAATGGGCACCAGCAAATTTACTGCTGGGGGTAACCCTGCGATGTGCTAGCATCCCATCCAGGGAGGAGTAGAAATGCTCCTAGTCGCTTCATGCTACGGAAACCGAGATAAGCTCTGGCCTGATGGGCCACTAGGCTCGTATGCAGACTTAAAGTTTTACTTTTAAAAGACTTCCTTGCAGCAATAGAGGTACTTAGTGGCATACTTTAAGACAGAGACAGAGTTTTAACTTGGTGGCAAGATAAACCAAGTCCTGCATTGTAAATGATTACCTGAGGGGGGCAATATACGGCTACATGTATGTTGCCTGTTCGGGATTTTCTGCTGGTGTTCTTTTTGTCATGGATGTAATTAAATCATACTTATTGGCTTAGCTTCTTTGGTCAAGATTTTCCTAGATTGCATGGATTGTATGACTGTATGTTATTTATTAATAACGAATTACAATAAATATGGGTTATTGACCAAGCATGAGGTCAAGATGGCGGGATATTGGCCGAGTTCTTTTTTTGCGTGTTTATGGACCGAGACGAAGTCGAGGTCCATAAACACGCAAAAAAAGAACGAGGCCAATATCCTGCCATCTTGACCGAACAAGCT
This sequence comes from Meandrina meandrites, assembly GCA_963693305.1. Classification (NCBI taxonomy): domain Eukaryota; kingdom Metazoa; phylum Cnidaria; class Anthozoa; order Scleractinia; family Meandrinidae; genus Meandrina; species Meandrina meandrites. Next base: position 7,717,536 of record OY855910.1, read on the forward strand.
TGGTCAATAAAGGATTTATTATATGACTTTTTTCGAGCACTGAAAAGAAAGCCAGTTGCATGCACAATCAATGGCGCACGCTAAATCATTTCATTGGTTTAAAAGTTTAATGACTGACTGTCAAATTCTTGAATGAATCGAGACGAAGTAAAACGATGCGACAACAGCGAAATTCACCTCACTTTAGCCCTAATCAAAAGCACTATGTGCAACGACTGTTTTTTTTGGAAGTGGCAATGAGCTACTGAACTCGGAAAATGAATTATTAATAAATGAGGATTTATCAAATTGCAACGCGGTCTAGCGTGCATCGCTTTAAACAAATCATACGTCACACCTGACAACGTTGGAGTTCGGGATCCAGATTAGAGAAAATAACTCTAGTAAAAACTTCTACACCGATCCATTAGTAGCAAGCACAATAATATCAACCTATTTGGTAAATAAAATAAAGACATGGCAACTGGTTGTCCTTTGTGGTTCGTTGCGCAACAAATGAGTGGCCTGTAATCTCCAGCAAAGTGAACATTATGGGTGTCAAATACTGTATGCTACAAACGACAACAAAGGTTAAACAAAATGAACAGAATTAAAAATAAATTTTATTAAACGCTAATTTTGTACTTGAATTTTGTACTTGGACAGTTTGATAAAAGCGATTGCGCTATACAAACGTCTACATTCGCACCCTAGACTGTTACAAGCCGGAACACGAAATTGTCATGCCAAAAGACCCGAAACTACAGGAGTTGCGTTACGTCTGTCAACCATCTGTCAAACCCTTTTGTATTCTTGATTAAAATAGATCATTCGCAATGCTTTGATTACAGTCAGTACAGTAAACTCTGCAGTCACAGCGAGAATCTTAGCTTTTTGAGCGCAGCTCCCAGTGGCTTTGCTGAGTTGTACAACGTTTGTACGCCGCCGATGATTGTAAATTTGAGCCGCGAAGTCTGATTTTGTGATGGAGTCGGTGACACGTGGAATGAGTTTTTGGTTGAAATCGATTGCGTGGACATCTGCATAACTTTGGAGGCAAGTTGTTTTCTTCTCTGTATTTTTATGCGTGCTTGGAAATATATGATCGCTTTTATCGATCCGTGCATCTGTCGTTCTGCAACTTTGAGCTTTGATCGCTCGAGTAGCTAGTAGCGGCTGCCGGCCATTATACATGCATGACTTGTAAAGATCTATACGGATTTACGTTGTTTTTACTCGTTTGACTCTCTTTTCGGTGGAATCTCAAGGATTGTAAAGGTTGAAATATTTAGTGTGATTTCTAGAACGCGAAATCGATTGTACACCCACACTGAAACTGATGTCGATGACGACTTCGGAGCGGGTAGGTGCATGAACTTTAATACGAGAGAACTTTACGGGCGAACTCTTCCGAGTGAAACCTTTATCAGAAGCCTAGATTTTATAGTGAGCTATCTATATAATGGAGTTTGAAACGCTAAGAGAATCATCAATACTTGCGGGAACTGACGCTGTTGAGCACTCAAGCATTCCGAAAAACTGGACTACAGACATGCAACAGAGTTTTCCTTATCAACACAAGAATCTTCTCGAAGATGCAATGGACACCATATTTAAGCTTAGTTGCGCTCTAAAAGAAGAAATGAAAGACGAAATGAGTACTTCAAGCAGCTTTTGGGTAACTATATTCTTTCTTTCAATTTTTGCTTTTATAGTATTGGTTTCATTGGGTTTATCTTGCTTTGTTTTTATCGTTTCAATTACTGTAACAGCATATGCTCTTGTCCAGCACTTCATGTCGTATGTAGATGGCTATGTAGAGAATGTTGTTATTTCGGCATTTGATGATTGTGATATCTTAGACAAAGCTATTTACTCAACCGGAAATGTAAACAATTATTCAATGGTGACAATAAAAGCGAGAAAAGACATGAGATCTCGCAATGCGAAGTATGTTTACTATAATTATTGTCATGTAAGGTTACGTAAACAGCATGATCCAAGTTAATTTTTTAAAGAGAAGCCCGAGTACACACGTACGCAGTTAAGCGTCTAGTTCATTTTGATTTGTATTGGGAGTAAAAGAGGCAAGTTCCAAGTAGACAAATTCAAGTTTGCGTGTTGTTTGCGTGTTTTCATGCTAGCGTGTGTACACTCTTTTCTCTGTACAGCGTTTACGATTGACGTTCAATTTCCGGAATGTGTTTTGATAGTGCCATGAGCAGGTTTGATGGCTGTGAAGATTAAGCGTCGCATAAAATTTATTTTGAAATCGGCTAGGTTGACCTTTGTCGCGTGACACTGATAATCTTCTGTCAGCTAGCGATTACACAAACTTCGCTTTCAATTTCGCTTTCACCGTCACATGCAAACTTAAGAAAATTCTGTTGATTTTTCTATAGGGCAGAAACAACATACACCTGATTTAAGGTAAAATAAAAATAAAATATGTTCACAATCGATTTTCAAATTATCATCACATACCCATCAAAACAAAACCATTAGGGCGTAAAGTACAGTGGTCTGTCATCGGTCTTAATAAACCGCAACGTCAAACTGAGAGTGGCGTTACATGTAGGTCTGCCAACCATCTGTCAACGGCCTTTTGTTTACAGATGATCGACTGAAGGAGTGAAGGAAGGATGGCTTCAAATAATAATTAACTATGAAATCGCCACCCCTTCCATAACTCCCGTTTTGCATACGCAAAAACAGTCGTAAAAAGGATATTGAAATGGCTTAAATTTGCGAATCAAAGTTGAGTTTGAAGCCTTAAAAGAAGACTGTCCATTCCATCCGGCCGCCAGCTTTTGATTATTGGACGTTTTGCAGAGTATTTGCTCGCTTCTGGCGCTTTAGTGGTGCAAACCTGCCGTGACATACGAGCTGAATATTGAAATTGTGACTGTTGAAAGCGTTTGGGACTTACCACTTCACGGGGAAAGCTTGAACTTTTCTACATCATTCTACATGCTCGACCAACCCTTACTCGACGTGAACGTTAGAGGTTTCGGTGAAAAGATGTTAGGTTCGCCGTGCCGTCCGCTTTCTTCCATTTTTGAAGATGTTACACAAACGACAAGTTTGCAGAGTACTTTATTCTTCAGGTATGTCACTGACTTTAGTCTCTCCCTTTTCCGCCAAACAAAGCTAATACCATGTCTTCAAGTCGCTTTGCGTTTTAATTTTTGTATTAGCCAGTTTTTGCGGTGTATAAAATTCACGAAACTCGTTATTTAACATTTGTAATTTAATTTGTTTACTCTCATTTGCTTCAAGACCTATTTCCTTGTTGTTGGACTTCCTTTCACTAGAAATAGACAGGAAATCTTTGTGTTATTTCGGAAAATAGTTTCATTGCGAAAATTTACGACGAAAAGCTTTTTCATGATCAACTAGCGACGGTTTAAAAAGTTGTTTCGCTTGCAGGAACACAGCGGGCGATCCCGAGAGGTCAAGATGGCTCCATCTTGACCGCTCGGGTAGCCAATCAGAGCACAAGATTCGCTTCATCTTGACTGCTCACGGAGCTAGTCATATAATAACACTGAATATCATTAATATCATTTTATTATCATCATCATCGTCGTTGTTGTCATCACCATCATCTTACCTATAGCTTTAACTAGGCTACTCCTCTGAGAGAAGCTTAGCTACCTGCAGTCCAGTGTGTTGTTTTGTTGGATAGAATTATTATGAGTTGTTGGCTGAATATTGGCTTCATTCCTTTTTTGCGTGATTATTGACCTTGACTGGCCCTCGGTCTTCTAACATGCAATATCCAACTTAGCTTGGTCAGTAATTAACCCATATATCTACATCACGTACATGCACATGTTTCCAAAAAAATATACATTACCATACCACTGTCAAAAGGTTAACAGAATAACTTACTAGAGGTAAAACTAAAATCTAATCTAATTTTTTTGTTATCTAATTTATTTACCCATGTTACACAAAAGAGCTCGGGAGCTAGTTAAGACATGCACATGCATGAAGATCAAAATGGAATTTAGAGTGAGAACCCCTGGGAGAGAAAATGTTTCAAAGCAAGGACAAGAACTAACTGACAACAAACTCAACCCACATACGGCACCGGGCTGAAATCGAACCCGAGCCACATTGGTGGTCGAGGTGAGCACTCTCACCACTGAATCACCCCTGCACCCCTGTTCCCCATGGTTGTCTCACTAAGAGTGGTTCATTGTTAAGTCACCATTTAATAGTCACAGCTTGGAGTGCTGATAAACGTTTGTTTACAAAGGCTAGATTGAATGTTGCTTTGTATATAAATCTGGCCGTAATTTTATTGACAGCCCTGTCATACAGTCAAGCTGTTGACCGTCTTGAAGCTGATGTTGGAGAAACATGGGCCTGATGTTTACTTCAACTTTTCTGGTCAAGAGGGAGGGGTAGGTGGCTCGTTGATTTTTGTTTAAAGTTAATTTTACTTTTTAACTAGTTAGTGGTTGATCTTTATCCAACTAGTTTTTGTTAACAACTTCAAAAGGGATTTTATTTACTCGCTGAGGTTTGGCATAGCAAAAAACATGGCAAAAAAAGTTAGAGTCCCTCCCCTCTCTTCATCTCTGCCTAGACCCCCCGATCATTATTTTAATATGTGTAATTCTTCTTTTGTAATACTTTATTAACAGGCTATCACTTTGCCGCCCATTTCAAAATGGCCACTACAGTCAGGCTTCACCTTCTCAACATGGTTGTGTCTTGATACATCGCACCTGGCTAATGCCGAAAAATGCAAACCTTATCTGTACTGGTGAGTTAAACATTCCAAGGCTGCTGCCTAAGGAAATTTCTAAGGAGCCCTTCAGGCTCCTAACATCAAAAGTTAGGAGCCCAAGCCATTACTTTAGGAGCCCAGCCTAAAAGTACTTAGCCATGGTCAATCCTCGGGGAAGGGAGGTGGGATAGAAGAAAAAACAAATCTAGGGGAGGGACCTGGGGAGCTAAACCCTCCCTCCCATCCCTTTCCACATGCACACACATATTGTTTTGTCAGACGTGAACAGAAAACTCCTTCGGACAAGATTTTTTTTCTGAGAGCTTCTGAGGGTAACCTCCCTCAAATAGTTCTGTCAGAAATTCTAGCTTTCTTGACTTGAAAGTTTATTTAGCCTCTCCTCTCCTTCGATAAATCCCTTTTTACACTGAGTGGGTGACATGAACAGGAGTGTGTATATTAGAAAGTTTTTGTAGGCTTAAAATTCGAGTATATTGTGCTGTGATGAATGTTGTTAAGTTAAAAATGTGTAGAACATTGTTTAAAAGGAGTTTTGAACATCCAAAGTTTTAAAGCAAAATCAATGAAGCAGCAAAATTATTATTTCACTTTTGCACAGCAAGCTCACTAAAGAACTTGAATTATTGTTAGTAATTAAGGTTTAACAGAACCAAGATTACAATTTAGCAGGTCTATTTGAAGGTTAAGACAAAGGTGATAAAAAGTCAGAACACCTGAGGTGTGTAAACACTTTAATTAAATTATGATCTTATCTACATTTCATAATCAGTTGTCAAAAATAGACCAGAAAAATTAAGTTGTGAAAAAAAAAAGTTTCTAGGCTAATCAAATGAGTTGCTTATACAATAGATTTTAGTAGTTTTAAAAACAATTCATGTTATTCAAACTGTTTTCAGCAAAGTTTTGTAGCACATTATTTTCAAGAGTAATGTTCTCCTTGTCACGGTTCAAAATAAAACACGAAACAGTTCGAATGAACAAACAAACAAAATTGATCCACAAAAAGCGGCAGCTGATAAGAATGCCACAGAAAAGGCACATATTTTCTGTTGTTATGAAATTAAGCATTCTCAAAAGTGAAAAAATAAAAGTTTGAGTTAAATAATAAGCTTAATTACAGTAATTCGTAACCTTAAGTGTAACATCAAAACATTCTGCACATTATTTTAGGCTTGTAGAAAAGGTTTTGTATCAAGCTTTTGCAGATTAAAATTGTCATGAGCAGACCTGATGCATTGATAGCCAGGAGATTGATTTCACTTTTGTATCCGTAAATGTTTACTTTAAATTCACCATAAAACTCCACCAAAACGTCAACATAGCGAACGAAATAAGAAGCAGCCCATAATACCATTCATTCTTCATTTCATATTTGGGAGTCAGTCCCAGTCCTAAACAGTCGAAAATAAATGGTTTTCGAAGTTACCGAAGGTTGCAAAGGCACATTAAGAATTTATACGCTAAAATTATCTCGATTGTGGACAATTTTAGTATTTCCATTTTGAAATGAAGCACTTATTGTTTTGAACGGGATATGTCTTACGCCAGTGGAACAAAGTTACAAGGAAATTGCAGAAGTCATTAGATGAGAATGGAAAATAGATGCTTAGGCGCCCATCCGGGCTCCTTGAACAAAAATTTAGTCGCCCGCACTCGTAACTTGGGCGCCCCAGGCTACCGGGCGCCCGTTAGGCAGCAGCCTTGCATTCATTTTAGTTTTTAACGGTTGGTGTGATATCTGAAGATTTTTACCGACCAAATTAAATGTAGATGTAGTAGATGTAGATGTAGTAAGGGAGAGGGAAATACTCCTTGTCACTTCATGCTACGGAAGCAGGGTACACTCCACTAGGCTCATATGCAGACTTTACTAATTTTTACTGTGACCTTCTAAATGCTATTAATTAACCATTGGTTTCTTGGCAAGAGGAACATTTCATGTTTGCTAGGTTCTCAGTTTCCTAATAATAATAATAATAATAATAATAATAATAATAATAATAATAATAATAATAATAATAATAATAATAATAATAATAATTCAACACATTAACAATTCACTAATTCCATGAACGATCAAGAACTCGTGGCAATACAGTACATTAAAAATAAAATGAAATAAAATAAAAACACAATCTGAATAAATTACGTGTGAGAACTAATATGTGATGAAAAGAAGAAGAGGAGTAATCCATAACAGTAGTTACAACTATGTATTTTATTAGTTATTTTTTAACTGCTATTTATTTTTTGTATTGCAGTTTTCGGACAGGAAAGGGTCTTGGTTATTCAGCGCATTTTTCAGGTCCCATGCTGGTCTTAGAATGTGCCGTCAAAACTGGAAAACGAGAAAACAAAGTTCTTCATCATCTTGTTAAATTTGAATTTCACCCTCAAAAGGTACAGAAATCCCCTGTTTGCATTTATTTTATTCTTTTTTAGAAATTTATCTAGCAGAATGATTTTTAGTTTTGATATAATGCTGGAGGATTCAGGCCTTATTTATCAGAGTTAACCTGTCAATTTATTACAAACAGCATCAAGCTTAGTCAAATTAAATTATTATTCTGAAGATTGGAGAAAGGCAATAATGAAAGTTCTTTACTAAATAATTTCTTTATGCCCGGTACGCCCATCTGGGTGCTGAGGGCAGTGACAAAGTTCCTCCACTCTTGTCTGCCATGTGCCTTTCTCTTGATGACTCTCCAAGTGTATTTACAGTGTTTGGCTCGGTTTTGACCATCCTCCTCCAAGTTATCTTTGGCCATCCACGCTTTCTGCTACCTTTGGGCATCCAACAGACTGCTGTTCTTGGCATAGAGTTAATTTCCCTGCCATCCTTTGTCAATCCAGCTCCAGCACCTCCTTGCAATGATAGTGTTTATAAACTTCTGTCCCAACCTGCCTGAACATTCATTCATTGACAATAATTTTACAATGTAAAACAAGGCAATAATATATTGTTGCAGTGGCCTGTCTGAGGTACAATCATTAACTGGCTGTTGTAGAGAGGTGTCAGCTGTAGTTGAGGTGACCATTTCAAAGACATTTCAATAAGTCAGTCAGAGAAGAGTGTGTGGATCAGCACCCAGTTGGTACGAAAATGTCTGACCACAGTAATCAGGGCTGTCATTCAAGGGCTGTAACCTGTAACACCTGTTACGTCTGAGTTAACTTGATGTTACGGGTTAAAGGGGCACTATCACGGCTGATCATAGAAATTTCTATTTTCTAATTTCCTCAGTATATTTCCAAATGCCACCAAATACATGAATAAATTTGATAAATAGATCCCACAAAACAGGATAGAACAGTTATTTTGAGGAAGAAGTACAGGATTGCAAGGATGGAAGTGGATTGCGATTGATTTTTGGACAGGATGTCCAGAATTCAAAGCTGCCATTCTGGTGAAATTTTGAACATTTTGTTAGTCACTGTTTCCTCTTAGTTGATATTTCTTTGCATTTACCACTGTAAGCCTTTTTTTCTTCCTATTGCAAGACAATTAAGTACAATTTATAGCAAGCTACAGCCCATTCTTATAAAATATGATATTTCAGCCGTGATAGTGCCCCTTTAAGACATTGATTGGTGTTATGTTCAGTTGCATACAGAGGCAAATGCTATGGGTGATAACGTCAATGAATTGGCTGCTTCAAAACTTAATGAGAGCCCTGGTAATAGTCCCATTTAGAGCGGTGGTCTTTATGGAGAGGTGGCCATTTGCATCATCCCTAGTTGACCGTTTTCTTTATTGTTGCGCCCTTGTGATTGGCAATGTGCTAATATTGTAAGGAGAAATTTGATTTTGATCAATCTGTTCATATTCTTGCAGTGGTACATGGTCACAGTAGTTCACGTGTACAACAGATTTCACTCCAGCGAGATCCGATGTTTTGTCAATGGAAAAGTAGTGTCAACTGGAGAAACAACTCTTGTACATGTGAACGAGGTATGTCAGTTCATAAAGTTATTTTAAAACTGTCTTGAAAAAGCTGTGGAAGCACTCGCCTATCGGCTCGTGTTTCCACAGCATTTCTCATTCTCCTAAACTTTCACTCGTGTTTCTATAACTCGATAGACACATGGTACATAAAGATCATGCAAATGGGAATGAATAACGTTAACTAAATTTAGCGGATAGACTGTAATTAGCACAGTACCGCTCAAATCAAAAGTACCTTCTGTTGAGTGGCATTGTACAAACGCTGTACTGTAGACAGTCACAGTAATTAATTAGTAATTAATTAATTATACGTTTCTGTATTGTCTTTCAGCCTTTTGACAAGTGCTACATTGGTTCGTCACCCAAGGCGGATGTCGAGAGTGTATTCTGTGGTCAGATGGCAGCAGTGTATGTTTTTTCTGAAGCTCTTAGTGCCCAGACTGTTGGTGCCATACACAGACTGGGGCCTGGTTACAAGGTACGTTCCATTGTAATATCAGCTAACATATGATTACTAATTAATTTCTTCTTTTATTAAAAGTTACATGTTATTAAACTGAGTGCAAAAAGACTCTATTAGCTACATGTATTTGCCAATGAACACATCCTGATCCTGTTTTTGTGTATGGCACAAGAGCCAAATAAGACTGAAATAGTAAACTACAGTTTAAACAGTCGGTGAGGCCAAAACAATGGAGACACAATGGTTATTGGTACACAGAGCCCAGTCATCCTGCCAGTGAAATGTACATCAGTGTTGCTGAACATGTAGGTCATGCTAGTGTATTGGATCAACCATTTTTAATTGGTTTGTTGGGGGTTTTTCATGTTATATAGGGGAAAAACTTTTTCGGTTGGTTTGGTTGCAGTTACCATTATTAATAATGGTCACCTGGCAACAACTTTCAGTCATCTAACATGTTTTTATAAATGCCAAATATAACTGACCTTTTCATCTTATTTTAGGGGCAGTTTAAGTTTCATGCTGAAATTGACACTCCTTTATCAGAGCAAGACAGAAAGGTATCAATATTCTTGTACTTTTAAAACTCAGCCTGACCCTAGATCAGTTACAAGCTTAAGAAAAAAAATCAAAATAGAAAATGGCTTCTCAAGGTTTAAAATTAAACTGTACAACCTGATAAGTGAGTTTAAAAGAATTTGAATTTCCTTCCAGGGTAAACACTCACCTGGCTTTAGTTCTAGCAAACTTACTCTTGGGTGGGCATCTGTTGTGCTATAGTAAACTATAGGCCTGTCAAATGAAGCAAACAAGGCATTGGACAAGTAAGAGTATTCAAATGACCAAGGTTGAATGAGATAGGTGGCTTTTTTGTTGGTGTACTTACATCTACATGTAGGTGGCTGAATTTGCCATCTTTTAAAGCCCAGCAGAGAAGCCAGTTGAAAAAGGTAGCCAGTAATTTTGGCTGGCAGCTGGCTTCTTTTGTCAACCCTGCATGGCAAAATTTTTTTAAAATTAATTACTATTGAAATTGATTGCAATGTTTAATCTCTTTCCTGTGTGTCAGGTGTTATATGAAGGCCATTTGTCAGCCGTCATCATGTTCATGTACAGTCCCAAAGCTTGTGATCAGCAGTTGTGCCTTGAAGCGTCACCCACAGAGAATCCGTCATTCTTCTGCCACTCACCACATGCTCTTATGTTGGAGGTGAGATTATAACTTACAATTTTAGCAGCCATTGGATAGAGGCACATCTTGGGTAAAATTGACAAGTAACATGGCTACTGACAATAAAATTGCAAGAGGCAGGATAATTCAATGTAATGCATTAAACATGAGAGAGTGTTTCATCAAATTTCTAAACACCAAGAATAGAGTTGAAAATATGATGTGCAGCGAAGTATTATTGAGGAACTTTCTAAAGGTGTTTACAAATACAATGAAACACTCTCTTGTGAGTGTTTGATATATCTTCTCAATTGGAACTTAAACTACAGAAAGATTTCCAAACCACCATGTTATGGGTTCCCTTGTTTTAACTTTCAAGATGAATTATTAATGAGCTTGGGAAGCCTATTTCTGAAAGAGGCACACCTTTGTGCATGTAGTCAATTGTTGGGTTGTCAAGGAAGGCTACATGTATGCTCCCTAACAACGTTTCTAATGACGACTACTATGCACAGCAACGGGGTACAGTTTAAAATTCAGATCTTCAACCCAAAGGGATCCTATCCTTCCAAGACCTCTGGAAAGAACTTAATAATAATATGCTATATGCATAATAATGACTGTTGTTTTGTAATAATGTCACTTATAGCAGTACAGCTGCCCACACTTGCTATTTGCTTTTCAGGGAGTGCAATCTGTTGTCACACATTCTCTTCAGAGTATTCTGCACTCGCTGGGAGGAATTCAGGTGAGTTGTTTCATTAACCCTTTATGTCCCAATATCCCCATACAAATTCCCCTGACTGATCTCCATGCATTTTCTTCTAGTATTAGTTGGGAGAATTTGTTAAGCAATCATGGCAATTTCCATTTGGTGGTCATTTTGTTAATTCTCTACTTCTGTCGTTGAGCTTTTTCTAGCCTGTTGTTTTCATAAGATCATTGATTTTGTACCAGTTTAACAGTCAGTATATCTGCCTTTCATCAGATACTGCTGCCGTTGTTCACTCAGTTAGACTTTCCTCAGGAAGGAACTGAAGACACCAGTGAGGTTCCTGAAGTAGCAATATGGTGAGCAAGTATTTTTTATTAGAAAGGTATCGCTCACCCTCTATATATTCTTAAGAGGGGGGAGGGGGGGTACTCCCTATTATGAACTATATGGGCTTACAACAGTGAGTTTGAAGCACAAGGGGGCAGGGGGTGAGTAAGTCTACCCCACCCCATCACATCTCCTATTTTGCACTGGTGTCCAGTTCTCTTACTAACAATTCTTTTCCTGCAGTCAACAGCTGAAGTAAAATGTGAGAAAGTAGAGGGCTATTTACAGTCTGTTTTATTTGTTCACTGTTTTTTTTCTTAAGGCAGGAAACAAAAAGGAAAATTCAGACTTTTTGCATGGATTGGCCTTTGATATTAATTTTTAAAATCTATATTAACAACTTAGAATGGCTAACAAATTGCTAAAAGAAATTTAGTTCTAAACTGTTGTTGTTGTTGTTGTTGTTCTTTGCAGTACTGTGCTTCTGTCACTTCTGTCCGATCTTATGAGGAGTTCCTGTACCAGCCAGCAACAGATGATTCAGTGCCAAGGTTTTCTTGTCATCAGTCACGTTTTAGAAATGGTACAACATTACCGACATTAAAATTTATCTTTGTCTTCTGTCTTACATCAGATTTAGATTTAGATTTGTATTAATTTTCTGCAACTTGTGTTCTTTATTAGTCAGTAGCTAACCATTTTACTTTACCCTTCCACCACAGAAAGATTAACCTGTCCAAGGGGAGAACAAGAAATTAAATGCCTTGTAACATTTTGCAATTTGACCCAATAACAAAACACTAGAAAACAACAGAATTAAACCTTGTTCATTTGTAATGAGTTCAAGAAACTTGTTCTCAAGGTTGAGACACATTTTGTCAAAACGTGCTTGATAACTTAATATTCTCAATTTCCAATTTGGTTAATAATTTTTTACCTGTTGTATTGTGAATGTACAAGTACAATTTCTATTTCCTTGATAAATGTATTACAGAGTTGTGTTCAGAATCACGTTTTCTTTTTCCAGGCTGTCTCCACACATTTGACTGAAGATGCATTGAATATTTTACTTTCGCTTGCAAGGTTTGTCTTTTATTTGACTGTGTATCAAGGATTGTAAGAGCAATCCGTAATGCAAATTGTTTGTTCTCTGAATTCTGTCAGTAAGGTAAACTGAATTAATTTTCTTCTTCTTCTTCTTCCAGACACCTTTTAAGCTCTACAGAATCTGGAGCTCTGTTAGGAAGTCTTTTAGATCACATTCTTTTTAATCCAAACTTGTGGGTCAAAGCATTGCCTAAGGTATCAGATAGTTTGTCTTTGTTGACAGTTTAATAAACTGCAGGAAGATGCAGTGGCCTGATGGTTAGCAAATTGGACTCCTTATCAAGTGGTCCAGATTCTAACCCTAGCCAGGGTGATAGCGTTGTGTTCTTAGTCAAGACACTTAACACCCACAGTGCCCCTCTCAACCCAGGTGTACATAATTATATAAATATGTAATGCTAGGTGATAGCCCTGCAATGGCCTAACATCCCTTCCAGGGGGTGGGGTGGGGTAGTAGAAGCCAGGAAATACTTCTGCAGCATGGGCCATTTGGCCCAGCATAGACTCGAATGAACTGCAACACCATCACTATGAAATTAATTTTTTTTAGCTGAATGTTAGATTCTCTGAAGCTGGCTAGGGAAGAGCGAATGAGTAAAGGTGCATGTTTACTTGGCATATAAATGTTGACATCAGTCTGACTTGACTTTCACTGCAGGTTCAACTACAGTTATTCAGTGTTTTTGCCACAGACCTAGCCACTGGTACAGGCTGCGCTGCTCACCTGCGCCGCGATGTTGGTGTCAGCAGACTTATGTACATGTTAAAGACATTTTACTGGCTTCATGATGCTGTTGAGTTGGAGCAAGGTGAGAGCACTGGTAGGGTTTGTACAGGTCATAGAATACCTGGAAAGTCATGGAATTTTAGAATTTAATTTTCCAGACCTGGAAAGTCATGTAATTTAAGTGCGGCTCATGGAAAGTCATCGAAAATGGTGTTTATTAAAAAGTAACCTTGCCCAAAATGAACAATGATTTCCAAGGAAATGGTCAAATTTAAGTCATGGAAAAGGTCATGGAAAGTAATGGAATTTCAAGAGCTCAAAAGAGTACGAACCCTGACTGGAGGTCATACTTGTTATGATAAGGAACTGTCATTTCTGTTTTAAGGATTTTTTGCCATTTTTCTTTGAATATGAGCTAACAATGAACACTTTCTATGCTAATAAAATCTAAGTTGTTGCACATGGCAAACAAAAACATTTTCTAAGCATTATATGTGATGTTGCCAGTATGAATTGATCGACCAATCACCTACAGTAGAAACTTACTTTAATTAGTATTTAAATGTTTCTTCCATGCAGACAGCCGAAGACCAACAAAGGAAGAAATCCATTCTCTAAGGGCGTTTTTGCTTCTTTTAGTAAAACAGTTAGTTCTAAAGGTGAGTTAACACAGAATCAACAGGTGTTGTTAAAATAATTAAGTTCAGTGTACGCTCGTTGGTTCAGCGTCTGAGACGTTATCATTTAGAGGACATTCGGCAGAGCTTTAAACTTGGAACGTGGATGGAAGTGACTGCACCATGACCCAAGTCTCTTTCTGTAATAACTTAATATGTATAACTTGAAACTCTATGTTTAGTGCTCAGGTTTATATTTTTGCTCATCGTTTAGGAAAAAGGCATCACAGAGGAAGAGTTCAAAAGTATTCTGTCATATCTAATGATAACAAATGAGGTAAGATTATTTCAACAATGATGGCAGTGCAAAACGCATTGAATTAAAGCAAAGTCCAACAATAAGCCACTGGGTTTCTTTACACATGGTTGCCACATGTCAAGAAGAAGTGAAGGAAAAACAATGATCTTGAATTTCAGGGTCAAGTTAGGTAATTTAGTATTTGTCAAGGTAGTTCTAAATTACTTATCAGAGCCAGGGAAAAGGTATGTTTTGATAACAGGGAGCTAAGACTGAAAACTATGACAGCGACGGCAAAGAGAATTATTTTAAAAAAGTAAATTGGCAACTTGTCATTTGATCAGCACTGTTTTGGTTCGTGAAAATTGTTTTCTGGTGAAATCAGGGAATTTTTCTTTTCATGAGTGCCATGTTTACTTCTTGATTGTTTGTATCCCCTGATAACAGGAGGAGAATCTCCTGGACGTACTTCAACTAGTGCTGTCAATCATGACAGAGCAGCCAGACACTTGTATCCCTGTATTTGACAAAGTGGATGGGTTGAGGTAAGCTATAGTACTGACTGGGTGCCCCTGTCAATCATTTTTCCTGACGTGCTGTCGGCTTGTTGTTATGGTGATGTGGGATTTCAACATAGTTTGTTTTCATTTTGTTTTTTTGCAGGGTTTTGTTTCGTTTCCTGGACATGAAAGCTGAAGCAGTTCGAGTGTATTCTTTGAAGATTATTGGCTGTTTTCTTCAGTACTGTCCTGCAAAGTAAGTCGTTAAATGGCAAGTTTCTAATAGTGATTAATACTGAAATTTTACATACACAGTCAATACGAAAATCGAGAAAGCTGAAACTCTGGCTGTCGCTAAGAATCAAATTCGCAAAAGAGCACGGACAGTAGCCAATGGCTGGCACTGATGTACCTATGTGAAATATTACTCACGTTTTATTACTTCATATATTGACTTGCGCATTTATATTTTTTTAAATTGTTTATTAATGGATTACAGTTGAACCCCGCAATCTTGAACCCTCAAGGGAAATGAAAAGAAGTTCAAGAAAGCGGAAGCGTTTGATAAAGCTGCTAGTAAATGACCGAAAAAGCAAATCCATGGGAAATGCCAGATTTGAGCTCGAGACAGCGAGGAATTCAAGAAACTGAGTTCAAGATAGCAAGGTTCAACTGTATTTTTGATCAAATTTATATCAGCAAATTCATGTTTAAACGCGTCTCAGTACTCATGTTCGACATATAACTTACAGTACTGTATATTTGATCCCCTTTACTGCATACTGTAAGGTGTCTAGCAGAAAAAGGAAAAACATCCACGGTTTAGGCTCAATTGTCAAAGTACGAATGTTCTCGAATTCTTCAATCTCTTACCTGACTCTACGTCTTAAAATGTTTCCGTTGTTTTTGCTCATTAACGTAAGGACCAAAATAAATTATTGATTTCTTTCAGGAGAAAGCAAGACTTATTGGAGCATTATAGTTTGTTCTCGTTGGTTGGCGACAAGCTCATGAAACACTCTCTGACGCTAACTACGTACAATGTTTTATTTGAGGTGGGTGCTTCGCCTTTATTCTCTGATTTTATGGACATCCAAGCGGCTGGCTGGTGCTCCATGTAGTGAACAACAACGGGCACGGAAAATCACAATCAGATTTTTGAGTCTCGCGACGCTATTTTATAAGTTGCAGCAAGTGTTGTGCAAGGTGGCCAGTGCGAAATTTCTCGTTATTTTGCCTGGTTGCATTTGTGTGACAAGAAATAGTAAGAGTGTCTTAATGTTTACAAGTGTACAATTTGTTTTTCATCATAGTTGTATAAATAGACTCACCAGCTCAACTTTTGCTATATGTTGTTTATATTCAGATCCTGGTTGGTCGAGTCTCCAAACAGATAGTCAGCGGACACCACCCACAGCCCGATAACAGTTTTCTGTTGCACAATACAAGTAAGTCGCCACAAACACCAGGAAAGGATAAATTTATCAATGCGATAATCTCGCTTGGATAGCGAAAGCGATCCCTTTTTGTGTGGTTTTCGCGTAAACCAGGTTTAAATCTTTTTGCTTAAAAGCGGTTTTCGACTTTCAGTTGTTTAAAATGAACGAATGTGAAAAGAGAAGGAAACAAAACGGAGACTGCTTTTGGTTACTTGCAAACTGGACTTGAAGTTTGTGTTCTGTGACGATACAATAAAATTCATTCAGGAACGGATCTAGGGGAATTATCGGCATAAATATACACATATATAGCGCCTTCTCGGGTCCCCTAGTTTTGCTTATGTGCTAAACACCTTTAACCCCCCCCCCCCCCTTCTTTTTTGAGCAAGAAAGGTTCATAGTGACGTCGCCCCCCTTCACCGTTTTGATCGTTTGAGCACCCCAGAATCCGCCACTGAAATTACTGTTAACTTTTTGAATTTGTTGTTCTTCAGCCATGGCGCCGGTCATTGCTAAAATGTTGCGAAAGAATGAAGGAAAACAGTGCAACGCAGGGGTGAAGCTAACACGACAGGGAAGCTTTAAAGAACAACGAACCCCAGACGACGAGAAGGTTGATCTCAAGAGAAAGTTCCTTTCCGATCTTGTCCTGCTCCTTAATCATAACAAATTAAACAGAAGGTAAGAACAGCTCATTTCACGCCCTACCCTACCCCTCTGTGTCACACAGCGGTCCAGCGGACGGCGCGTGTGCAATTCCCGCCAAAACTCACTGCTGCTGCTGCTGCTGCTGCTGCTGCCAAATAGAAATACTGGTCTTAACTTTGTTAACTCGTTTTTGTTCAGTTAAGGTTTGTACGCTCATAACTATTTTCGCTGCCAGTTAATTCCACGCAGGGATATAAATGGATAAAAGTGAATTGTTGGGGAATATTGGTGTAGTATTCAGGAATTTCCCTTATGATATTATCAATGAAACAGTTATTTGATTGCACTTGTCACTGGTCAGTCCTTCATGTTAACATCTGTCTTATGTCCAACAGTCTAATCCTGCAGCTGTCCTGTTGGCAAGACTGGCTTTTCTCTCTGGCTCACGTGGAACCTTCGAACGCAGGTACAAAAAGTTATCATTTTCTGTTTGTTATTAATAAGGCAAGAACAGATCACTCCGGTCGAAGTGAGAATCACCGCGGAGCAACGAAAGGATGCTCATCGTATTTGGCTCCACCCAGCAACGCAGGCTGTGGTTTGGTTGCAAAAGACGCTTTACAGCTGTAGAGAACTTATTTAAATATTGAACAGAACTTATTTAAGCCGTTAGAAAACCAATTGGAAAGTGGGATGCCACTAGGGAACCCCACTGCTCCCATCAAGCGTGCATCAGATTGACAACTGCCGCATTAGCCAGCGTAGCTTGGCGTTCTAGTCAGTCAGGGAGAGCGAGAAAACGAGCGCGCGAGCAAAGCGACAGCGGCGGGCGGAAGGGAAGAAAGAAGAAAGTTCCTCTCCTCCCTTCTGTCCTTCGCCGTCCCTTTGCTCGCGCGCTCGTTTTCTCGCTCTCCCTGACTGACTAGAACGCCAAGCTACGCTGGCTACTGCCGCATTTGCCCAGAATTTTAACATTTAAATGAGTTTAGTTGAAATGTGCTTTGCTCCGAAAAATTGGGTTACATCAGTTTGTGGCGTTCATAAGTCTGAAAAACTAGTTTCGCTGACTTGAACTGTAGAAAGGCTGAACAATTTGATCAATAGAAAGTTGCTTGTCTAAGCTTCCTTTGTTTATTCTACTGATTATTTCAGAGGAAACCCGCACCACAGACACGGTGTTTTGTCTGTTTCGTATGCTACTGCACCACGCCTTCCAGGAAGAACGAGAAGGTTGGAGGATCTGGGTCGACACACTGGCTATTCTGCATGGCAAGGTAGGGTGCAAAGTTCTGTTACCAATCTGTATTTTACCAATTTAAAAAGACGTGTTTTTTCGGGTTTTCACAACATGCTGGTTGCAATTATTGGGCTTGTTTCTTTTCTTTCGCTGAAGTTTCTTAATTTTCTCGTTGAATTTGTACTGCAACGTCCTAATGAAGGAATTGTAACTAGGTGATGCACCTGTTAACTAACATTCACAAGTATAACCCCGTTGATGACTATTGGTCAACTCACAATCTGATTGGTTACACAACCACGTATACTGTCGATCGATAGAACGCTCTCGGGGGACGCGCTCGTTTTCCTTGTGTGTGTGTGTATTTCTTGTATGGCCGATAGACAAACCTTTCGTTAATAGGTTAGTTTTATTTATTTACTCGTTATTTCAGTAGATTAATCACTCGGCTATGCCAAAACATTTAGACATCGTGCTCTTGGTTTCTGTCGACTTTGATGACTGACTGCTTCGTCTGCGACTGACTTAGGACAAAAGTGAACATGGTCATCCATCGCTTGTTTAAAACGATAATTAACAAGGTTTTATTTTCAGGTGAGTGCATTTGAAAAAGAAAAAGAAAAGAATCATCCTAAACAAGTGGACCTGAATTCTCAAGATGCGCAAAATAGTCAAGAACAAACAAAATCCGGAGCTGAAGTTTATTCTGACAAGAAATCTCCTGCGTCAAAATCGGCGGATAGCGACATTGACCGAAAGAAATTTTTCCAGTCGTTACTGCAAAGTAAAAATGGACCTAAGCTAGAAGCTGCTGTTCCTAACACCATCCCCGAGGAGAGTGAAAGCGAGCCTAACTCTCCTGCCCGTGAGGAAATTTCAGCTAGCAGCGATGACTCCACTACTGTTGTGGAAACTGACGTCCAGGCAGAGAACATTCACAGCGAATGTAATGGGGATGTAGATGAAAAGCTGGCACATCCTGAAGAGAGCTCCTCCAAGGTGGAGGACTCCCTCAGCGCCACTGGTGTTAGCTCCGACGTTAGAGGGGCTGAGGTAGCTGAGCAATCAGTGGACCAAAGAACGGACTTCCCCGACAAAGGACCAAATCCCGATTCTGGTGAAATCGGGGAAAGCCAAGCCGAAACATCGAATATCTCTGAAAAAAGCGCTACAAGTGAAACAGAGACAGACGAAAGAGAAAATTCAACAACTTTACCTTCTACTGAAACTACGTTAGCAGAGACGGATCAATCGGCGAAAGGTGACGAGTCAGTTGACGAAAAACCAACAGAATCGCCACCTGAAAGTGAAAATAAAGAAAACGCCGAAGAGGTGTCTTCTGGAGAAAATAAAAATGGTGAAAACGATGAAAATCGGACAACAAACGATTCATTGCTATCAGACCAAGTTAATGAAAATCTTGCGAGTTCTAAAGAAGGCAAAGACTTACTTGACGAAAAACATAAACCCAAGGACGTCGATAGCAGTCTTACAATTGCTGTGAAAAGTTCTTACATAGGAGCACCGTGTGAAGCGAGCGAGGATACGGAATCTAGAAGCGAAACTACAGAAGTTAGTAGCCGAACTACAGAAGTTAGTAGCCGAGAAGAGAGCGTTGATCCGTCGGAAAGTGTGGCTAAGATTGAAGATAAAAGCTCAGCCCAGTCCGAGGAGAAACAAACGAGCGTCGAGTCATCTCCCACAAGCACTGCTAGCAAACCAAGTCAGCCTGGTTCGCCGAGCAGCACTTCACAGACTGGGGCGGAGTCGAGCCCAGCCTCCACTGCTTCGGCCGCGGCTGCAGGCACAAGTAATGGCGACTCGCCTGAACTGAAATCAACTTACAGGGCGTACGTGAATATTCCGGAATACTTGTGGTCGCCGATTCATCAAAGATTGTTAGGAGATCTGCTGTTTGCTATCGAGTCTGATGTTCAGGTTTGGAGAAGGTGAGTTGGAAAATGAGGAATTTTTTGAGTTTAGGTGGACAGGACCGTTGTATGTTTGAGATATTTTTCAGTGAACAAACAAATCTGCGAAATGAAAACATTTTTCGGTACAAGTCTATCTCCTTGAGCACACTGAGCCCGCGATTAAACAGATATGTCCAGGATTGACCACTAATGAGATACATTCTCCTTATGATAGGCATCACAAAGTGTCCCATTAATTAAAGTTCACCAAAACACACCTACTTCTGTCAAATTGAAGAAATATGAAAATGTCAAATAACCCAGTCCAGTCGCAAATGAAGTACTTATTAAACAATACTTGCATTCATTTCTGGACGTAAGTGCGATTTAAGGCAGAGATGTTGCTAAATAACAAAGTGCCATGGTGACAGGCTAGCAAAACCACAATCTCACTATTTTTTTTGTGTTTTTTATTCTTTTACACTCTTTTACTCAGCCACAATCGGAAAACTGTCATGGATTTCGTCAATTCCAAAGACAATGGCACATACTTGTGGAACCTGGCACACTTTGTATCAGTGTTGGCAGATAACGTCATTTTCTGTTGCGGGGATCTCCTGCCCCTGCTGTCTTCCGTCACGTCACGTGATTACGGTCAAGACGTCATTGAGCCGTGCGGCGGGATGACCCTGGAAACGAGTTTCTCGTTCCTTAATCGTCTGATGTCTCTCGTGGATGTCATAGTATTCACCAGTTCCCTCGCGTTCAGTGGCGTGGAGACGAACAGGAATATGAGCACTGGTGGCTTCTTGAGGCAGTGCCTGAGATTAGGTGAGTCAGGCACGGTTAAAACGGACACAGAGAACTCTCCCAAACTTTCACGGTGTTTCAATAACTAGATAGAAACACGAAAAACATGTTTCTTTTAGAAAACACAGCGAGAAAAAAGAATCAAATCCCTCGTTTATTTTGATCATCAAAGTGCAAATTCTCTTTGCTTGCGCCATCATTACGTCAACAGCTCGTCAGTGCTAGTTCTGTGTTTCTATCGAGTTATAGAAGTATGCGTTTTAGCGCGCGCTTTCTTACAGGGTGT
Source organism: Meandrina meandrites (assembly GCA_963693305.1). NCBI lineage: Eukaryota > Metazoa > Cnidaria > Anthozoa > Scleractinia > Meandrinidae > Meandrina > Meandrina meandrites. Next base: position 7,738,481 of record OY855910.1, read on the forward strand.
TTTCTAAAAGGGTTTTGTCCAACACAGATGAAACAGACGGACAGATGCAGAAAGATACAGTCAGTCAGTCAGTCAGTGCGAAATTCCCTCTTTTCATGAAATTGAACACACTTTTAGCCTGATCGTTCCAATGAATTCATGTCGCTCAGGAAGCAGGCATCGACTTCATATTGCGTGAAACCGTTGTGTAAACAATAATGTCTAGCGGTTGTGTGATTTAGTTGGGGTGTTAATTTGTTGAGTTTGTTTTTGCAGTGTTTTGTTGTGCAGCCCGTAATCGCCTTGTATGCCGACAGCGAAACAGACCCATCTTGCCACTGATAACAAGCGGAAAACTGGGCAAGAAAGCATTGAAGGAAGCCAGGCAGGCAATCAAGACACTTATAGCTTCTACAAAGCCGCCCAGCGAACAGGTAAGGGAGCTCAAGAGTGAATGGCGCGAACCAGGAAAATCATGAACGGGGCCCAGTTTTTCGAATGGCGGATAACACTATCCACCGGATAAATCGCTAAATTGAATAAGTGTTAACAAAACAAACAATGCTATCCACTGGAAGTGATTTAACCGTTTATCCATCTTTTGAACAGTGGAGCCAGGAGGGTATTTCCTTTGTGTACCAGCGATAATGAGTAGAATAAATATTTCAAACTTCGACAACTGATTGAAAGGTTTCTAACCTCCTTCAAAAATTTCTATCCTTTCTAGTTAATGTTTATTTGAGGACCGAAGAGGTTGTTTTGTTTTTACATGTCTTGGTTCAGCAATGTTTAATTTCAGTTAAAGATTTTCACAATGTATTCTTGGGTGTAGAGATACGTTGTTCAAGTAAAGTGTCTTGTCCAAAAGCACGGCCTAATTTCTCTGACCAGGGTTCAAACTCGGACCGCTCGATTCGGAGTCCAACGCTTTCTTTCAACGTTTCAGGATCTTGTCCAAAACATACCTGGTCACATGACCACAGTGACGGACCCGGAGAAGCTGCTTCAGGAGATGGACGTGAACCGGCTGCGTGCTGTGGTGTACCGTGACTTTGAGGACAGCAGGCAGGCGCAGTTCTTGGCGTTGACTGTAGTGTACTTCATTGCAGTCATGATGGTCGCCAAGTACAGGGATTTGCTCAAGTCCGAGGACTCTGATGCGCGGACGAGGTTTCACACAGTGGCCAATCCAGGTGCGTGTCTTGAGCTTTATGGGAGTGTGCGTGGGCGATGGAAAGAGTGTGTATATAAAATTATATAAAATTACTCTTTTAAAAATTATATAAAATGATTTATAAATGATTTATTGAGATAAGATTCCTTTTAAATTTAGCTATCCATGCTGCTTTGCTGTCATGGCATTTCTCTGCCTAACTACGCTATTCTGATATATTGCTTCGAATTGTTTAGAGCGGTTTTCACGTGAGTGTCAAAAGTTAGTCGCATTTGCTTTGGGTTTGCATTGCTACGCTCAGTGATTGGCTTAAAAAACTCGCGCCACTTTCTCAACCAATCAGAAGTAAAACCAAAACCCGCGCTTCGTGCCGGCTACATGTATTTGCTTTGAGTTTTGATTGGTTCACTGGATTGTCTGTGTCCTTTGTGATTGGCCAGAGTGATTACTTTGGTTTTGGTTTTACGACACGCATTTGAAAACTGCTCTAAGAAACCGTTATATGACGCAAATAGTATTGTCAAAACATAAAATTTATAGCATTTATCTCACAGTTCGTGCTATGTCAGAGGGGGAAGTTCAAGGGCTCTCTGAGAGCCGATCACGAGCCGCCAGTTGGGGCGCTCAGCGGAGTGCGTCTGCAGACGTTGAAGACGATGTATTTTCCTGGGACGAAGAACTGTCTATGCCCAGTTTCCTGAAGGGCTCTGTTGACTTCAGCCGATTGAGTTTGTCCGAAAAATTGGAGCTTGGGTTCAAGTCCTCTGGGTCCCTTCTCAAGGAGGTGCTGTTGGACTTCAGCCCCTTTCTGAGTCGGGTCCTTATCGGGAGTCATGGACAGGAGCTGGTGTTGGAGGGGCTTTCTTGTCAGAAGACTGATTCTATTGTCGAGTTAGTGATGCTTTTGTGCTCTCAAGAATGGCAGAACTCCTTACAAAGGTTAGTATGTCTCGCATTGTTAAGTGTAGCTAAAAAATCATGAAATGTTGCATATAGCCCACATAACAGTGGGGTGAGAGAGGGGGGGCGGGTGAGGGGATTTCACGCGCGATTGCTTAGTTTCGGCGTTGAGCACTCGCGCGCAAAATCACGCCAGCTATGCGAACTATGTAGGCGGCGTGGCGTAGTGGTTAGGGCGCTGGTTCCTGGGTTCAAATCCTCCATCCTGCCACTAGATGGATTTGTGCTCGGTGGTCCCGAACTCAATTCCTCCACGCTTTGTAAACAGCCAAATGGTCAGCCTCCTGCCAGTTGGGATTTTTAACTAGTTTCTGTTCGATTAGCAATATTTGATTATTTATTTTAAGTGCCCCCAATTAGCACAGCGATGCTAAATACATTGACCTTAAAGAAAGTTATTTAGTTTTATTACTTTTTTAAAGAAATGAACCGGATAAGCGCTAGCATTCTTTTTAAAAAAGTCTGTTTTTCCCTCAATTTTTCACAGACACGGAGGGATGGCTTTTATGGAGCTCGTCAACGAAGGTAGACTTCTCTCACATGCCATGCGCGAACGTATTGTCATGACAACCAGCGAGGCATTCGTAATCGTCAACAAGCTCGATGAGATCTCGCGTCAGAAGCACTTGCAGTTTGTTGAACTGTGTCGCTTGACTGAAGACACATACAACGAGAACGACAAACTTCAAGACCAACTGCTGCTCGCTACGAAGAGGAGGGACTTCTCAGTCGCTAAGAACGTCATCCAAAAGGTAAAAACTGTTTTCTTATGAATCCACTGTTCTTAAATGAACACAAAAGTTATCACATCTGGCAAATAACAGCAAAAGTTTGTAACGCAGTTAGCCAATCAGAACTCGAAGTTAGCACGTGCCACTGGTGTTAAACGTGGGAAAATGTTCAACTGGTGCCAAGCGCGCGAAAAGATGTAACCTGCGTCAAGCGCGGGAAAACGTTGCTCCTAATAGGCCTAATCATGATTTCGTCATATGCTCAAAATTCACCACCAAGCCTCGTTAACGCGAATTATTCTCAACCATCTGCCACCTTGATGCAGTTTTCACGTGGATATTTTTTTCATCTTTGCTGCTTTGGGAATTTGTTCATGAAAAAATACTTTCACCACTGTCTGATGTAAACATGAACAAGGGCTTTTGGCGAAACGCAAAACCAACCAAAAACGTTTTTGTGATTTTTTTGGCGTATTCTTTACGCAACGGAATGACCAGTTAATCTTATGTCAGCGGTAATGTTTGTTTTGTCAGGTACTTGATATAATCACCAGTGAACACGGCGCATGGGCGGTGGAACAACAGCCTTCAAATGTGCAGTTTTACCGACTAGACATGTGGGAAGATGACAGTCGACGGCGCATGCGTTTTGTCAAGAATGAACATGGTTCAAGTCATCCAGAAGCAACGCTGTTGGAAGGATTGGAAGGTAAGCTGTGGAATGAAAATTTAAAAAACAACAACAAAATAAACTATACTAATATAGATAGCTAATTTGAAATCAGTAAAGATGATTGTACTTAGTCGGGACCTAGTAGAATTATACACAAAATGCTTGTAAAAATGTCCATCTTTCCTTGCTCTATCCCGTCAAGATGGAGTCTCGTTCGTTATCAGATGTAAAGAACATTAACCGGCAACAGAACGATAAAAAACTCCTTCTCAGTATTATTAAACTCACCATTGAAGTGTCTTAACTGTAATTTGAAGCGCTATAAATTTTGTTCGGGAGATTCGTCACGTAAGTGAGTTTTCTAAGAATACCATTGTTACGATCACTTCAGTTACCTTGGAAACGCAATGACCTAAAACGTTGTTGAGTGTGGGAAGCATCTAACTTTCCTTTTCATACCAGTGCATTGTACAGGACGTAAGCAAGGAGAATTAGTAAAGAAAATCATAAGGTAAAAGTAAGTCCCGGTTTCCGTAGCATGAAGCGACTAGGAGTATTTCTACTCCCCCCTGGATGGGATGCTAGTCCATCGCAGGGTTACCCCCAGCAGTAAATTCGCCGGTCCCCATTTATACACCTGGGTGGAGAAAGGCACTATGAGAGTAAAGTGTCTTGCCCAAGAACACAACACAGTGCCCAGGGAGGGGTTGGACTGGGACCGTCCGATCCCGAGTTCAGCACACTAACCATTAGGCCACCGCGCCTCCCACAAAGAAAATCATTAGCTGGAATATTACGTGTTGATATACCGCGAAGATCTCAGAACTTACATTTAAAGAAACATGTCCAAATCTGTATGGAGAATTCATATTTCCAGGTCAGACATGTATCCTGCTCTAACTAAACTTGTGATTTCTCTTTCGTTTTGTTCTTCAGGTGGAGATTGTAGCTTAACAGCCGCCCCTCAACATCTCAACTTCGCCAAAATTTCCTCCGCCAAAGCTGAGGATTCTTACTCGCTTGACGAAGAAGAGATCGCTGAAATCATCATTGAAGATCGTAGCCTGGGTCGAGATGTGTCCGGCCACGTGGTGTTTACAGCCCCTTGCCACCTGATCGCACCTTGCGTACTCGCTCCAGGCTCTCTGACCGTGACCTCCGAGGCGCTGTTCTTCACTGTGGACGAGGAGAATCCAGAGTATCAGAAACTGGACCCAAAAGTGAGTGTTGTCACTTGTCTTGCGTGCAAATGGTCAATAAGTTAGACTCTAAGATTGCGCAGACGCAGTTTGGGCTCGTCAAGCGTTCCTCCGCGTGACGAGCGCAAAGAGCGTCTGCGTAGGAGACTACGGAAGTCTTACATAATCTTCGGAAATTGTCGGAACTGTTCGAGTCAAATTTGGAATCTTCGGGGACCTCCGGTAATCTTCGAGAATCCTCGAGGTAGTTTTGTCGTCTAACGAAAACTTCGTGTTTGCACCAATCAGGAGCTTGTAACTTTCCACTCAGTAAAGAAAATAATTTCGTGCTCAAACTGTCTCAAGAGAAACTGAGGCTAAAACACGCGCGCTTAACGTTTTCTGTGTTTGTGCTTTTGCAATCCATTTCCATCTCCGCCATCGTCAGTCGGTCTTAGTCATCCTCGCTAGAATTGAGTACCTGTCATTTGTCGAGTAGTCTTGATAAAAAAAAAACCTAGCCATTATCATTGAGTTTCCTGTTATCTAGGCAAGTTTCCTTCTTCTTGAAATGACTCGTTAATGCGATGACACCGACATTGATGACATTGTCGCTGAAGGGCTTTCTCTGACACTCATGGCCCTGCTTTCACGAAGAATTTCTTGAGGATACAGGAATTATTACACGTGCTAACGTGAAATAACGGATATTAAATTCTGACTTTTGGTTATGGCCGGTGAAATTTAATTACTTCTGTCGATTATTGCCCCCCTCGAGTTTCATTTACGACTTATCAGCGTTCGCTAAATTGTTTTGAATTTTTTTTCTTCAAATCTCTTCATAACACTTTCGCTCGAACCCTTTGATCGTACCGCGTTTAGTAATTAAAAAATAACCATCCTTTCTTAGTTTATTCCTAAACCAGGCAAGCTTTCTTATCTGACTGTGTTGCAATTTATCAAAGAAATTAAACTGTTGACACGAATTTTTTGTTTTCCTGCAGTTTCGGAAAACGGATTGTAAATGTTTTCATATCCCTTTCCTCGGCGTATATTGGTCTATAGTGAATTAGATGTTTAATGGTTGCTGTTATAGCGTTAAAGGTTCTACGTAAGTTTAAATGTTAGGGCAATATATTCGCTGCCTTTCGGGCTTAAATTTTAATTGTGCAATAGTAGTCGCTTATTGATTTGTAGTCCGTTTCTGGTGAAATTTGCGAAGTACTTAGCAAGTAAAACGTGTACCAAGTGACGAAAACACTCCACAGGAGACCCCATCACATTGTCTACTTGTCTAAAACAATTTTTAATTCTTGTTTTTGCATTTAAATAAGAGGGGAGACAAGTTACGATAACTGTGAGTGGCTACCTTCTGAAGTGAAAACATTTTTCTTACGATGGAATTAAGTTCGTCTCTTTCTTTCGGTGTTTTCTCGCTTCGCAAGATACCTTTTAACGTTGTCTTGTGCTTGAGTTGTTGTTTTCTGGGTCCACCACTCGTTTTCATTTCATTTTATTGCCATTTACCACCAGCCGCTCCTGGTGTTGTTAAATTTACCGGTCGGTCGGTTTTTTCCCTTCTAATGGCTGATCCTTGTTTAATTATGCTAAACCGACACGCGGCAACTAAAATCGCGTTGCCTTGCGATTGACAGCCTGTCATTGCTGGCCTTTGAATGGCTTTTTGGGTTTACGTCAGGAGCAAATAGTATTCACTGAATGTTTTATCAGAAGGGCGAGCAATTATTCGCTCCAGTTAACCCGTTATGAGAAGAATTAATTTCATATTTTGTTGTATATTTTTTTTCCTTATTGGAGTCGACGCTTTGGACTTAAGTAAGAAGCGAAAGTACTCTCGACCATCCTTTGCAAGTTCGAGCAGGTGTACGTGTAAAAACGAAGCGTTATTAAAACTTGGCTTATAAAGCGGGCAGATTCAAGCCTGAACATTACACACAAAGCTGTAAACAATTGTCCGCAGGGAAATTTAAACGCAATTAACTCTGACGGGAATTTATTTTGACATTAAAACTACTGAGAAAGTGTTCTGTTGTGCCATTCTAATTTAAATTTCTGCTAAAAGCCTAGGCAGACATTTTGACTCACAGTTTACAGCAGGGATTGCATGAAAGAGTCACTTTGCGGGAGGATAAGGGCAATTGACTCTTGATTTATGAACCTTTCTTTGGCCTCAAGGCAGAAATTTTTCGAGCATGAATTAAACGCGACTGTGTTTAATGTGGAGGTTTGAGCGTTTTCTCTCCTCAGTTGTCCCATATTTATCAGCTATTATCGGCTTTTAAAAATACACACTTTCGAGTCGAGCCGCTAAACGCTTGTTGATGTGTTTATTAGGTTTTCATTATTAAATTGCACTTCACAGTTCTACGCGACAGCAATAAAATTGTAACAGCCAATTGTGATAAAAATTGCAAGAAATGTCTCAAAGCGTAAATTAACAAGTCGCGCGTTTTAATAAGTTCCCTTGCCGGCACGAGTTTCTTTCCGAGTGATTTCGTTGTCATTTTTTGTGCTTTTCTTTATTGTCGCCGTTGTTTATTCTTGATTTATTGCTTTTCATGGTTGCCGCAGACAAATTGTTTTTAACGCAATAAACGTAGGGTTATTAAAACCGTAATAAACAATAAAAATCGCGCAAAAATGACCCTTAATGGCTGCAAATATGCATTCAGTGAACTAGGTTTTGGATGCGAGTTCTTCTTCGAATGATCGTCGAAAATGCTTGTAAATGTCTCATTTAGTCCAAAATCTCAAGCTGCGGTAAACCGAATTCATAGTTTTCCACGAAAGCACAGTTGCCGAAAGTTTCAATATCTTAGGCAATAATAGCGAGCCAGTAGGCGGTCTGTATTTAGAAAGTTTAATAAGATAGACAAACGACTCGGCAAGGAGCAAAGAGATGCGAAACAGCTTTGGTTTAGCCGATAAAATTGAAAACACGCCGACCACTTTCGCCGGTTGAATTTTTTTAACAATGCATTTAAAGAATGCAGGGAATTTTTTTCTGAAGTACTTGCGTTTAGATTTGAGAGAGTCGTGCGTCTAAGAGACAGTTGTGGGCACAAGTTTCACTGTTTCGCGGCCAATAATTTACTCAAAATTGTTGACCTCTTGTGTGTTATTGGTGGAAAGTCGGCCTGGTTCATTGTGCCAGAGATTAATAGCCGCTGACAGGTTCAATTGGTCCAACTGTGGCGCGTTAATACTGTGTACCGGAAAAAATTCGCCATTGAACACATCCGTTTCGCAGAAAGCGTTTCGTTTTGTGGATCGCGTGCGGTTGTGTTCAGTCCGCGATGGCGTTTGTATTTCCCGAGCGCCGTGGAAGCTTACAGAAGTTCGTTAGCACGCGGGTGCACAGACGAAAAAGCGAACTGTATAAAACCATAACAAACATTTGCACAGTTGTGCAAGAACTATTGAAGCATGTTGAAGCCCTTGAGCCGCGATTTATCTCATCACTGAAACTGGTGGATGGTAGGTACCAAGGCGTACGAGCTTTATCTCCTCGCAGCTTCGAAGTGCACTTGTATCTGAACCAAATGGGAGTTTTTAATTTCATCGATGAGGCATGCCCGCCCGGCTGCGCCATGTTGAAACTGAGCGATGAACGCAAGCGGTCTATGTCTCTTTGGACAGAGTTTATAACGGCTTCTGGGTACTTATCCGCGAGAAAAGTTCGCTCGAGATTCACGTCTTTAGTCGCAGAGGCAATACGGCGGGGAGAACTTCAGAATCAAATTCGAATCAATGTAGACAATCACTTCTCTGCCAAACTCACGGTCTTGGAACGTTATACCGTCGAGCTTATCCCGGCATTTCGTTGCGGCTCTATTTGGCCTCAAAACGGATGTTGCTGGCCGAGTCACGAAACTCTTTGGCCTTCACAGCCTATTATAGCCGGCATTAAACTGCGGGGATTTTCGTTGCTAGCTCGTGATCCATACCCAAGCGTCAAAGGCGCTGGTTCGGAAGGCGACGCGTGGCTCTTGTGTTTCAACGATGCTGAAGACATGCTATTCGCAAGCGCTGGACGCAGGCTGTGCCTTAGCATGTTGAAAACCTTGTACGATAAACATTTGGATTTGCCCGGGAAACCCCTGGAATACTTACATCTAGTGATGTTACTGCTATACGAGTGTGAGAAACATCCCAGGGAAACAGAATGGACCGACGACGCGCTCATGGATCGTATCAACGGCATCCTCCTGCAACTCGTGTCGTGTCTACAGTGTCGAAAGTGCCCGCACTTCTTTCTCAAGGGAGTAGACTTGTTCAGTTGTAAGCCTAAGCAGGCTCTAGACAGCGCCGCAAAACAGGCTTGGAATATTGCACGCGACATTGCCACAAACCCTGGAAGTTTTGACACACTTTAGAGAAACTCAAATCGTTCGTAATCTGGCTGCAGGGAGCGCTTCGAGGCATACAGACGACAACTACTGTTGGACAAAGCGTCAACTTCGAGTAAATTTATGATTCTTCTTTTATTTGGCGTGTGTTTTTGTTTTTTGGAAAAGGAAAAAAAACCGCTCTTGTCCTGTGGTTTCAAAACCGGATATCTTAGTTTAGTCTACGACACATTTTAACTACAGTATTATTATTTTCCGCTTGCTTGAAAAACTCGCTCGTTTTTAATGTTTTTGTTGTCTTTTGCCTCTTAATTAATTTTATAACATTCTGTGCTTTTTTGCTCCCGTTTTGTTTTATTTTTGGCAAAAATACGGCTGAATTTGAGACGAACGAATCAAGTGGACCAAAGGGCACGGAAATTTCATTTTCTTTTTTTATTATTATTTCAAATAAGCTAGTATTTCAAAGTGGTTGAATAAAGCTCTAGTCCAGGATAAGATAATTGTTTTCTCTTTTTTATTTAATTTGATATCTATACATTTATATCTACACCCGAGCAAGACCCTGTTTTGTCTTTCGCTGGTTGCTTTTGGATGTTGTTAAAAAGAACCTCGAAGACGGTTGCTTGCTCGACATAAGAAGTCATTCAATTGTCTTTTTTCATATTAAATAAATATTATCATGTAGTTGCTTTCCAACCACATTTGTCTAGCGAGAATCCACGTTTGGCTGTTAGCTAACTTGGCACAAAGTTTTAGGTCATGAGGCAACAATTTTGGTGCCTTGAGGGCATGAAAATATTAAACGAGATTTCGTCGTGGCTTTAAAATGCCAGAAAAAATAAATAAATGAAAACCTTAGTTCTTGTTTCACAACATATAGCTTTCATTGTCAAAACTAAAATGAAATTGTGCGTTGTGATTCCATTTCAAATTTTCCGTTGACTAAATCATCTCTGTTTCTCTATGAGTAGTTTTATTTTTCTGGCATTTTTTTTTCTTGTCTGTTACAATGTTGGATCGAGCAAGGCTGTACTGATCTCCCTGTGTTTCTGTTTATTTCATTTTAAGAAGGCTAATTTTGGTAAAACGAAATCCATTTCCCTTAAAAATCTGATTGACGAAATGTGATTCACATCACTGTTCTATAGTTTCGTGTGAGTTCGGTAAATCCTCGAGCGTGATCAGCTGTTTTGGTTGTGGTAAATCGCGGAATAAAAGAGACTTTTCCTCTGTTGAGTGTCATACGTTTCTTTTTTACACCAGGTTTCGTGAGGCCATGGTATTCTTTTAGATTCAACAATATATGGCAAATCCTAGCGGTGTGCTTCCTAGCAAAAAAGCACTGTTTTGTCGTTATTTTCAAAAATGTGTGCTTCAATCTATAGAAGTTTCTTAAAATGGTTTTTCAACGATTGCTAAGCTTTTAGAATTCATCCTCGTACGAGCAGCTTATTTTATACTTTACCCATTAGATAGCGTCCTTTTGTTGTGTTCTTCGCCAAGATACTTTACTCTCATAGTGCCTCTCTCCACCCAGGTGTATAAATGGGTACCGGCGAATTTAATGCTGAGGATAGCCCTGTGATGGACTAGCATCCCATCCAGGGGGAGTTGCCATGCTTTTAGTACATTACAACGTGCTTCATCATTCGCGAAGCACATTATATTGAAAGTGCACGTAAATATTCAGTTTAACGTTCTCGTAAGCTCGACATGCAAGAAATGACGTGCAAACGAGTTGAAATGATAGGAAATTAAACATCAAATTCCAGGCAAATCGTACACAGTTATTTCATGTTCGTGTTGCCGTTGTCTATTTTGAGAGAAGATTGGTTGGTTGGTTGTCATTCGTGTGACATTCCGTCGCGGGGCTTGTTCATGTTGGTTGCTATTTCTTCAAGCTCTCCTCGGGCAGAAATTTCTTTTAGTGTGAAAAATTAAATTTCTTGTGGCGATAGCAATCATCAGTAGCCGTGAGTCTAAAACAGAAAAGCAGTTCACTTACTCTCAAACCACCTTTTCGAAGTTATAAAAATTGCGGGTTTTAAACATTATTTCTGAAGTGCTGGTTTCATTGTTTAGGGTCTTGTGTGAGTTCAGTGTTAAGGAAACTTCGAAAATAGCCAAATAAGCTTAAGTGAAGAATCTGAAAATATATTTTTCGTATATTAAAATGGCAAACTGCCCTGCAGGTTAGCTAGTAACACGAGACACGTGTTTTTGAACTCGAATTAATAAGATGACTGAAATAGTAATTTCTTTTCGAGCGGACGAATTTTAATTTTCCCCAGCTTCAATGACAAATCTTTATCAATTAAAAGAAGTGGGCTTAACATGCAAATACGCCAGCCGCAGACAGATGTCAAATAAAGCCTCGGTGAAGAGAAAATAGCTCTTAAAATGTGTAAATATTGACCAAACGCGGTTTAAACAAAGATATGTTGCCCACTAAAACTAACTCAGTCGGCCAGTGTTCTCTTCTCGTTGTCTAAACAAAACCACCAGAACTTGGAGAGTGAAAATGTTTTGTGGTGAATTTTTCGGGTTTCTGTAGAAAGGAAATTAAAAATCTGATAAGCAGGTTGAGCTCGATGGTGCGTTTCTCAAACCTTCCGAAGCGTTTTCAGTTCTCGAAAAGCTATATTGTTTGCAGAATGTTAACAACAGAGATTCAGTTTTTGTCGGTTGAGCAGTGAAACGTTACATTAATGAAACGTAAAGGGGTGGTTTTAATTTTGGCCTGAAACTACACCGCCATTTGATAGAAATTGAAGTTATTAAAACAGCCTTCGGGCCTGAAATGGCTCGGGACGTTTGACATACGCTAGGGCTGGCCAGAGTTATAGCGTGATCAATGTTGTTTAGTTGAAATCGTTCAATTTGTTGTCGCCTTTTGTTTCTTGTGGTAGCTGAAGTGAAGCCTGGATGATTTACTGTCTACCACTTGCAAGCGCCAATGACATTGTTGGTAGCTCGCGTGACTTAGTTCCAGAGTCTCAGTCTAGAACCTTAAGTACCTATGTCTGGAGCCTTAGTTTTTGTAATTAATGCTGTCTAGAGTTCCAAACGAAACGAGGTGTTATAGAGGTGTTTCATGTTAGTTGATCTTTACTTTCCTCCTTTTTCATTCACGAGCTTTTCAAACTCTGTTGAAAATAAAATGAATTATTCATTCAGTCATTACTGCTAAAGCAATTTGAGTGTAATTTTCAGCTTCCAGACTGAAGACTGAATTAATTGTGCGGGGTTGAGTGCTGTAGAAAAAATATTACTTAATAGCAAACGCCTGACTAAAATGGTCTAAAAGATTTCGGTCAGGAGGGGGTTGGGGCGCCATGGTTTTTGCGTATTAATTTTTTTTGCTAGCAGTTTTGTTTTATGACGGCTTGGCACGTTTCCCAGCAAAACTTGCCGGCAAAGGTTTGTACACGCGTTTCCTAGCAATTCTAGCAAACAAGGTTTTGCGCGTTCCTTTCGTTGCAAATTAAACAGAGGAGGGTTTTAGCGCATATGTTTTGAAGAAAGGTTTCTGCGCACGCGCTTCGTAACAATTTCAACATGTGCAAACTGACCAGGATTTTGCGCATGCGTTAAATAGTAAATCCAGCAAACGCGAGTTAGCGCGCGGTTTAGGTGAGCTGGGATCAGTTGTTGTTCTCGCCTTGGTCGAAGTTGGCCGGTTTTTCTTCCCCTTGAAACAATTCCTCGTCAGAAAAACGCCGGATAAAGCTATGCGCGTGCCAAAGTGATACCAGATAGCTTTTTAAAATAATTTTCAGTGTAATTTCTTGTCAACATCCTGTACTCCTTACAAATAAAAATAATGAGTTATTACAGAAACTGTCAACTTGGTGTGTCTCAGTCATGTATAGAGTGTAGGCCTTTCCTTGACTCAAGGAGGAGGACGAAAATTGAATTTGCTTTTATAGAAATTTTAATGTCCTGCCATCCCCAGGTTCTGATGTATATGGACTGTCTGCATGGTAAATGGCCCTTGGATGCGATAAAAGCCGTATTTTCACGAAGATTCCTGTTGCAGAACTGCGCGGTTGAGGTTTATACTTCCACCGGAAGTAAGTTTTCTTTTTGTTCTTTCCTACTTTCACTCCAGTGTATAGTGAAAGTTAAAGGATTCCCGGCAACGGTGAGAAGCTTTTTCTCTTCATTCACTTACGTTTCGTGTTGTGTAAGAAGACGTCAAACGTTTTAGTTTTTAATGAAGACAATAGACTGCAAGCAGTGCCTCTGTTATCTAAGTTTGCCGAGTGTGAAGAGAGAATCAAACCTTAGAGGTCGGATCTAGGAAGAAACTGGCCGCGTGAAAACTGGAATCAAGACGCCCCGTTTGCCTTCAGCTTTAGCAGAGCCAGCTTTTTCTCGCTTTTGTTTCCGTTTCTCGTTCCATAAAGTAAAGGAAAAAAAGGTACTGCTCGTTGTCTACGAAGTCAGAGTACTTCGCGTGCAAATTAAAACTAATTTTTTGAATGTTTTTTTTAATTTGCTTGTCTGGCAGCGTCTGTGATGTTCAAGTTTGCCGATCAGCAGACCGTGAGGAGAGTGGTGCGAGCTCTTCCACCTGTTGGAGTCGGCACATATTATGGGATACCTCAAACCAGGTGTGCTTGGTTTAGCTTGTTTGTTTGTATTGTTAGTCGAGTTCTTGTCAAATAACTGAATGTGAATTTTTTTTTTCAGGGCGGCTTCATTATACTCTCCTCGTCAGCTGTTCCAGAAGTCGACCATGACGCATCGTTGGCAGAAGGGAGAAGTATCCAATTTTCAGTATCTCATGTTCCTCAACACTATCGCCGGTAAACAGACTGAATTAAGCGAGCCTTGTCTATTTCCTTTGCCTGAAGTCGAAATCTTGCTTGTGTAATCAAATCCCGGCCCTCTAGCTCTTCGCCTGCTCAATGTTCTGCTAGTCTACCCCAAAAAATTACAGAATGATGTCGTAGCTGTACAAAGATCAGTGTACTATCCAAATCACTAGAGTGGTAAAATAAATCCGCAAAATTTCGTCTGGCGATACGTCAATCTAGATCACGTGAATTAAAAGCTTATATCACGTGGACACTGTTTATTCATCGGGGAAGCCGACACAAAGGTTTCGAAACAGCATGGAACCCTTTAAAATTAAACAAAAACCTGCTTTTCCTTGATTCTGAATACATCTCGTGTTTTCCGACCCTTTTGGTTCGATAGCGCCATTATTATTCCCACAAATTCTAGAAAAACGATGTTTACGTGGCAGTGGAGCGATCGTTAAAAATCACATCATCGTTGACAAGAAGCTTAGAAACGCGAACCACGTGACAGTTTTTTCAGATCACGTGTTGAGAATCGAACTGCTTCAAACCAAATTTCTAAGGCGGTTTTACCACTCTACTGATTTTGATATTATTGTGTTAGATTGGTTGCAATTAACGTTTTCTCTTGTTGTGGCAGGTCGAAGTTTCTGCGATCTCAATCAGTACCCGGTGTTCCCGTGGGTTCTGACCAAATACGAGACCGACACCTTGGATCTGACGGATCCCAACAACTACAGAGATCTCTCCAAGGTAGGAAGTCAATGGTCAACGACTTTCTTTCTGGCACAGAGGTCGTTGTGGCCTGACTGTAACTTGTCTTCACTCATTTTGTCACTTTGCCCGTTCTGAGAAAGTTCTTGACAGGGTTTTTACGATCTTGAGATAGTTTAGAAAGTAGTTGTGGGAGTTTAGGAAGCCCTTCTATAAAATTGCAAGGTACAGCATTGAACAAGTGAGTGGTCACGAAAGTTATTTCCATGCAGTGCTCTCGCCAAAAGATTACAGGCCTGCTAAAAAGATAGCAACCACCTCCCCGTGAACACTTTCTGTAATTTTTGCACGAGTCTCGCAGCCATTTTATTCTTATCATGTATTTTTATGAAGACACCCAGGTTTACGTGTCACCTTGAATGAAATACTCATTTTCACTTTCCCGTTTTGTTCACAGCCCATTGGTGCCTTAAACCCTACGAGACATGCGCAGTTTCTCGAGCGTTACGCGTCCTGGGATGAAAATGACGACATTCCTCCGTTTCACTATGGCACGCATTATTCAACATCCGGGTTCACGCTAGCTTGGATGATACGCGTAGTAAGTTGTCATGGTTACGTGAACATGTATTACGAATTTTGTCACTGTTGCAGTACTTTGTATAATGATCTGCAGTGCTTTCAATAAGCACCAACGGCCGACGAAAAGTGTTGGCTACTTTGTTCAGAGAGGTCGGCTACTTTTTCCTCTAAAATGAAGTGACTAGAGAAAGATCCTTTCAAACCTTGTTGATGCAGTCGGCTACTCTATTCTAACCAGCTGCCTACTTCAAATGGTATTGAAACCCCTGGATCTGCCAACCGAACCGCAGCTAACGCTGGTTTGATGAGATAAAAAATTAAAGAATGAATGTGGTGTGGTGTCACCATCTTGGGGAGGATGCGGGTGATTTGGGGGTGGAGAGGATGGGGACTTGTATGGACGATGACAATAATAATAATAACACCAACAACAACAACAACAACAACAACTGGTTTACGGATTTACCTTGGGCCGGTGTGTTGGGGGCGGGGGGCTTTCAGGAATCGGGGAACAAAAAGTGCGTGTCGAAGAGTCACGCTCAAAATGGAAGAAGGAGTTTTAGGGGAAGTTTTACGGCGTCTTAAAACAAAAAAAATAAACTACCTACCGTTAGTTTTACAATAGCCCTGCATGACACTGGTGTCCTGTTCATTTCTTTCCAATAGGAGCCGTTTGCAACACAGTTCCTCAATCTTCAAGGCGGTAAATTTGACCATCCCGGTAGAACGTTCTGCTCTATTATCCGCTCTTGGCAAAATTGCCAGCGAGACACGTCAGACGTCAAGGTGAGTCCTTACCATTAACTTAACGGCGCACGTGAAATTCATATTTAGCGTCACGCAAGTCTTAATAGTTTTCGGTTGGAGTGACAGGTCCACATAAACTGTTTCAAGCAACGCTAACAATTAGCGTTGTAAATTGTCCAGAAATCGAACCAAACGAACAACATCAGTTTCGCATTCACTGCAAGGGCGATGATTTCTTTGGGTGTATTTGTCTAATGTTCATGCCTGTTTGTGTTTCGTTTCAGGAGCTTATTCCAGAGCTGTACTATTTTCCAGAAATGTTTGTGAACTCCAACAATGTAAGGCTCGCTTAGTTACATACATGTATTTTCTATACATAATCTTATAAAGTGACAGTCCATTTTCTCTCTCACAAGCAGCTTTCTTTCTTAGAGAAACACAATCGTTCCTGGGTTAGATTCCTTTTCTGAAATCGCTCGGTTTAAAAGGACTAAAAAGCTATGCCCCATATTTTAGTAAAACATTTGTCCGAATGTATAAAATTGCTTTAAATCGCTTGAAACTTTTAAATAATAGTTTTCCAAGGTTGAAAAACGCCAAAGATTGGGGAACACTGCAAGAGAAGGATTACGAGTGACGATCTTGAAAAAACGCAACCTAAATTGAAAGTAACTAAGCTCCTCTAACCTCTCCATCCATGATATCATAACATAACGTCTCCATGCATGCCTCTGTAAAGATCTCTAGAGAATTTTGAGTCTGTCAGGACAACACTTCCTGTTTGAACAGTCTTTATATTCTCACCACCTACCTGACCGACTTATATATTAGTGATGTAAGGAGAAAAATGATAGTGATGACAGCATTTGGTTTTTCAGTTTACATTCGGTATTGATGATGATGGAGTGGTCATTGATGACGTCGAACTTCCTAAATGGGCGTCAACGCCGGAGGAATTTGTCATGTTACACAGAGCTGTAAGTTTATTGAACAGCTGACGTTTTCGAACGTGAGCTCGCTGTCAGAGATATCGGTTAATTTGCTTCAAAATTCCATAGTTGGAATACTATGAACTTATTGAAGGATTGGGAAGTCAAGATGGCAGTGGAAAGCATGGAAAGATCCCTCGGTTTCAACGTTGAGTCATACGTCTGTTGGATATTATTCTCGACATTCAGGCTCGAAACAATTGACTCATAAAAAATACCCAGCACACATCTTTTTCTGAATATATTTTAAATATTTTTTTTACGTTTCAGGCTTTAGAATCAAAACACGTGTCTGCTCATCTGCACGAATGGGTCGATCTCATATTCGGATTTAAACAGAAAGGTACAGCCATTTAATGAAACATTGGAAGAATTTGAAAGTCAGGAATTTCTCCTGAAATACCAGCTCCGTCTTTGAAGGAGCTATCATCGCCTGTTTTCTGAATTGCGAGCTCTAGACTTCAAACCCTTAAATCCTGCTTTATAGCAAGCAGGGAGAACTTTTAAGCATTATCGGCCACATTGTCGGGCAAATAATCCTGGTTTCTAATATTTGCTTGAACAATCCGTCTCAATTTAATTATCTAAATTTAACTGTTCTTAATTCTGCTATGCTTCTCACTAGCGTTTCCTTTGTGTTTTGATACCTTTTCAAACCATATCCGAATTCTTTCATCTTGTTTCAATAATACTGTGTGAAACATGGTGACCTAAATAGCACAGAAACGTTTATAAGACAAATAAACACTACACTACTAGCGATATAAATAATCTCAGTTGTACTGTTTTTCATGTTGTTAGGTCCTGAAGCAGTGAAAGCCACCAATGTGTTTTTCCACTTGACTTATGAAGGCAATGTTGATTTAGACTCCATAGCCGATCCTGTCATGAGAGAGGTGAATTGGTGCCATGCTTCTGCGGTTTATAGGCAATTTCTCTCCAGAGCGGCTTTTTAAGTGTCAAAAGTAATCCAGAATCCCTTTGGTTTTGCTCTGCCACAATCTGATTGGCTAAAAACCCTCGCACCCGCACCAACTCGACCAATCATATACACGACAAAAGCCAATCGCGACTTTGTCACACGAGTTTTCCCGCGCTTGGCGCCCATTGCATGATTTTCCTCGAGTTCTCATTGGTTCTTTGTGTTAGTCGCGATTGTTGTGATTGTGACTGCTTTGATTTGTTTCGTTTAACGGTACCCAAGTAAAAACCGCTCTATTGTATGAAAATGTTCATTTTTTATTTATAAGAAGTTCTGCCGCTATTAAAGAAGCTATCGTTGTAAATGGTATCTCTGAAAAGACAATTACGCTTAGCTAGTTTTCCCGGCTAACTACAACAAACTGACATTCACCTTGCAGGCCGTCGAACAACAGATCAAAAGTTTTGGTCAAACGCCATCGCAGCTGTTACATGAGCCGCACATTCAAAGAATATCCCCGGAACAGGTAAAATGACAGCGCTCAAGTTGTGTTTGATAATTATATTTGGGAAGACAAGAAACTTTTCTTTCGTTGGCAGAATTGATTGACCCCGCGAAACCTGCAAAGTCAGCGGTTTTCGTACATAGATTGCCGAGCAACATGAGTGTTCGCATGTGCCCCCTGCTTTTTTTGATTGGATAAAAAGAATCGGAAATTTTCGGTTGCTCCTACGAAGATTTGTTGTAAAAAGGCAGTCTCCCGAATTTTCTCTCCAGTGACTTTTTATGTTGCACCGTTCAACTGAGAAGAACTTGATATGAATTACGCTCTTTTTTGTTTTATATTTTGGTTTTAGAATACAGAAGAAGAGGAGCCATTTAAAAGTACGTTGAAGAATTTAAGTTCTGAACAATTCTTTTTTGTTTTGGAATTTTGAATTTCAGTTTGATACTCCTTATTGCTAAGAAAATATGATTATGGCCCTTGTTTTCATCTGCGTGAAATACCGGCTAATATCTGCCCTGGCTTTGTACAGGTATATATTTGACTTTCAAAGTCACGGGTGATGTTCCAGTTACTCACGTGGCAGCCAACACAGACTCCACCGTCCCCTCCCCTGCTGTAGTAACGATCAGTTGTAACCAGTGCTTCTCGGTTAACAAATGGCTGACATCAGGTAAGGAACTTGCCGTCTCTACAGCCCGGGTTATGTGGGTCGTCACACAACACAGAGCGTTGCGTGACGAAGCAAATGACGGCTGTGAAGGAGACTACATGTAGTCTGTTGTAACAGTAGTGAACGCGCATAACATTACCACCGCGCTGTCATGAATTCTTTCAAAAACTTCCCTTCAGTACTAAATGAGAGTTCATAAATACACCCTATTCGATGGCTTTACCGATATACGAGCGGATAGTTAACGAGTGGTTTCGCATTATAGCTACAATGCGAGAAATGAGCGAAAAAGCCCAACAATGTAATACGGAATACTACAGTGTAGTGACGTGTCATATTTTGAGTGTTTTCTTGATCTTATGTGATCAAATGACGTAACTGGAAAAATGAAGGTTCCCTCTAAATGGAGACAGCATTACAGCTTTCCAAGCTAACCTTTACTCTGTTTTCTATAGCTGATCCAAAGCAAAGTCTTCGAGGAGTTCAAGTTGAACAAGATCCCATGTTAGGTAAGTCACCCAACTCTGTTATGAGTTTTTCTTGACATCATTATTATTTCCCACAGACATGACTCATAGATGGCATTGGGCATTGTACTAAAGAATTTTTTTTCATGACTTGTTTTTATAGCTACATCCGCTGGTCGACAGAAGCGGCAGCTCGGTGAACCGCTGGACCAATCAGTGACGCCGTGCGCTTGCTGTTTCGTGGTGACCGCTGACAACAAGTACATCATGGCTTGTGGCTACTGGGATAACAGCTTCAAATGTTTCTCGGCGGACAGTGGTGAGAAATTTACGATAAAGGCAAACGTGCGTGCGTGAGTGCGTGCATGCGTGAGAAGCAACGTGACTGCGTACCAATTGTTAATTTTTTTGGCCAAACTATTCGTTGTATTCTACCCTGCGTAGCACTGAGGTGCGATTTCGCACGCGAATGTTTTTAGATAGTGGACCCGCGAACGCGAGCGACGAAGTGGCTAAAACAAGTGAGATTTCAGAAATGCGGGATTGACCGTATAGGAAAGTTCTTGCAATCGGAGTTTGCTATGTGTATTTATAGTTGGCTTTTGAGTTTGATCTCAACAGATCTTTTGTTGCTCTGTTTCATAGGTAAACTGACACAGTGCGTATTCGGCCACTGGGACGTGGTCACGTGCTTAGCATACTCGCGTCACATGGGTTTGACAGGAGGAGACGCGTTTGTCGTATCGGGATCGCGTGACGCCACTGTGCTGGTTTGGCGGTGGAGTGAACGGCTTCAGAGAGTAGCAGCATCTGACCGCGCGGAGGGTGAGTACTAGCTTTAAAGTCTTGACTGTGGATTTAAAACAAAATAAACATTACTCTGTTATTTACTGCAGTTTGTTGACTGGAAATTCCCCATAATGAAATAACAAGTTTTAAAAACTTTATCGTTAATGCGGGGCTTATTGGAGATGAGCTTGCGCACGTAAAAAGTAAATAGACTTGAACAATGTTTTTGTTACACATTTTCACAAAGGTGAAGTAACTGAGAGTAACAGTAGAAGTAACACCAGAAATGTGTCATTTATGTCAAGGATTAAATGCAGGTTTGCTAACCACCTCGCCAATGTCACTGGGTTATTGGCCATATCCACATTTCTTAATATTTGACAATTATGTGTGTTTTGGTGAACTTTTATCAGTGAGGAAAATTTGTGATTCCTGAAATAAAGAGCGTGTATTTCATTAGCTTTCAATCCTGGACATATCTCGGACTGAACTCCTTAATGGAGAGGGTGGCTTGGGGAGGCTCGTTACAAAAAGTTGCCTTATGTAGCTTGTATGGTATTTTAACCATGTGTCCTACATGAAGTACCTTACGTCTGATTTTTCTATCCTCAGGAGACAACCCTTCTCCGCTGGCTATTCTTACTGGACACGAGCAGCCTGTAGTCTGTGTTGACGTCAGCGCTTCACTGGGACTTGTGGTCAGCGGTTCACAAGGTATGTTTCTTAGCAGCTCAAGTTAATGGACGAAACCCTGTAACCGGAGTGGTGATGGTATTGTTTTGCTCTCTTGCAGAGGGTCCTTGCCTCCTGCACACTACCGCAGGAAATCTTTTGCGCACCCTGCGGGGACCCGGAGAGTGCGTCAGACCGAGGTTGTTGAAGTTGACCCGCGATGGCCTGGTGCTAGTTAACTACACTGACGGGACAGGACATCTGGCGGTGTTCACGATCAATGGCAGGTTGCTAAGCGACAAAAGGCTTGATGATCAGATGCTGGTACGTCATCAGTCACATCCAGCTTAAACTTAAGACTTTCAATAAAGTCCTTCGTCTTTATTATGGCGCCCCGGACCTCGCGCGACTGCGTCGCTCGCTAGGCGGCTTCGTGGCTTAAATTTGTCGTTCTAATCCGTGAGGTCTAGTTAACGACTGTCTTTACCAGGCATTGGCCGAAAACTGGGATAAAAACTTTGTGTGCACTTCCTAAAGGCATTTGTGATCCAACATGAGTTTTCAAATTGAGCTGTTCATTTTAAAGTTTGTTCATGTTGCAACCATTTACAAAGGGGCCATCATGAGTCATTCTTACTTGCAAATAAATTATTGTAATTTGTTAAGAACTGTTTTATAAAACCAAACCATTATCGCTAAGTTTCTTGTGATCTTTTTGATGTTTCAAGGTTCTCAGATCATACTGGAAAGAAATGGCATTTCGGACACACTAGTTTTCGTAGAGCGTTGTTATTTAGCGTGAATTTCAGGAGTAAGCAACCAGAGAAGTCGGCTGAAATTCACGCTAATAACTGTAGATAGTTAATTGCTCAACAATTCAAAGAAGAAACCATCGGTAAAATGTATGGCGTTAATTTGTATACCAGACGAGGAACTGTGGTGTACTATAACTAATCTAATTCCTTCTTTTGTTCGCAGGCGTTGGCTCTCAATAAAGACGGGAATTTCTTCGTGTCCGGAGGGTTCAGCCGGTATTTGAGGGTGTGGCGGACTCACGACTTGAGCTTACTTCACACGTATCCACCATGTGACGGCAGCATTAGAGCCCTTACTATCTCTACCGATCAAAGGTACGTTACGCTTACCGCAGTCGAAGCTCTCTTAACACAGAACGACCTCTCGTTAGCGAGCGCACGTTGAAACATTTGAGGCTGGCCGCTTAGAACTTCCAGCATAAAGCTTTCTACTTCTGTCATATTTTATCACTTGTTTATATTAATTTTTACGATTGTAGTTAGGTGTGCCCAACTAGGATACATCGTATGCTACCGACTTTGACACAATGATAAAGTGTATGATTCTTTTATCAAAATGTTGACCAACGCGAATCAGAATCTTGGAGTGGCCACTTGTAAGAGCTTAAAAGCAAAAGAAAAGACTAATTAGTGATTGCGAAAAGTGGTCGCGGTCGCTCACGAGAGATTTTATTTATAAAGTTTGAGTGGTGGTAGTTAGGGCTAGTCGCATACGAGAATGGTCGCACAGAGAGCTAAGACTACTTTGGTTTACTGGGTTCTTCCTACAAAAAAAAAAAATAAAAAGTAAATAAATCACTTTGTTTAAGTCAATGTATTTTGTACTGCTGTCCTAATTGAGGACACTAAATAAATAAACAAAGAAATATTGTAAATAGAACAGAAATTTGTTAAAAATCCCAATGGCAAAAGGCTGACCAGTTGGCTATTTACAACGCGTGGAGGAGTTGACTTTTCATCCAATGAATGTTTATTGTTCCTAGGTGTTTGGTGGCAGGACTGGCTTCAGGCAGTATTCTTGCAATCGCCGTGAATTTCCCTGGTCGCCTTTGACATCCGTACATTTATCACTGCACCTTCACAGACTACTTTATCACAGACGCCATCGTCAGACGTCGAATGTTCCTGGTACAAGAATGAAGGGAAAACAGGACAATTTATAATGCCCTGTTCCTTAATATTACACAAAATGGTTACATTTGACTCTTATGCAGTTTAATTTCGGCAGCAAATGTAGCCGTTTTGTTGTACTGCGCGACAACACAGGCGCGTTTTCACTAGCGATTTGTCGACGATTGTGAAATTCCCGCTTGTTTATTCGGGTGATTTGAAAATCGCTGCGACGCCATTCAAATTGCTGGTGTAAACGCGCGTTCGGGTGGTGTAACCTGGGCCACTTGGTTAACAATAACCAATCGCAAAGCAGAACGTAAGCAAAGCAAGCCAACTTCGGGCAATCAGTATCCAGTACAATTCAGTAGCAATGCAGTGGTTCTTTCCCGCCTCGCTTCCAGTTTCCCCACGGTCGAATTCTCCTCTTAGAACTTTCACCTTTTTCCCGACGAGAAAGAGCGAGTGCTCTCGGCCTATCGATGACATTCGTATAAGCTCTTCACTTCAAAGTAGAACGACACAGACAGTTTATAAGGACCATGAATGTATTTATTAAGCCAAAGAACTTTTTGATTACGGTGAAAAGGGTAGAAACTTTTATTTTTCTAGCTACAATGTATCCGAACGTTTTTTGAACAAGCTTTGATGTGCAGAATAGTTAGTTAAGAATGATCATACGAGGTTTCTGTCCACCATTTGATTGTTGGTCTCAAATTCCCAATGAGAATTAAGTTTTATTTTACGGATCTGGCAAAATCACTCAGACCTTTAAGCCCCAGTTTATCAACATTTAAATTCTCCTTTAAGTCTCCATCATAATAATTGTAGTTGGGAGAGTTCAATGAGGTGATCATAACCTGAACTATCCCAACCTTTATGGGCCCATATGCTTGATTATGCGTTGATATTATAAGGAGAATCAAGATGTGATCACTAATGGGGCTTCAAGTTTAGTGGCTGGCATTTTTTTGTTCGGACATTTTTTTTATTTTACTACCAACTGTTAAATCACATAGTGCAATATAATTTCCCTTAGGATTAACAAATTGATGTAGAAATGTCTAGAGAAAATCGGTATGATTAATTTTGTAGCTTGTTGAATTGAAACGGCTGTGGTGTGGGTGTTAATTAATCAAGGTTTAGAATATAATATTTGGAGATTAATAGTTGAGTAAAACTCAACAAGAACCATAGCCAATTTTTAAATAGTAAGTACATATAAAACAGTCGGCAAACTGTGAAATGTTATAAATTAAGATAGCACTATAAAAAGCAAGTAAAGAAACAGATGAGTTTGAGTGTGATGTTTATTATTACAACCGTGAACTCGGCCCGCGGGACGAATTGAAGAAAGACCCTGGTAACTAGGTTGTAAAGAAAATATTGGTTTCCGAAGTTTTTCTTCTTTTCCGTCGCTCTCACTTACTCAAGTCCCTGGGAACGAGACTAAGCAGGAAATGAGCTTGTTGTGTGGTGCTTATCGTTATAACTGAAGAAATTGTAGACCATCAAAGATTCGGCCCGAGACGCCTCGCTGGATGAAATAAAAAAAACCCTGGGCACCATTCCCTGCATTCTGCAAGTTCTCCTTGCACACTATTATTGATAAAAGGTGGATAAATGAGTAGGACAAGCACAATACGGGCCCTGGTAACTAGGACGTCGAAACTGGTTACCAGGACCACTGTTTTCCCTTTTGGTCGGAAAAGGTGATAAATAGGCCTGCCTCATGTTACATGATGTAATCAGGCAAATTCACCACCTAATAGCATGGCTGGAGACCCTGTGAGTGAAAATTGCGACGTAAAAACTCCTCCATGTTCTGATGTTTTTTCAGTGAACGAGGTAGTAGACAGTCCTACATTTCCTTATGGTATAGGGCAGTTTACTTGAGTTGTACAAAAAAGAGCATCTGTATCTCTATAACATCGACACTCGGATCTGCCCCCTCGTAACCCAATTAACAAGGTTCGACTGTATAACTAGAATTACAAATTGTACATACAATAATTAATAATTTGTTAATAAGCTACGCGTTTCTTTTTATTTCTTCTTTCCCTTCATTGATTCCTTGGCGACTTGGGCGGTGGCTTGTTGGGCCTGAGCGTGCGCAGCCAGGGCAGCGGCTTTTTTCTTGTTAAAAAGGTTGATCTCCTCGTCCTAAAAAAATAGAACGCGAAACAAAAAGAACTTAGGGACTTGTTCAACTTGTTTATGCCCAGGCCTAAAATACAGACAACTGTTTTTTAGTTCCCAATGTATTTCCAATTTTTTAAACTCGACCCCCATAATAGAGCGATTTTCGATTGAGTGTCGAAAACCAAAGTAATCACTTTAGCCAATGACAGTGGACCCTGACAATCCAATAACCCAATTAAAACTCGAAGCAAATACATGTAGCTGGCACAAAGCGCGGGAAAACGTGTGTGAGAGAGTCACGATAGGTTTCATTTTTTTCTGATTCGTTAACCGGTGCGAGATTTTTAAACCAATCCAAAATAAACGTGAATTACTTTCGACACACGAGTGAAAAGTGCTCCATTTATAAATTCAGTTATGTATACCTTTGTCTTTCTTAAGGTAGAACGGTAAATTTTTAACAAACCAATGGACCGAAATGACGCCATATCTGATGAAGCATAGCTGAAGGGTCATAAAATACGTGTCTCGTTTTCATTTTTCAATTCGCAAAGTAGTGATTTTCTAATTCGCAAAGTACAGATTTCGCAAAGTACAATAAGCCCATCGTTAGTCATTCTCGTTTGTTGATGTTTCCCTATCATTATTTGCGTGCTGTTTTACAAAATCCAGTAGTGTGGCACCTCTCGTAAGCTGGTCTTCTAGTGTAGCAGTTGCTGTTGTTTTGGGCCTAGGAGCATTGTTCCTGTCGTTCCGTTGTATTGTTTTCTCAAAGGGTAGCGGGCCATTAGTTTATGTGAGACCTTGCGAGAGCTGTTATACGCCCCACAAAACTAAGCCATAATTATTATGAGACTTCCAACGATCCACGTTAGAGAAACCAAGATAAAAGTTAATGATCGTTCATCGCACATTTTACGCAGCTACGATGTGAAACACAGAAGAAAACTAATCCAACTTACCAACATCCGTCGTTTTTCCTCCAGCTTCTTTTTCTCGTCAACTTGTGTCTTCTTCAAAAGTTCAAACTTAGCATGAAGCTGGTGACAAAATGACCCAACAACACTCATAATTATTTTTCTGACAAACAGAGCGAATTCAACATATACACATAATACCCTGTCTATAATTAAATGCAGTGCTAGATCCTACACCTGTTTTTTTTTTCCATTCAATAATGGGAAGTGTTTTAAAAAATCAGTAAACCGACCGAACGAGATGGCGCTAACGATTTATAATTTGGTCTCCGGTTATTATTTACGCTTGATAAGAGACTGGAAACGGAAAAAATTAACAAATAGTTAACATTTTTCCGACGGTTCTTACCAT
Organism: Meandrina meandrites; assembly: GCA_963693305.1. Taxonomy (NCBI): domain Eukaryota; kingdom Metazoa; phylum Cnidaria; class Anthozoa; order Scleractinia; family Meandrinidae; genus Meandrina; species Meandrina meandrites. The sequence goes on from OY855910.1 coordinate 7,764,813, forward strand.
GCAACCGCGGATTGCAAGTCCTACCTTAAAACGTAGCACTTAACAGATTTTCCGGAAACTACAGTTCCATCTGCATTCCAGCCGAAATTTCTAGGTTTTTGGTCGAATGATAAGCACCCTAGGAAACGTGTTTCAAAACGCTTTTGGATCTCCAGCCTTTTACCTCCTGCTCGGCTTGCTTGAGCTCGGCCTCCTTCTCCTTGACCTTGTTGACAAAGCTCTGTCTCATTTGCTCCTCTCTGCCTTGTATGTTCTTCATATACTCCTGTCGCCTCAGTTCGTACGTCTCCTGCAGGCTGTGAGGCTGTTTGTCTCCGTCACCATCACTGAAGCCCATGTCCTCCAGCTTGGTCCGTCGGTACAGCTCGTAGTGAAGGGTGTGAGTCTTGTCTATCAAGTCCTGCATGTTAGTCCTGAAGGTAAAATGTATACGCATCATGCACGGAAACCGCATACAACCGAAGGGACTCCATTACCGCGCACTCAAAATAGCTTTTGCTACAGTGGCGCACTGTTATGGAACAGTCTTCCCTACAACGTGCGACAAACAGAGTCCCTTGGGCAATTTCAAGGCTTGATTAAACAAGCACTTTAAGGCACGGCATTCGTGGAAAGCAGCTTCTTATTTTTTTTATTTTACTCTTATTCGCAATTTTGTATCTTTTAGCTTTTTCTTCATACTCTTTGCTGTCGAATTTTTACCGTGGATAAATAAAGATTACCATACCATTACCATTCCATTCCAGTAACGAGACGTTCCTCTTCCCGCGCTAAATTCTTTCTACTCGCAGGAGGCGTATGAGATTCGACCCGAAAAATTCCGACGTACATGTACCCTATTGGCCAAAAGTAAGTTCACAGTCTCGTTTCCTTTCCCGCTTTTTGTTTCTCGAATTGAGACTGTCTCGAATCTCGCTTCTCGAATTTTTTTTTCACCGATCACCCCACAAAACGCAAACTCGTTAACGCCAATCTGAATGATTATGCAACTCAACAAAGGAAACCATACACTGCGTGCTTACTGAGAACTACACTGTACAGACATCTGTATAACGTGTTAACCGGGGGGGGGGGGGGGGGGGAGGATGGAATTGTCCACACTTACCTTACTAACATCTCTCTCAGTTTAACAAAGTCACAGTGATTTTCATTTTCAACTGAAAAGTAAAGAAACGATATAGAATTAGAATTGAAGTTTCGTACAATACGTTAACACTAAGAAACAACTGGGCTATTAGAAGTCTCTCATTTCAACTGGAAATAGAGGTTATTTCTTCTAGGAGAGTTTTTTATTATTGTTTTTTTTTTCATTGTTTGGAATGCAAACATGGCCATTGTAATGTCACATAACGCTCTATTACACAGGCACTAAGGTAGTATGGGTGATCCTTTTACCTTCTACGGTCCCCCAGGGATATTGTCGAGCTCTTGTCTTCACTTTGTTGATGATTGCTTCTTCGCGGCTGCCAACCACCGCAAATGGAATTTGTTCCTAAAACACAAAATATGGCAGCTTACTTGGTAAATACATGTACAACATAAAACTGGGAACTGAATGTCTCTAGGCATTCGTTCTTTTTATTTTTCGTACGCGTTATTCTCTTTAGGTAAATGAGGGTGGTAAAGGGTTTTTTTGTCATCCGTGAAAGAACCTCTTTTCCTCGTGAATCATGAAATGGTTATTTTATTTCTCGTGAAACGTGATTGAGGGTGGTAAAGGGTTTTTCGTGATATGTGAAAGGCTTTTTTCCCTCGTGAATCGTGAAATGGCTATTTTATTTGCTGTCAAGCGTGAGCTTGACCTCCCCTTCACTACCCTCGTAAATATCTGCCTACCGGTACGTGTGTTACATGTTATCTGCAATATTATGGAGAAGAACTAGCAGTATGCTATGTTGAAGGGACTATCTAGAGAGGATCTGTAAAATGCAAGGAGCCTCCAAAAAAAATAGTCAGCCATGGGCACACTTTTGTGTTACCAAAGAACTCTGTCTGCTTAATAAATTCATGAACTTTACACTGAACAACAGCTAGATTGAAGTGCTGGACTTACATTCATGTTGAGGTTCATCTCTGCAACAGTCTCATCGTCAACAGGAAATCGATAGATTTCTACACCATTACTGGCAAGTTCTTCCATGATCTGACAAAACAAACAAACAAATAATTAAATCTGTGACTGATGTGCTAGCCTTATATTTTTATGCTTTAAAGTCTTGAGAAATATATTACATGTAAGTACACAGTGATACAAGCGTCTCAGAAAAAAAATTGAGTTGTCCCAACGTGAAAAAAATTGGCCTGATGCTCTACAACAGAGCGACAGGAAATTTTGGGAGCAAGGCCATAATTACAGCTTGGTTCAAAGGTGATAACCCTTGATGCGGTGAGGACGCGAGGAAGAAAATAAAATGACTGGATGAAATTGTGAAGTGCAACTCTTTATCTCACCTTTTCTTTGAACTGCTTCAATTCACTTTTTGCTATGGTGTCAGCCTTTGCGATGATGGGAACAATATTTACCTGCAGTAATACGACAATAGTACAATTTGACTCATGACGTTCAGTTCAAACTGTGCACATTCAGTTACAGTCAAACCGGATGTTCTTTTGATGGGAACTCTGCAATGTTGTGGCGCAATGTTCCAATATTGATGGGCAGTTTGCTTGACACAACTTGCAACATTCAATTCAAATTTGCTCGAGCAAGTTGCCAAGTTCCGGTTTTCGATATTCCCGTATTGAAGGTAATAATCCCACCTCTCTTTCAAAGAAACAGGAAATAGTTGCCCTATGGTCAACTATTTATCAACAGACGACAAGAAATTAGCGACAGGTTTAGTTAAATCGCCAAACTGGGAAGTTTGCTTGACGCAACTTGCAACTTTCAATTCAAACTTGCTTTAGCAAGTTCCGGTTTCCCAGTTTGGCGATTTGAACTAAACCTGTTGCTAATTTCTTGTCGTCTGTTGATAAATATTTGACCAAAGGGCAACTATTTCCTATTTCTTTGAAAGAGAGGTGGAATTGTTACGTTCTATACAGGGAAAATGAAAACCGGAACTTTGCAATTTGCTTGAGCAAATTTGAATTGAAAGTTGCAAGTTACCTAGAGCAAACTGCCCATCAATATTGGAACATTGCGCCACAACATTGCAGAGTTCCCATCAAAAGAACATCCGGTTTGACTGTAAGATTTTTTGTGGCATGTCCGTAACTCACCTTTTTGTCCAATTTCTTCATACAAAGAAGGTCAAGTGATTTTAACCTGAACACAGTGAAAGCATACTTCAGTTAATATGTACAAAAGAGTACAAGAAGCGAAGCTGCATGGAAATAACATAGCTTTCATTTGAATGGTCACACAATTCAGTGTTGTCTTCAGACTCTGAAGTCAGAGCCACCTTCAAATGTACATTATACAAAAAACAGCAGCATTACTTAATAACATAACAATCTTGATGAATCAAGCTCAGATTCAAAATATTATACTGCTTTCTTAGAAGGACTTACGAGTGGCCAGTAGGAGAGACAAAGTAGAGACAGACATGTACACGTGTGTCGTTATACGCGTTCAGCGTTCTTCTTATCTTGAGTTCTTGTTGAAGATATTTGTCGAACTGTGAATCAATGTACTCCACAATGGGGCTGGCACTGAACAAAATACACAGCAAATACTTAACTGAATAATTATTCCGTGAGTGCATGTTGGGTATAAGATGGTAGATAGCCAACAAAGCGCGTAGCCCCGAGTTGGCCATAACTTTCTCATATCCAACAAGCGCAAATGGAATTCTCACTGATGCATACGCCCACCATATTTGTGGCCCATGGTATATGAGCTCATATATAATGGACTGTAAACCAATCAAAACTTAGGAATAGCAATATACAACTGTACTATGGCTAGTTTTTAATAAAGAATAATATGTAACAACTGGTGAATGATAACATGGTTTAAATATGGTTTAATTAATGCAATTTACATAATAATTACAGTGGAACCCCGCCTTACGGCCACCTCATTAATACGGCCACCTCGTTATTACGGCCACATTTTTTTGTCCCGGCGAAATGGCCATACATTTTCTTATAATAAAACCTCGTTTATGCGGCCACCCCGTTAATACAACCAACGGCCACATTCTGAAATCCCAACCTGTATAATCCTTTACAATTTTACCCCGTTAATACGGCCACTCTAACCAAATACAATTAATAATTGATCAAACAAAACAAATACAGTACTTGAGAAACAATACAGAATGATACTTGTAAACTGTAACTTGTCGTGCCATTGATCTCTGTGGTTTTGTGGTTAACTAATCACCAATTGCAACTAATCAAACAACAGTTTAAAAGAAACTGAATAAACTTGACAGTCAGTAACATTCCCTTGACTAAATTACAAAGCGATTAACTCATTGTGTGTGCAAAAATGCAAATGAATACGAAAGTTGCGGCTTCCTAGTACCCTAGGTAGACCAGTCATGAAATTTAACCATACCCCGTTAATACGGCCACCCCGTTAATACGGCCAAATTTCCATGACCCGTTGGTGGCCGTATTAACGGGGTTCCACTGTAATAATAATAATAATAATAATAATAATAATAATAATAATAATAATAATAATAATAATAATTGCGCATATTCTATTTTTATAATCATATGCAAATGACAATCTTAGATAATTTATTTACCTGTCGTCCTTGTTGATCTGGTCTCCATAGCCAACAGTATCCACAATCGTCAACTTCAGTTTTACATTGCTCTCATTTAAGTCTGTAAATTAAAACATATTGAATCAATAATGTATATAACAATTTATTAATCAATTTAAGGGTTTGTGAATATTTTTGCATACATGTACATGTGCAATTTTAGATCTTTTTTTCATTTTTACTGCCTGAAGTGATTTGCGCCCCCCCCCCCCCCCCCCCCCCCCCCTCCTCCCTCGACACAGTCTGTCTGATGCTTGGTTTAAGAGTAAGTGGTATGTTAGCTGGGCAGTTGTTTTCTCAATTCTCTTACAAAACTGGACAGAACGTTAAGCATATAAAAATATTTACCATACATGTACCAATGTTACATCTGTTCTATAAACTGTAGTTTACACATTAATTTGATACTTAATTTAATTTATGGGTTTCAACCACAACATAACCTCAACCAGTTAACCACAACATTAGAGGAACTTCTCCCGTGAGCTTGACTCAAAATCAGCTGCATTGAATCTTTGTTCCATATCTTCAAAGGCCAACCTTAGCTACTTTTTGGATAAAAAAATTGCTTGTACGTGTCTACATACTCACCATATGTGTGATTTTCTACTTTAACACCTGGCAGTTGATGCGAATGGGGAAGCCCTGAAAAAAAAAAAGGATTTAACATCATAACAAGACTTGACATCTGAATCAATAGATGTGTATTCTGGTATTTTCACAAAACTATAACTACTAAAAGCCCTATGCTATACTGCTACATGTCAGTGCTTTGAATAAGACTCGGCACCCACTGGAGCTCCAGCAGGTATTTTGAGGTGAATCACCAGCTAAAATTCATGCAGCTCCCTATAAAGGTGAGGTGTTTTTTTCAGTTTCTTATATTGCTCTCAGACGGGTTTTGCACAAGGACAGCCACATATTATTGAAAGCACTGCATGTACATGTGACTCCTACAGTCGTGTAAGCTCAAAGCCACCGGCATACGCTTAATTTCAATGCTACACCGTTTCCTACAAACTAGAGTTTTGAAGGGAGTTGCCGTACAAATTCTAAGAATTTTTTCAAGACCTTCTTTAAAATATCTGAGACTATGATGTGAAAAAACCTTTATTGTAATTTTTTCATTAGAAAAGTTGTTTACAGCATCTTGAACCCTAAAGATGCAAAATTAAATTATAACTTATTCAGCTATTGAGCTGATCTACAAGAAAGATATTATTTATTATTTCAACATTTGAATCTGTGCTTTTGAGAAAGCTTTAGAATTGGTAAATGTCTCTGACAGGAGAAAGACTGAAAAATACAGGCTCTTTCTGGTTTTAAAATTTATAGTAAGAGATACTTTTTTTATGAATGAAATGCAACATTATATTGAAAAATACATATTTTCATTGATGTGACTTGTGAGTGATGATCAACAGGTGTTTTGACTAATTATTGTTCTCAACCTTCGGATGATTCTTTTGAACAACAGTACATATATTTATATTCCTCACACATAACTTGTGTATGTATTGAAACAAGCACATTACAGAGACCAAATGAAAAACGCTCCAAAATTCTCCCCAGTTTATAGAATATTCCTTCTGTAAATTGCATCGGTGAGATGACGTGATATTCCAAGCTGCAGATAAAATCTCGCTATTCCACTGTACTGTAATCCATCACTCCTTTACGTAAGATAACAATTGTACCAATAGATCTGTCACTCATACAATATTTAGTAGGTTTTGGAGAGTGGCCACACCTATTAATTCTACCACACAATAACAATTAATATTAACAATAGCAAGGCACGCTTGCATCACTTCCCCTCACAAACTCTAAAGCTTGTACGGAATTTGAAAAGAACTCTCGAATACTTGATCGCCTCACGCACCTTCAAACGTTGTTTTGAAGAGACAGTCCATCAGAGTTGATTTGCCGATCCCTGTTTCACCTATAAACAAAAGTTTAGATCGATTACAATGGTTACTTTTTCAATTTTCCGTTTTTCCATAAAGCTACACGTACTTTACGTGTATGTTTTTGATTTTGACATATGATAATAAGTTTCTATACTGGATTAAACTCGTGTAATGAGCCACGCTGCCGAAAGAAGAGAAAAACGAAAGACTACCATCTAGCCCCATCTTTGACAAGAGAGAATCCCTAACTCACCTATGCATAGAATATTGAAGGCAAATCCCCTATTCACAGATTTATTAACGAGCTGGTCTGGTAAACTGTCGAAGCCAACATGGCCTGCTAAGCGAAGCTGCCGCCCATCCGCTCCCTAAACAGAAAAATTTACAGTAAATCACAGAAAGTTCGGTTTAAAAACAACACTTACTTGCAAAAATCAACACTTACGAGTGTTCTGCAGTAATCTGTTACCGCCGAAGCCATTTCAATTGAACGTAAAACCTAAAGAAAGTTCACCGCAGCTGTCGACGAATATTTTGTGAAAAATACAGAAGAATGAAAATAACGCGGTTTGGTCAGCGGTATTTATTAGAGCCCAGTCTCTTGCCGGTCAATTTTCGAAGACTTCAAATCGAAGTCATTTGCTTTTGGAGCAAATTTATGATTATTTCAATGCAAGGAACTCATTCTCCGATCTTCCAAATATCCTCATTGTCAGCGCACTTCTTTGCCTGAGCGATGTTCTCGTCCTTTGCGGGAAAAACGTCTTTATTTCGCGTCACGCTCGTTGGAATTGGCGGAGTGGGTTGCTGTTTGTTGTGGAGAAGTCAAAACAGAAATTCATCTGTCAACGTAGTTGTAGCGAAATCGCACGACCATGTTCATACACAAACACGGCGAAAAACAAAGTTCGATCAGTTTGCTTCTATTGAAGTGGATGGACAGTTCTTCATGACTCCAGCTGACTTCCTGGAATCTGTTATGCACAGTGAGCTACCAGGTATAAAAATATGATTGACACATCGACACACAATATGGACACACACCCATTTGGCCCAGTGTGAAACCATTCTCATCCCAAGAGCCTGCAATCGATTTGGACTGTGCCAAGGATCAAAACCTCTGGCCAGTCCCAATTTTTGAGCATGAGCAAAATACTTGTTCTGTGTTTTCAGCCAATCAGATTTGACAGTGAGTCTGTGAATCGTGGACTTCCAATGTTGGAGGCAGCCAGAGGTCTTGATCCTTGGCACAGTCCAGATGGATCGCGGGCTCTGGGGACGAGAATGGTGTGACACGGCATCCTTAATAATCAAATGTCATGCAACCTTTCCACCCCAACAAAGATAGGTGTGTGACATACCAAACAAACATAGATCAATGCATTTGATTCTTGATCCCAAAGGGCATGATCCATTTGGTTAGCACCAAGAATAAAAACCTCTACTGAGCTCTGTCTGGTTCTGATTTTTTGAAAGTGCTCATTTTCGATTGCCAGCCAATCAGATTTGGATGGAAGTCTGTGAATCATAGACTTTCAAATTGGAACTGGCCAGAGCAAGGTAACTTTAGATGGCAACAGAATAATAATATCAAAAAAGAATGGAGACATCTGAAAGATGAGCCAGAATGATATCAGCGTACATGTTGCAGGCTACATGCAGTTCAAACATTGAGCGTGGCGTGACTGAAGCAGCACATGAGGCTCACAAGAAGTTTAATATTTGAATCAACTATTATTTTCCGCCTCATAAAGCCATCTTCATTTCCTACTCCATCCTGTCCCCCACCTTTTGGGCACAGAAAAATCTGCCACTGCAAGTCGATACATGTTTTCTCACTAACCCTCTGAACTGAGAGTCCTTCCATGCATGCTCTCCCCTGCCTCCCATATTACGAAATTACAATGGGTCAGAATGATCAGCAAATTTTTCACAAGATTCCAGCTATACGTAATAATCAATACCCTTCCCATTTCTAAATATATTTTGTTGGTTGCTTATTACATGTAGGGTGGAGTCGGAAAAGACCGCTATCACAAGCAGTAAGTGTACTTAATAACCATGTCTATAAAATATAGTATACGCATGTTGTATGTACAAATTATGCCACTTGGAATGAATTTATATCATGCAATAATATCACTGAATATCAACTGCGGTGGTATCTGAGTGATATTTCAGCTAAAAGAATGAATAATTTGATGAACAGAAATTTTTAAAAGCCAAATGCCCCAGGAGATGTGGGTTCTGCATCTCAATTTTGATTAATTATTATACTGTATAAGTATTTGTACATGTATGAGATCTCCTTTACAAAATTTAATGTTTTACATGCATAATTAAATTTGGCCTCATCTGTTGTTTTCTCTGACAGGTTCTTTCCCAAATGGTCAAAAACACACCTCCAATATCAAAAGGATCCAGGAAATTTTTCCGAGGACTTCAAGATAATGGTATTTACATTTTTGTGATTATTATCAATATTTTATTTTTAAATTATGCTAATGTTGTGCATGACTAGTTTATACCGCCTGTACATAACAACATAAATTATTCTTTGGTTTCCAGGCATCGTCACTTTCTCCGAGTATTTGTTCCTTTTGACGATACTTACAAGTAAGTTACTTCATAGTTTTTAAGTCTATCTGATCAGTATGTGGTTCGTATAGGGTGATCGTCCAGGTGAGCATACATGTAGTTCTGAGAAGAACTGTTGTTTTTATTTTGCATAATTAATCAGGTTATAGATCGATCGCCTGGATATGATATTGATGTCAACCAGCTACAACCAGCTAGTAATTGGAGAGCTGCAATTTTACTGCAATAATAACAGCATTTATGAAGTGTCTCACTTTCACTGTGGGATGCCACATGTGGCTTGATAGTTAGTGCTCTGGACTCAACAAATGAGCAGCCCAGGTTGGAGTCATGGCCAAGGGTCATTCAGTTGCTTTGTGTTTTCGGAAAAACACTTCAGCCTGTAGTAAAATACAAATATTAAGTGAAACGTGAGAAAACAGACCAACAGTACTTGGACTATTAACCACATACATCATTAATTTGTTTCTCTTGAAAAAATTCTCTGTTCCCTTGACGCAGAATCAAAAAGAGGCCTGGAAATTGCTTTCAAGATGTTAGACAAGGATGGGAATGGCCGGCTTTGTAAGGATGAGTTTGTTGTGGTGAGTCAGTTATTATAGAGAGCTTAAGCACAGTCAGGTGTGTTTGAGCCACGGACGGCATTACTAAAGAATGCTGTAAAGGGCCATTTTTAATTAGTAATTTAATTAATTTTATTTTTTTTGTTTTGCCTACAGCTTGAGGATATGGTCAATAAAAAGTCATCAGCGAAATCCATGGTGAGAGAGGGCCCTTGTTAGACCAGTTTTGTTTAGGCAGCCAGGTCTCAATTTAAATTTGATGATTTATGCTTTCAGTGAAATTTATAGTTTTGTTTTATGTTTTTAGGCCTTGCGTGAAAGTGACAAGGAGAAAGATGACTGCCTAAACAAGACCACACTGGCAATGCATTTCTTTGGCTCCCGAGGAACTGGTCAACTTACTTTCAGCCAATTCTCCAAGTATGTTTTTAGAAAAGTCATTAATTAAGTGATTAAAATAATTGGTACTTGAAATAGAATATTATCTAGCTCTCAGCATGCATTGCAGACCTATAATGCTGGATTTGTCAAGCTCTTAGCACACATTGCAGGCCTCATCATCATAATCACAATCATAATGGCAGAAGGTGTATACACAGATTATTTAGAGGGGGTTACGGTAAACAGTGGAAGTTGTCAATGGTGGATTGTTATTCACTGGAACTTTATAATACTTTTTGTTCATAAATTAAAAATACTTATTAAAAATAGTTAATTTATGATACTGCACAAACTCTTAAAGAACGTTAGGATTTTAGCAGCAAAGGACATTGTTTTCATTTTACTCCACTACAGGTTCATGCAAGATTTTCAGTTAGAAGTCCTTGAAATGGAGATATCCTTTATGTGAAAAAGCATGGTTGGTTGTACAGAGTGCAGACAATACAATTAGTACAGGAATTCAAAATCAGCTACTAACAGTACTTCAATGTTCAAGAGAATTATTTAACTTTTTTTAATTTGTGTCCTTTCATGGGAAAACGTAACAGGTTACAAGCAGGTCACCAAGCTGTTTGAAACGGATGCCACTGAACATTTGAACGGGTTATTACAGTACCACGCGCCGTACTGTTGCCACTTGATGAAGTTTTTGATTAATGTTTGACAACTTTCTAACATCTTTTTGACAACTTTACGATGGCTTCTGTTTTATGGCCAATAGAAATGCGAGAAGTGAGAGAGGCAGAGTTGATAATTGTCATAGTTCGAAAATCAACAGGTAAAAATCATGTCTGCTCATTAAAAGCTGGCAATGTTCAGCTTACAATGGCAAACTAAGGGTGTGATTTAAATTCTTTAACTCTGCCCACTTTATGGAATATTCAAGAGGGATGCCGACTATACCAGAAGCCAGCTTTGCTCGTCTGTTGCTGAGAAACACTTCACTGGAGGAGGAAGAAATCCAGAAGTACTTGGACAGGCTATCCAGTAAACTTAAGCAAAGAAAGGTGAGAACTCCAATTTAATTTTTGCAGCAAAAATACCGAATAATGTGAATGATGTAAACTAGTTTGGTTTAAGAAAATTTAAACCGAAGAAAAACTTTAAACCACAACACCAGTATGCAATTCACTTGTTTCCGGTTTAATAATGAGAACTTGTGCAATTGTATACAGGGTCATAAACGGGGATTAGGGGGCATAAACCGGTGAACTTATGAATGCATCAACAACAACAACAACAACAACACACGTGCTTTATTACGTACCAGAAAAAAAATAGAGTCATAATGAACTGATAACAAACGAATTGAGGATGATTTTATATGTGGAAGGATCAATCATTGTACTTTCAAAACCTCTTTTTGTAGGGCATTACTCTGGAACAGTTTCTAAGTTTTGGAATGTTTCTTAACAATCTAGACGACTTCGCTGTAGCCATGAGACTCTACACCATCGCTGGCCAGGCGGTCACACAAGGTAACGTAGCTAGCGTCCTTTTGTGTTGCCCGTACAACTTTTTTTCTGGTTTAATTTCTTGCGTGGAGTACTTTGTCGAGTCACTTTTTTTGCGTTGTACAAAATTAGCTTTAAATTGAAGGTAAGTTAAAAATAACAATTTTTAAAAGTAAACTAACGCCACGAAGTTAGAAACAAACCAGAAAGGAACAAGGATTGTTAAAATTGAGGAAGATTGAAACGGATTAAAAACTTGAAACATTTTGACTAATTGGAACAATGAATGTGAAAATAGTTAGCGGCATCCATAACGTATAGCGCCTATAACATACTGTTTTGCTTTTTTTTCGTGAGGGTTAGATCTCTGATTAGCCCTTTTAGGGTAAGTCCATTATTTAGTCTTGTTATATTCCATCTGAGACGAATTTACAATATATAGTCCATATATTTGTAGTTCTATTTTCAAGAGACTTTTTCTCATCTGCTAAATACACCACCAAGTTGGGTTTTCTGCTTGGAAAATACCTCCAAAAATGGGACTGTATTCATACGCGACTTGCGCGTAATACTTGAATTCAAATGAACACGCACACTACCAACTCTCCCAGTTGAGAGGAGGCTATCCAGCAACAAGCTAGTTAGTTGAAAAGCGTGGCTGATAAGTAAGTTGAACTCCACGGCGGACAAATGAAGGGCGTGAACACTGTACGTCCTCCGTATTACTGGAAACCAGCGCACTGAACTGAACCACTTAGGCCCAGTTACCAGCCGCGCACAAAGACCGGACTCGACAGAGCAGCGAAATCGGAAAACGAGCCTATTAACCACTAGGCCACGTTTTTGCCTCCTGTCAGATATTTCAGCCCAAAAAGGAGAAGATTATATCCTAATGCCGCAATAAATGCCCCCATGTTTTGTTCGTTGTTTGTCGCCATGCCTTCACTTAATCCTTTTCAATCAACAGTCTCGTTTGTTCTCAAAGTTTTAAGCTGGTGTTTTTTTCTGTCTGGTCACCTTCTTAGCGGAAGCATCTAGTAATTTTTAGCTGCAATCATGCTTATCATCTCATAATGGTCTCATTAACGTATGTTATTGTTATTGGACAAAGAGTTGTTTTCTTCTCTCAGCTGCTCTAAATATGTGCAGGATAGATACTCAGTTTCTTAAACAACCCATTCACAAGCTAATTTGGACTGCCTTTGAGACTGAAGTTTGAATTCAATTGGCTTCTTTTACCAGCTTAGATTGACTTCTTAATCCACAGCGATTTTTTTTTTAGAAAAAAAAAAACGAAGTGTCCAAGAAACCCATTTACTATCAAAACAACAGCGTCTCACTTAGTAGCTTAAAAGTAAACACATAATAATAATTAATGCTTATACCGAATAAGTCAAAATCGAGTGAAATGTTTTTAGTATAAATATTACTGTTGTTGACATTAATTCCTTTGCGTATTGTTTCCTTTCAAAATAAGAACGCTTGCTTTTCTTTTATTAACACTTTCATCAGGTTTTAATTGTTTTTTGCTGCGATTTCCTTAGGGATTACAGAACAATTTTAGTATTATTTATAATCAATAGTTGTTAATTAGTTTATGCACTGGCTTTTTGTGATAAGGGTTTTAATTTAAGTATATTTGCTGCTGTTAGAGATGGTCATATTAAAGTGTGCCTTACCCCCATTTTTTTTTTGTTTTGGCTAAAGTAAATTGCGGCCATTCTTTTGTCGAGGTTTTTGATTTTCTATGCTTAAATTGCGCAAAATCGCGCTAAAACTCTGCCACTTTGGTTCACGACCGAATGTAAGAGTTGTGGGTGTAGTGATAATTGTGACGTCAAAAACCACGTCACTGACTTTAAGCAAACTCGCACTGCTCTGGTTAGCCTTAGCGTTTTACCTTCTAGCGGTCGATAAACAGCAAGTTTGAACAACGAACGGGAATCCACCAACAATCGAATCTCCAGTAACGGCCTACTCGTATTGAAACCTTGTCACAACGACCACCTCTCTACTCTGGTAATAGTGTACATCGTTCAATGTGTTTTCTGGACGATTTAAAGGAACTGACGTTTAGAAGAACCGTTAAGTTTCATCAGAAATCCGTGGGTGGTTTTATTTCCGCCGACAGCTCTTCATCACATAAGACATTTCTCATGTATGAAAGAATATATTATATACTTTATATTTGTAGTGTGCAGGTGAGCTCTGTTTAATTTTCCTTTATTAACATCACGGCGATCTATAAACATAAACCTTTTCCGGTCATACTCAGAGCCAAGCAGGCGGGCGACGTTAACGATTTTGCATCCGCTTTTAATTGACTTAACTTAACATTAAAAAGACAATACTTTTTAAAATGCAGGTGAGCTTTGTTTAAATGACCAATTTTTACTATCACGGCCATCTATAAACAGAAACTGTAGTCCGCCTTATTGCCACGAGCCTGCTTTCGCCTTAGCCGAGGGGTTTTACCTCTTTTTCTCGTAGAAAAGTAAACAATGAAAACCTACGAGACAAAGGGTTCTGTTTTTGATTCGAATGTTAATTTTAAAATGCCTTGGGGTTTGGATTCATGAAATCATACTTCTTTGTAGACACAATTTCTGCAATTTCAGATTTACTTTCTGTTTCAGAACGAATTTTAGTCCGCTTCGTCGTGAAGTGACCGCGTCTTTATATTAAGTTTTTAATCAAAACTCTTTCCACTTTCGATAATGTATGTTTACACTAGTCCAATATAGCGATATTAGAAAAAAAATTATCTTTTTAAACATTCAGTTTGCAGTGGACTAAAAGACCACGTTTTCAAAGATACCATAAAAAATAAAATGAGCAAAAGTATTTTGGAGAAAGGTTAAAAATGGTTTGATTCTTGTTTTTGCTAAAACGAACGCCGTTCGTTGTCTTCGTTCGGGTCTATTTTAGGGAACTCTGCCGCGAAATTTCAACAACACTTAACAACGATGTGAATTGTGCCGGACTGATGTAGAAATTATACGCGAATTACTGTAAAATAAATATAGAAATTATATATTCTGTAAACGAGTTACAAATATGCCACGTTTAATAAGTTCCCTTCAGTTCATCAAAATTTGCTTCAATGCGGGAATAATATTTATTAGAATCTTTGGTACACAACGATCACGAGAAACAGTTTTCGCTTATCACTACTTGTCTCCCATCACTTTGAAGTCGATTGGTAGCTAACTGTAAAAGAGCGAACGGTATCCACTTCGCCATTTCTTCTCCAGAAAGTTAACACTCTCAGAAACTCTTCTCTAAAGGCTCTATTCATGACGCCATATATGAAAGGGTTAATGGAACAACTGCCAAAGCCAAGATATATGTATAATAAAAAGACCTCTCTTGGGATAGCGAGCTTGTGCGCTGTGTACGAATCAACTTGGTCAATAACAGCTATAGGTCCCCAACAGAGAATAAAGCCAAGCACAGCTGCAAATAGCGCTTTTGTTACTTTCACTTCTTCCACGTTTAACCGAAGAGTCGTCCCTTGTCTTGTGCTGTTCATCTCTTGATTGTGTTGTTTGATAGTTTTAAAAATCTTGTAATAAGCGAAGGAAATGATTCCGATCGGAATGGTGATGTAAAACACATCTAAATACGCCATGTAGCCCATGTCCAGCTGCGGGGATTTGAAGTCCATAAAACAGATAACTTTACCGTAATGCACGATAAATGTGGCCCATTGAGTCATCGATGAAAGCCCCGCACCGATAGCAGCGAAAAGTGCAATAATAACGACCGAAAGACAAGTGGGTTTCACTTTGAAGTGCTGACGGTAACGATTTGGTTTCACCACGCGAAAGTATCGGTTCACAGCCGTTGCAGTCATGAGTAGCAAGGAGTATAGCGCACAGAAGAAACAAAAAAATCCCTGGAAATGGCAGACCGCCCCGCTGAATGGCCACTGACCTGTTATGAGAAGAACTACGGACATGGGCATGCACAGGACAGCCATGAGAGCATCGGATATAGCCAGGGTCACTACATAGATGTTTGGTATGGTGCGAAGTCTGTGGTTACTATACACAGCCCAGCAAACCATCACGTTACCAGTGAAGGCCAGAAAGTTGATGAGAATCATTAAACCACTTTCCAACACAACTAAAGCATCGGTGCGTCCCAGAAGCTCTCGAGAGAGTATTTCTTGTCCCTCCTTTGCCATCTCGATCAAAGTCAAAGAAACAGCGATCGCAATTGGCGTTTGAAGCGCGCACGAAATAATCGCTTTCGTTTACCAACTTGTGATGATCAAGATTTACTTCAATGCAACTTTTGTTGCGCCCGCACCATTCAGCACGAGAAGAACTTCTGGTAATCAAAAAGTGCTGAATTTCGCAGGGAAATGAAACAATTATTTGCAGCTACAGAAACCGCTGTTTTTCCTTTTATGGGTCGCAGTTTTGCATGTTTAATTTTGCCGAGCAGGTGTATGCTTGGTGTAACTTACTGATTATCTTTCAATGAATGACATGGCTTTCTGTATTTCGATAAACATAGTGAAAATACAAGTCGTTACTGTTTCCTTACATAATATTATTTATTCAGAGCCGACCCTTTTCGATTTGTGAGACGGGTGGAAAGATAAAACAGGTTGGACAAGCCTACATTGAAAAATGAAAATCCGTTTTGCTAACCACGAGTGCTATTAGAGAAACACCTTAAAGTCATGTTACCATAATTAAAAACATCACAAAGAAAAAAAAATGAAAATATATTCATTTTGTATGACCAACCCTAATTGAGTGAAAATATCATAGTATTTACATGAAACAAAGTGGTTGACTTTAGTCCCAATCTGGTTCCAAGGTTAAAGTGATTCGCTGTGTAGTTCATTTATACTTTTTGGATTTCTTTTTATTAGGGAGGTTTAGCAACTACGTCGACAACGCCGAGGACAACGTGGATTAAAAAGTGGTTTTACATGTAGATTAACTTATTTTCCTTTCGGCGTCAGAAATATAACGCACAGGCGGAGCTACTCGTTACTAAATCTTTTGTTTTGCGTCGTTCCCGTAGCCATTGCCGTTGTAGTTCGCTTAAAACGCCCTGTTGTTAGTTTTACGAAGGGCAAAGAACTCATTATAGTGCGGACAAAGTGTCGACGTTTATTTCTTGCATGGAAAAAAACATTTTCTCAATTAGATCCGACTTTTCTTGGAATTTGTTGATATTTTCCATCAGGCTGGGCTTTATGAATGTCCCTGCAGGGCAGGATCACTACCTAGTAACAGATTCTGACAACTATACAACGTCTACACCGAGCTACGGGAACGACGCAAAACAAATGATTTAAAGAAAAATACGATACTTTGTTCATTACTTCGACTTTTTCCGCAAGACAACGTAAACTGGCAACGTCATGACGAGAACATGAATCACCACGGGCGATTTTTCAAATTTTTATTTGGAAATGAACGCTGCAGTTAATATATTCAGCTGAGGACAGTTTTGACACCGAAAGAAAAAGTAAATTGATCTAGATAAATTCATTTTGTAATTGATGTTGTCCTCGGCCAGCTGTCGGCGTCACCGCCAAGGTTCAAATCAAACCCTCCGGGAGCTCGTTGAAGCATTGAACTATTGGCTTGGCTCGCTTTTCTTTGGGTTTTTTTTTTCTCGTTATTGGATGAAATTCAAATGCTGCCGTTTGCAAAGTTCCTGTGCAGCTGTTTCCAGTCCTTGACCAGCGTTTACAGCGCGGACGTGACCGTGCAGCCAAACAAGGAAAGGAGGTCTAGTAACTAGAACTGAATTAGAAGTCTTCCGGTGATGTATGGAATCTTCAGAGGCCCTTTGGTGAGGCGCAAATGTTTCGAAATTCCGCTAGTATAAATTGCATTCCGCAGGAATTTGTATAAAAGAAGCCGTAATAGAATGAGATAGCCCGATTTCCAAGTGTGGCACCAGCAGCAATGATTTCGTTTGACAGATTGTCTCCCCGTTATCTGTTTATTTACTTTTCTAACTTACTTTCATAACGTCGCAAAAAAATCATGTTCTGCATCTTACTGATATATAACAATTTTCTCCTCGGTCAGTATTTAGATCTCTTTTGTCTTCTTTGTCTCCGTTGTTTGTATAAAGTTCCCGCAGCGTTAATGTTATTTTAAAGTAAATGTTTCACTGGAGTTTTTGATACAGTTATAGTAATTCAACAAATACTAATTGCTTATGTATAATAATTCCATGTAGAAGACTAGTTGTTTGACAAGAGAATGCACCTCTCAATTTTAGCCAAATAAGACGATATCACATGAACCCTGAAGCAATGAGTCAGTGAAAATTAGTGCAAAGCGCAGAATTCACAACCCTGCGGTTGATACGAAATTTCATTGGAATCTCATACCATTTACGAAAGAAAAAATGTTATTATTTCGTTTTTGAATGATATGATAATCTCCAATTTTCTCCCACTGTGACGCCAGCATGTCCAAATACCGCCATAAAAACCTCATTTCTTTAACCAACCTAAATATAAGGTTGAGTTCAATATCCTGATAATGCGATTCAGAATGTAAGTAACATTTACCGGTGAAAAATCTACAAAAAACATAGTAAATAGTACCAGTAATGTTAGTTAAATGCTCGCCTATGTCAAAGCATTGTAGCCTGCAGTGGAGGCGCATTTTGGACACGCGAACAATGAGCGTTAGTTAGGCTAAAAAGCGAGTCCCTTTCCCGCGGCTCTCTCAGTTCACTCGTGTTTTGTAATCCATTCGCTCACCCGCTGCAGGCTAAAAGCGTTGTACACAATAAACAGCACCTTATCTACGTTTTTCAACGATGATCAAAGTAAATTCTAGAATTTCCGAATACTACTTGTTAAAAGGTTCCAAGTTAGAAATTTAAGGAACTATTCCGCCAATAATGAATTCAAACAGATAAAAGGTAGATGGAGATAAAATAATCAGTCCGAGTAAAAGCACTCAAGAAAAAAGCTCGTAATGAAAAAGTGCGAAAATGAAGTTCCTTGTAGCTTAAAAACAGATGAAAACAAGATGTTCACCCGGAAATGTTTCGAAATGGAGATAAAACAGAAAGCCGTTCAAAGAAATATATTAGCTGGTGCCGTAAGAACAAGCTGTATAAATAATATTCGTTCAAGCTTTTATCGCGGAATGCAGGGTTGGACATTAGTGCTCGCCCACTCGCCCAGGCGAGTGTCAAAACTGTCGGGCGAGTACAAATCACCGATCACTCGCCCGGTTTGGCGAGTACGATATTTAGCTCCAGAATATATAATTCAAAATAAGCGTAACTTTATGCTTTCCACTTAAAAATAATCTACACTGTCCACAGCTAATAGTTTATAATGTTCACCATTTCGAAATCTCCAACAAACCTGTAGGGCTGCGAGGGAGACTAACAAACCTGGCGCTTTGCCGCAAATAAATTTCTGGTTCACAAACATACAAAAATAGCTTCGCTTGGTAATCGTTAGATGATAAAGAGACACTGTATATTTGAACTCACTTAGTGTTAAAAGTGGAGATATCTTCCAGGGGTATCTAAATTATCTGCTAGCAAGAAAATACCGCTCCTGATAACAGCACGTCAACAACGGTCCGCGATTAAATGAAGAAAAGGCTAGACACCAGGGGCTACTAGACACAGATGATGAGGGATGATATCGGATTATGAGTCAGAGCCTGAGATGTCCGAAGAATATGAGCTGAAATACCTTGAAAATGAACTGGGAAACTCAACGGAAACCTTGCAAACTTCCTTAAACTAAGGAACAACATCAAACGTAATAAAAAATTAAAGTTGGATATTTTATGTTCGTGAATTGGGGGGGGGGGGGGGGGGGGTTAATGCTTTCTGTGTTTGTGTGGAGCTAATAGACTGGGCGAGTGAAAAATTATCTGGGCGAGTGCAGCTTGAAGATCACTCGCCCAAATGGCGAGCGCTCCGAAATTTTAGTTTCCAACCCTGGGAATGTGAATTCTTTTTTCTTTAGTCACAATGGCAACAAAAGGACAAAAAATACTTTCTCAAGAGCTGCAAAAGCGAACAGATGCGTTAGTTGTGTTGGAAAGTGGTTTAATGATTCTCATCAACTTTCTGGCATTCACTGGTAACGTGATGGTTTGCTGGGCTGTGTATCGTAACCACAGACTTCGCACCATACCAAACATCTATGTAGTGACCCTGGGTATATCCGATGGCTCTCATGGCTGTCCTGTGCATGCCCATGTCCGTAGTTCTTCTCATAACAGGTCAGTGGCCATTCAGCGGGGCGGTCTGCCATTTCCAGGGATTTTTTTGTTTCTTCTGTGCGCTATACTCCTTGCTACTCATGACTGCAACGGCTGTGAACCGATACTTTCGCGTGGTGAAACCAAATCTTTACCGTCAGCACTTCAAAGTGAAATCCACTTGCCTTTCAATCATTGTTATCACAATTCTGGCTGCTTTCGGTGCGGGACTTTCATCGATGACACAATGGGCCACATTTATCGTGCATTACGGCAAAGTTATCTGTTTTATGGACTTCAAATCCCCGCAGCTGGACACGGGCTACATGGCGTATTTAGATGTGTTTTACATCACCATTCCTATCGGAATCATTTCCTTCGCTTATTACAAGATTTTTAAAACAATCAAACAACACAATCAAGAGATGAACAGCACAAGACAAGGAACGACTCTCCGCTTAAACGTGGAAGAAGTGAAAGTAACAAAAGCGCTATTTGCAGCTGTGCTTGGCTTTATTCTTTGTTGGGGACCTATAGCTGTTATTGACCAAGTTGATTCGTACACAGCGCACAAAGCCGCTATCCCAAGAGAGGTCTTTTTATTATACATATATCTTGGCTTTGGCAGTTGTTCCATTAACCCCATCATATACGGCGTCATGAATAGAGCCTACAGAGCAGAGTTTCTGCGAGTGTTAACTTGCTGGAAAGGAAATAACGAAGTAGTTCCATCAGATCGCTCCTTTACAGTTCAAGCCAGCCAGTCAATGTTGAACAGTTAGAGGCAAGAAAAAAAATTCAAGGACGAGCGACGATACCAACATATGGAGTAATTAATATTGCCGATATTGGAAAGGGCTTTTAGAAAGTCTAAGAAAATACTATACAATGAAACATCCTGTAGTTGTGAGCGAGTCCATTTCTTTTTTTTTTTCTTTTTTTTTTTTCAAGGATATATTCCGGTGATCCCGTTAACGAACAGTGCAGAACAGTGCAGAACGGTTGCGAGTATTATTTTACAAAAAAATTCCGAATCTGATTTAATCGATTCGTTAAGGTCGGTGAATCTATTAAGGCAAATTTCCTTCTTTAATGGATATTAGCTAATGCACAGACGTTCTTCAATTATAACATATAACTTGTTTGCCAAAGAATGTTGAGAAGTTTTTTTTTCTTGCAAGAAAGCCTTGCCGCTTCCTTTTACTTTGGGCACCATAATCGCTTACGAAAACCGCGCTAGATAAATCAACTGATATATTTTTCCGGATCCGTACGGCATTGCAAATATTTTCTCTTATTTTCGTATGCAATTGAAGTTAAAAGTGTAGTGTAGTTGTATTTTGCGAATTAGAGTACAAATGTTTTCCTTAATTTTCGCTGCAATGTGGAAAACGTTTCGCGCAACTAAAATTACTGTATTGCAAAGCATACCTTTTCTCATTAACAGCATTTGATCAATAAAAAAGAGTCATTATTCTGAGTTTTCATTTCCGAATGAACGCTCGGCATAATATTGCAAGTCGATTTGCATAATTTTCATGTCAGAACTACTTCAGAACTTTTAGCAAAACAATAACTCGAACAATAGTATGATCATCGCCCATTTTGCAATTTAAGATAAAATGTACAAATTAAAGAGCGCGCTCTGTTGAAATTGTTGTTGAAATGCTATCCTTAGGCAATTATTTTTATGTCCTTCTTGAGGGCTCTTCTCACTTCCTAAGTGCTTTTTAGAGCATAAAACACCTATTCACTTTGATTTTTTTAGTCATGAAACTCGCATAATCTTTCTCTAGCCCACGAAAACTATTAAAACCACAACTTTTCAATTTGGCATCTGACTTGCTCGAGCAAATATGAACTGTTTACATTAAGGTGCTCAAGCAAACTGCCAATCAATATTGAAACATTGCGTCGCAACGTTGTAATTTTGCGCAGAAAAGAATATCCGGTTTGAAAGTAAGTGCTTTTTCGGTGACAGTCCTGGCTCAATTAGTATGGCATTTATCATTCAGTCAGTTGACAGAATATTTCCTTTCAATTCTAAAGAAGCGAAAGCCGTTTGTTATACTGTTAGAAAGTCTGACAGGGCTTTGAGAACACAAGCGAAATCGGATTAAAACACCTTGAATGCACTGGCGTAGACGTTCGAAATTTCTGGTTTCACAAGCCTTCGGCTTAAATATTACTAACAGTGTTATACACCTGCTTGGTATACAGATATACACCCACTCAATATAACAAAACGTTAATTTTATGTTGCATGTTCTGAAAATTATAGTTAGCCATTGATACATTCTTGTTTTTGACTTCATTTAAAACAAGGCGTTTGTCATTTGTACTGTGCGTTTGAACAGCAGAATGACTATTAGGATTGTCTTGGCTAAAAAACAAAAAACAATCCAAGTATCATGGTTTGACTGGGTAATTAAAACGGAGCGAGAATGAACCGTGAAAATTCGCCATTCCTTGAGGAAATAAGAGCTAAAACAAGAATTGGAAAAAATACAGCAGAATGATTAATCCCCTTATTATTCCTGGAAAATATTCGTGTATTTTGTCCCAAACCTTCGACTAAACTGAAGCGTATGTATTGCATAATATTCCGCGAAACATTCGAGCAGCGAGCATTTTATTCCTGCCTCACCCCGATTGATTTCCCTGCTTTGCATAATTTTAATTTTTCCAGCCCCGCGTAGGATTTCAGGAACAAAAAACCGCCTGTTCGCAGTTTACAGCAAATTACACGCCTTAAAGGGTACAGTAATAAATTCGTTTATTAACTCTCTTTGTTTAGAATATTACAGTCAACATAGATTCTAAACTTTTTGTTCAATGTTTGTCATCTACGCCGAAGCGTTTTACGTAGCAAATAAAAAAATTCTTTTCGTAAATGTCATAGTTCAGCAAGAAATATCAATGAAACCTGTTCAGCTCGTTTTATGTCATATCACGCTGAAGCCGTTTGAAGGGTGAAGGTGTGTAGAGGAACTACTTCGCTAGTTCTTCTCCAGAAAGTTAACACTCGCAGAAACTCCGATCTAAAGGCTCTATTCATGACGCCGTATATGAAAGGGTTAATGGAACAACTGCCAAAGCCAAGATATATGTACAACAAGAAGACCTCTCTTGGGATAGCGGCTTTGTGTGCTGTGTACGAATCAACTTGGTCAATAACAGCTATAGGTCCCCAACAGAGAATGAAGCCCAGCACAGATGCAAATAGCGCTTTTGTTACTTTCACTTCTTCCACGTTTAAGCGAAGAGTCGTTCCTTGTCTTGTGCTGTTCATCTCTTGATTGTGTTGTTTGATAGTTTTAAAAATCTTGTAATAAGCGAAGGAAATGATTCCGATCGGAATGGTGATGTAAAACACATCTAAATACGCCATGTAGCCCATGTCCAGCTGCGGGGATTTGAAGTTCATAAAACAGATAACTTTGCCGTAATGCACGATAAATGTGGCCCATTGAGTCATCGATGAAAGCCCCGCACCGATAGCAGCGAAAAGTGCAATAATAACGACCGAAAGACAAGTGGATTTCACTTTGAAGTGCTGACGGTAACGATTTGGTTTCACCACGCGAAAGTATCGGTTCACAGCCGTTGCAGTCATGAGTAGCAAGGAGTATAACGCACAGAAGAAACAAAAAAATCCCTGGAAATGGCAGACCGCCCCGCTGAATGGCCACTGACCTGTTATGAGAAGAACTACGGACATGGGCATGCACAGGACGGCCATGAGAGCATCGGATATAGCCAGGGTCACTACATAGATGTTTGGTATGGTGCGAAGTCTGTGGTTACGATACACCGCCCAGCAAACCATCACGTTACCAGTGAAGGCCAGAAAGTTCACGAGAATCATTAAACCACTTTCCAATACAACTAAAGCATCGGTGCGTTCCAGTAGCTCTTGAGAGAGTATTTCTTGTTCCGCTGTTGCCATTTAAAGCAGAGGAAAACCCGTTCAAACTCGCAGCTAGAATCATGAACGAATTAAGTAATTGAACCAGCCGTTTCTCTTGATTGCTGTTATTCCTTTTATAATCACCGAGAGATTTTACCATAAGCAATATTTTCAATGGTGCGAGATCTTTGCTCCCTGCGTAATGAAAAGGTTATTCAGTGCCAAGGAAACCGAGTTTTTTCCCAATCAAACGGATCACAATTTTGCATGTTTGATTTAAATGCGAACAGGTGCACGTTGATTGAAAGAACTAAATCGCCTTTTGATTAACAAGCATTTAATTGTTTTCCTTTGGCGAGTGGCGTCCGTTCGGCGTTAATTTTATGTTAAAACCAGTAGGGAATATGTAGTCGAGTTTAATTTTAGTAAACGCCCGCGGTTTCTTTTCCTTTCGTTTTTCGTTTTTTTTTTTTATTTTAAAACAAACATTCTGGTCAGATCCATTTTTGTAAAAAATAAACTTCTTGTGGAATTCATCAAAACTAATTAGAACTTCAGTTTACCATGCAAAGTCGTCCTGTTTGTAAAAAGGTGTTAGTGTTTGCTCGAGGGATTGCAGAAAAAACATATTTTCTCATAAAATTTTCACAGCAGGAAAAACGGATATCGTTTTTACTGTTACAGTAAAATGTAGAACATTTATTTAAAGAAGGAAACGAGTACGGAAGTACATATGCTAAAATACCTGAACCACAATGCAAAATAATCAAGTTTAAGGTGTTATTATCCCCTTCTCGCGCAAGATATCTCAAGCAGTTTAAATTTTCTTCATTGCGTATTCAAAGAAAAGACAACTGACTTTAGCGGGATTAAAATAAAATAGTTTTCCCGATTCAATTTTGAGTAAATGAGGTTGTATAATGAAGTACCCATAGTGTATGACTTCTAATTGCTACCGGGGCGTCGGGGCAATGTTTTGATATTTTGATTTTCTTTTTCTTTTAGAAAATGCAAGAAAGTCTTGTGTTAAATAATTTTCAAACTGGGTCAAGTGTTGGAGTTTCTCTCGCTCGCCACCGATCAAATGAAAGACTGGCCTTTGTTATTTGAAGACGGTATAATCGAATAAACTTTATTTGCATAAAAACCATGTAGCGAGGAAAGGTCGCTCCGAAAATTATAAACATTTTCCCAATTTTTGCAAAAGTATTGCGATATTTACGATATGTTTTTCGATGTATTATTTTTAGTTTCCCGTAAATTTTCGATTTTAGCGTTTCCCGGCAATTTTTGAGATTCCCGGAGCTTTTTTTACTCGAAACAGCAGTTTGAGTTATCATATATCAGAAGCGCAGATACAGATTTTGTTTATATGCTCGAGAAGATAATCTAAATTTTGATTTTATTGCGCTCTCGATAACAGTCACGAAATCCTAAATTAAACTAATAATTGTTTAAGACTGTCATTTAATGGATTTTGGCGTCCTTCAGTTAAAACCACTGATAGACGCATTTCAGTGAACGCGTTTTCTAGAAGTGTCTCGGCATAATCACCCACCCACGGCAGCGCTCCAACACATTCGCCAGGCTGCTCCGTTGATTTGACAGCAACTGTTTGTACACCTAGAATAGCAGGCACTGTCTTTCCTCAAGACCACGACGCAAACCTTCGACTTTACTCGCATTGAATCTTGAACTCTTCAAACTGGCCAAAAGCAAGCGCGCCTCTGTTCAGTTTTGTTTTGTGCTTGTTTGTTTTGTTTTACTTTATTTTATTTCTTTTTGAGTCGTTTTCTTCTTAGAATTATCTTTACCATACAGACTTGTTTACGAGAAAATAGTAAAATAGTAATTGCTTTCAGTTTAATTAAAATCTTGGTATAAATTAGAGAACGATAATTTTGGTATTAGAAGAAAATAACATGAGTTGATAGGTGCAATTAGGGACTAGGTACCGCTGTAAGGTGTTTTTTTTTCTCGCTTGTCACAATTAACAGTAGCGACACGAGCAAGAATAAAGACAAGCAGCTGAAGTTCAAGAAACACTTCACACATCCAAGAATGTTTCACAAGAATTAATTTCTACCTAAATTCCCGACGACAGTCCGAAGGATCTTAAAAACCCTTAAGGGTTCTGCCCTGAAGCTAAACCAAGATATTCCAACGCTTTCCAAAGATCACCCAAGAACCTCCGTCGTTTTTCGAACGTTCCCATAAGAGTTAGGAATATTTTCGCCAATCTTGCGAGAAAAAAAATAGTGTTCCTTTTTTTTCGTCTCTTTCCATGTAAATGCGCCATGTTTTGGCTAGTAGCTGTGCGTGACGCGGTTCACACAATCGTATGTAGAAGAAGCTAATTGAAGACAACGTCTCCTTTACTTTCCAGAGGAGTTCCAGAGAGCTGTTTATATATCCACTGGGCAGGCACTCGACCCTTATGTGGTGCACACTGTGTTTGAGCTTTTCGACAAAGACGGTGAGATAGTCAGCACTTTACCTGCTAGCTTTACTACTGTTTCCATCATGTCGAGCCATGTGGCTCAACAGTGTTAGTTTTGTATCATGTAGCGACTAGGAGTATTGCTTCTCACTTCATGGCAATTTGTTCCAACTGTTGAGGAGTCCTTTTATCTTCTAGAACCGGAAACTGATCTTTCTTGTATATTTTCTTTAGGTGATGGAAAATTAAGTTATGGCGAGTTTATAGAATTGATGAAGGATCGCGTCAAACGTGGATTCGGGGTAAGCTAATGGACACTGTGAACAGTTATCAGTAATGGAGAGATGAAGGATGACGTAATCTTGTTTGTTTCCATTTTACGGATGGATTTATTTATAATAATTTAAGACATTCAATAGTGATTCAACGATTGCAGTGTTTGCTGTAGAACGTGGTGCTTAATCTGTCGAATAGCACAATACATATGTTGCTTAAAAACCTCTTAAAGCAGGGCCGAAGGCAGGGGGTGCGATGGGGTGCGATGGTCAGCACCTCCAGGTTACCGCCGCAAAGGTCCGCTTAATCTGAGAGGGAGGAAAATGACTCTCAGAATGCAGGAAAGTGGACTTCAACAACTTGATTTTTCAAAATTTCCCGGGGAAATATACCCCCGGATCTCCCCTAGACGCTCATGCTTCCGGTGCTCGCACCCACCCAAGCAAAATCCTGCCTACGGCTCTGTATAGTGGCATTCCTGTACACTTTGATGCATAACATCCAATACATCAGATCAGACATAAGACATAAGACGGATGTGGAAACTTATTTTGGTGGTCGTAAAGGCAGAAAGACACGCATATGATGCCAACAAGTTCTTGGACTTTGGGCCAGTTGATATTGTGACAAGTTTAAAGGAGCTTTGTCATGGTATATTTTAAATCATTTTTCTGATTACTCTCAAATTGAAGGAATCCTCAAAATAATAGTTTTCTAATGCCCAAAAATACTAACGGAGGAGTAAAAACCCAAAAATAAACAAGGGTGGTTTCGACTGACAGAGGTTAAGACGAATGACAAACTTGAAAAAATTGTAAATTTTTTCAAGATGCGTTGTCCGTGACATAACTCCTTTAAACGATATTTCGGTAGCATGGGTAATTAGGTGGGGAGGCAGGGGGGGGAAGTCCGGTAGAATAGGAGGCGGGAAGGGTACGGAACGCAGAAGAAGAGAGTGAGGGAATTGGGAAGCGGGATTCATAAGGTGGTAGGAACTGGGGAAAATTGAGAAAAATAAGGAAAGGGCAGGAACCCGGGAGTAAATGGCACGGGAAGCGGGAGGTTCAGACCCCCAGTCCCCCCCCCCCCCCCCCCCCACTTCCCCCCTCCAAATTAGACGGTTCGAGTTCGTTCGCACTCGAGGGGAAGAGAGAGTGGATGAGAGAAACAGCAACAGCATCAAAAACATACATTTATTCTAGCAAAATAAAAGGCTAACCTTTCCGTTCCTTGCTCGCGTGAGAAGTAATCGTAGCTGCAGCGGCAACGGTGTTTATACAAGAAAGATTAATACGGTCCTTCCGTTAAGAAACCACGTACGACAAGGGAAACTCGCAGAGATAAGAAGATCACGCCAGCTTACAATGCACTAGGTATTAAGGAAGTGCTGGAGAGCATTTTCGAATCGCTAAGTGTACTTGTGAAAGACAAAGCTGGAGTCACGTTTTCACACTTAACCGTGTAAACAACCCTAAATTCTTACACTTCCTCATAAATACTCCGCCCAGTGTGCTAAACTTTGCAGCTTTAGAAACCTTTTGGCCTGTTTTCACATTCATGAGAATTTCCCTGTATACATCATTCAGGCAAACAAATTCTCTCGATTAGTACCTCTCGATTTTCTTGACTATAGCATGAAGAAATATACACCCGTGCCCGGTTGCTCAAAGGATTGTTAAAGGGGCACTGTCACGGGGATTTTTACGTTTTGGGATGAAAATGTGCTAAAGATGTAATGAAATACTTTTTCACGTACACAGAATACACCCAGAAAGTTAAGAGAAGGAAATCTATTGATTTTCTCAGAGGAAGAACAACCCATAGTCAGTTACGGGCGATTTTTCCACGAAACACAGGAAAAACTTGAAAAAATGAGCCTGACGTTTTCGAGTTGCAGCCATTCGCATCCTGGCGATCCGCAGCCAAACACACTTAATTATCGTCTCAGAGAACTGGTTGGGTAGTTTTAAGCGAAACTGAACCAGTATTTTTGGGTCTCCTGTGATTAGAATGTCTTTTGGCTTTTCAAACTTATCCTAAAAATTGGCGACAGTGTCCCTCGAATGCTATTCATCGGATAAGTTGCTTTCCAGTATGAGTGATAATAGAACCAGCCGCACTATCCAGTGGACAGTGATTTATTCTGTGGATAGCGTTATCCATTCATTGGACAAACGCCTCCTGGTCCATTGCCAAGTGCATTTGTCTAAATCTGAAGCTAGTTTTGTCCATCAAAGTAGGCTGAATAAGTACCTCGCGAGACACTTATTAATGGCAGTTTAACCGTGAATAACCTGGCATGTACTAAATGCCTACGTGTATAAAGCGCTTCCGTGTTTCAACAATAACGACAACAGCTCACTTCCTCATTTGGGAAATGACAACACGTATCGTTTTTCCGGAAATGTGACATAAATAACCTTGAGATTGCGTTACACGCTTCGTATCAACGATACCACAGCACTACTTTTCGTACTACCATAGTAACTATGGTACTACTTACTACAGAATGACCATAATCTCTCGTACAGGCGGTAATATTGGTGTGAATTACATAACGTACCTTGCGAAACATTTATATTGTTTCAGAAGGGTCAAGTTTAAGTGTAAGACTCTTGTTAAGACAGTTAATCTTTTACTGTATCTATTTCGTGTCGTTTTTTTTTTTTTCATGCTGTCAAAAGTGTGAAGTGTCTTGGCCGTTTCATTCTTCATAATTGGAATTTTTTAAACATGTCCACTGTGAAGGTCAAGTGTGAGACTCTTGGCGAGCCAAGAGATCCTTAATTGTAACTATTTCGTGTTTTTTTTTATGTTGTCAAAAGTGTGAAGTGTTTTGGTTAAAGATCATTACTTCATAATTGGAATTTTAGTGGTTTCTCATATGAAATGGTTGAGACGCTATCCATGTGATTTTCCAATGCTAGAGTGAAAATATACGTTAAGTATATCTAACGAGCAAAAATCTGTGTTTTAGCCCTCCTTTCTACCAAACTGAAAAAGCGTCGCGTTGAAAGTTTGGCTCAAGTGCCAAGACTTCGTGTTCAGATCCTAATCTTCATTGTAACTATTTTGCCTGCCATTCCAATGATGTCAACAGTGTGAAGTGCGGTTGATGGCTTAATGAAGTGTTATTTCGTTTTAGTTTCAATGACAATTAGAAGCGTGCCGTGTGGTTTCTTCAAGGGAGTCACCATTTACATGATTAGTTCTATTGTCGAATTATAATCCGCGCTAGACTATTATAACTTATAACGAGGCACAATTGTTTTACAAAATATGGGTGCGAAGTCGTACAAAACACCTTACATCAAACCATTTACTATAACACATCTGATATGTCCGGGCTTACGGTGCCATTGTCACTGAGAAAACTCCCGCTGTGCGGGACGGGTCATGGTTTGACTCCTAATTCGTTTTTTTGTATCTATTTCGTGTTTTGTTGATGTATCTTTTTCATGTCTCATTAGCAGCGAAGAGATGAAGGGTCATAATCGTTTCCTGTTTAGTTGTAAAAATTCGCGTTGGGTGGTATATATGAGGTTTTTTTTTCTAAGTGCGCCAAGCACGTAGTATGACGTGAAACTAATGACATCGGACGAGCTATGGCATGTTGTCCAAAGTAGTAAACTGAAATCTCCTATCTAAACAGGCTCCTTCTTCGGAGAGAACTGGCTGGCAAGGTTTCAAGCAGTGTGTCAAGAAGGAGATGTCTTTGTAAAGACTCTTGGATGATCACTTTTATTTATCGTGGCACTGATACAACCACTCCAAACTTGAACGACAAAAAGGAGATAAGTGCAAATAACTGTAATGAATAATTTTCTGTATTTCAGTGGAGGAAAGCCAAATAAATTGAATGTAAAGAGTATAAAAATTGATGACTATTGCATTTTAAAAAAGTCATACATTACTCGGTTGCTACCATTGTTTAGCAATTCTTGGTCCCTCCATTGCGAAGTTCAACGTCCCCGCATCTCTTGTTTGCATTCGACGCATACGTACGTAATTTCGGCGAGTTAATCAAGCGAAGATCGACATTGCCCCCAATCAATCAGCCGAAATTTTCACTAAATTGTTATTTATTACATGCAACTGTATCTCTAAACAGCGTGGTAAATTGATACAGTTATATCGTGTTCTTAAAATCAATTTCGTCTGACACAGTTGCTATAAAGCGCACAGGAGCGGCACCAAGCTCGTGTAATTAGCAGTGTTTAACGACATTTATCCTGCAATGTTGATAGATTTGAAGCGATGTTAACAAAGGGGTGCTGACAAGAATCTGGCCATGTAACTAACAGATACACTCGATGACATCTGTCGTGAATTACTGCCGAAGAAAACATTATCACTCTCTTCTCCGGAAAACGACTGTTAAGTAATGATTAGCAGCCATTAGCAATGAGTAGGCGCGTGATTATAAACACGCCAGTTGTCATGACAGGAATCAATGCTGATTTTTATTCCTGGAGGAAACGATACAAGCTCGGCGGAATAAGCGAAATTATGCTCGGATTCCTCGGTTTCTGATCGCGTGATGCCGTTGTCATATTTGCGGTTAACCCAAGGACAGCAGTGTTTTTCGTGGGCGCAGGGTAAAACAGGATCATGTTTGGCGGCAGTCGACAAACACTCCTAATGACAGGTCTGTAGTTGTTTCTTAGTCTGCTGTGGCTTTTAGATTGTTCTAGATGACGTCATGAGGTTAAGTGGCAGCATAAGAAGGGACTGTATATGGTGCAAAACAGCCGCACTCAAAACGAATTGTGGCCCTCCACTTGCAGGATTTTCCGTTGAGTTTGAATTAAGCGTTTCCAAGAAGGAAGACTTCACTCGAGAGTTGGCTGGAGATTGCGTGTATATGGAGCTTATTTGTCAGCTTCGCCCTTTTAATCGTCGACTAGTCTAAACTCGCATCGTAAACCCGCCTAAAGCCTTTAATCATTAGATCAATTTGTCTCGAGGTAGATTTGTCATTCTTCTTACGTATATGCCACTTTCGGGGAAATAGTGCCATTCATTTTCAACAAGGCCCCAAGGACGTCTCCATGTAGCGTGTTAGAAGCTGTCGTCCACGTTGGCCCGCCTGTCCTTATCTCTAGAATCCTATCACCTCGTACTCTAAAACATCACGCAAGGTTTAACACGAAGGTCGCCGGTATTTGTTACTTGTCTGCAGCGCTGAATCAGATTTCTAGTAGTCACATTCCAGTGCTCTCCACAAGTGCCCGTGTTCCGTTGATTAACGAGCGCCAGGATTGACTCGAGCTGACTCGCTTGCTCCCTCTCGTCGGCATGTCAGTATCGACAGCGCTTCCTTTTTACACGGCATCGCTGGCCTTGCTGTTGGCGTTTGCGATCCTCCGGTTTTTATTCCTCACACTGGTGTTCCGCAAGCTGGTCGTCAAGCTGTTTATCAAGTTCGCAGGATGCGAGTTCAGCCAAGAGGTGTACGGCAATAGCCTGTTTGGCTGGGAGATGTACAAAGCAGTGACAGAGACGTTGATGATAGATCTGCAGAAAAAAGCCAAGCCCGGCAAAGAAGCGCCCAATCCCTCTCTCGTGTCCGCCGACGGCCAGTCTCGAACGCATCTCTTAGACTTTGCCAAAGAGAGCAGACCGCTCGTCATCAACTTCGGCAGTTGCACGTGTCCGGTCTTCATGAAAGGATTGCGAGAATTCAGTGAGATCATGGCAGACTTTAGTGACGTTGCTGATTTTCTTGTTATCTACATCTCGGAAGCTCACCCGACAGACGGATGGGCCTTCAAGGTAATCATTATAGACTATGTCTTATGTCAGAGGAAGTTAATTCTCTCTTTGATCCTGGCTTATTCGCTCAATGTTTCTTTTGGCTTGGGGTATTGCATAACGGGCTGTAAGAGGCTTCTTTTTTTTTCAACCCAGATCTGTGTTAACGTAGGTCCTTATCTTTTACTGAGTGTTCCAGTGCGGGTGTTTGCATGCGTATTTGAAGAACCGTGAAATTATGCTTCCGTACAGTATCCTGTACAGAGAGAGGACGTGTTTGAATAGCTAATGAATGAATGAAGGAAGGAAGGGCAAGCTTTACTCTGACGTTTCATATGTACTTTTGTTTGCACAATTTAGACGGACTTCGACGTTAAACAGCACCGCAGTTTGGAAGAGAGAATTGAAGCGGCGAAGCTGCTCCTGAACGCGTCCAATCTAAAGGCCCCATTACTGGTGGACTCTACAGAGGACGAGGCTAACCTGGCCTATGGAGCGCTGCCAATACGCTTGTGTATCATCTTGAATGGAAGAGTGGAGTTCTCAGGCGGGATGGGGCCGACATTTTACAAAACACAGGAGGTCAGGAGGTGGCTGACGAGGTGGAAAGAAAGTGAAATCAACGTGTAATCGCATGCTGTTATCTATCGTCGAACCAATCCGTATACTCATACAAAACAGTGCTATACGAGCTAGAGATAGCGCAGGCTGGACGATCGAACCGAAACTCCAAGAAAGGAATTGTCGTGTTGCGTTCTCTACTCGTCGCAGCGCGAATAACATTCAGAACTACAGCAAGATTGATGGGTTTTTAATGTGGACTTTAAGCAAGGACATTGTGCGGAACGCTGCGAGGGCTTGTGAGCCCCGCACGCACCACCTCGTATCGAATTCAACAGACCTGAAAATGCGAATGTTGCCAGTTTGGCGGAGGAAATGAGATAGATTTGACATGAATTTCTTTCATGGTCGCGTGGAAATACCTGACTCGGAAAAGACACCGTTATATAGCCATACGTACATATATTTTAAATACATTTATTGTTCTCGGTTAGAGACTTTTGGTAATAAGGTAACCAGTTCAATTTTGTTTCAGCTGTTTAGAGACATATGCATGATCAGTTTTTCCTTTTAAAAAGCCAATATCACCAATTACGTGGTATTTGCCTGCAGGTAAATAAGGGCGAAAATACGATCCAGCTATTTTAATCTAAGACAGCGCAGTCATCTTATTTGTGTTGTAAAACAAAACAAGCTGAGACAAATAAATAGAGCTAGGGAATTGAATCGTGCTGTGTATTTTAATCCCCTTCTTGGTTATCATTTTTACTTCACCTTAGAATATACAAACATGAAATCTGATTTCAATTTCCTTGTCATCAAAACCGCAACAAGTTGGTAAATGTCAGGAGATGGCAAACACGCGTGTTTTCCCAAATGGATGTTTATCGCGAAACCGGAAAAAGGAACATGGTTTTTCTGACATATCGACAGTTCAACGCGACCCAAAGATAATGCTCCTTAGCTTCCTGTAGGTGATAGGAAAAATAAAAGAACATGGACGACTCGAGCGCCAGTAAAATACCGATCAACGTAATGCTATAAAAAGTGATCCAAACAAAGCGCTTTGTTAAATTACTAGTTGTTTTCTCGTTGAATGACCCTGGAGGGCCTGCAATTCGCAAACTAACAAAGCATACGGTCTTCGGCAAACTTGTGATCACGCGATCAATTTCTCGCTCGAGGTCACTGCAACAAACCCAAACACCGACAATCTGTGCTTGTCGAGGAAAGCTCTCGCATTACCTGTGATAATCTTCGCTTGGTGAAACGCTGTTCGGTATTAAATGTTTACGAACTCATCGCGTGACTTGCGAGTTGTAGTAAACAGCCTTTGTTTGCACGCGTGTGCGCGCTTGCCTTTCGGAAGTAACTCCTTATGTTGTGATTTACGACTCATGGCAGACGTGCTGATGCGTCCCACTTCAAACGACACGTTTTGTATGCGTGATATGCCGGCACCAGCTCACTTTAGTTAATGTAGCTAATTGCACTATGAGGGCTCACTTCACTTCAGAGCGGCTTTGCAAGTGAGGCTTTTCAACCAATTTCCTCACCCCCCCCCCCCCCCTCCCCCTACCCCCGTAGATGGACAGCTAAATGCGTTTGTAACTTTGTTTAAAATGCTTCATAATGTGACACATTTCAGCACTTTACAAGTAAATGGCATGCAAAATCTGGTGAAATGAACAACTTCCGGTGATGAAATGTTTAAACACGACGTTCATAAATGAACGAAATTAACTTAGTCACGCATGAGCAGAAAGATCATGGCGAAAAAACAGGTTCTCTTTAAGATGAAATTTTCATTCACCAGGAAAGCTCTTATTGCGAGAATTCCTTGTTCAAACTTCTAAATAACTTTATCAATGTTTTAATCCTCGCGAGTACACCTCGCGTGACGTCCAGCCACGATATCGCGTGATTTTCAAGATAACGTCACAAGGCGAGCAATTTTCTCACGAATATTTGGTTTTACCTCAGTCTTTGGATTACGTGTAAAACGCACAATATTTTCGTTGCATTGATCTTCGTGAGCAATGCCGTTTAAACCTTCCGGTATTTTTACAAAGAATAAGACTTATATTTTGATTTTGTCTAGAATTTTTAGGCTGTCACTTCTAACGCCTGGAATTAGGGTACTTGAGGTTAGATTTCATCTGCTCCGCAGTGAATACTTGAAATGAACAGCATGTTCTTCGTTACTCGTGAGGAAAAAAATCGAATTTTAACATCATATTGTGCGTGCTCCACCTAGAGATATTTAAAGTCGTTCAAGGCTGATAAGACAAGAATATCTAGAAGGTTTAACTTTGACACATCGCTTCCGAGTTGTTTTTATTTTTGACCCATCGCTTCCGAGATGTTTCCTTGATCGGAGCAATGTCAATGATTCTGCGGTCACTTCCACCATTTCCTTAGCCTAGGCAATGTCAAAAGATGACTTTTTTTACCACAGAAATTCTTTGTAGGTTTAAATTCACTTCCGTTGGATACGGCGTTAACACTGCAGAATTTTGATGATTGTGGCGATCACTTTGGGAAAACTCGCCGTCAAGATATTGTAAACTTACCTTCCTCAAAGAACATGTACATTAAAAAATTTTGGCGTCAACATTAACAGTGTCGTTCATTTAACAACAAAACTAAAATAATGCTAGCGATAACCTTCAGGATTTCATGCAACCTCCAAATTATTTTTAGGTCATTTAAACAATGGCTTCTTTTGTTTTTCATTAAAACGCTGGGCTGGTCATGGTTATTTTTCGCCGTCGGATTTGTAAAAATAGCAACATTGTTCTATCCCCCATTCTAAACTCTTGCATGATTTTAAGACATAATTTTGTAAACAGTGAACTAAGAGGAGGGCATGATTAGTTGAGCATTTTTATTATTACTGTAAACACAGGACTAAACAACGCTAGATGATTCAATATTAAGCTTGCGCCTATTTTTGTAGTAAAGACTTTCAGATGTTTAAAGTGTGATTGTATAGAGAACTTTTTTTTAGTTGTTTTAAGGTGGTGGTTATGACTACAACGCCGTTTCAATTAGCAATGAACGGGGTAAAAATAGTCTTTTAACACGAAAGGGCGCGTTGACAGATTTAATAAGATGACCTGAGAGCGGAGAGAGAAAAACTGACTACCAAGGTCGAATATGTAAAAAAATGTTTTCAACACTTTTTGTCCGGCAGGAGGCCTTTCAGGCTTTGATTTGCCGCTTAGTGCACAACACAGGCGCACAAATGTTGTCATTTTAAAACGTGCTGATTATCGCTTACACGAAATACTTGGAACAGACTTTGCAAGTGGACTGTCGTTCGGCAAAGAGCATTTCATTTAGCTTTGTTCTTCACCTCGACACATGAAAGCTGGAAACAAGCATCTTAAACATTCGAGCTCCTGAAATAGCTACACAATTCCAATTTATTGTGTGTCGAAATTTAATTTAGAGTGAGACAAAAAATTGAAACATAGGTTATTAAATTATGTACACAGTGATCGCTCGATAAGCAAACATGGATTCTTTCATTATAATAATTTGATTCATTTCGTCAGCGCGTTTTAGTAAGCTGGTAACATCAGACAAGTCGCAGTGACCTGAGATACAGCCCTCATCTGCAATTTCAATTTATGTGTTGTTTTGTCTCTCTTTCTTGAATGGTTGAAGTCATTTTTTTTTCACTCTTTAATTGAACTTGTCGTTTAGCTAGATGACCTTGATCAAACATCGCGTGATTAATTTGGTGGCTTCCAGTGTATGGCGTGAGATCACTTCCAGAAAGTTCGTTGCAATATTTTCCAACGGAACTAATATTAAATGACGAGAAATCAAACAAAACAATCGCGTACGAATACAACGAATACACGCTGCACAAAGATTTAAAAAATAAACTGACATCCGTACATTCGATTAAACATTGATTTTTAAAGATTGAAGACCAAGCTTGCGTGATCCTCTTGTTCAACATGGAAGGCTGATGACGTATGCCACACCACATGTAGATGGGCTCATAATCATCGCGTCACACTGAGCTTTAAGCGAAATAGGAAATTAACTTAACTGCGATCTTGCTTCAGCGAGCGAAGATTAAATTGTAATCTCGTTTGCGCACTGACCTTCAGACACATACGCGTGAAAAATACATTTTACCAGCGAAACATTTCACAAGGAGTTGCTAAATATTGACTGGTGCTTGTTTGCGCTAAGTGACAAGTGCCCGACATGCAGGCACCGATCTGCCAACACTTAGTTTGTAGTTGCAACAACGCAGTCTTCCAGATTGCGACACTTGCCATCAGGTTTATTTTCAATGACAATAGATTGCCAGCCACGAATACTTTCTGTTATTTGAAATTTTGGCCGAAGAAAAACTATCTCAAATCGATTTCCACTTGCACCACTTCAGCTTGTTTTGTTTAGCACGTATTTCCGTCATCGTTCCATTGTCTATCTCTCATTTTCAATGATTATCAACACGTAATTTGTGTCAAAAGAAACATAAACCTCATTCACCGCAAGTCACGATATCGATTTTATCAAGTCTTCGCACAAATTAACGCGTTGAGAAACTCGAGGAGCTTTTCTAAGATGCATTTCACTGATAAATTCTGAAAGAAATTTTAACAGAGAATTCACAAAATCGTGCACCGTAAAATGAACAGGGAGCGAATGATTGACAGTGGCTAGTTAAATGTAAATCTGCAAGGTCTCGTAAACAGCAACGGCTCAGCCCCACATCTAAAACATGTTTTCCGGATGCTTGTTTAACGGCGTGAAATTTATCCGTAGCGGTGAATGCGCATTTTATAGGAAGTTTTCGTTTGTCTTTAAACTGTTTAAAGATCGGTATTGAGTCCAATTGCTGCTAAAAGAGCTAATTTGACTGTTTGATACACACAAACTCTCAACAAAGGAATTGTAAACATTTAAATAGTTACCGGTGCGTTCAAGGCTCTTGGTCGTCTACACAATGTTATTAATTAAGTGAGCTGTACAGCTTATTTGGCGTAATGGCGTGGCACGCGACCGAGCCGTGAAGTTGCCAAAAACGTGCTCTCAGCACAAAAATAACGTGTCCTTCAATTCTCAAACTTCTCCGGATTGTGGAGATGTACTGGCCATCCTGAAGGATTTAAAGATCGGCAAAACAAGTCAATGAGATTTGAGGCATTTGAGCCTGACTACACATTGACTTAACCCTCGGGGGGGCAGGAAAAATCAACACAGGCTATCGTTCAAACGCACGCAATCAGTTTTAATCATCTAGAACTGATACGCCAATCAAAGTTATTTGTCGCTGTAATAAAAATTCCTTTTAGCGTAAAACTGCACGACAGCAGTTGAGGCAAATCGTAGTAGAATATCTCGCTCCGTTACCTTAATCACGGCCATAATGTTCGAAGGGGAGGTAAAACGTGTACAGTGTATAATAGAGGACTCATGGAGTAGGCTAACATGTAGTTTATTTACATTGACATGTAATTGAATGGTGAACAACTCTAAATACATTACATCACGACTGACTTCCTTTACAAGGCATTCTTTCATCAATTATCATGCTTGGCTTAGAATTATAGTTGTCGCGACCAACTAAGAAGCTATTCCTACAGATCTATGACCACAGCCCTTTTAGCCTGCTTGTAAATAAGCTAAGCAAACAATCTGGCTGGATACAGGCTTCCGCAGAAAACAAAGCGCGTCAACAGTTCTCTTTGTCTTGCGCTACACCATATATAACGAGAAATTACAAGTGTTCTTTGGCAATCCTTTCGAAGATCTTTTCTTGGAATTGTTCGATACTTCAAGGCAATGTTTCCTTTTAATTTGTGTAAACTTCCCGTTCAAACGACTTCCGGTACTGGTTAATTATCCTAATTGCATTTCCTCGTCTTAGGTGCAGTGGACGTGATCGAACAAGTCCAATGTTCTACTCGTTATTCTAGTAAATGACGTTTTTTACATTTTAAGCCCTGTGACGGCCAGTTCTCATAAATTCAGCCTTGAACTCTCCTAGCCACTGTCCAACTTTTTTGGGGTTGTAGTACGTAGGTCCAGGCAACCCGGCAAACGCCACTTTTTGATTCTTTATCACGTACAGTCTGATAGGAGCCGCAGCGTATGCTCTGTTAGCTTCGTTCTCCATTGTATCGACCACGACAGGACAGTTAAACTTCACTGAGCTCAGCATAAGTTTTGCAGCCTGGCACCTTTCCTCCAGGGTCGTGTGGGTAGGAATTACAACATTGCTCTAAAAACAAGATCGAAGCCGTTAGTATCACTTTTAACGTTAATGCTCTTTGTAAATCACTGAAGCCAAGCACCTTGTAACCTAAGTTTGTGTTTTGTTAGTCACCCTGCGTTTGGAAGACTATATAGGCGTACATGGAGCTTAGAGGAACTATTTTTTTTTTTAGAAAATGGGTGTAAAAATGGTGTGTAAATAAAAAGAAGGAAATCACTTCACTTTTTTCGGGCGCTTAAAACTAAAATAAGCAGGGATTTTTCCACTGACCTTAAACGCCCACCCATTAGAGGGATGAGCTTCCTCGATGTACACAGTGAGGAAATCTGCTACATCACTGAATTCTTGTACGAGATTGAGGAACTCGCCCACCCGGTTCCGAAAAACTGGGCATGTCCAGCTGCCGAAGTTCACAACCAGCGGACGGTTTCCTTTGCAAAAGCTGCGAAGTCGGTAGTACGACAGCCCGTCTAAGGAAACGAGAGAGGAATTCGGAGTTGTGTGGTTGATGCGCGCCGAGTTTTGGAGCTCTTGCAGAATCGAAGTGCGCACTGCCTTTAGCATGTGCCATGTGAACAGTGAATGCCAGTAGACCTCGGTGGGCAGTGTGATTGTTGTGATCATCTGCATGAGCTTGACCACGATCCATTTAGTACAGGGCAAGAGACGGAGTATACTAAGGAACACAAAAGCGCCAAAGAGGAGCACCGTTACCGCGCAGTACGGCAACACGGTGACGGTCAATTTTCGCAACATTGTTCCGTAGCGTGGCTTTCCAAACTCGCGACTCAACCGCGTGTGCTCAAGCTCTCCAAAAGCTTCCCAGGGCTTGAGAGCCGTGGTGTGTGCGTATTTATACAGCACCCAAGGAATGTGAAAAATTTTGTTTCTCTTGAAAACACTTTCGACAAATTTGACCTTTTCACATGAACTCTCGCGTGATGATGACGGTGTTATTTTCCTCCGCGACAGGTGCGTTGTGCAAACATGGAATCGCGGAACCCAAACTCACGCACGTGTGCAGCATTGCTCGAGTAACTCTGAGGCTTCCCTATTCAAACAGTGCATCTGGCGTCACAACAAAGACATTGTGATCCATCGGGGAACAATTGACGGCGACAATTTCTCTGCGTGCGCGAGACGGTATGATTTATCGTGTGCGCAGTGCTTTCTGTGTGTTTGGTCGCCGAAAAGTGACCCCCGTTTGTTCTGGAAACTTTGCCATCACGAAATGTTGAAACACAGCTCTCGTGTTCTAAGCCTCTTTAATTGAAGCACTGCTTTCTTGTTAAGCTGTCGTTGTGTTCCGTTCGAGTTGTAGTTGTCAGCGCTGAAGAGGAAAGACGTTTTGAAGAACTTTATAATCCGACGCGAACTACATCAGTTATGCTATGTAACTAAACTTTCGAAAGTCTTTTGAAGAGCTTATGGTTTACTCCGTCCGACATCACTCAACTATAATGTATAAAACAGATTTGAAGGATAACTTCACAGGGAGAGCTTCAGACATCAGAATTGCATGTTTTAGGGTGTTTTCTTTGGGCATTTATCCATAAGCCCATTTTCACTTACTTGTCACAGTGTGAAGTCTGTTAAAAATAGCCGTTAGTTTTCTCAGCCAACTCACTGTGGTCTATAATTAGCTTTTTCGCGTAGGATGAAAGCCCTTCTTTGCAGTTAAACGTGTGTTGGAAGTCGAAAGACACGAAGAGTAGCATGAGCTCATTTTAAACTACATGTACCATGAAAGTTAAATAGCTGACGTAAGGGAAACACGAAATTAAAAAAGTGCAGGAAGCTCTTAGTATTTTACCGAAATGTGAATAGAAAAAGTTTGAGAAGTAAATATTAAAGCAATATATGCACGTCCACATGGTCTATATGAATGGAATGTACCTTGGAGACACTAAGTGTCGAGCAGTCTGTAAAAATCAGTTGGTGCGCAGTGGTCAAACGAAAAGACATTATTTTGTACAGAACGTTCAGGACTTGATGTGAATGCTGGCCCAAGTTGACTGTTTTTGAAGTAGCATTAGACCTATCGCCATTACACTGTGAGATACAACTGAATTTGGAGTGATTCTCTAATCCCGCGTTCGTTCCGACACTTGTGTTACGCCCTATCGACTCTAGAGCATGCATTGTTCAAAACTGGTGCTACTTAAAAGTATCCCCTTAAACTATAAGTTTTTAAACATGTTTCGGCTTTTCTACACAAATTAAAGGATAACCCGTTTTATAACTTGGGTCAAAACTGTTATCTCGACAACTCTAGCAATTCGGAGAGCGCGCGGATTTCACAGGCAAGAGCATACTTTCGAACAATGAAACACGGCTCTAGTAATTGTCAAAAACAAAATTTGCCCGAGGAGCTGTTGAGACGCTGGGCTCGCGTGACTCCAGCTGCATAACACGGTTGCTTGTTTGTCAGCGTTAAAAGCACCCTTAACTCACGCACGCGATAAATGACGCAGCAAAAACATTAAGCCCTTGATGTCTTCCTCTTGCTCAATATAGTCTGACTCCAAACATTTTAAAATGAGAATATTAGGTTAAAAAAGAGAAAGATCAAATATTACACAAGTTAAAAAAATTACCGATATAGACAAACAACAAGACATTGATATGGGGTAATACCGATCCGTATTTCTCAGTAGACATAACAATATGTTCTCGTTTATTATCATCCTTGATATATGGCCATCTATGTCTATTGGGGTTAAAAAGTAGAGACGTTT
The DNA here is from genome assembly GCA_963693305.1 of Meandrina meandrites. NCBI lineage: Eukaryota > Metazoa > Cnidaria > Anthozoa > Scleractinia > Meandrinidae > Meandrina > Meandrina meandrites. The sequence continues at coordinate 7,806,654 of OY855910.1, forward strand.
ACAAATGTACAACATTCCGCGAGTGAAAGTATTTTTTCCTGACTCTTTTGGAAAATGTAAGGAATTTGGCTGTTATCTTATTTTGCAAAACTGTGCCGGTACTTTTCCGAAGCAACGATACAATCGTATCAGACATCTTAGCTTGCTTATCCAAAAGGGAATGTTAAGGGTCTTTTTCAAAGAATCTTTTAGGGTTTGTTCATAGCATTGTCTTGTTTTTCAGTCAGACGTAGTTGATATGCATAAAATAACTCGCGCTAGTAACCAAAATCTCCATTACGATCTGTTATTTGTTTGTTGTAGCAAAGTTTCTCCCGCAACCTCTACAAAGCCTAGCTCAAAGCTTGGATCGTATTTTTACATTAGACGATATTCAGTAGTGCACCAATATTGAGGGCGTTTGTATATCTTAGGTATCCGCTATCCGACCAAAATTCCTTCGTACTTGTACTTTCTGGCTATAGTGACGCAAGAGAAACTGTTAATTGAACGAGTTCACGTCAATAGCTCAATTATTTTACAAGACTTTTTTAACTACAGCCACTTGTCCTAAGAACCTCTTGACATCCTTCAGGGACTCTCGTGATGTTAACGGTCTTAAGCGCGTGAGCAGCATGTGCCAGAAGAAACGATCTGATCGAGAAGACCGTAAGGAGCAATCTCGTTCTGCTTTAGAGGCGATAGCCAGTGAACTTTCAACTTAGTTTATCGCGCATTGATAGTAAAACACTCACGCCCCGTGCATTCTTTGTCACTTTATCTCGTAATTTATTCATTGTTTTCAACAAATTACATAACTTCAACCATGCTTCATCACCCTAGTACGTCTAGTACTAGTACGTGCTCACGAAACAGTCATTACCCACATATTCGAATTAGCCGCACTACGGGTGTATTGGGACGGGAGATATATATATAAGAAAGAAGTGCTCAATATATGTTGTTTACAATTAGTTCGTTCCTTTGTACAATAATATATCTATTTACATCAAATTCAATAATAAATATGCACAAATTGTTCTCCTTCGCGTTTTTGTACTCCTGGAGGAATTGTAACGTTTGTTTTCTCCTTGACAATGGTCTTACAAGAAGCTCACTTGATTACGAAAAAAGTGATTTTGGCTTAAAGCCAGCGCCCGTGTGTATTGGCTTGTGTATGCCTCAGGGCGTCATTACTTCAATTTGTCGTACAGCAAATTCTTTTAAGAAAAAGTCTTGAGAGTCTTTCTGCGAACTGCACTTCGTGACAATGGCATCCTCAATAAAGATTGCTATTATTTAAGTCATTTTTTTTTTTTTCATTTGTTCTGTACAGTTATCTAGGCCCTGTGCCTGTTGTGCTTAATCGATGTTCTGATAGTCTGCAACCATTGTTTTACTTCCTTGGGGCTGTAAAATGTGGGTCCCGTTCCTCCGGCATACTCTATTTGTTGACCTTTTATGATGTACAGCCTGATGGGAAATCCGGCATATGCTTTGTTAGCTTCATCTTGCATATTGTCCACCATCACAGGGCAGCTGTATTCTATCGAGTCTAGAAGCAATTGGGCGGCATTGCACCTTTGCTCGAGGGTTTGGTGTCTCGGAATGATAACGTTATTCTGCAAAAAAAACGTGGGTAACTTTCAGTGATTTTGGATACGCGAATAAATGTCCTCAAGGTTCAGTGTCCGAGCTGGTTCATAAATTCTTTAGAAATATTCTTACTAAATATTGCAACTTGAGAAACGTGATGGAATTTGTTCGAAAGATGATCACTGAATGCAGTTTTTGGCTGTCAAAATTCCATTCTGTTTACAGGTCATCCTTGCAAAAGAATGGCAACCCTTGAGTTTCCATAGTTCGGTACGCGTTCAATTTGTTTCTCGTTTATCTGGAAGGCCCGCTGAATGTCTGATCATTGGGATACAAATCGCTTCTCTGCTCGTTGGCATATGGAGCGCAAACTTTGGCAGTTGCCTTAACTGAGAGTACAGTTATTTTTATGGAGAGCAGATGTGCACTCTTGTTTGTTCATGGCTATGACAGCTTGCCCTTTTGGCTCAAGGAACGCTCACAATACTGTGTTGAGCTAGACAGCAGCGCCAACATATACAACGCGAGAACATAGCAATGGACCTACCCAAAATTAGCAGTTCAAATTCCTGATAAATGCGCGCACACTCACCTTGAACGCCCAGCCGTCGCACGGATGAGCCTCCTCAATGTAGACCGTCAAAAAGTCAGCCACATCACCGAATTCTCGCACGATACTCAAAAACTCATCCACCCTAGCTCTGAATATGGGACACGACCAGCTACAGAAGTTTACAACCAGCGGACGGTTTCCCCTGCAAAAGTCTAACAGACTACGGCGTGATTTGCCATCCACGGTGATCAGTTGGGAGTCTGGGGCGAGGTTTCCACGAGAAGCTGACTTCTGCAGCTCGAGTAAGATGGTCGATCGCATGGTCGTGAACATGGGCCATGTAAACAGCGAGTGCTGGTAATCTTCTAACGGGAGTTGGATCGTCGCGATCTTGTCCATCATCGCAGAGAAGATCCAGTGTGCACGAGGAAAAAGTTGCATGAGACGCAAGGCTGAAAACGCGAGGAGCAAAAGCGCTGACACTGCGTAGTAAATCAACAGTGTGGGTACGTTGTGAAGCATTGTCGCTACAGTTTTACTCGAGAGGCCGCACAAAATTGCGGAGATGTTAGCTGCACCGTGTCTAAGGCTGAATTGGAGCTGTAAGCGGTAATCGGTGTTTATGTTTGTCGTTTCCAACAGGGGGGAATGTGTGGAATTTTCTTTATGACCTTTGCGTGATAATTCAAATGATTTTAGTTATGTTACTGTTGGTGCGTGGAAGAGCGGAACATATTTGCACGCGCAGGCTGATGCATGGAATAAGACCCGTATTAGTAGTTCTGTGGTGCTGTGGCTATATTTGGTTTTGCGTACCTCCGGTATTTAACCGTAACGCTTTCACCAACAAACTAAACACAACTGTTCTCAGCGGTGTCTCTCTGCAGGCCCGAGACAAAATGATCAATTGCAGGCCTTCTCTTTTCTTGTTAAGTATTTCTCAATGACCTCCATTTGTTATCGATGGCATGATTAGCACGCAACGCATTAGGTTTTCCGCAGTTGTTAAACATCTTCAATTCCTTACATCACTTAAAGAAAACTCATCGATTATCCGAAGGAAAGATTTTTCTTGTAGCCCGGCGCTTCTAGCTGAAACCACTTAAGTGAACTGGTTTTAAATAGAAAGTAAAAGGAGTCAAGGCTAAATACGCGCTCGTTCACGCTGCGATGTCGGTTGCAAAAGGTGGACACCATTTTACCGCCAAGTTTTGCGTGATATGAAAGTTGTAAACAAATGTAACTTTCATCACGCGATGCAATTTACAGAACTCACGCGAACATCAAATGAGTCGTCCAGTGGCTCTGCGCTGCAGTTTTTCACTGCTTTCTACGCCGTCGTTCGAGAATGTTTTTAGAGAGAAGCAAATATTAAACACTTGGCAAACATAATTGAGTATTTGTATGTCTCTTCCGTTAGCAAAATTTCATCTCAGCGTGTCATCCTTGTAGAGCAATTAGCACCCCGCTCCAGTGCACATGCCGGCATGCCGCTTGCTACTGAGTCAGCTACGAGGAATGTTTTTTTCACGGTTTGCCACATTTGACACATTTTACGTCTGACGACAAATTTGCGCTCACAAGTGAACGCATCAATGACGTATAGTACGTTAAACGTTGTTTAGACATGCTGAAAGTCATGATTTATTGTTTAAAAAAATGACGGATTTAACTGCTTTTTGGATGTTCGAGCGATTTTTCCAGTGTGCGCGCGCCTTACGGATCCAATGCTGGAATGTTGAAATAAGTGAACTGCGCATATATCGCAAATCGGAAAGCGTTAATGTTTTGTACAAGTGGTTAATGGTCAATTTCTGGTAGTGAGGTTACGAAGCAATTTGTTACTTGGATACTACCACAGCTAACGGAACGGAGAGACATGCAACTTCCTTTCGACGCGACAGAAGGAAGGAAGTTGCAGGTCTGTGAAAAACAAGTGCATTTAAACACTTCAGTTTTTGTTTGAAAAGTCTGTAGTTAATTTTTTGATGGCGCAATGTAACCCATTGCTTTTTGTCGGCCAAAACAGACCAAAGGGAGACGCTTTACTGTTTTGCTTTGTCTTCCTTGAAGATCTTTGCATTGCATACGAAAAAGAAACAATCATGACCAAAGCCCTTTTCACAGTAATGCGTTTCCGGACGTTGATGCATTGTCGTCAATGGCTTTTCGCCTATCGTCAACACTACTGAAAACGATCATAATAGCTCATCGTTTTTATCGAAAACGTTGTCCAGCGTGGAGACATCAGAAAGCAGAGCTCTATCGTGTGGACGGCGAAAATCAACGAAAACACACCGACGATTTCAAACGAAGCGTAGAGAAAACGATATAACCCGAGCTTTAAAAATGACAGTTATAATCCATTATAAAGCGGCGCCCTTTTCTCTTTAATCTGTTATAAGACCAAATGAACAATAAAGAAAAAAAATAGGCCAAGGTCGCTCTAATGATCGCGAGTTAGGGAATTAGCATTGCTATTAATTGGGCCAATATAAGTACGCCCATCACACGCGAACAAGTCTTTTGTTGCTTAATGATCGTGCATAGTTCATTTACTTTATCAACTCTATTCTGGCTAAATGACGTGTTTGCCTCTAGAATTCAGCATGTGCGTCTTGTTGCACTGAGTCATTGAAAGTCACTGAGATGTTGAAAAGGACACGCGAAATGTTTCGGTTCAATGTTTCAACGAAATGTTTCAGAAGGCGCGTGTTTAAGGGGTTGTCTTCAGTGTTCCTCCATAGTGCCGCGCGGTTTTGCGCGGCTTGTTAGGTCAGCGAGTCCATAGAAATCAGCGGTTTATTGCTTTTATGAAATTGCCTGCCATTACCTCTGGTTTATTCAGACATAACGGTATTTTTGTGGGTTCTTCCAACATCCCGCGCAATTTTTTACGTCAGCGAGTCCATTGAAATCCGTGGTTTAGTGCTCTTATAAAATTACCTGTAATTAGTTTGAGGTTTGCCGAAACAATTCAAAAGAGCTATCCGCGCAGAACATCGATAAATTGAACGCGCAGTTGCTCGACAATTCTTATTTATGAAATTGCTTTGAAGATCCGAAAGAATCATTGTGCTGAACAAATATTTTGAATATATGTACATGCATCGCTGATTTGAATAAATATTTTGAACGTGGACGTTTTTTTTTTCTGTTACCTAGGCGACGTGTCTAGCACGTTCTACTAAAATCGCACGTGTTCCTTAAACAACGCGGCAAATTCTGCTCACTGATTACTGTCGCGATCTTTGCCTTCTTAAGCTGTTGCCTAGTAGCACGAGCAACTTTCACTTTATACTGGCGACGCAACGGTTTAGAAATTTTTCAAAACATTTCACCGCCCTACCCAGCAAATGAATCCTTGTATAGCCGCGGCAGCAAGTTTTCTCCTCACCCCTCACCCCCAATTCTTCTTTCCTCTTTCCCTTCCCTGACTGCATATTAAATCAGGGCAATTTAGCCCTCTCATAATTTACTCTGAATTAAAACAAAATGCCTTTGATAACTGCATGCTTGAATGCTTGAGTGCGCATTGGAAGTATGGATAGAACACATCTTAAAATAGTAAAAATACTAAATACTTTTACACTTTATACTCTATCATGTAGGTTAGTCTAATTTATTTTCAAATTAGCAAATTGACGTCAGCTTTTTACGCGTCTGTCCAGTTATTTATGATATATTTGAAACTGGGCTGGGGAATCCACTGCGTCATGTCGAATAATTAATCGTCCGATTAACGAAGAGCTTTTAGAGAACTATTTCGAGATATGACAGCAGCGGGTCGAAATTAGTTAAGCTACGTACGAAGTTTTGATACACTGCGTTGAGCATTGAGGAAGTTGGAACATTTTCAAACCGCTGTGATAAGATATGAGGCGCCTCCTGTTTGCATCATTCCATACAAATTTTAAGTGTAAATTTAGCCCCGTGCTTCAGTTTCTTTTCTGGAAATCGCTTTCTTGTTGCTGGTCGTGGTAGTACCCACTGTTTTAAATGACGTCGTCATATTAAGTCTCTGTCACCCTGGTTTTCTGGTTTCTCTATTTTATTTACTCGCATTCTCGTCCTCAGAGCCGCCTGTCGCTCTTAGCCGGCGGGGCCTCAGTACGAGATACAGGTGACTATGGGAACAAGTGATCGGATAAGCTAGATTTTAACAAAGGGAGTTTGAAAAACTCTTCAATCTCAGGATTTTAAAACGGTTGGTTTCGTTGGCTAGATTTCGAACCTCCTTTGTTAAAACACAGGTAGCCTAAGGTACTTGGAAGCAGTGAACATTTTAAAATGTGGCATTGCTTAACAGCATGAATATAAGAATTTGTATGGGAATGTAACGATCGTACATAGCAGTTCGAAATATAGAAACGAAATTCGTTAAAAGAAAACGTGTATTACTTGCGTTTCCGTGGAATTTTGGGGCCGTTTTAAACGATTCCAGTGAAATTTAGTTTCATTGTTTTCCTCTGTTTATATCATATAAGAGGAGGAAGAAAATGAAAATAAAACTCGCTAGAGTCACTTTGAAACGGCTCCAAAATGCCACAAAACTCAAGGAACACACAGAAGAGGTAAAGTACATTGTTTTTAATTGAATATCCTTTCTATGTTACTAGTTATGATCGTTACCTGATTCCCGTACAAACTCTTATGTTTATTTTCAAATTTTCACGGTCCAAGCAGCTTGGGCTACCTGTGGTTAAAATCTAGCCTATCAAATCGCGTGTCCTTCAGAGCCGTCTGTTTCTCATGCTAAGTCCCTCGGCTAAGAAGACGAGAATGATTTCCTGGTGAAAGGAAGAGAGAGCACCCTGGAAACAAGGCTGGGGCTAGCCCATTGGTGCCAGTGGTGATTTTGAGTCGTGTAATACTGAGGCCATTTCCGAGTTGCCTTTTGCCTCAGTTTCAAAACGAGTCTTCGTGCGAAACCATTCAAATGAAAATGACTTTGATTTGTATGAAAATGGACGTGAAGGTGGTACACATTTTCAAAAGAATGGTTTTGCACGTAGATTCGTTTTGAAACAGAGGCAAAGAGTTACTCGAAAATGGCCTATTCAGCATCGCCTTCTCTCTAAAGGAAAGCCCTAGATTTCTTCTTGCTCCGAGATGGCAGGTACATATTAAGTAAACATGGTCGCGAGTTTCAGTGCAGTGAAAAGCAAAACGGCCTGGGCGGGTTGTTCAAAGCACGATTAAACTAATCCAGGATTAGAGTGAATTTTGATTTCAGTGAGGTCACCTGTTTATATTTTCTGTCCTCCAGTTTTGACGTCGACTAATCTCAAATTCCACAAAACATAATCGATAGAGAAATTGAACCCTCGATTAGCTTTTAATACTGGTTTAGTGTTAATGGGCTTTCGAACAACCCGGCCCTGGGCACAAGATATCAACGCTAGCGTTCTGCTAGAGATGTGGACGGCGGTCTTTCGAAAAACGTTCGCTTAATTAAGACAAAGAAAGACCACGGATTTTCTGTATTTCCTAGTTTATGCCCATTCCCCTAAACTTTATCTATTTTATAATCTCTGTGTTGGAGTTTGATTACTCTTATCACGACGGTGATTATCTCCGGTTACCGCACGCACGGAAATTTGTTAAACGAAGCTAAACAGAGGTGACAAAAGGACAATTGCAGTCACCTCCAATTATAAGACAACTTGGCGTATTTGAAGCATGGTTTTAAGTAAGAAACATGAATTACCACATGGCCCAGAAGGGAACGGGGGAATACTCCCATATGTGGACTATGCAGGTAAGTACCGCGGAATAAGGTATGGTTTTTGAGGTTCTCAGTCCTTAAAGGGGGTATCCTTTTGCCCGTTTTGGCATTGCAATCCCGGTTTGATTCTTAGATAGGGTTCTCTTAAATTGTATTAGCTAAAATTGCAGTCCGTAAACATCTAGCTAAACGAAAGAGATATGGCCTCGGTTGTTCAAAGGATGGATAACGCTATCCACCGGATAAATCACTATCCAGTGGATAGCGTAGTTTGTTTTTCCAACACTTATCCACTGGATAGTGATTTACCCGGTGGATAGCGCTATCCAAGCTTGGAACAACTGGGCCATGGTCTATTAAAATTGAACTACCCTTTGAAGTATAGCAAAGCGATTTTATAAGTTACGTTTGCCTCTTTATGTCGTTGTCTTTGGCCTTAAAAAGGGTATCCATTTCCCATCCTTGAATAGTATCAGGCCTAAGAACCTCAGCTGTGGCATACAGCTATCCATTGACGGGAGTGCACTCCCCCCCCCCCCCCCCCCCCTCCCCTCCCCCACGCAGACTACATGGGTTTTCGTATCACAGTTGGAAGAAAAGGTCTATTATTTTACATCGAAGTTAGTTTTGTGATTACTAATTTCGTTTTTTATATATTATTGTATATTTTAGTTTTTTAATAATTGTAAATAGGAGGGCCACAGGTTTATTAGCTTTATAGCTATTAAGTGCTACCCTCTATAAATAAAGACGTTACCTTACCTTACCTAAACGAAAAGATAGATGGTATACCGTAAACTTCAGATTAGCGGTCCAAAATCTTAGACGGCTATCCTACCCATTGTAAGTCCTCTTTAATATAAGCTGGCTTGGTATGTATTTATTTTGCTCTTTAAAAAAAATGAATGCTTCCGATTATGAGAGATTGTTCATGTTTCCTATTTTAGGCCAATACTATATTTCATAGACTTTTGATGTTCATCTGAGGATTGCCAAACTTGCTTTGCGTTTCACATTGTCAGTTTTCTGAAATTAAATGGGACCAAATTTTTTCACGTGCTTCGTCCCTTCCAAATTAAGCCCGACCATCTTTATAAACGCAAAATTCCCTCTGTTAGTCCCTCCCAAAATAAACTTACAAGAAAATTATCGGCTCACCAGGTTAAGCCTTTGAACTACAAAAAAACAAGGCTTACTCTTGGTAGTTTACTGAGTGGTTTCAGCTAAGCTATTTTTTTTTTGTGAAGTGCTATGTTTCGAATCATATTCGAGAAGTAATGGCGTTTTCGGACCTTCAAATTCTGCAAATTCTTCCCAAAAAAATTGTTCCTTAGTGGAATGGCGACTTGGATCAATAATGGCTCAAATTGTCTCTTTCTTGGCTCTGTTTCTATGAACTTGATGAAATAACCGGCCATTGAGCGCGAAAAATATGTCTCCTATTTACATTGAAATGCTTTTGTCTATGGCAGGTACAGTCGGTCTTCGTAATACCATCTTTTACGAGAAACTAATACCCCATTCACACCAAAGCTTAAACATGTTTAAATGTTGTTGAGTTAAACACGGCTTAAAATTATTTTCTTCATGGAAGTTGCTGACTGATGTTTATCGACTTCAAATTTGGCACAATGAAAGCACAAGTTAGAGCATACTTGAACCCTATGTAAAATTTAGTCTGTCAGTTGTCTGTTGCTGATTTTCATTTTCTTAAACCTGGTTTAACTAAACATGTTTTGTTGGCGTGAATCAGGTGTAAGCTGTTTCCAGAACTGAAAGGTTGTCGAAAAAATGCGCGCGGGACAATCCCCGAAAGGTAATCTGGGATATGATCAATTCACTCGGTTCCCGACACCGTGGGTCGCCTACTACCTCTCGGAACGAGTTACTTCATTGGTTCTTCAAACAATAGATAACAGGATAACAATGCCCCTATCCCAGTAACAATAGAGGTAGTGTTTACAGCGGGCGAATGAAAATAGAGGTTCTAGAGAGGTAGTGTCTTACTGGACAGCGTAGCTGTTGAACCTACTTTTGTTGCTTTCTCATTTTTAGTACTTGCAAACATATGACCATGGCGTCTCGTGCCATTATTTTTTCAGATCTTCCTGAAATGCTGAAGTCAAGGAACAGTGAACTTCAAACTACCCACAATACCTTTTGAGATTGTCGCGTGCGCACATCGCAGGACTGGTCAACTGAGCGCCTGAGTCAGCTGCATAGTTCTCTCGAAATGCTGAGGTTTATTTCGTCAGCACATTGCCGTGAATTTAGTAAGGTGGTCCAATTGCGTTCATTTATTCAATTTTTCATATTTCGCTACTCATTTGTGTAAAACGCCTTCCGAAGTAGAAACGCTTCTTTAACCAACTGAAAGTAGTAGCAGCCGCCCGGAAGAAACGCCAACCCGCGGTAGAGGCCCCTTTCGCCTTTGATTCTAAAAGTAACGTGGTGGACCGTTGGCGAGAGGTGAGATCAGATGAGTGCCCACCCCCCACCCCTTTCAGGTATTACTCAAATGTCAGTCCATCCCGCAAGACGAGCACTGATACTGTTGAGCAGCTGGAGTGACCGCCATGTTGAACTTTGTCGATTTCCGGGTTGGGAGAAACTGGGCCCAAGCAGAAAATGTCGAATGGAACGGGATTTTGCGGGTATTCCGATTTTCCGCAATTTTAGTATTTTTTAGAATTTTTACAAGCATTTTATGTGTTTTCATGGAGAACCTGTAAACTAGCTTCTTAACTAAGTGTTCGATCCATGTAAAATAAAGTTATCTATCTATCTTATCTATCTATCTTGGGACAACCTCCAGACGTTGACCAAAATTTTCGGACAAGTTTCCAGAAACTTTCTGTTCCATTCGATTTTGTACCGGAATTTCCGGCAATTTTGGTCCAATGGACCTCGCCCTGTACACCAAAAGAGTTCTGTTTGATTGTGCGAAACATCCAACAAGAGTCTCAGCTTGTAAACAACAAACCTTTTCTTACCGGCGCGTCCACAAAGAACGGCCAAATTTGATGCTTTTAAATCATTTCAAGCCGTTCTTTCCTGTCATGTCCTTCCATAACGATCTTACTATACCGGGTGTATACGTCATTTCATTATGAGTCCATGCGCGCTAACTGTTTGCCAACTGTAAGGCAACAAACTATATTAGGAGTAAAGCTGCGAGCATGCGAGCCCACAGTTATTTGCAATTGGGCGGCGGTATACTGTAACGCAACGCGTATAACGATTTACACGAAACGACTTTCTCGCATGCGGCAAGCTTACGACAAGCCAAACGAGGATGAGAGTTGATAAGAGTTGACTCTCATGAGAGTTTTCGTCAACTCTCATCGACTATCGGGCCAAACGAGAACAAGAATCGTCGAGAGTCCATCAAGAGTGATTACAAACGAGAGAAAACTCTCATCGACTCTCGTGAAAAATTTGAGCACTTTCAAAGTCGATGATAGCGCATGAGAGTCAATGAGAGTGCACGAGAGTTTCAGGCCAAACGAGAACGAGAGTTTGAACTTTCATCAACTCTCATCTTCGTTTAGCCCGGGCTTAAATTAGGACCATTTACACGCGCGCGCGTCTGTCGTGAGGATGTGGTAGGTTGATTTACACGACGCGAATCGTGTAGACTACTTGTAGTCGGTCTTTTCTCTAAGGGTCGGAGGAGCGCTTTTATGTCGGGAACTGGGCGAACCACCAGGCGGTATGAACGGGAGGGGCTTGGGACGAGACGAGAAAAACCGACTACGGACTCTTTTGTAATTGTTGAGGATATGCCAGTCAGCCCAGCAACGGAGAAGCTGATTGGCCAATTTAAATTGTGCGCGCGGAATGGCGCCAAGGATCTCGCGATCAACTGCTGTTTTATTTGCACGCGCGCTGCCTTAGCCTTTTATAAACTTTGCTTCAAGACATTAAAACAATTCCGCTCCACGACAAGACTAATAATACATAGATTTAGGCAGGCCTAAAAGCGGAGCTCCCATTTATTTATTTTTTTTGCTCGAGTTAATTACAGAGTTGCCAAATAATTACACACTATATTTCTAAGCTTTATACGGTGGCCCATATAGGTATAAAATAAATTTTAATCGCTCATGGTTGAACTTAATATCTTAAAAACCTCTCATTCTTGCCCGTGACAGGTTCTAGAATTGAAATTGACGAGTGCACTTAATTGGGTTCCTCACGTACACACGTAGGCGCAAAAAAATCTTTGTAAAACTTTTTACAATGTTTACTGTACACTTTTAAATTAATACACATGTAGGACCTTTATGAGTTACTCAATGTAAAAAGAATCTTGACCTTGTCTTGATTACTATAAAACTATCAGGGCAAGAAAATCAACTCAAGGCAAAAACAGAAAACAAAGTGAATTCGCTGCTAAACAGAGTAAACAAAATCAACTCACGCCACAGCAAACTGAGAAAATCACGGCGGCAAAACAAACTCTGCAAATTGATGGTGCCGGTTATGTAAGTCATTTTAAGGAAGTTTTTGTGTAAGAATTGTGGCAGTTTGTGATTTGGGAAGTGGTGCACGCTAACTTTAAATAAGCTTACAATGTTGTTTTGACTGTTTTGAACCGTCTTCCTTTCGTTGCGGTTTAGTTTGGTTGCATGATTCTTTCATCGTACGCGTTGCTAAATACCTGTGGGAATTTTATGTAGAGAACTGAATGAATTTTCTTCATTTCTGGTAAGTAAATATGCGTTAGGTAAAGTCCGAACTCACTTAGCCAAGCACAGGTAACTCGTAAGAAAACCGGCGAAATATTCATTTACGCATCTAAGACATTTCAGCACGCTTACTGATCAGCAGTGATAGAGAAAGAAAACAAATGCAAGCGAGCCGAAATCGTGATTTTGATGTTAATAGTTAGTTTTTAAAAATCCCATTATGAACATCACAGTTAACTCTACTAACTAAAACAGAAAATAGTTCGTCTAAACGAATTTTAATAAACATGTCTGTATAAAATTTACAAACATGAACACGTTTGATGAAGATCTGAAAACCGACACAACTTCAAAAATGAAGTATAATTCCCTCAATATAAAATTGGGCTTATTCTTAGTGCACACATTTACGTTTGTTACCTTATTATTGGAGAAGGCTTGTAAATTCTGCAGGGCAAAGCTTCAAAACCAGCCCAATAAAAATGTCGGAGACAAACACGGCAACTTCGTTCGTATGTAGAGCACACGCGCCCGCGAGCCATGCCGCTTGCCACGATGACCATGAAAACTTAAACGCACGGTTTTACAAATTTTCCATGTTCGCATGAACCTGTGGGGCTCCGCTCTGCGGCCCTTCTGGCCGCTTAGGAGCTCCGCTAACAAGACGTTAAGAGGCGCTTGGTTGTATTGGATAAATTTCCAAGCTCATTTAAGGATAGACTACTTGTAGTCGGTCTTTTCTCTAAGGGTCGGAGGAGCGCTTTTATATCGGGAACTGGGCGAGCCACCAGGCGGTATGGACGGGAAGGGCTTGGGACGAGACGAGAAAAAACCTTTTCCTCGCACGCTCTTGTCTCGCCTTAGTCCCCCCTCACGCATCGTAAATCCTAGTTTACAGCATTCCCTTTCTGAATTTCGAGAGAAAAACAGACTGCATGCAGTCTACGAATCGTGTTGTAGTCGTAAGAGTCGTAAGCGTGTCGCATGCGATAATCGTAGGCAAAGTCGTAGCGGCGTCTAATTCGTCCCTAACTCAAGCATAACTTGGGTTGTCTGATTTTGCTCGGCAAATTTCTTTTCTTTGCACCTTATGACGGTTGTGTTGTTGTTTCTATAGACCTGCATCACTGCCCCTGACAAAATTTAGTATTATAAGTAAAAAAAGAAACAGTAGACACTCCTCAATTGGGTCTAATTGAGCCATCCAAGAGCTTCAAAGTTGTTATCAAGGAGACGAATACTCAGATTTCTCTGCACCTCGTACGAATAATCCAGTGGCTTGTATCCCAACAGTTTCATGACATGTTTCCAATAATGCATCAGTCAATTGAAACCCCGGCCCCCCGACCCCCGGGACTTAGCGGGGAATTTAACACTTACCAAGTGTTAAAAAACGGCTTATTTCCCCGCCCCCGGGGCCAAGACGTCTGTTAAAAGCCCCGCATAGCGGGGCCATCCGAACCAAATGGAGAAATACAGTCGAGTGATTAAATGAATGAACGAATGAATGACAAACTTTATCATTGAAAAACATCAGTAAAAAATGATAAAAAATTGGTTCGAGTTAGCGGGAGGTTCGAGTTGCCGAGGGTAAAATTACAGAAAATGTATAACGGAAATCCAGGGGAAATCGATTTTCGTTCGAGTTAGCGAGGGTTCGAGTTATCGGAAGTCGACTGTAACTTAAATCGATATCGTTGGTCTATTTGAAATTCACCTGTTTTCGGTTCTATCATTAAAAGCCCCAGCCTCTTACGCTGCAATTTCCATGTGCAGCGAAAGCTGGCCTTCAATATGCCGATTTTACCACTTTTATTAGATGCAGAAGTCCACTTTTATTTTTGATGTTAAAGTTCTGTTAAATCACCGCTCCACGGCCCCGGTCTACTGACAATTTGTTAAATCCACCGCCCATCGGGGCCAACGCGCCGTTAAAAGTGCGTTAAATCCCGGCTTTGGATGCGTTAAATCCCCGCCAAGTCCCGGGGGTCGGGGGGCCGGGGTTTCAATTGACTGATGCATAATTTTCAATGATGTTGATTTCATACGGTGAAACCTTCCATCTCCACCTGTCTGCACCTTCAAACGAATCTTGTCTCCACTTTGCAGCCTTTCGCTCGCTCTCTGTCTTTGGCTTGTGCGACGCTAAATAGAGCCAATCGCTTAAACTTTCATCCATAGGCAATCCAGCAAACGCCAATAGCCCTGGAAGTAGTTTAGAAGGGTTTGCCGCCAGGTCTTCATACCGCAATATCGTAATTCGTTTTCTCCACCTAAGTGGCAATTTTCTGATGATGTCTAGGTTAAATTCAGTTTGTCTGCAGTTGTGATATGAGAACATCCTCGTTTTAGATAAGCCAGTTCTGTCTGTCTCGCGAAAAAAATTCACCGCTTTGGACGAAGGAATAATCCCTCTTGGATCTCGGACCAGAAATAGCAATTTACATTCAAACTCGTTTGATGAATCGCACACATTAATCAACTGTTCTATACTGTTGTTTGGCATTCGTACCATCAGAGCTTTAACCACAGTCATACTGTAATTCTTTTCACAAACTTCTTCCAACGTTTTCTGATCGAACGCTCCTGGGCAATCCTGAATATTCCATCTTGGATCAGAAACATTGTAGCGGCAGAAAGGAGGCGACGAAAGAGCGATGCTAGCTTGCTCGTCTCTTGGATAATTTCTCGTTACCTTTCGATAGTAATGATGCAAATCATTAGCGTGTTTGGGCGACACGAATTTACACTGGAAAACACCTTGCATCCACTCGAAGCTTTTCCCTTGGTAATCACTGTTAAAAGGCGCCACTCCTCCATGAAGGCGTTCGACGGTTTGATAAGGCTCAAACAAGTAAAATACAGACGGATGGTGGTTAAAAATATTTCCCGTAAAGCTCGAACCAGAACGACCATGAGCAATGATGATCAAATTTTGTCTCTTTGTCCGTTCTCTCATCTCTGCAAAGATCTGCTTTGGAATCTGCTTGTCCAAATATTTTCGAGCATCAACTTCCACAAAAGACTCGAGGGTTTCGCGGGCATTGGCATTCCACTTTCGTACTATGGCAAAGTATATCACATATAACGTGTAATAGACTAACAAGGCTGCCAGAAACAAGCCTGCCGGTGCGGCAAAGCGGGAACGAAAACATCTCCGAAATTTCCTTCGGAAAACCATGGTCAGTAAAGGATTTAGTACATCGCATGACAGGTGACTTGTTTCGTTATGTGTTGATTCAATCGATCTTTTGCATGCCTGTTTGTTTTTCAGCTCAGTTATCGCCCGTCTCGTGTTTACACAAGATCACTTATGCATTTAACCGGAGTATCAGGCTTTTCAGGTTATTAAATACATTCGGAAAAGGGGGCACGTACGCACTGGCTCGCTTGGTTTATCGAAACAATTTTCAAGAGCTATTGCTCAATTAATTGAGTGCGCCGAACACCGATCAATTGAATGCGCAGTTGCTCGGTGATTCCCGGTTATTGTTAGATACTTTTAAGATTGTTTCAAGGTCCGAAAAAATCATTTAGCTTGAGTAAACATTTTGATAAAAGGCATGAACGACTTGAGTAAATATCACGAATGCACTGGCATCAGTGATTTGAAAAAGTTAGTAAGAATACAGGAGTTGGCGAATTTTTTTTACTGTTATGTTTTCTCCTTCACGACTTCGAATTTTCCGTGACCTTTGATGCGTTCTTGCAGCTATTGCTTGACTACACGAGCAACTTTTGCCGCATTGCTGGATTTGATACTTTGGCCACTGATGTGGAAGCGAACCACCCAGAATCTTTTTTTTAACGAGGGTGGAGGAGTGGGATTTTCGGCGTGCAACGTTCCGAGAAGAATCGAATTTTCTCGATGGCCAGATCCTGCAATTTTTCGGTCCAGGCCTAGCTCTAGCTAAACGCGTATTTTAAAATTCGGAATGGCCGCCACAAATTAAAACTAGACATTTAATGCCATTGCATGCAAGACTTACTCTGATATCTGACCCAATTTTATATTTTATTTAATGTGAGAACCCCAAGTGGTATTAATCCACTAGCTCGATTGAATGTTAGTGCATAGCACGTTTACTTCCCACCCCTCCCCCAATACTACCAAACAGGCTCCCAATTAGCGCACAGAGGAAGGTCCGCAGCGCGTGCTCGTGTCTACATGTGCTCATATGACAGTTTGATAGTGGAGAGTAATGTTTTACTGCATAACTGTGTTGTGGCCATTGACAATAATTTATTTTCCCCCGCTTAAAATCAGGAATTTTCTATTCGGTCCAGTTATAAAAGGGAAAAGCAATAAAATTCCTTAATTAAGTACTTCTTACAAACTTCCTCCAACGTTTTCTGATCGAATGCTCCTGGACAATCCTGAATGTTCCACTTCAGATCAGAAACATTGTAACGGCAAAAAGGAGACGACGAAAGAGCGATGCTATATAGCTAATCTGTAGGCATGTTTGGGTACGAATTTTGGTGACTTTGGAAAATTTGCGACGAAACCGAGACTTACTAAAGAAAGCGAATGCATACAGACCTACACAGTGGCGGATCCAGACCTTCAGTTAAGTGGGGGGCTGCTTTTGGAGGCTCGACTATGAATGTTGAATACTGCAAAGATAATTCAATACACTACTTTCGAAAAAATAAGGGAGGGAAGTGGGGGGGGGGGGGGGGGCTTCCCTGGATCCGCCACTGCTACATGAAAAACCAACACAAAGAGTAAACTTGGAAGAACTAAAACTATGAAAACTTGCAACTAAAACAGGAATCTTCATGGAGGTCCAAACCAAGGTGAACAAGAATTTCCAAGTTCATTTACCGTGGGAACGAACCCCTCAAATATAAACACTGGACTGGATAACCAACACAACCTAAACTTAGATATTTCCCGTGTGAGCTAAACCTTGAATAACCTTGGACTATAAACTCGAGAAACAAAGAAACCTAAAAAATGACTAAACTTCCAAAGCACTTCATCCATGTCCAATACACCGCCTAGAGCAGGCATGGATAGGCGCTATATAAATATTTATTATTATTATTATTATTAAACTGAATCTAACCTAACGCAAGCATAACTTGGGTTGTCTGATTTTGCTCGGCAAATTTCTTTTCTTTGCACCTTATGATGGTTGTGTTGTTGTTTCTATAGACCTGCATCACTGCAACTGACAAAATTTAGTATTATAAGTAAAAAAAGAAACAGTCACACTCCTCAATTGGGTCTAATTGAGCCATCCAAGAGCTTCAAAGTTGTTATCAAGGAGGCGAATACTCAGATTTCTCTGCACCTCGTACGAGTTATCCAGCGGCCTGTATCCCAACAGTTTCATGACATGTTTACAATAATTTTCAATGATGTTGACTTCATACGGTGAAACCTTCCATCTCCATCTGTTTGCACCTTCAAACGAATCTTGTCTCCACTCTGCAGTCCTTTGCTCGCTCTCTGTCTTCGGCTTGTGCGACGCTAAATAGAGCCAATCGCTTAAACTTTCATCCATAGGCAATCCAGCAAACGCCAATAACACTGGAAGTAGTTTAGAAGGGTTTGCCGCCACGTCTTCATACCGCAATATCTTTATTCGCTTTCTCCACCTAAGTGGCAATTTTCTGATGATGTCTAGGTTTAATTCAGTTTCTCTGCAGTTGTGGTATGAGAACATCCTCGTCTCCGCTAAGCCAGTTCTGTCCGTCTCGCGAAAAAAATTCACCGCTTTGGACGAAGGAATAATCCCTCTTGGATCTCGGACCAGAAATAGCAATTTACATTCAAACTCGTTTGATGAATCGCACACATTAATCAACTGTTCTATACTGTTGTTTGGCATTCGTACCATCAGAGCTTTAACCACAGTCATACTGTAATTCTTTTCACAAACTTCTTCCAATGTTTTCTGATCGAACGCTCCTGGGCAATCCTGAATATTCCATCTTGGATCAGAAACATTGTAGCGGCAAAAAGGAGGCGACGAAAGAGCGATGCTAACTTGCGTTTCTCTCGATTCCTTTCCAACTACTTTTCGATAGTAATGATGCAAGTCGTTAGCGTGTTTGAGCGACACGAATTTACACTGGAAAACACCTTGCATCCACTCGAAGCTTTTCTCTTGGTAATCACTGTTAAAAGGCGCTACTCCTCCATGAAGGCGCTCAACGGTTTGATAAGGCTCAAATAAGTAAAATACAGACGGATGGTGGTTGAAAATATTTCCCGTAAAGCTCGAACCAGAACGACCATGAGCAATGATGATCAAATTTTGTCTCTTTGTTCGTTCGCTCATCTCTGCAAAGATCTGCTTTGGAATCTGCTTGTCCAAATATTTTCGAGTATCGACTTCCGCAAAAGACTCGAGGGTTTCGCGGGCATTGGCATTCCACTTTTGTACTATGGCAAGGTATATCACATATAACGTGTAATAGACCAACAAGACTGCTAGAAACAAGCCTGCCGGTGCGGCAAAGCGGGAACGAAAACATCTCCGAAATTTCCTTCGGAAAACCATGGTCAGTAAAGGGCTTAGTACATCGCGTGACAGGTCACTTGTGTCCTTCAATATGTACGTGTTATTCAATCTTTTGTACGCCTGTCATAATTAGTTTCTCAGTTCAGTCATGCCTGCGTCTCGTGTTTACACAATATTCGGATCAAAAGGGGGCACGTACACCTTTTTGTCTCGTGTCGTCATGACGTTGTCATGACGACACGAGAATATGCGAGGGGGAGAAGGTGCATTCCAATGTGCATTCCATGCGCGTTTGCTTTGTGAGGCCGCGGAATTTTCCCGCCATGTCAATATTTTTCCCGCCATGTCAAGATTTGCTTTGTGAGGCCGCCGGATTTTGTACGCGCGTGCGCGCGTAAAGAAAGAACACATAATTTTTAAGCGATGACGTCATTTTATGACGTCATCGGTTAATGCTGTAAAGTGGAAAAGCGATGGAATTTATGGAATTTTTGGTGTTACGGTGTTACGATTACTCCCTGAATTGAACCGAAGAGCAATGGGAACTAGGTTTGTATTCTTGGTTTGTTTGTATTCTTTTTGAGATCCGCCATCTTGTTTTTTGGCAAAGGAAGATATTTTTTTGCAGCTTGTATCATCACCGATCGGCAAACCTTATTTCATTTGTAGCTGTTAAATTGAGATTTCGAGTCTGCAGTGAGTGTTGCACTTTATCAGTTATCGAATAAATTTGGCATAAAGTTAAGAAGTGATGTCTGTCGTGACTGCAGACGAAGCAACCGATTATTAGCAGTTTTGAAACATCTGTTGAAAAGGTGAGCCATCTTAAACCTTTTTTTAAGCGATGACGATGACGTGATCGATTAATCTCGCCGTGCGAGTGGACAGGATCTGTTGTTGTCTGTTGTCTGTTGCCTGTTGTGATCAACCGATCTGTAGAACCGAAGGGAATGCACAATGTGCGAGCCAGCGAGCCATGCGAGGCAGACCTGCGAGGCACTTGAAAACACATTGGTTCGCCTAAATAGCACTCCGGTTAGCCTAAATAGCACTTCGGTTAGCCTACAGTTAGCTCTTAGGTAGCTTGCGGTTAGCTTTTATATTGGGATAAGGGATTTCTTGCTTGCCCGGTTCACATGGCTTGCGAGTCATGCGAGGCAAGCGAGCCATTTCGGTTAGCCTAAATAACACATTGGTTAGCCTAGCAACACTCCGGTTAGCCAAAAAAGCACTTCGGTTAGCCTACAGATCGTATAGGTAGCATTTTTATTGGTATTTTTAAGTGCCTCGCAGGTCTGCCTCGCATGGCTCGCATGACTCGCTGGCTCGCATATTGTACACACTCGAACCGAATACAGGGAAAAGAAATCAAGTCAACTCAACAAGGAATCGTCGCATAGAACTCAAAGCAAAATACTCCTGGGCCGTTAGAAAGGACTAATTTAAAGCATAAACGAAAGAAACAAATTATATTTGATGCGTTCTATAAGATTTAGTAAACAGAAATCTCTCCATTCTTTAAAACAAAAGGTGTAAACAATTTTAGACAGCGTTTGACCTTGCATCGTATATCGTATATCGTATGTCACGCCAAGATAACGCAATTTTTGTTGAACAATCATTCAGCACAGAAGTTGTCAGTTACTTTTATGTACCCTAATTTTTTGACAAATGTCCTGAAAATTATCAGACCCCTTGTGAAACGTCATCGCTTCTGCATGCATCGCGTGCCGTTTATTATTTATAAGTAGGAGTTCAAAAATATTGCTGCATTGAAAATTTTTTGCTTTTGTGCTGGTTCATTGTAATCGTTTGTCGGTTGGGAGTGTTCATTGTAAATGGCTTTTTAGTTGAACAGAATTGAACTTTAATTTAAGGGAAAATCACGGCGAAGAATGTAAAGCAGTGAAAGAGATGTTTTTAAATTTGAGCAGTTTTATTAGATGAAATTTTTGTACATTTTTTAAATGGAATGATTGAGACAATTAGGAAAGAGTGTTTGATTTATGAACTTGCAGCGAACGCAAATTCTTAGTGGTCCAACAGGCAATATAAATGGAACAGAAATAAGGCCCCTTTTAGCTGGCGACAGTGCCTATTCACTAACGAACTGGCTAGTGAAACCCTAGCCGGACAGAGGACGCCTGACTCAGGAGCAGAGAAAGTTTAAAACCTAAAGTTCGGTGCACTACTATCTGTAGTGGAACGAGCATTTGGCATGTTGAAAGTTCGTTGGAGAATTGCGTTGAAAAAGGTTGGACAAAAAACGAGCATCCTAAAAAAGACTATGATTGCTACGTGAGTTTTGCACAACAATTGTATGTGTCGTTTCAATAACAGAAGATAAACGATTAGATAAAGACAATTATTTTGATGCTAAATCTTTAAAAATGTCAACTATGGCGTTTGTTTGTTCCATTTGCCTGCTCTGGGCGTCACGGAACATTTCAGCTGATCAAATCTTGCGTTGTCCTGTTCCATACTCTTTTCACACATTTCAATAAAAGAACTCTGCATGCCAGTCTGGAGTCGTACTTTCTCGCCTTTCTTTACTCAGGATGTTGAAATAGGGGAAGCCTTCTTTAATTTTCTGAATTCCATCTTCTCCAGTCGAGCGAGATCGCTGCTTGAACTCGTACTCTAGATTCTGCTGCCGTTTCTTCACCTGCTGTAGCATTCTCTGGCTTTCTGGACACCTTTCTTTATACGAAGAATAGATATCGTTCCAGATTTTTATTTTTTTCGTTGTGAAACTTCCCACAGCTTACTGAATTTGGGGGCCCACGCTTCAAGAAGTTCGTGCGTTTCTTTCTCAGTCCTGAGTCAGCAGACTTAACGCGAGGTTTTTCGTTTTGTGTTTGCCGTAGCAAGTACTTCGACATCTCTTGCAACTGAAGACTGAGGTGATGGCATGCTTCTTTCCAGTAGAATTGGTGATCATCGAGAAATGTTTATCAGAACGCTGAGATAAAATCATTTTAAGTCGGCTGCATTAGGGGGCTAAAAAAAGCCTTAAGCTTGACTTATCTTACAAACATCTCAAAAGTTAAAGGGCAACTCTTGGCTAGAAAACTATATTTCAGTAAAAGCTTCCGAATGTTTCAAAAATTACACAGGAAGCAAAAAATTTGAATTCAGAAGCTTTTTTACCGGTTAATTTTAACTTAAAACTTCGTATTTTACCGCTTTTGTGACATTTCGCCATGAATGCTTCGATTATGATCACGAGATGTGATACGTCACAGGTGTGGAACCGCAACAAGTCACGAACATGGCTGACTCAAATTCTTGCAGTGAGAGCTCAACTTCTGCTAGCGACTCCACTGATTTTTAGAGAGCTATAGGAGGGGATATGTCAGGGTATGATTAAGAACCTTCTATGGTATTTCAACCCTGGCGTTTTGAGCCTCCAGGGAAACACAGCGAGACAGAGAAAGGGAGTAAAATATCGAACCTCCTCACCGCCGACGGCGACGAATGGTGAGTGAATTGAAGTCCTAAATGTACAGTTTCTTTCTCTATTACCTCGGCCAGTTGTTTGTGAGCTAAGTCAAACCTGAAAAGCCTTGTTATTATTTGCATGTACGCGAGAAGCGTAATTAAACATGCTTTTATACAACCAAACTGTTTGCTGCATTTTGTTGTTTATATTCGCTCTTCAAATATTTTTGCTCATGTTTATCACAGTTATCACAATAGCATAGGTTTTGAGCTTCAGCCTAATGTACATTATCTATCTTGTGCGTTTGAAAGTTTGCAAATACTGCAAATACAGAAACGCAAGTTAAATTCTTTGTCGCCTTTGTGTTACCGATTTTTCTAAATTCTGCTCGAAAACGAAGAATTCTGCCGGCGAAATGCCAGCTACCGAAACTAGACTATAATGCTTGAAATTCTGCGGGAGATTTTATCTAGAACATACTCAGGCTTGCAGTTAAATGTGGACAAAACTCTGCTGGGTCTCTTCACTTCTTTTGTTGGGAGAAGGGAGTTTGCGCTTTCTGTAGTTGAAACAACTTGCCTCGAGGAAACTTTGTTCAAGGTTGTTCGACGTGCTTGTATGCATAAAACTGCAGAATGTTTTTGTAAACTGATTACTGCCACCGGGACTATTACTCGACCCTGCAGTGCGTGATTTTATATTTATCGGTATAATTAAGTTGTCATGTTTTTATTTTGCAATTTCTCATCTTTTTGCGAAAAGCACCCCCACGAAAATCGAAAATTGTGCTGTGTTTGGCTCCTTATTACTTTCGCGTTTGCTTGCGTTTTAATTCATGGTTTGCATTTGAAATGGTCGTTGCGCTCTTCGTGTCTTACAACTTTTGGCATGTTTTCCTTTAGTTATCTCGTCAACTGATATCTGCTCGAATCTGCACACGAAACTCTTTCGTGGTCAGGCTAGGGAGGGTGAAGGGAAAGAGCGTGACACGCTTTCATACCCGGGTTTCATGCTACACCCCGGGTTGTAACCAATCCAGTGTAACATCCAAGCTAAGGGACAGTGCGCGCACTGCTACCAAATGGTATGATCACAATCTTCTTGCTGGAAACCTCAAAAAATATCAAACTATGAACATTGGCTACAGTCAGGATAACAGCGCGGCACATGCAATTTGTGTGAACAATGAGGAAATCAAAACAGTAGAAAGTCTGAATCTCCTGGGTGTCACAATTGACTCCAAACTTAACTTCACTGATCATATAAGCTCAATCTGTAAGAAGGCAAGTCAAAGGATCGGCGTTATCATGAGACTCAGAAACTTAATTCCAACAAAGGCTAAGCTAGTTCTATTTAAATCAACAGTCTTACCGTACCTTACGTACTGTCATTTAGTTTGGCACTTTTGTAGATCTAGTGACGCGCGAAAACTAGAAAGGCTGCAAGATGCATGATGACCAAACCGGGTACGTTAAAGGTCGATACATTGGCCAAAATATTAGGCTGATACAAGACATAATGAAAATAACATCCCTAGAAAATATACCTGGCATGGCAATTTTTATCGATTTTAAAAAAGCTTTTGATTCTGTAGATTGGGAGTTTCTAGCTAAAGTCCTAGAGACGTTTAATTTTGGACCGCAAATTCGAAACTGGATTAGGACATTCTACACAGATATTTCTAGTTGCGTCATTAACAACGGTCACGCCTCCGAATTTTTTAGTTTCCAAAGAGGAGTCAGACAAGGCTGTCCCCTATCTGGTATCCTTTTCGCCCTCTGTGCAGAAATCCTAGCGAACGCAGTTAGAAATAACAAAAATATTAGAGGAATACAAATTCACAACAAAGAATACATATTATCGCAATATGCAGATGACACTACTGCCTTCGTCTCCGATGCATCGTCGGCCCAAAACTTGTTTGAAACATTACGAGCCTTCCAGGACGTTTCAGGCCTGGAAATAAACAAGACCAAAACAGAAGGAATGTGGTTGGGTGCGTGCAAACATAACACCTCGACACCTTTTGACATAGCTTGGCCTTCAGAACCGATATATGCACTAGGAATCTATTTCTCTTACGACGAAGATGAAGCTTTCAAAAAAAATTTTGAACAAAAATTATTGTCTATGAAGAACCTTTTAAGTCTTTGGAAGTTGAGAAACCTTACGTTGTACGGTCGAATAACCATTCTTAAAAGCCTTGCCCTTTCGAAACTAGTTTATAATACATCAGTACTCGCTACTCCCAGGGAATTTGTATCTTCAGTTCAAACTACCATCTCTCGGTTTGTTTGTTTGGAACAACAAACCTAAAATCAAACACACGACGATGATTGGTCCGAAATTTAAAGGGGGTTTAGATTTTCCGGATTTCGAAATAATAAACAATGCCTTGAAGGTCACTTGGATTAGAAGACTATACGAAAGCAGTGATAATGCTATTTGGAGCCATATACCTCTTACACTTTTAAGGCAGGTAGGAGGTAAATTCTTACTTGAATGCAACTACGATTTAAAATATCTTAAACTAGACTTACCTATCCAATTTTACAAAGATGCCCTGAGCATTTGGCAAATTATAAACCAACACACCCCCGAAAACAAAGAACAAATACTGAGTGAAATCCTGTGGAATAACCGGTTTATTAAAATCCAAGACCTTTCTATTTATTATCATAGTTGGCATACAGCAGGAGTGACCAGAGTCAGAGACATTTTCTGTGAAAACAACTTCTTGACATTCGATGACTTTTGCCGTAAGTTCGCAATCAAAACTAACTTTCTTACTTATTATGGCCTATGCAACGCCATCCCTAAAAATTGGATTCGTTTGTTGAAGGAATTCAATCCAAGTGCTCACACTGGCTCTGAATATGCAGAGAATATTTCTTTAAACAAACTCACATGTAAATTAGCTTCTAGATTTCTAGTCAGCCTGAAATTTATACCTCCTACTGCGGAACAAAGAATGCTGCAAGCCAACTTTGATAGGAAAACTATAGATACTATCTATATTATTCCTTTTAAAGTTACCAAAGATATTAGGTTCGCTATATTCCAATTCAAAATTATACATCACATCCTGCCAACCAATGCAACTCTTTTCAGAGATAAAATTATTGAACATGACAAGTGTCATCTCTGCGATCAAAAACAAACTTTACAGCATCTTTTTGTGTCTTGCTCAGATGTGCAAGCTTTCTGGCAAAGCTTTTCTAACTGGTGGAATGTTAAAAATGACGACTCCATTGATTTGAATGATAAAACCATAATCTACGGTTTCACAAACAACTTTAGCCAACAACTTGGTTTAAACCTCTGCTTAATAATCGCCAAGTATTATATCTACTCCGCTTCAAGGGAAGAAGAACAGTACTATTTCGAAGCCTTCCTCGCTGTCCTTAAAAGCAAACTTCAAATTGAGAAAGCTAAATGTAAAACACAAATTAATCTTTAATAAAATGTAAACCAGCAGTAAGTAGTAAATAAGTGCGAAAATAGTGAATGCAGTCGTTAGTGTTGTAATTACATTTTCTTGTCGTTAGTATTGTTCGTTTAATTGTAAGTATAGTGTAAACAGGAAAGTACTATGAGCGTTGTAATTTTTTTTCTTGTCTTTAGTCTTGTTAGTTTAATTGTAAGTATAGGGCAAGTAGGAAAGTGCTATGAGAGTTTCTTTTTTTTTGTTTAAAAAAAAAAAAAAAAAAAAAAATTGAGGGCGGTTTATAGAGACAAACTTTCAAGCTATTCACAATTACTCAAAAGAGCTGAGTTACCAACACTCATGAACAGGCGCTTGCAAGATATTTGCATCCTAATGTACAGAGTGAGGCACAGGCTATGTCCTACTTATATTTGTAATATTTTTAATAACCATAACTCTTCTTACTTTTTAAGACAGTCAGATTTTTCCACCCCAAGTTTTAATACAGTTACGTATGGTAAACATTCTTTACGATATCTTGGGCCTAAATTGTGGGGAAAATTATCCCCAGACGTAAGATCAGCTAAAACGTTAAAAATTTTTAGGAAACAGATACGTAAATACGATATTAGTCTGCTCATAGACGATGGCTGCAAGGGTTGCTCCCTGTGCTCCTCATAATTATTTTATACAGCTTTAAGTATTTTTAATTCTCTTTTACATATTTTTAATATCTGATTATCATAAATATTTTATATAGCTCTAAGTATCTTAAATTCTCTTTTTACATATTATTATATCTGTTAATTGTGTCCCCAAATTAGTATGGGATTTTCCCAGGCTATGTGGCCTTGACACATAAATAAAGTTTATCTCATCTCTCACAACAATTGTTTCTCAAAAGGAATCACAGAACAAGTAGTTCACGCAACACTTCTTCTCTTAGTTATCCGGATATTGTTTTATATTTGATTCCCCATTTCTTTGTATAATTTTATATCCCGCGAGAGCGCCTCTGCTAGCGCGCGGGGTAGTGGCTTCTTATTGCGCAGTACTGACCTGCACGCAAATCACGCGCGCCTTTCGAAGGCATATGCTTCAAAGAAACACTACATTTGCTGGTGGGAATTGCTTTCTATTTGCCAATTAACAGCAGGAGAAATCTGAGGGTGGCTACAAATTTCTCAACAACAGAATCAAAATATATCGGTCTGTTTCCGAACGCGTGGATTTCGCTTACATATAGGACATATAGAGGCTCAGTATTCCTGCTCATAAATGAAGAGATTTCTGACAAATTATGGGAGTCAGCACTCGCAGACCCTTTTCAATTTACTATCTACTCCAGACAAAAGGCATCTTTATCACGATATGGTGCAAGAGAGGATGCATCGTATTATAAAGCTATGTATATTTGCTGACCTTAGAAGGCCGATCAATCTGACGGATTTGTTTCGTTTCACAAACACATGATTTACTCTTTTTAAGTTTATTTCCTTTCATATTTAAGCACTGAAGCACTACCTTTTTTTAATCTTGGACATCATTGAACAGCATAGGGTCTTTCTCTCCTTGTCATTCTCATTTATGAAGAGAAGCTTGGCCTGTTTTCCTCTTATCAGAAGCAAAACCAAATCTGCCTTCCACACCTGTGACGTAGCATCACGTGACGTACCAAAATCCGAACGTTTTCAAAATGGCCGCCAAATTGGCGTAAAAGAAAATTCGTAGTAAATTCATTTTGGGCGATATCTAAAAAATTCTACCTTCTAAAGATTCCTGTTGCTATAAACAACTTATAGAAAAAATAAAAAAATCGGGGTAAATTTCCCAAGAGTTGCCCTTTAACAAGGTCAAAGACAGACCTCACGCTAAGAAACCCAGATAAGAAGATGTGGTGATATTCGCCCGGGATGGGAGCTGAAAACAGGAGCGGTAAGCGGGAATTTCAAGAAAGAGCCTGAGCGGGATTTTGTGTTTTTATGCAGTCGCGATGCGAGAATCTTTACGGAAAGTTTTTTCGTAAGTGCATAAAATGTAATTAACAAAATTTGACTGGAACAAATTGCTTGATCTGTGTAGCGGTGTAGGGTTTCAAGTACGGAATAGGTTAATAGTGTAGTGTGTCAAATTTATATAGTTGCGGTTACACATCGTCCTTTTAATATGGTAAAAGGGCTCTTTACCTCGGGAAACTCACAAATATTGAGGACGTTTTTTTGGTAAATATCATAAATAATATGTGCTCTGTCATATTGTTTTTCCGCCCGCTTTGTAATTTTGTTTTCCCGGGTGTTTTGTCATTTTCATGGCCTGTTCGCCATTTTTATTTCCCGCTTATGAAAAAAAAAAAGACTAAAAATTATCTCAGCAATATGTTCCCCCAAGGTAAATTTATGGCGGTGTGAAAAAGAACAAAAGAATCGCTCATGAAAGTTACCGAGGCAAATAGGTTGGTTTTCCAAGTACCCCAAGATAAAATGACCAATCGCGAGGCAAACCTTAAAGATAGGCAAATAAAATAAACAGAGAAATTTGAAATTAAATATGATGGCGTGAGGTTTAGATTTCCTGAGGTCAACTTTGCGTGTTCAAGGCAGCAAAAACGTGGTCTTTCTTAGAATCATGGCTTGATGGCTTGCTGATTTGTAAGTAAATGCAAATTTTTTTTGGAAATTTGGCGTTTAAATACAACACTAGTCAAGGAAGATCTATAGTTTCGTTTTCTTATATGTATTTCTATTTCATCTCAAGGTTTAGAAAAATCCAACAGAGAGATCTATATAAACGGAGTCTTCGCCTTCTATTTCTTCGCTGTCTGAAATACTGACATAACAAAGCAGTAGAAGACTGTCGAAAGAGTATAAATAATAAAAGCGAGATGATGCTAAGCAAGCACCCTCGAATTACCCATTTTCGCATTTCGCGCCGAAAACAGTATGAAAAATTGACCTTGGTAAAGTGCTAAGTGTCTGACCGCAAACACCTCGGTAACGTATTCCCGCGGTGAGTTTACCTTGATGTTATTTACCTTGGGAATGCTATTTGCCTGGGTATGTGTAAAACGTTCGTTACAAACATATCGGCATTTCTATTTTCAGCGTTTTCGTCACAAGAAACATGTATAAAATACTATATCTTCTGATATTGTTCTTTGATCGTTAAAAACGGGCAATAAATAACAAAAGAAATGGAAAACAGCGCAAAACGTCGGCGCAAGGAGGTGAAGTGGGGGACGAGTACTTCGAGTAACGCTCAATTCCTCTTGCGTTCAGTTTGCGTCGGAAATAGAGAGGACGGACGTTTTTTGTTTAAAATCATAAATAATATGTGTACTGTCATTTTGTTTTCCCGCCTGTTCGCTATTTTTATTTCCCGCGAATGGAAAAAGAAGACTAAATATTATCCCAGCAAAATGTTCCCCCGTCTCTGCTTTCCCTATCCCCGGATATGGTAAATTTTCTTAGAACACCTATTTTTTTAGTGGCGCAAAAGTCTTTAATGAACTCCCTGTAAATATTGCAAGCGTAAATAACATACAAGCCTAGCAAAACATTTACTTTTATAATAACTATTTAGTAAAGTATATTTTAATCTCTTTTTGACTGACACGAGACAGCCCAAAGGGCCTTTGATTACGGCTAGTTTGCGTTATGCAAAATAGGAGTTTAGATGGGGCTTTTGTCCATTCCTGTTACCTAAAATAACAATATACGATAACAAATATGTAAAATTACAATAACACTTATCACATCAGACTAGATAAGATTACAAGTTTCTCTTACATGTAATGCTTCGTATACAAAATAACCTAGTTTCTTACAAATGAAGGAATCAACATTATTAAACAGGAATATAGTTTTATCAGTATCGTTCAAAAGATCAAATGACGGATATTTAAGTACAATGTCACTTGTTATTTGTTGTCTAATAGTGTTATAACGATCACAATGAAATAAGAAATGGTTCTCGTTCTGCAATTTTTCGGTCCAGGCCTCGTATTAGCCACCCTGCTAGCAGAGCCCTTTCTTTTTCGCTAATAAACTAAACTAGACAAGAAAGGGCTCTGCACGAATCGTGTCAAATCTTTGTTGAGCATGCGCAAAGCTTACGTGAGACTTGCGAGAACTTGCGCGAGGCTTTACCTGGATCCAAAAAATTTAGCGGATTTATAAGCTTCTATCAAAATGCTTTCTTCTTTTGAACATTCATAGAGTAAATTAGCAACAGAAATAGTTTGTTTTCCAAGCCTGTTAGTACAGGGGTTTGTCAATAACCAAATGTCTGTGAGCAAAAAGATGTGCAAAAATACTTCGTAAATCTGACGCGTACATTCACTAGCTTGCACGCGTCAAACACAGCACGCGCTATTCTGTACCGTTGACAGCCGAGTTTATTTAGTTGAGGATTTGAACATTAGTTGTGACTTTTTTCTCCCCCAATTGTATCTCAAGATTGTGTCAGTGGTCTTTCCCTGTGTAGGAAAGTAGTTCATGATCTATTTAAAATGACCAAGTATGAGATTTAATATGCAAAGGTTGGTTCAGTCTTCGTGCTGTGGGCTCGGTTTTGACCGTCGGTTTTTCCTAAAAAATAATGCTCGCGCTGCAAAAAACCGGTTTTAACCGGACTGACCAGCCCAAACTTTGGGGCTGCGGCGACTTCAAAGAGATGACACGATTTATGCAGAGCCTCTTTTTCTTCCCAATTCTCAGCCGCAGGGAAGTTAAAAGAGGCTCTGCTCGCAGGGTGCGCATTAGCTAAACGCGTATTTTAAAATTTGGAATGGCCGGCACATATTAAAACTAGACATTCAATTATGCCATTGCATGCAGGACTTACTCTGATATCTGACCCAATTTTATATTTTATTAAATGTGAGAATCCCAAGTGGTATTAATCCACTAGCTCGATTGAATGTTAGTGCACAGCACGTTTACTTCCCACCCCTCCCCCAATACTACCAAACAGGCTCCCCATTAGCGCACAGAGGAAGGTCCGCAAAGCGTACTCGTGGCTACATGTGGTCATGGTACAATTTGATAGTGGAGAGTAATGTTTTTCTACAAAACTGTGTTGTGGCCATTGACAACAATTTAATTTCCTCCGCTTAAAATCAGGAATTTTCTATTCGGTCCAGTTATAAAAGGGAAAAGCAATAAAATTCCTTAATTAAGTACTTCTTACAAACTTCCTCCAACGTTTTCTGATCGAATGCTCCTGGACAATCCTGAATGTTCCACTTCAGATCAGAAACATTGTAACGGCAAAAAGGAGGCGACGAAAGAGCGATGCTATATAGCTAATCTGTAGGCATGTTTGGGTACGAATTTTGGTGACTTTGGAAAATTTGCGAGGAAACCGAGACTTACTAAAGAAAGCGAATGCATACAGACCTACGAATCCCTCAAATATAAACACTGGACTGAATAACCAACACAACCTAAACTTAGATATTTGCCGTGTTAGGTAAACCTTGGTCTATAAACTCGAGAAACAAAGAGACCTAAAAAATGGCTTAACTTCCAAAGCACTTCATCCATGTCCAATACACCCAAACTGAATCGATTACAACCCTCAAGCACTTACTAAAGATGTCCACTGATGAAGAATATCAAGCAGAGCCAAGGGCACTTAAATAACTAAGATAAACTAGTTGTCTCTGTTTGAGGCCACGTGACGTAAGCGTCACGATACGCTATTTGATCACTGGTTGCCCAAGAGTTTGTATGGGAATATAACGATCGTACAAAATAGTTGAAAATAGGTGAAAGAAATTTACAGTGGAACCAACTCGACCGGGGCCACCCAACGATTTTTAGCCAATCAGAAGACAAGCTCAGAACAAAAGAATTAGTGTTCGTTCATCAGCAGTTAAATTTGCTCCTTACTTTGATTGGTCTGCTGGTGAAGGAAGTCCAATTCTTTTGTTCTGAACTTGTACTTGTGATTGGCTAAAAACACGTTGGGTGGCCCCGCTTGAGTTTGTTTCACTGTAGTGAAATCGACTTACCTATCCTCTTTTGTGTATAACTTGTGTTTCTGAGGCGTTTCAGAGCAATTACAATGCGTTTTAGGTTCTCTGTTTTCCTCTCCAATTAACCAAAAACAGAGAACCTCAAACTTCTCCACAAATTGATTGAAGACAGCAGAGCTCACGAGGGTTAGAAGGGAAGCGAAAAATAAAGGAGACTATAATAGCACAGCAGTATTAACAGATTTAATGTTCAATTAATTTTCAAAAATACAGCTTTTTCTTTTTACTTTGTTAACAAAAGAAAACTATCTTCGCATCTACAACTAACTAGAAACCGATCAACACCTATTCCAGGTAAAACATGTTCCAAGCTTCCCGCTTGGAATTTTTTTTCCGAGCAAGAACCAAAGCGAACAGTTCGCAAACACAATACTAAATACCCGACAAGGCTAATACCATTTGACTTTCTGGCAGTCTTGGCGCCGATTAAAATAAAATTTCTCCTAACAAAACCTCAGTGTCAAGCAAACTGGTTAACGAGAGGAAAGAGATTCATCAACTGGGTGATATTGTCTTAAACCAGGAGAACTTTGATATCGACAACGGAAAGTTAAAGCGAGAAACCTGTCTGCCTTAAAATCTCCTTTATGGTAACTGATTGACCAAGTACTCTTTTCAGTATCACGTATTTATCCGCTTTTAAAATATCTTGAACTCAGCAATCCTGCTAGTCTTATTTATTGCACGACCTGTGGACCACTCTCATTCTCGTGCCCAGAGCCACCTTTAACTTGTGCAGACCCTGCCGGCTAAGACGGACATTAAGGCGGCCTGGGGACGAGAATGTTCCACACTCTGTTTATCTCCTTGTGAGGCGCATAGAGAAATCTGACGATCTCTAATTATCTGACAAAATTTGAGTTTGATTACACTAACAGTTCATTTTCTAAGCTATACTTTATCCAGTGAGCCATTCCCTAAAGGTGTGCGCTACAGATTTGACTGGACCACGCTTCTTGTCCGGCCAACAAAACGTTCTCTAATTAAATGGGATAGAGGGTGATCACACCATCAAACATTCATTAACGTCACCCAATTGTATGATCTAGTGGGTACAACTAAGAACACTGACAAACCGTTACATACTCAATTGGGCGTTCCGCGAGGCGTTTAAATGATGCTTTCCCTTCATAATGAAATGTCAGTAAAAGTTACCTGAGCCTGCGATAAACTGAAATAGATAAAGCACTGCAATCGTGCTGTACACCATGCTTGGCTACCCAACTCGTCGCCTGATTTTTTCATTGTCTACTCACACTCTCAGGATTGTGCTATATATGCTGAACATTTTTGTCACTGGTGTGATATTTCAGGGTATACCACTTAACATGTTTCCATACATGAAGCTAGTCGATTAAGTTTATCCGCAGTGAACAACTTGAGTCATGAGAAAACATGTTTTCATCTACATTCTTGTCTGCGAGTGCACTGTGTCGATACATGTGGAGCAGCTTGGTTTCCTATTGGTGTCTTCTACAGAAGCCCAAAGCCCTTGGCGTGAGTGATGGCTTTAAGTAGTCTTTCTTTTAGCTTTCCTCTGCTGGAGTACTCCGGGAGCAGAAGCACATTAAAACACGTGTGCGCGGTGGGAAGCCTGAAATGAAAACACGATAACGGGCGCGTAAACGGCAATACAGCAAGTTCATTTCAGTGCAGCGCAAGCCGAAGTAAAACAAACTTCCCGATATTTAACAATTAGCCGACGAGGCTGTAGGTGTACTGCACGACAATCACGAAAGGTATTGTGGATAGTTTTAAGTTCACGGTTCCTTGACTTCAGCATTTCAGGGAAATCTGAAAAAAAAAATGGTAGGAGACGCCATGGACGTATGTTTACGAGTGCTAAAAGAAAGTAACAACAGTAGGTTCGGCAGCTACGGTGTCAGGAACAGTGTACTGATCATATCCCAGATTACCTTTCGGAATTGTCGCGTGCGCTTTTTTCCGACAAACCTTTCTCGAATCAGCTGACCATCTCCACGTTTGCCTTTAGGGAGGTGTTCACTTTGTAGTGGTGTCCGCTTTGAGAAAGCTGCCTGGACAACAGTGGTATCCTGATTTCTCTTTACCACCCGATTACTCAAACCAAAAGTTGCTTCCGTCGGATTTGTGTCACTAAGTCGAACACTACAATTTTACCTGCGATTTTTCGAACCAATTTTCGTTTCCCTTGCAGGTTTGAGAAATCGGAATGAAATTATAAACCCTGATTTGAATAACAAAACTTGTGGAACTAAACGGAAGTCCGTATTCGGGCGCATGGTGATTTTATCCTACAGTAGTTCCCTTCCCCAATTACAGTTTGAGTGGGAAAGCTGTAGTAGGAGTTACTACTTATCACAAGATGATCGCAGTGAGCTATGCAACTTTTAAGCGGTTGCGAAAAGAAAGCCTGACAAAAGAGAAAAATTCAGGCTTTGTTTTAAGTTGCGTACACAAGTGCAATGATGTTTTATGTGTTACATCTTCCTCCCCGCAGTTCAAATATATGAAATTTCATTCATTCACTTTTGCATCTTCATCTTCTACGAGTTTTACGAGTTACATACGTACCTGTCGGAATCAGGACCATTCTTGGCTATGATAAGTCGAAGCTTTGAGAAGCCGCCAACTGGGATTCTGTCACTTCCCGTCGTAAACATCAGCAGCTGTTTCTTCTGCTCCAGAGTGAAGCTGTGAACCACTTCCCAGAACCACCTGCAAGCAGATCGTGCGAGTTTCGTGAGATGACTTCAAATAAAATTCTCAAATGTATTAATAACTCAACAAAGAAAATCAGAACCGTCGCGGTAATATTGAGAAGGTACAACAAACATGAGTGTTTCATCACATTTCCAAACATCTCGAGGTTCGTCAAAAATACTCCGCTACGAGTCGTATTTTCAACTCTCTTCTCGGTGTTTGGAAATGTGATGAAACACTCTCTCTCTCGTGTTTGATAAATTACTTCTTATCAACTTAAGGTTACACGGTTACAATTTCATCTTGCCGTAATTATACAAAAGTACAAAAGTTACAAAACTATTTCAGATTTGTACACGACAAAATAGCAAGCAAAAGTGCCGACTTTAAACTTAACTTAGCCAGGGAAAAATGACATATGTGAACGCCCCTAACTGTGTGTGTAGGTTATATTTTACATCTACTATTAAGCAAGTGATGGTTTCAAAACCTGAAAGGGCAGTTTTCAAATGAGTGTCGTAAAACTAAAACCAAAGTAATTAGTCTGGCGAAACAAAAAGGACACAGACAATCCAGTGAACCAATCAAAACTCGAAGCAAATAGTTAACATGTAGCCGCCACGAAGCGCGCAAGGAAGTGACAAGTTTTTTAAGCCAATCACTAAGCGTAGTAATGCAAAACCAAAGCAAATGCGAATTACTTTCGACACTCAAGTGAAAACTGCTCTCATTAAACAATATTCAATATTGTACTTGATCAATGTCGAGCCCTCTGTAAGCCCATTGTCATATTCGGTGGACTTTTCCAGTGCATCAAAGTCAAAATCCTGAAGGACAAAATAGAAACAAAATGTTAATCCACAAACTGTTAGCCTATCTAATCCCCAACACCCTACATGTTCCTGGACCTGACACCTCAATCCCTGGATTCTCCCCACAATTCAAACAAAAATGGCTTCAAACCAAACGAACCACCATCTTGGCTTTGGATTAATTATCTAACAGCATATTTCCAATTTTGTTACTGTTGCATGTACATGTATTTCAACCTTTACTAGTATTTCACATTTTGCAAGTTGCTATTGACAAATCAGATTCAAGAAAAACTACCTGGCAACCAGACACCAGCAGCTCCACCTCATCTGGACGGAAGAATGTTTTGAGAGGAGACTCGGACACCACCATGTCAAACCCTCGTTTAAAAGCTTTGAACTGTAGAAACAAAGTTTTGAACAGCATATTTGACAGTAATGTCCATGTGTTGATCATTACTGTTTGTTTCATTTATTAATATACTGCTTTGCTCCTTGCCCAATTTAAGGATTTATCATATTGCCCTTGCCTTCCACACCAAAAAGGGTTGTAAAATATGATGCAAAGCATTGTTCTTAGTACAGCACATCTAATGCGAAATTCAAGGAAACTTGCTGTCAGAGTATTTGTTTGTTTTAATTGTGGCATCCTTGGCAAGCCATTGGTTTGATAGGTCTAATCATTACTGTTTACCTGCATACCCAAGGTTTTACTTTCTCAATAAAACTTTCGGCATCCATGCCAGTTTTTGATGCAGATAGTTTACATGGACAAATGCAGCACTGTCTCTTCATTATTCTGAGCACAGATCGTATATACACAAACTAACAAAATTATTATCAAGACCATCACAAAGGAACAGGAGAGATATTTCACAACTGCATTAATAGCACATTGCATGAACAGAATGGAGTGCCAGTAACTGAACTGAGCTGATGTCATCAACATTACTGTTCGCATCTTTACCTGTCTCTCAACAGATTTGTTAAGAATGAAATCAGCATACAGGTCCACAAATTCCTGAAAATTAAATAAAATGTTATTTTAACTGTTTTGATCCCAAGATAAACTCAAATCTCCTTACTCTTTCTAAAGCAATTTCTTCAATTCACATTGCAAGAATTGGGTTTCCTGTCAAGACTGATCCTGATAACAAGGTCCTTTATTGCCGCGACTTTCCTACAAGAAATCGTCTTACATGGGAAACAGTAGAGGTAGGGTCTAATATGCACATGGATGAGAAAGAGCAAAGTTCTTGTATATTTTGCACGACCGTTAAATTTGACCAAATTTCTGGAGGCATAAATTATTTTTCTCGGCAGTTCACTTTCTTGATCACACTTGCCAAACGTGGTCTGAAATTATAACTGTAATTGTAACTGACAGATCATTTACCTGTCTGTTGTCATTGGTAACAGTGATCTCTGTTCCATTTTCCTTCAGCTCCTTTGTAAGCGATGAGCCAAACATGTCTGTGTATCCAATTGTGAAGTTAATCATCATCTCACTTTCTACATCTCCTTCGTAATCGAGCAATTCTTGAAGTCCAGATGCAAGACCCTGATGAGCACAACATCAAAAACGTTCACATGACATAACTATTTATCATCAGATGAAAAAATCAACTTTGAATGAGATTAGCCATGCAATTTAACCCTGTCCATTCCACATCAAGCCTTGAAATGTGGTTCCACAGCCAATGTTTTAGTCTGTGGATGAAACCATAGTGTGCGACCATTCATTAAATGAAAGCCACTGAGCAAGATGTTCACATGGAGCTATATGCCTTTCAACATTTTTTTGACATGAAATGCACCACTTTGGATTTACAGTACATGTATCTTTATTTTAACGTGCACATAAAGAAAGCATTGTGTCAGGGGACTGAGAAGAAGGGAAGGTCAGGCACACTGTACTGACAACAATCAAAGGCTAGACATTAATTTTCCCATGTCATTAGGGACTTTAAGATACACTACGGCGAGGCGCTACTACGGCTACCATGACCGGAAAGGTCTGGGGGAGAGTACGTCTCGGCAGTCTGCCAAATTTAGTGTAAGAAGCAAAACAAACTGCAAAGAAGCACAGTCTAAGGAATAGAAGGTCACTTTTATTTAGTTTCTTACAGCCGAATGGCTTCGCTTAAAGAGAGATTGTTATTGTTTGCGTTGGTAGGTCCAACAGATTAGTTCTGAACGAAAGCTTATGCTATACACTTTCTAAAACGATAACAATGTCAGAATTTGATTATGTGAAATGTTTATAATTGGAAAGAGACGAATATCTCAAAGAATATCGAGTTAAAAGATGAAAGATACCAGCACTCACAGAAGCAAAATATTATCGGATACTTATCCAGATAAAGTGCATCTTCCCTGAACTCTCAAAGCAAGCTTTTAACTTTAAACAACTCGCGCTGAAGAAGAATGTTTATCTTCGCCATGCCGACACTTTCATCAAACGAATTCAATTGAAAATTTACAAGCGTATGAGCGACAAACTCAACAAATATTCGACTGAAGTTGACTTCAAAGGATACATTTTGCGTTGGAACTCTGAAACTGCTGAGAAATGCGTAGAAAAAGGACAGAGCAGCTACTAAAACCTCCTAGCTCAGTTAGTCAGATTTCAGGCTACAGCCGGACTCGACCGACTGACATGCGCAGTGTCCTATCTTGTGTGAAATTTTACTTCCTGCAGCCGTAGTAGCGCCTCGCCGTAGTGTATCTTAAAGTCCCTATTATGTCTGACCGACAGATACAACCTAAGCTATGTGTAACAAGTCCACTTACAGAGTGAGAATCCTTCAAGTCTTCAAATGTTCCTTTCTTGCCAAACAATTTTCTGTATACAACCATTGGAAAATGCACATCTAGGATGACGTTGTTGTAGATAGCCAGGCCAAGTACCAAACCAATCAAAACGAACTGCCCTTCAGTCTCAAATGAATTGGGATTAAACCAGCAGTAACGGGTGATTTCGTCAAAAGTAAACATCCCTGGGAGGACAAGTGGAAACGGTATGTTAGGAGTAAAAATTGGCGAGTCTGGCTACCAATCAGCAGCCATTGACAAATTGGTTTACAGTGTGGCTACTCGAGCTGGGCCACTTGGAAGAAAGTTGAACAATCAAAAGTAAATTGAGAACAGTGGATGGCTATCTTTTTCACAAACAGCCCAATGATGTTAAAGCAGCTAGTCAACAGCTCTACAACAAATTTTGTAACTCTGACAAGGTTTGTAACCAAGTGAAGCAAAATAGAAGTCTGTTAAATTTATACCAACAATAATAATGTGTACATGTTGTGGTTCAATTTTATCCTTGGTTCAAATTCTATTTTCCTTTGTTTTAAACTCATTATCATACATTACCAAACCCAAAAGCAAAGAAAACTGAAATTTGAACCACAGATAAAATTGAACCTCAATGTACACACTGTCTATACAGGTCCCATCCTTGATGACAAAATACCATAATTGTTATTATTAATAATTATTAATTTTACTCAAAACATTCAACTTGAAAGCTTGTTTTGTGGCCAGCAGATATTCATTAAATGTACCCATAATAAATACTTTTTGACATTACATTCTTGGAGGGGAAGGGGGTAATTGATCACTGCCCCCTGTAGAGAAGATCCAAAAGCATACAATATGAGTTTGTCAACCTGGGTAGCATTTATTAACAGAGGTATCTGTAAAAATTATACTCACCATAATCAGGGTTGAATATTTCCTCTACAATCAGTTGAAAGAACTCCTTGGACACACCTCCTTCGTCAATTCCCTGCTCTCCTTCAAACTCAACATACAGTTGCTTCTTGAGATCTGAGGGATTGTCTTGTGAAGTCATCTCAAGCTGGTTACACAGGAAATAATAGCAGAAGGTACATTGTACATGTAAATTACAGTAAAACGGTAGTACTTCATCATGCAAAATTGATTGTATATTCAGTGTGTATCACATATGATCTATGTAAACACAATCAGGGGCAGAAAAAAAGTTATACAGATGTCACCCTCTCTAGATAGAACAAAATCTCCTTGCCCAACAAGCTAAAATCAGTAGTACAAGTTTAAATCTGCATGCTTTGAAAAAAAACACAAATACAATTTACTCACATTGACAAGAGCATCTTCGATAAGGTGGTCTCGTCGAACTTTGAGCCTGAGGTATGGTGTTGCGTGTTGGCCCCTTACAAGACTGTATAGTAAAGTCAGTCGTCTCTCACTGTACATCCGCACCCGATTGTCGTAAAACAAACCCATACTCTTTGTAGCAGTAGAAAGGATGAAGTTGTACTTTAGAAAGGAAAACTTGCTGTGTCCTTCATTCTTAAAGTGCGTAAAGTCACGGTCAACCTCGATTTGGTCATTTAACGGATCATTGATAAATTCTTCAAATTTAACTAGTGGCTTGCAACAGTCTAGCACATCAATTTTCAATTCCTTAAGAAGAGGGTCATCGTGATTGTTACTTGCACTAGCTCCATCATGGCTTTCATTTAATGTTTGATCAAACATCCCTCCCATTATACTAGCGTAATGCAGCAGTTTCATTGTTTTGGTAGCAGCCACAATTGCCTCGTCGTCTTGCACCGGAGCATTACCTGTGGCACTAGGTCCTGTTAATACTTGGTATGTTATCAGCTGCTGAAGAGTTTCAACCATGCGCCTGATTTCCTGACTTGAAAACTGCGACCAGATACGGACTAAAGTCGCTTGAAGTTTAACAGGAAGTACCGCCATGGCTTTGAGAAAACTTGGTAAAGCCTGATCTAAATATTCTGGACTCTGCAGCATAGTATTTTCCATGATTATCACAAATTGGTTCACAAAGTTCGGATCACTGCTCGGTGCTTTGTATCGGAGTTCCATTTCAAGAGTTGGTGCTAAGGCAACTAGGGAGTTTATTAACGAATTCTCTACTGAAGAATCACCCGTCTTGAACAGGGCAGAATACATACGTCGGACAGCTTCGATGTCAACACTGGTTCCTGTGTTTTGTTTTCTTGGCAAGTCTAACAAGAAACTTTTATTCAATGATTCAGAACTAGAAAACACCACCCCAATGGCGTGTACAAGCTTCTTGTAGCTTCCTTCTTCCACACATGAGTTAAGGTTGGACAAGAATGATTTTTCTGTGAGAAATGGGACCTCTTTGGCTGGAACTAATTAAAAATCATATTAAGAAACAGTCAGTCAACTGGAAAAGAAATGTGGCTACTATCTGGCCAGATTGACATTCAAAGAATGACCGTATGTATAACTTAACTTCCACTTTGGTATAGATGGGGCCTTTAAAGAATGATGTTCATATGGTGCGAATGTCCGGGTGAGAGTAGTCATCAGCCTGAGCAGAAGTCGACAAGTAATTCTGAAGATGACTTCCGCTCAGGTTGTCAGTCACCAAGCATCGGTCATCAACAACAGTTCTTTTCGTAACAACTTTCACCCTGACGTCACGCTATACAAACTACTGATACTCCTGGGTTCAAACCAATTACTATGAAAGAATGTTGTAGGTCGGCCTGAGGGGTTAATAAGTAATCTTCACTGGACTCAAAGCAATACTACATTGTGCAGTTCCAGAAAATATCCATACCCACCCCACAGAAGGTCATTGGAAATTCCCAGGGGGTGGGGGGTCTTGAAAGCCAAACTTTTTAAAGCAAAGTATGGGGCTTAACTGGAATTTCCAGAGGGGTGGGGGATTCAAACCAAAAAACCTTCTGTGGGAGGGGTATGGATATTTTCTGGAACAACACATTACTACATGTACACAAGTTGTCAAAACCTCAGTCATGAACACATACACTGGAAGCAGGTGATGTGCAGTCTGTAATAAAAACCATCTGACAGGGATTTGATAAAATTTTACACAAGACTATTAATAATAATGTTGCTTTTGCTGTACAATGTACATTAACATGTACCTTTGTGATTTTTTTCTTGTAGTGGTTCACAAAGACGAGCCTTCTTCATGAACAACTGCAAGGCTAAAGCAGCAGCGTCATCTTTTGAGGTCTGCTTCCTTCCACTGGATGCACAGTATTCATTGTTGCATCCTGGTGCACCACAGCCATCTGTTAGCTGGAAAAAATAGTTCTTGATCTTTTGCTCAGCTGCTCGTTTCCTGTATCAGTTAAAAAGAAACAAAACAGAGTAGAGTGAAAAGGGAATCAAAGTAAAAAAAGATCACTGTAGCCATTGTAGCTATTATTAAAGTCCGCCTTTCAATAACACACCACCTCTGCTCAATCCACTATAATTACATTTTTCACTGCCATCAATCATCTTAACAGATCTTTCAGGAAACAAAAGTTCATTTCAACCAGTTCAAAAGGTCATGTCTGTCAGCTGTGATTGGTTGATTTGATCCATTTTGTGTTTCTGTTTTTTTCAGGGCTTGTTGACTATTGCAATAATTATGATTGACAGCAATGAATCAAAGGCTCTGTGAGCCACGACTGAATTTTTTTTACCAATATATGTATGTTATTTTCATTTTTTGAGTATGTATGGGCAGAGCGCACCTGTGTTGTGTAAAATGGAACTTGCGAAGCAGAAGATCAACACAAACAAATATGTGGGTCCGCCACCCGATCCTGTGAGCTCCAATTTCTAAGAAAACCACTGCCGAGCGTCTACACACATTCACAATATAAATGGAAAGTATAACCAGTAAAACAAGTCGTTTGGTGAGCAAATTGAGCCACTTCCACTGCAGTAAACAAGATATTTGGCCAGTAAATTACCACTTTCACTAGCTAGCTTGCCGCAAGTACACACATCGATATTCGGTCGCTGTGACAATTTGTGTGAGCCTACGGTGGTCGTTGCAGATAATCAGCGGCTCAATGGACCCCCACGTTGTCTATTGCGTTTATATAAATATTTTTACCCGAACTTTTTAAAAATGTCAGATTAGCACAACGTGGTAGATGACGTTCTACGAAGTCAGAGATTATCAGTTCGAAACCAGATTACGTGGTAGATAAACTTGTTTATCGTAGTTGAAAATTCCGGCGTTATCTTTGCAATAGGAAATTATGTTATGCAAGGAATCTTCTAT
This sequence comes from Meandrina meandrites, assembly GCA_963693305.1. NCBI lineage: Eukaryota > Metazoa > Cnidaria > Anthozoa > Scleractinia > Meandrinidae > Meandrina > Meandrina meandrites. The sequence continues at coordinate 7,849,152 of OY855910.1, forward strand.
GTATGCGTTACAAGCAGCTGTAACGCATGGAAATATCGCATGTTGCATCGCTTTTGCGGCTCTTAATTTCCACTTTTTCGGCAGTCAAGTACCTTCCACACATAATTTTCAGCCGCATTTTGTTTCTTTGCTTTTCTCTTCCTTGTTAAACCTTAAAAATAGCCTTATTACGGCCGCCTTGCTACACTCTTACTTCTCTTATCAAAATGTTTACAGCTGATGGACCAACCAACCAACCAACCAACCAACCAACCAACCGTGTGAGTGAAGTCGAGCTACCCACTATACTCCTTCATTAAAAATTCAGTCGTAAAAAGGCAATCATTGGTTGTATTTTGAATTTCAGAGTTCGCATGTTATTAAAGGCCACAATAAAAAACATTGTTTTTGGCAAATATCTTTTCTGAGAAAGTTGCCAGTGCAGGACTCAAATGTGATTTTTTGTGATGGGTGGCACCCATGTAACACTTTGATAGTTCAGCAATCAGACACTCGTTGAGCGATCGATGGTGATTAAATAAGTAAACTTTGAGTAGATTTTACTCAAAAAATTTTGGTTGAAATGTAAATAAAACACACTGTTTCAGAACTTCACAATGGAAACATTGGAATATGTGCTATAGTCCTGTGGTGCTTTCCATAAAGAAAACCTTCTGCAAATTCTGGTGGGAATGTCTAGGACTTGCTTTACATGGAAAAATGTTGTTCCATTCTGTCACAAATCTCACCTTTCTTATGGTATGTGCTGAAAGTTTGAGCTCAGTTTTTAGTGGCATTCAGTTCCATTTTGGTACGTTTGTCAACTTCTTTCCCCCCTCCCCCCCCCCCCCCCCCCCTTCCACTGTTAACTCAGTGTGACAGGTGCCAGGATGACTGTGTGGGGGCTCATAGCTGGGTTGTGGGGATTGCCAGCCATATGAGTGTTATACTGTCTAGGGGCTGGCTGATATCCCAGGCACCCATTTTCCATTTAGCAGCATGATGCAGTTGTTAACTGGAAATTATCAAAAGTTTTTTGCTAAATGGTAAATCACTCACTAACTCAAGAGTCCTTTGCAACTTAGAATCTTTGAGCAGTGCTCCAAGCTCAAGTTTTTCAGAAGCCGCCTTCTGGTGACCTCCTTTAAAGGAGAAGTTCACTCCAGAATGGCCATTTATTTTCTTTACGTCAATAAAAAGTTCATACAAAAATATGTTATTCACCAAAATTTCACTTTCCAACGAGCGCTAAATCCCTACGAAATCGTTCTCTAAAGTAGCCCAAAATTCGACAACTGAACGCCGCCATCTTGGAGCTAGTAATGTATGCGTGACGTCAAAGAGTTCAGCCTGAAGTTTAGCGGGAAAATTTAAATACTCGAAACTCCTTGTTTCTTTATAGTGGCTTTTGCTTGTCAAAATGCCTGTTTGTGCAGCTCCATGTTTCTCAAACAGAGCTCCAAGAGATACAAAAAAACCTTTCACCTTTTCTTTCCTTTCAGACAGGCATTTTGACAAACAAAAGCCACTTCAAAGAAACAAGGAGTTTGAAGTATTTAAATTTTCCCGCTAAACTTCAGGCTGAACTCTTTGACGTCACGCATACATTACTAGCTCCAAGATGGCGGCGTTCTGAGTTGTCGAATTTTGGGCTACTTTAGAGAAAGATTTCGTAGGGATTTAGCGCTCGTTGGAAGCTGAAATTTTGGTGAATAACATATTTTTGTATAAACTTTTTATTGGCGTAAAGAAAATAAATGGCCATTCTGGAGTGAACTTCTCCTTTAATAAAATGGTCACCACTAGAAAAATTTTGGCTGCCAAAAGGAAAGTGTTTTTAAAGCAGGACACCTTATGTCACCTTACATGAAGAAACACTGCTGACCAAGATGAGCCAAATTAAAATTAAATAAAATTGCTCAAAGAATGTTCTGAAATTGTTATATTTGTTTACATTGAAGTTTTTTTGTTGAACTGTTCCAATTATCATGCAGAAAAATAAATAAAAGATTAAAGAAACAGGTAACTTAAAGGTAGATAAACAAGCAAAACAAGTTCATTCTTGGAAGGCTGTTGAGGAAAGCATGGCTTTGCAGCGACGCAGACCACCCCTCCTCCCTGGCATGAGTTTTCTTAGTTTGTCTAAAAGTGTCCAACAGTTTCCACGGCAACTAAATAAGTAACTCAACAATAATTAACTACACAAATATTTTACTTTACTTTTACTCAACTGAGTTAAGTTGAATAATATTTAAACTTAAGTAAATTATACAATACTATTTAATAATGTACAACAGTACATTGTAACATAGTTGCCCTGTCTGGGTCAGTTGGGGAACCTTTTATGTGCAAAAGCTTTTCTCACCAAAATATAAGCATGATATGCAAGTGTAATACAAACAAGCACTCCTACATGTACAAGAAATCCAAATGTTCAATTTAATTGAAAACACATCACATTTATTCATGTATAGGCGTTCAGTTGCCAAGACGATCACAATAATTTGTGAAAGTTGCAGATGAAAAGAAAACGCCTCGACACTCAATTTAATGCAAACATAGACGGATAAAGATTAAATAATAGCCGATTCTTCGAGGGTGTTAGAAATTAACCGCGCGTCAAATTGATTAATTTACTAGGTCATGGAAGCCTGTATAAAGTTGTTACCAGCAAAATGCACAAAATACGAGCCGTACTTACATGTCCGTATTGTCATCACCATCGGTATCTTGACTGCAATTCCTTTAGAATAAAATCCAACTATGAAGACAACGTCGATTCGCCCAAAAAACAGCATGCAAATCACGAATCGACAACAAGCACTTCGCCAATCGACCGGCTAAAAAGGGCTTTGTCACTAACTTGCAAGCTTAAGTCAGCTTACCTGGACTCGTTACGGCCGGCCTTACCATCCGATGAGCAATTATTTTCGTTCGACATAAAGACTATTTCGTGTTGAAGTGAAAATTCTTTATCTTGACGACGACAGCGATGGCAAAAGTTTAATTCCTCTTCCAGGAAACTTGTCCATGATGCTTCGACATGTCATGTGTGCTCCATGACTCAGCGAGTGGGGAATTGTGGGATCTCATTTGACCCCGAGGGACTGGGACAAGGATATGACGAAAATTTTACACACTACACATGCAATAACTTCCATTTTTCGCGAATTCTACTTTCTGAAAAATACTTGCTGTTTCGTTAGTTAAATTCAACGCCTTTAAGTCATTTATCACATAGAAGTATCGACCCTTGGGACTAGATGACTGTATGTCCAGGAAGACTCGAAGAAAAGACAGAAAACAAAGGGAAATTACGAGAGGGGAAGAGATAGCAAGCGGAGATCATCTTAATAACTTTTGACGTGGTTAATTCTGCGTTTTTCCCATATGATAAACTTAAAAATCTGAATTGCTTCATTGTTCGGTGAAAGAAATAGACAGAAGGATGGGAAAGCCAAAGAAAGGAAGCAAAAAGAAAGATGTGGATTGGTAAGTGTGGCATTTATCACGTGTTTCAGTGTGATCATTTTAATAATATTGATACTTTTATAAATATCAATTAAAACAACGAATTATTCTACAGCACCTTTCAAGTTCTTCATTAAGTAAAAGGAAAGCAGAACAATATCAGACTTACGTGATAGGTGAATTCAATAATCTGTGAAAGTTGATCCACATTTCGGCAGAATTTTTCTGTGGCATCATTGGTCAAAATTGCTGACATGGTAAACATCTGTGTTAGTTAATAACATGCTGGCTTAGGGTTAGTACACTGAACTCCAAATTTAGCTGTCTAGCTTCAAGTGTTGGTTGTCTTCTTGGGCAAAACCCTTTAATCTCACAGTGCCTCTCCACCGAGAAGTACAAATGGATACCGGTAAGTTGTAGGGGTAACTTAGTAACCTAGAGTGACATAACATGCCATCCAGGGGGAATGGTGGTACTCCTAACTGCTTCATTATGCAGAAACCAGATTTGAGTGCCTGACTTTTAAGCCACCAGACTCTGAAAAGCCTTCACTATTATTAAAGGATTAGTGAAGACCATAGTCCTACCATGTGTAATGCTAATTTCTGATAAGCTCCTATTATGCAGCCAACCCACTTACCATTTTCCCAAAGGTGGCTGCTTAAGGACGTTTGCGCTAATTGTTTATGCGCATCCTTACTGCGCACGTAATTCCTGTCGCAACGCTACGCCACGTCATGCATCGAGCGCGTGCACTGAGGAAACTTTCCAACCACATATAAAGTGAGTAGCCGTTGCGTTAACTTTGCTTGCAGTTTGCTCTCTTAAATGGTCGGTGACCCCAACTTTTTTCTTAACAGATCACTTTTGTTAATGATTATCTACGCTTTGTGAGAAAATGAAAAAAATCTATCAATTAAAAGGTTGATTTTTTTTGCCCCACACACGTTCGAATTCCGCTTTTTGATCTTTTCGTTTTGTCGTACGACGGGTTCAAATGCCTCTTCCAGGGCTAAGTTTTGCATAAAAGATGGCAACACTTGAAATTATTTACGCAACAGACGCACTTCTTCAAAATATCACCAAGATCATTTGCCTCCGTTTTCTCATCATCGATAATTTAAACTACAAACCTTGAAAGCCGTGCGAAATTATGTGCACCAATTTTTCAAAATCAGGGTAGTTTTCTACAGACTTTATCTCTGAAACGAAGTCGGTGACCCCCAATTTTTTTTGTATTTCTGACACAAGTAATTCATTATCCGTCCTCAGCAAAAATTTTAGAAAAATCTATCGACTAGAAAATTTTCGCGCGAACGTCCTTAATCGAGGTTCCACTATATGTCAAACACTAAAATGAACATTTTCAAGTGTATAGGTAATGTAGATACTCTTGTGCACTAGTCTGATTTGAGTTTTTATTTTACCATGCCGTATGCATGATCTTTCTAATACATGTAATTAACAGCTTAACTTGTTTAATCTGCTTTACTTTGATCAGGGAGGATGATGTATTGAATGACCTGGAGTCGTTGAAGGATGGTGAACAAGATAAAGAAAATGCTACAAGTGAACCTAAGGTGAGAACATGTGAATATACTGTACCGCTCAAAAGTAAGTTCAAGACAGTCTCAACTCAATCCTTGAAACTTGATCCTCACATCTTGAAGTGCAAGTGACTAAAAGTTTGAGTTTTGAGTATCCAGTTTTGAGGATCAATTGAGAAACAAGGCGTTCTCAAATACAATATGTATACTTCAAAAGCCTTTTGAGAAAGCAATTAAGACGGAATCCGCCAGGACTTCGAGTAGTTATTGGACAAAATTATGTACCAAAATTATTTCCACCTTATTGCAAGCTTTTGTGTTACTGCTTCAAATATCTTATCAAAAGAAATCTTTTCTAACAACACCAAACATCGAAAACCGATTTCGAAGTTCCGCTGAATTCCACTAAATCGCTTAAAAGACGTGAGCTTTTGCCTATAGCTTGTGAACTTTGAATTTCATTTTCTCAGGCTCTGACAAGAAATTGTTGTTAGTACCAAAATTATTTACACCTTATTGCAAACTTTTGTGTTGCTGCTTCAAATATCTTATCAAAAGAAATCTTTTCTAACAACACCAAACACCGAAAACAAATTTCGGATTTCCCACTGAATTCCACTGAATCGCTTAAAGACGATTTTACAAAATGGCTGCACGTGAGAATTTGCCTGTACCTTGTGAACTTTGAAATTCATTTTCTAAGACTCTGATAAGAAGTTGTTGTTAGTGTTATCAGGGATTATTACTTACATCTTTACCTTTTATTTAGGGTAGAAAATAACGCAATACGATTTAAATTATTCTCACTGGTACTCGATTTTTGTCCAACTTAAATAAATATTACTCGACGTCCTGGTGGATTCCATCTTAATTTTCTTGAGGAAAGAATAATAGCCTCTTGCACATCTTGCACAAGTGTTTCAACCATCAAACATCATGTTTCACACCTAAATCAGTGTTTTGTCTATGCAGTCCACAGTTAATCAATCCTAATGCAGTTAGCGGTTTTCAGTTGAGTGTTGAAAGAAATTTTTTTAAAAAAATGAGCTTTATTTAGAACAAAAATTCACACTCATGTATGCATTACTGTACATTATGTAATGTTTAATAAATGAGCAGCAGTGCTTTATCAAGTTTAAAACATGAGGCGCAGCCAAGTGTTTTAGACGTGATAAAACATGAACTGTGAATTTATTGAACGGCTTCAAAATCTTTTGATGTCAATCAACTCATTCTAGCACTAATATTTAGATTTGTGGTTATTTTGGCCTAGCAAATTGGATGTAAAGTTTAGCCATGTCTGTATCAGATATAAAGACACTCACTGAACATTAATTTATTTAATTTGTATTTTCTTTATGAATTATTAATGAGTTTTTGAAAATTACTTAGAGGCATTACTTTACAATTGCTATAAGTAATTTGCATTGCTTTGGTTTTGCATAAAATGCACTTCAGTTAGTGATCAATTGTTGTACCTACACTACTTCTATAATATCTATGTTATCGGGGGTCTTGTAAAGGGAGGCATGCTCCCATCACTGCAAGACATACAGTGTAAAATAAATTAAAAAAAAAAAAATTTTAAAAGTTGGGTGGGGGGGTGGGGGGGAGAGGTAAAAAACCTTAAAAATATATAATAAAATATGTACATAATTTAAAAAGATTACTAAGAAAAGTTAATTATGATTAAAAAATTAGAACCTAGTAATTAAAATGTCATCATTCTAATCTAAGAGCATTCTTGAATAATTGAGTAGACTTTTTTAACATCTAAAACATCGTTTTAGATGTTAACCAAAATGGACCAATCAGAAGTACATGTAAAACCAAAACCAATCATGACTCACTTGCACACGTTTTCCTGCCTTTGTGCCAGCTACATACATTAATTTGCTTCCTGTTTTGATTGGTTCACTGGATTGTCTGTGTCCTTTGTGATGGTTTGGAGTGATAACTTTGGTTTTGGTTTTACGACACTCAAATGAAAACCACTCTTACTAGTTTGATTTGGTAAATTCTTTAAAATGTTTGAACTTGACACAAGAAAAGGAACTGAAAGATACTTGTAGCTGATAATATGGTTTCTCAGTATTATGATTCAAAAATATTAATTTGTTAACATTACTCCCGAAAACAGGGCAATAAATCCACTGGTGGTAGATTTCAAGGTCTCGATATTGAAGGTGATGGCCAAGCAGACGACGATGGAGCTGATGACGTAACAGAAATGGTCACAAGTGCAAAGAAGAACAAAAAAGAAAAGACAAAAAAACAAGCTGAAACTGCAACAGATACGACAGAAACAGATAAAACTGAAAGAACTGCTCTCGATAATGACAATGATCACAAAAATGGAGATAATACATTAGAAACAAATGATAGTGAAATTTTCGATGAACCTAATGTCGCAACCTCCAAAAAATCCAAAAAGAAGAAGAAAGATAAGAAAGATTTTGATTTGGATTTTGACTTGGAGGAGGATACTACAGATGAAAAAGTTAAGCCTGCTAAGAAACCTGACAGTACTGCAAAAAAGCTTTCAGAAGAGGTGCCTGACGATGAATCAGGTGCTGTAATCAAAACAGCAGCACAGAAGAAAGCCGAAAAGAAAGAGAGGGAAAAGAAGAAAAAAGAAGCTGAAAAAGCAAAGGCGAAAGCTAAAGCAAAGAAGGACGAAACCAAAGTCGATACCAAGGAAGGTGATAAGACAGAAGAAGGAAGCATAGAAACAGAATTGCCTGTCAATAAAGAAAGAGAGGATGCTGCTGGATCAAGCGTATCAGGTACAGAGCTGTAATCGGTTAAATGCAAATGCAGTGTTTATTTAAAATGAGGAAAATGCATGTCTGATCTTAGCCTTACAAAGTAAACAGTGACTACATGACACTCGGCAATTGGTTGGATTTTGTGAACAAACTTGAAAAGCTCACTGCAGGTTTTTCTATTTTTTTTTTTTTGAGATCTGATACATGTAGTCATGACACTTAAATCTTTAAGACCCAAGAATGACAAACATCAAATTTCTCCTCACAATGTCAATACTTTTATCAAGAGAAAAGATTATGCGAATTAATTAAACAATCACCCAAGGGTAATTGCTTTGATCTTTTAACAATTTCTCACAACTAACACTATAAGACAGGCCTGCTACACACCTGTACTTCCCAAATCATCACTGCCTATTTTCCAACATTAAATTTCACTTGAGTAAGAAAAGAAAATGCATGAATATCAGTCAGGAGAATCTAAATGGGGCATTAACAAAACCAGGATCGGACCGGATCGGATCGGATCAGACCGGATTGTCAAAACCTGGACCGGATTGACAAAACCTGGACGGGATGTGATTCGACTGACAAAACCCGGATCGGATCCAAAAAATCCATAAATTTCCGCCAAAATAGACACGTGATATCTCTAATTGAATATGGCACAGAAAGAAGTAAGGAGACGTTCACTGTGTGTTTCTTTTTCGTCAGTATTATCTTGGTAAGAAGTTTTGTTATTCAGTGACCCTGCTTATGATTTTCTTCCCTAGAGGGAAAGATCAAGAAGGAAGGGCGAGATACGAACAGGAATTTTGCATTAGCAGTAAAAACGAACACAAATTTGCAAGGACCACCATGGCGAAATAGGAGTGCCGGATCCTCTCACTGTAGAGGGTCTTATCAGCTATAACTGATGTACATGTATCTTCAAACTGTCAGAATGTCTCGTATAATGATATATTGTACTTATGTCTTCTAGTTCTAAATTAAAAATATAATTGCCAGTTGTCTCACATCCTCATGTACAACCCTCAAAGCACTAAAAAAACCTGAATTTAGTTTTAGTTCGTAATCTTTTTGAACTTAGATATTGACTTTTGGAATAATACCAACACGGTCTGATAACGAGGTGCGGTTACCTTAGATCTACATCCCGCTTTTTTTATTGATTATTTGTAAAACTTTTTTACCTCGGTTTCAAGTTGGGTAGCCTTGGCGCCATAAACTAGCAGGTGGTGAAAAACAGTTGCCGATGGTCTGAGACTTAAGAACTTGTGTGGATTTTCGCCGGTTTTACATTTTCGATTAGCGATGTCAGGTGACTATTTTGGCGGGAATTTATGGCAATCCGACTTTTTCGGATCCGATCCAGGTTTTGTCAGTTGGATCAAATCCGGTCCGGGTTTTGTCAATCTGGTCCGGTCCGATCCGATCCGATCCGATCCGATCTGGTCTGATCCTGGTTTTGTTAACGCCCATCTAAATGTGGATATTGGGGCTTTAAGGGTTAAAATTTTCAAAATATACAGTTTCACTTGTCTGCTTATTTCAAAGGAGATGTAGTTGATGCTGATGCTGATAAGCCTGCTGCAGAAAACCTTGATGACAAAGGTGAAGACCAGGAGGGCGAGGAGGAGGGAGACGAGAAAGACAAGAAGAAGAAGAAAAAGAAGAAAAAGGGAGAAAAAGAAGAGAAGAAAGTCAAGAAGCCCAACAAAGCATTGGTGAAACAGATGCAGCAACAACTTGAACAGCTGAAGTTAGAAGAGGAAAGACGAAAACATGAAGAGGAGGAAAAGCAGAGAGCTTTTGAGGAGGCAGAGAACAGGAGACTTGAGAAGGTAATAAATTTATAATAATATTATTTACCAATTGAAGTGGAGGTAAATATTGGTGGATATTTACTGAGCCGCTTCACGGAAAGGTCAATATCCATCACTTTCACCGAAACTTCCGCGAATAATTGTTTCAGTATATATCACACAAGCTGAATAACTAGCAAACCAAAACATTACTTTCGGTACCCAAAGTGACACCAGAAGCCAAGTTAACCAATTAGTGCACACAGAAGGCACCATACACTTGACTCTGTGGTATAATTATACTAATTCCCTGTAGTAACAGTATGGCATTCCATGGTCACTCCAAATGCTGACAACAATTCCTGCCCACTCCCTGGGCAATACAACATTCTTTTTACACACATTCATAATTAATTTACATAGTCCATTCTTTTTTATTCTTACACATTTATATTCATATTTCGTCATTCTTTTTTACCCGTTGAAGACTGTAGATCAAACAGTCGAAAGCTCGTACTTCTTAAATATTTTTAGCCAGAGATCGTCTTTAAATTTTTAATATGTTTAACCCTGGCTACGGTCCTTCAATATTTTTAAGTATTCAGATGGTCATCTGGGGGCAGGAACCTAGGAGTAACGGTAGGAGACTCTATTATTCTAAAGCTGGCAGGAACTGGAAGAAATATTTTTGGCAATAGAAAATGCTCCAAGAGGTAGGAACCACTAAATGTATGGGAGGCAGGAAGTTCTGACCCTCTTCTACAGTACAGTTACCACCCAAGGCGACTTTCTCTAATGGAGTCTGAAATTGTTGGGAAATACAATGTACATTGTATGCACGTCCTGCCATTAAATTGCAAATATTGATTAGTTGAGTTCACTGCCACTTGTTTTGATTATTACTTAATAATATTTTACTGCAGCTAAGACTTGAGCAGGAGAGAAAGGAGAAGAGAAAGCAGAAAGAAAAGGTTTGTGTTCTTATCATTGTCGGCAACCTTCAAATACCATGATTGAAAATCCACATTATTTTTACTTTGACTTTACGTTATCAATACATTTTGATAATGTAGTTGATGAGAACATACATGTACAGATGTTACAGGTCAAAATTAGCTTTAGATCATTTTTTTCAACCTAGGTTATTTTTGTTTTAACCTAGTTTATTTTTTTTTACTAGGTTAATAAGTAGAAAATTAAATTAAAATACCTCCCCAGGCTCCCTTGATGTCTCTGAACCCCCTCCACCTTCTTACTTACCCTTCCTTACCATCTGCTAAATTTGACCTGTAACATAGACAAGAGTTGACAAGGGACATTGCCTTGATATTCTCAGTTCTACATGTGTAAGAAATGTTTTAAAAAAAGAAAGAAAAGAAAAAGTTGTGGCAATCAGACTTGGGATGATACACTGTACCTCTTTGGCTCATCATCACTGATGAAGTGGGTTGCGAAGTGACATGTAGTTATATGATTTCCATATAAATTATTAAATAAAATGTAAAAATTATTTTGTTTCCATGCCTTGCAATATTGAGCTATTGAATGTATTTCCAGTTCTCAACATCAAAACTAATGCAAAAGTTACATAAACTTTGGTAGGCACAATGCCCTGCATGTAATGGTTAGCGTGTTAAACTCTAGATCAAGTACTCCAACAAAATTTCATTGTATAAATGAATGTTTTCAGGAGAGGAAAGAGAGACTTAAGAAGGAAGGAAAGTTCCTCACCAAGACTCAAAAACAACAACAAGCCCGAACTCAAGCTATGTTGGATTCCATGAAAAAGCAAGGTATGATCCTCTAGTGTGAGTGAGGTCTTTAAAAACTGAAGTCCAGTTGTAACTATTCCTTACACTGTACATGTACATCTATCGAATGGATGCTGAGGTACATGTATTTTCTCAAAATGGTACTGATGGAAAGTGATAATTTGAATTTAAAGGACTTTGGGCACGTGTACAGTCAAACCTTTTTAATGCAGACACCAAAGGGACACGGAAGAGTGTCTGTATTTTTGAGGTGTCCGTATTACAGAGGTAAAGTTTACCGGTACATGAATTTTTGTCACTTTTGGCACCAGGTGAATTGCCAATAATAGGGAAGTGTCCATTAGGAGAGGTTCAACTGTTCTATCTCTTTTTTAAGGCCTGATAGACATTCCTGCACTTAATCAACAAGAACAAGATGGAGTACGAAAACCAGTTAGATATGGCACCAAGAAACCCAAGAAACAACAACAGCAGCAGCAACAACAACAACAACAAGATCAGGAAGAAACAGAGCAACCTGAGGGTTCAGCTGAAGATCAAAGTAAGATTAATTATATGTTCTTATTTTTTGACTTGTTCTTTTATGTGTTTGCTTTTATGTCACTGCATTGTGTTTAAAAGAGATTATTTAAACTGGAATCTGAGTTTTAAATTATGTCTAAGTACAGAAAAAAAATGCTTGGATTTCTCGCGTAAAAGCAGCAGTCTATTCAGTTGTTAGCAATCCAAAGCAGTGCAACTCATTACACTTTATCTCTAGTCCAAATCTTTTTAAAACTGTGCATGGAGACCTATATTTTGTATGTACTATAAATGTTGGTGTAATTAGCCTGTGAACCCAGACGTATTTCCAGCTGCCCTTGTTTCCCCTGAAAAATAACAGTTATTTTTTGGTGGAAACAGGCGAGAGCCAGAAATACATCTGCGTTCGCAGGCTAGGGCATAATGTGCTATTTCTGAGTTTGTCTTATCTTGACTAATATTCTTTCAAAAGCAGCTACTTCTGAAGTGGCAACTGCTGAAGAAGACAAGAAATCTGATGGTAACTAAAAAACCTTTTTGAAAATCTTCTGGAGTTATACAATCTTTGTACAGTACAAGAGAAGAATTTTCTAAAATTATGTGATTTATTTCCTTAACAGATCAGGAAACAGACGATGTTGAAGATGAAGAGCAAGAGGAAGAGAAAGATGATGACACAGAAGAACAGGATGAGGTATTGCAAAGTGGCAAAGCTACATTAGTTAAGTTAATATGTGCTTACCCAGAGGAGTGTATTTTGTGATATCAAGACAGTAAGAAAGAAATGATTTAAACTGCTCTGTTTTTTTTTAGGTTAAGGATTCTTGGGATGTTGATTCTGATGAAGAACATGAAGATAAAATTACAGTTAAAGGTACTGTATTTCCAAGAATAGTAGCTGGCCCGCCCTCAATTGATCCCCCCCTACCCACCTTAGTAAAAATATTTGAAATATTCACCTCCCTCTGTCTTGCTATAATGGCCTCGGTCTTGCTGTAATGTGCCTTCTAATAATATCTAGATCTCTGCAGGTGTTGTGGGCCCCCACTAGATAATTATCAAAATACTAAAAAAAAACTACACATGTAGCAAAGTACTGTTTACTGGCCTTTTTGATTTGAAGAAACAGGGTTGGACAATACCTTTAATAACCTGGTATTTCATTCAGCAAAGAAATTTTGTTTTCTTCTAACCTTTATTGTGGTGTTTCCATAAACATAATTTGATTTTTATGTCAATGCATGTTTTGAAAGATTTTAATTGCTTAGGTGAACATTTTCTCATGTGAAGGCATTTTATTTCTGCAGATGCTGATGCCAAAACAACGGAAACTGTCAAGGTAAAACACCATTTGAATGTTCCTTTTTTCTTATTATGGTTTACTCCACACAGAAATATTACATAAGAAATAAGTAGCAAAGCACCATGCTAGGGGTGAACACCAACAGAATCAGAATCAAAACATAAAGACATATAGAATATTTGTCACACTAAAATAAATAAATATAAAAACATGCAAAATATTTGTCTTAACTTAAAAACATAATATACTGTTTCTTAGGTGGAAGTCAAACCTACAGATGCAGCTGCAGAAAGTGAAGAAGAATCAGAGGAGAGTGAGGAAAGCGAAGAGGAGAGTGATTCAGAAGAAGAAGAGGACGAGAGTGACAGTGAAGAGGAATCAGATGAGGAGGACAGCAAAACAGAAACTGTGCATGACAGGATACAGGTATAATCACTGTAACATCACATGCTACCATACTATCCCATAGAAGATGCCTGGGAGGGCCTTCAATATATAATTAATGGAACACTGGTTAGAAATGGGACAAAACCCTTACAATGTGCCAAAATGCATTTTATAGGGCGTGGAGCTCAGCTCAGGTTTAGCTCTAAGAAATTCTGATTTTGAGTGATAAGCAACTGTGGCTGATCAAGAGCCATGCCCCAGTGAAAAAGCTTACTGAATTTTAATTTTATCTCGTGACATTAATAGTTCCTGTTTTTTTTAAAAACTCCTACAATTAAAGGGACAGCTTCACGGTTCTGCGCATGTGCAAGCTATTACCTGGCCTACTGAATTCCATTGTCAATGAACCAATTGAATGCGAGGAAATAACTCGTGCTTGTGTCCAGACTAAATTGTACGGGCCGACAATAAATTCGATGTTCAACACAAGTTTGACATTTTCTGTGTAAGTCCGTGAACATTTTCACTGAGTGAAATTTGTGCTTCACTGTTTCTTGTATTACAGTGATAGCCTGTACATACTTACACAAGTGCATAATACTTATTTTAGCTCGAGTTTTCTGTGATACATGTGGTTGAAAGCAAAGTGAATAAGGTACTTAAAGCATCAGAGTCGGAGCAAAAAAAAGGAATTCTAATGAAAAATAACACCTCTATTGCACGTTTTCGCGAATGATCGTGAAATTTTCAAAGGCAAATTTCCCGCAAGAGTCATCTGCACGCTTCCGAATGTTTCTTAAACAATGCAATCGAATGGGCGAACATTATAACCTGTACATGCGTCGAGCCGTGAAACAGTCCCTTTAAGGTATAATTGTGCAGAGCATTAATCAACAAAAGGCCAAAGCCTATTAAAGATGACTGTTGAAGGTGAGGATGAAAATGGATTTTGATGTGGACGATGTTAAAATGTGAATCTTTGTTCTCTTTATGTTCTTTCAGAAAAGACGTGTTAGAGCAGAGGCTAACCGAAGCACAGACAATCTGCGATCTCCAGTCATCTGCGTGCTTGGCCATGTGGACACTGGAAAAACAAAGATTTTAGACAAGGTGAACTTCAGTCTGCATTGTGTGCATCTGCGCCCAGTTGTTCAAAGGGTGGATAACGGTATCCACCGGATAAATCACTATCCAGTGGATAAGTGTTGGCAAAACAAACTGCGCTGAATAGTGATTTCTCCGGTGGATAACGCTATCCACCGGAGAAATCACTATCCAGTGGATAAGTGTTGAGAAAACAAACTGCGCTGAATAGTGATTTATCCGATGGATAGCGTTATCCATCCTTTGAACCACCGGGGCCTGTAGTGTAACTGAAGGGTCAGTGACAGTTTAGAATTTTTCTAATTCAATATTTTTTTGTAGATACGTCACACTCATGTTCAAGACGGAGAAGCGGGTGGCATCACTCAGCAGATTGGTGCTACAATGGTTCCTGTTGACGCTATCAGAGAGCAAACTAAGATGATCAAAGATGTAAGTATGATACTGTTGGCAAATTCCTTGGAACGTGTTCAGTGGAAGCCTTCTATTTGATACAGCTATTTCCCATCATGTGTTTTGCAGTAGGGGAACGGCTTTTCTTCATTTCTACAATTTCTTGTAAGTAACTTGCTTTGTTTGCAATTTGTTTCAGTTTCAAGATTTTGACATCAAGCTGCCTGGTCTTCTTATTATCGACACGCCTGGACACGAATCTTTCAGGTTAGTTGTGTACAGTAGTCGAGTTATAACATTACTGATGAAAGAAAAAAACTTAAGTAATGAACTTTTTAGACTGTGTCAAATGTGCGCTCCGATTGGCCGAGATATTTTGAAAAAGAAATAAGAAAAACCATTGCTCGTGCTCCTATTTGACAATTTGATTATGTTCCAGAGATTTTTATTACTTGACTGTTGATGAGGGCGTAGGCCTGCTCTCGAATAACCAATCACGAAAATAGATGCCTACAGCTATTTCATGCATCTATATGATAAAAATAGAAGGGAATTCAATGTTTCTTAGCTTCAAGCAAAATTTCAAAACGGAGAAACAAACACAACGAGACACAACAAGGATCTCTTCGAGCTACTTTGTCAATATGGAATTTTGCGTGTCGAATTTTAGATGTACTTTGAGCGGGGGAAATTGTAAAGAGAAACATTTATTTGCACGGTTTAATTAAAGAATACCTCTTATTATTTCTTGTAACTTGACAGTAATTTACGGTCCCGCGGGTCATCCCTATGTGACATGGCTATTTTGGTGGTGGACATTATGCACGGCTTGGAGCCACAGACCATCGAGTCACTAAACCTGCTGAAGAAAAGAAAGACTCCTTTCGTGGTAGCTCTGAATAAGGTCTGTAACTATTCCTCGTCAAATCACCACGCTTGGTTTTGTATTTCCAATTTTGTACGGGGGGCGAATTGCACGGTACACTAAGATTATCGCATGCGACACGCTTACGCCATGACTACAACACGAATCGCGTCGAATTGTAACCTACCACATCCTTACGACAGACGCGCGCGTGTGTAAACGGTCTTAAGTCATGTCGTAGGCCTGTCATAAGCTTGCCGCATGCGAGAAAGTAGGGGGCTTAAACACAGTGACCTCGGTCAGTGCTTGAACGGTGACTACTCTATCCGGAGTATAGCGCACTAGCCATTAGAGCACTGTGCCCAGCACAGCTATATACTGTATATGGGGCCTTGTGTAACATACGTAACAAAACCGTATTCGTTTTAAGGTTGACAGACTGTTTGAGTGGAAGCGAGGTCCCAATTCAGGCATCGTGGACACGATCAAGAAGCAGAAGAAGAACACAAAACAGGAGTTTGATGAACGAGTGCAGATCGTTGTGAAAGAGTTCGCTGAACAGGTTTGTTTGAATTTCGTCAACATGCCCGCGAATACATAATAAAGGGTTCCATCCTTATACAACCCTCCAAGTTAAGACCATTTTAGTCGCCATGGCGACTAAAATTTTGGAGCTGGCGACTAAATTGGAACCGAGCCTGGCGACTAAAATTGAGAAGAATGATTGAAAGCGTGAGCTTAATTTTGTGACTAAAAGTTTTCACTGGCGACCAAACTTGAGCAGTCGGTGGCCAAATGGCCACTGGGGAAAAAATAAACTTGGAGGATTGTTATAGCGGAGAAAACTGTATGGACGTCTTGCCGAGCAAGTTATAGTTGTATCATTTTACAAAGGGAAACGTGTAGAATACTCTTCATTTGACATTTGAAGTTGCAGTATTAATAAAAACTGAAGGTCGGTTTTGATATGTACATTCCCACGTTTATTTACTTTCATATCTTCATCTTCTCAATAAGGGTTTTTACGAACTCACAAAATGACCAGCTCCCAGTTTGCTTGCTTGATAGCTCAGTTGGTAAGAGCTCTGCACCAGTATCGCAGAGGCAAAGGGTTTGAATTCTTTTCAAGCCTGACATTGTTTAGCCTTTCTTTTGGCAACTTCTTAAGCTGAGTACGTAGCCTTCATTTTTTTTCTTAGTCTTTGAATGCAGCTCTTTTCTACAACAATCCCGATGCCCGATCGTATGTGTCTCTTGTACCCACATCTGCTCACACGGGAGATGGAATGGGTGACCTCATCTCACAAGTGGTGCAACTCACCCAAATAAGACTCGCACAAAGACTGTCCTTCTCTGAGGAAATGCAGAGCATGGTGCTGGAGGTAAGAGTTAACTCGCTTAGTCCTAATCGGTTACCGGCCCATTTCCCCCATCGGGGTAAAGGGTATAAGCCAAGTATATGTCAAGTCCCAATCGGTTTATCTATAAATGGAAAATTCCACTCTATTTAAGAAGAGTCAGGTGGCTCCACGGTGCCGCTGTTTGACTCCCATTTTTTCTGTGGCATGAAGTATTTAACTACTCCCCGTGGATGAGGTAGCAGCCCATTTTTGGGTACCTAGTATTTTTGCCAGTTATTGCAACTGTTTGCCAGTACTCATTTATACTCCCTGGCGGAGAGGT
Organism: Meandrina meandrites; assembly: GCA_963693305.1. Taxonomy (NCBI): domain Eukaryota; kingdom Metazoa; phylum Cnidaria; class Anthozoa; order Scleractinia; family Meandrinidae; genus Meandrina; species Meandrina meandrites. The sequence continues at coordinate 7,866,751 of OY855910.1, forward strand.
GCACTGTGAGAAGTGTCTTACCTGAGAGCACTACACAGTGACCCCTTGCAGGGCCCCAACCCTGGCATCTCGATCCGAGATCCAATGCACATACCTTTAGGGACCATTACGCCTCCACTTCTCCTGACCACTGGTCTTCAGGTATCGTATTAGTTACCGCAGCCATTCCACAACTCATCTCTCGCTTCCTTTTTTAGGTCAAATCACTGCCTGGTCTTGGTACTACAATCGATGTGATCTTGATCAATGGTAAACTAAAGGAAGGTGACACGGTGGTTGTGGCCGGAATTGAGGGCCCTATTGTGACGCAGATTAGGGCCCTTCTCACACCTCAGCCCCTCAAGGAACTAAGGGTCAAGAACCAGTATATCAACAACAAAGAGCTTCTAGGAGCTCAGGGAGTCAAGATCGCCGCTAAGGACCTGGAAAAGGCCCTGGCTGGTATACCTCTGTTTGTAGCTCAGCAACAAGACGAGGTGGACTACTGGAAGGTTAGTCACACTGTCTTTGCTGTCATAAAAAGTCTTGTTTTGTGTTGATGTACGTGTGAAATAAGTAACTCAGTGAACGCATGTGAACATTTGTGTTAAGTAAATGTATGTGAAAGTAAGGTATTTGGACTTCCATTTCTTCTTCCAGCAGAAATATTTTGTCATAATATTTGCTTGTTAAATTTGTTTTTTTGTTGAGAAAAGGCTAAAAATGTAATTAGATTTCTAAAAACCAAAACGTTTTCGACCGTACGGTCATCATCAGTTTTACCACTGAGGATGATAAAAAATGTATAAACAAAAAAGAAGTATGTTTTTTTGCCACACAAAAACATAGATGTATATTGCGCGATGCAGTCGTGGTGCCGTATACAGAGACACGGTTTTTTGGCAAGTTCTTTGACTGTTTCGGTGGAGAAGGAACTAAGCTTGTTAAAGCACTTTGGCAAAGAGTTCCAATTTTTCTTTTGCAGTCAAAACACTGACGAGGGCAAAGTAGTTTAGCTTCTTTTTATTACGTTCGATGATGATTTTCTGTTCACTCTCGTAACAGGAAGAAGTATCGAATATACTGCGTGACACGCTTCAGTCCATCAAGCTGTCTGACCGCGGTGTGTATGTTCAAGCCTCCACTCTGGGATCGCTGGAAGCCTTGCTTGAATTCCTGCGCACGTCCAAAATTCCTGTGAGTGGTAACGCTGGTTGTGTCAGTAAATTCATTCTTACAGAACATGAAGCGTTTTGATCTGAGTTAAACAGTGTTACGTTATTTACTTTGTTTGTTTTCGTTTTTACAGTACGCTGGCGTGAACATCGGTCCTGTTCATAAGAAGGATATCATGAAGTGCTCCACCATGTTGGAACATGACAGCCAGTAAGTCGTTATGCTCTTTGCAGGGAGCCTCTGTTGCTGGAACAAATTGTCGCCGAAGTGTTGGAAATATTGTACAAACTAAGCATTTGTTACTTGAATTTATCGAGCGACGTCATTTCGGGTATCGTGACATCACACGGTTTAAGCACATTGCATACAACATGGCGGCGTGTGTAAATGTCGGTATGCGATGTAGGATTTTGTAAGGATTGCCGAGGCATTGTTCTTGTCTGCGCCTCACTGAGGCTGCTTTGTAAGTAAGTACAAAGCAAACTGGCGACTGGGCAGAAGTTCCAGTGAGTGCCCATGCAGTCAGAATTTTTTGACAACTTTGGAAAAACGTCTGTTGCCTTTCCGTTTATTTTTTTTATTTTTTTTACAAGCGTTATCTCCCTTTACCTCATCCCTATCAATGAGCAACTAAAACGTGCCGAGAATTTTAAGCAGAGGAGCTACAATCTATAAACCATTTTATGCGAGCAGGGGATTCGTGTAAAGCAAAATTTATATCACTGCCTCAGAACGGTTAGCGCGCATTCGATCTCTGGCCGGGGCACTGCTTGTGTTCTTGGGCAAGACACTTTACTTCCATAGTGCTTCTCCCCACCCAGGTGAATAACTGGGTACCGGCGAATTTACTGCTGGGGTAACGCTGCGATGGACTAGCATCCCATCTAGGGGGGAGTAGAAATACTCCTAGTGGCTACATGCTACGGAAACCGGGATAAGCTCCGGCCCGTTGGGCCACTAGGATTGAACGCAGACTTTTCCTACCTTTATGACTTGCCTGTTTTTTACCATATCTATCGTATGCTTTCTAAGTAGCTTCATTACGTTGTAGATTCGCCGTCATCCTGGCCTTTGATGTCCGGATAGAGAGAGAGGCACAAGAGATGGCCGACAATCTGGGCGTGAAAGTTTTCGCTGCTGACATCATCTATCACTTGTTTGACAAATTTACAGCTTATAGAGAGGTAAGCGGAAATCTCAAGAATTTGACAACCAAGTATACGTAATGACTAATAAGGTGGGAACGAACGAACGAACGAACGAACGAACGAACGAACGAACGAACGAACGAACGAACGAACGAACGAACGAACGAACGAACGAACGAACGAACGAACGAACGAACGAACGAACGAACGAACGAACGAACGAACGAACGAACGAACGAACGAGCGAGCGAACGAACGAACGAACGAACGAACGAATATATAACTAAATAACTTACTAAACAAAAGAAAACAGTGAAATTAGTGTCTAATAGTATCTATTTGAGTAGTAAATTTTTCTCATTTGAAGTAAAATCACTTTATTCATTTTCTTTCACTAGGAACTAAAACAAAAGAAGCGAGAAGAGTTTAAACACATTGCGGTGTTTCCGTGCAAGCTACGAATCATGCCCCTACACATCTTCAACTCGCGTGGCCCGATTGTTGTTGGTGTGACTGTGGAGGCCGGTGTAGTGAAGGAGGGAACCCCTGTGACAATCCCTAGTCAGGAGGTTAGTATCCCTGTACGGCATATAGAAAACGGCACAAAACAAAGGCTTACGCACAATCACGTTTTCGAGAGACACTGAATAAGCCTTGTTAAAACGACGCAATTGTTAAAAAAGGAAAATTGAATAGCATATACACTTAAAATCAGGCTTTGAACGTGCCTTAGTTGCTAAATTCCGTCACCCTCGGCTAATGTATGATTTCTTTCAGTTTTCACATTCTTCGGAAAAAATGGTCATATTCAACTAGCTTTACCAACAGGGAACCAAATCATTTCGTGAATCAAAGCTCGGCAGTGAAAATTTACATCTACTTCATTTGTGGAACGAACGAACGATGGTGGCCTTCCTTTCGCCACGCCCAATCCCCGAGGATTTTTCTCATAGAGGATAACCAAACATGCATTTTCTTTGCGGACTTGAAGGGTTGACTAAATTGTGTCTGTGTTTTGTAGTTTTTGGATATCGGAGTTGTTACTGGCATCGAAGCAAACCACAAGCCGCTCACTGAAGCTCGTAAAGGGATGGAAGTGTGCGTGAAGATCGAGTCTGCCCCGGGAGAGGCGCCAAAAATGTACGGCCGGCATTTTGATCATACAGATCTTTTGGTTAGCAAGGTGAGATTGCAGTGAGTTATGTGTACGTTTACCAGCAATTTCCAGCAGTTGTACTTTAATTGGTCACTATTGCCACTCTTTATCATTGGTGAACGAGTTATGGTCATTTTCTTGACGTAGCAGGTTACAATCGCAACAGTTACCATAGCAACAGTATACCCGGTTGAAAAACACCCTTAATTTTAGCTTACGATTCCTTGAATCGTAAAATACTCATAAGTGTGTGTTCTCTTGCTCATTATGTCGTTTGTTCCCAACGCTGCCCTTAAAAAACTGCTGCTACTGTTTTGCGTATTACGTTTTGGTTCAAAAAGTGTTAAATTTTCTTTTTTTTCCTTGATATTGAACAGATAAGCCGGGAATCAATTGATGCTGTCAAGGATTACTTCAGAGAAGATCTACAGAAGTCTGACTGGCAGCTCATGATCGAACTGAAGAAAATTTTTGAAATAATATAAATGGGCGCATACAATGCGCACCGAATTTCGTCCGCGCATTGATGTAAAATGTATGTAAAATCTCCAGCGGGCACGGAACTGGCCGGGATTCCCGTAAGACTTTCTGGGCGCCTCTTCCCCGGATCCGCGGCCACTCAGTATAAAAGCGACACTTGTGGTTTAAGTTAATTTTCGATTCATTGTCACTGTTTGAAAAAAAAAAAGGTAAATATGAAACCTCTTTTGTCCTTTTCTCGTTTCAAATGTTTTCTGTGTGCCCAAACAAAAATACATTGCCTTAAAAATACCTTCTGTGCGGACGTCCTTCTTTAGTTATTCGTCTTGTAAGGGCGCCAATAGGCCATTTTCGTATTCTCGGTATCGAACTGGAACTAGCTTGCAATGGAGGCTAATGCGGGCAAATCTTTTCTAATGCAAATGACATTCCCCCGCATTATCCTCCATTGCACGCTAGTTCCAGTCCAAAACCGAGAATACGAAAATGGCCTATTGTTGAGGATGTTCGACCTTGATATTTAGAACCCCCCCGCCCGCCTCGTTTCCTTTAAGTTTGGCTACCGGTCTAACGTGTGGTGTTGTGCGCTAACTGGTTGCCAGCTGTGCCAGCTTTTCTAATGCTTTCCATCATAGTTAATAGAGGGAAATGGTTTGGAAGCCCAGCAAAGTTCTTTGCTGTAGGTTTTTGTTCCCTAATTTGGGAGTTGACCGGGCACAAAACCTGACAAAATACAATAGGTGGTTACGTGTTCATACAACTAACCAATAGAAACATTGTGATTACGTAATTCATGCATAGTGTATGAGCCCAAAACAAAAGATGTGCACGGTCGTGGACCTTCCAACCTAAATCTTCGCCTCTTTGTTTGCTCTTTTGATGTTTGCCGGGCTTCCAAACCATTTCTCTCTAACTATGTTTCCATCTTCACTGAAATGAAAAGAAATGCGACATGTTTTGCTTGTAACTTGGACGTGAATTGATACTCGAAAATAAATGTCCATGAAATTTAAACTCCTGCTTGTCTTTACAGTTATGCTCGTAAAATTTGAGGATATTGGCGCGACTCGAGTGCACTGATAAGGTGGCGGTGCCGGTATAATACCCTTAACCTACCTCCCTAGGCTACCCATGTTGGCCTAAGGCATAAGACATAGCCTTACTCCGAATGAAAGGGGACGGCAGTCTCATGCGAGCATTGAAACCCATGCATCTGAGTTTTCACGATCATCGCGGTTAGCGGCATAGCTCGCGTGCGCTCTACATGCATACGTGCGTGCGAACGAAGTCGCCCATCTTGGCGGCCATACTCCAGAAAAAGCTTGACCTCGGCATCTGAGATGGTTGATATTGAACCCCGGGGGGTATTGAACATCCACCTTTCGTTGAAAGTTACCTATTGTAGAAGTTTGTAGGACGCTGCACATTTTTTTTGGCATGCCACTAAAATATATAAAAGATTTGTGTCGTGATCAGGAGATCGGAGTCAGGTGGTTTTTCTCACAAACTTCGAGCGAGTAGTTCCTCTTTAGATGACGTCCGGTGTTGGAGAGAGCGTGGCCTGAGCAGGGCGTTAGGGGACTGAGTGAACGAGCCGCCCGCAAAAACTTGCCCCTGCTATGTCTGTTATCCCGCGGGACAAGGCCTACCCGAGAGCAAATACGCTATATATACAAGACTGTCAAACTTGATAAAATAAAGAGTTATGGTTCTGTTATCTTTTACAATCATATCGCTTCGTGATTTTTCCATCACAGCAAAAGAATGGTTTTGAAGTTTTCGTTTTTTAATGTCATTGCGTGACATCGAGCCCAGAGTCCACCGGCCCCAGCGTTGAGATTTCGTGGAAGCCGGTCAAGGAAGGGTCAAGGAAGCTTCAAAGGTATAAACAATTTGTTTTGTAATATGCAGTAATATGTATCATTAACTTTGATAACTCGAGCTTAAAGTTAAAGGAAACTGTCAACTGAAAATTTGGCCAAGTTGGCTTATTTCGCAATTTTTGAGTATTTATTTGTCAGCTGTTCGTGCATAAATTAATTCATGCTGACTGACATGGCGTGTTTGTCTGCATGAACACACGAAATTCTGATAACCACTGTTACTGAAAGGTAGGCTTAACGATTTTCCAGTTCAGGATTGCAAACATTTTCGCTTTTCACAAGAAATTATCTAGAACAACAGAACCTACACAGAATGTGGCTGGGGACGCTTTTTAAAATAGTTTGTTAATCATGTTGACATGCAAATTTCGGTCTGCTGGAAGGCTACGGCTGTGAAACGTATATTCACCTTTTATTTGATGCCCTCGTGTTTCACCGAAGCCTGTCTGTTTTCTAAAATCTTTTCATAACATTTTAGTTCTTTTGAAATCGTTTTTTCATCGAACAGACCTTTTTAATTGTGTCAAAGACCGTCGGTTTCGAGCCGATAATACCATGTCGAATGTCTGTTTCTCTTTGCATATTAATAGTAAAAGTATTTTACATAGTTGCATCAAATCGTCAATTTCATGACATGTTTAGGTGTATTTTATAAGATGCATTTAAATTAGTACACAATAATGCTGTTTCGATTCTCATTTAACAAAATGGGGTCGACTCGACGGTATTTTCGTAACATGACGTGACGTAAGGGGTAACGCTGTGTAAAAATTTTGACGAGTGACCGCAAAAAGTCACGAAATCGCCTTTCTTTATTATAGGGAAATAAAATTATCGAGTATCTACTATAAGTGGTAGACTTCGGACAAGGGTCGTATTTGACACGTACCCATTTAAACATCGTCGTTGAAGTAATGTTATTTTATATGTTCAAAATGATCAGTACCTTTCAGACCAGCTCGCGATTTTTCTCATATTGGAGTTGTTAAACGTCATGATTTATGCGCTACTTGAAAATAGTCCCAACGTCATACATGGCTGGAAAGACAGTATTGGTATGGGAATCTGATTTTTATCACGAAACCTATTTGTAATGCCTCGAAAACGATTTTACCGATCGCACGTGAGGAATCCGCGGGAAGGGTTTTCATACAGGCCAATACAGCCATAAATGCAGGAATATAGCCAAGTTAGCAGTATGGCTTTCAAGCCGTTTTCATCATTTTGGTCCGAAATTGGGTGTGTTTTGTGCACTCTGGTGTGTAATTGGTGATGGTTTTTAGAAGAAAGGACCATCCTTCTCTTGAGAGGTACGATTTTGTCTGATTAGGGGATGGGTTTCAAGAGGCGGAGAAACTCCGGAAGGGGAAGGCGAGAAATGTAAAGATGCTGGATGATTCTTTCATTTCTACCTCAAAAAGCATGGCTTAATCTATCGTAAACGTCTTCATTTTATGTGTAGGGATAACAAGAGTATAAGTCAACGTCAGCGAAACAACCATGAGTGCTACAGATAAAATCAAACTTCTGATCTGCGGCAGTGGCAATGGAGCCCACGCCTTCGCGGGCATCGCCTCATCACATCCGGGAACTGAAGTCAGAGTGCTAAGTTTGTATCAAGACGAGGCTGAACGCTGGAGTGAAATTTTGCAGACAGCTGACCTGGAGATCACATGCCATCGTCGCGATCAAGAGCCGAGCGTGATCAGATCCAAGCCAGCGCTGATTACTAAGAACCCAGAAGAAGCTGTGCGTGGTGTTGACATTATAGCATTCGTGTTACCAGCGTTTGCTCATCAGGTGTTCCTGGAGGCTCTTAAGCCGTATATCGAGCCAGGTGTGATTATTGTTGGGTTGCCTGGGGCCTCGGGGCTGGAGTTCCAAGTGCGTGGAATCCTGGGAGAGAAAGCGAACACCTGCACAGTGATGAACTTTGAGTCGCTGCCATGGGCGTGTCGCCTGGGCGAGTTTGGCAGGAAGTGTGAAGTCCTGGGAACGAAGGAGACTTTAGTTGGAGCAATGCAGGTGGGAAAATCAGACGAACTGCTCTGTTGTGCTTGTGATTAAGGCTGTCCCAAAGACGTTTGGCAACTTTCGATATTTCGAGCAACTTTTTGTATTCTGAGCAATTTCTAGAGCGAAGATTTCCGAAAATTGTCCAACTTTTGGATTTTTGGAGCAACTTTTTGACAAATTTCGAGCAACGTTTTGGGAGATTTCGAGCATCCTTGGCACAGCCCTACTTGTGCGCGTGATATGGCTTACTTACTGCGTTGATAAGGCCTGAAATATAATAGACTATCTTCCCCTGTTATGAAAACTTGAGACAAGCGACGGCCGGAAATACGTCTGCGTTCGCAGGCTAGAAAACGAAATGAGTAATTTACTAATCTCCAGATTTTGAGTCGTTCAACTATAGTGTCAAAAATTGCATGTGATACAGGCTAAATCGTCTTTTTAGTTTTGACCGAAGAAAGGTTATTGTTACCCCAGGGCACTGATCTACTAATGGCTTTTATTATTTTGCATGGATTTATTCCGTTGGGCTTAATCTAAAACTGGATACTTTTCTATTTCTGTTATAAACAGGATTTTACGGTTTTTTTAAATTCCATTAGGTTGGATCTGGTGCAGCACCAAAAAAGGACCCAGTGAAGTCCCTACAGTACCTTCTAGGAGAGCTCCCTCATCTGACGGTCTCTGGGCACCTGATTGGCGTTTCTCTCATGAACCCGAACGCCTGCTCTCATCCGGCCATCATGTATGGTGAATGGGTGGGGTGGGACGGGAATCCGTTGGAACAAGCACCCATGTTTTACACTGGAGTCACTGAGGAGACGGGAGAGCTTCTCACCAAAATGTCGGAAGAGGTGGTGCAGCTTGGTAAAGTGATTGCGGAGAAGTCCGGAGCTGATATGTCCCAGGTACCGTAAAGTCCGTTCCAATCTTAAAGATAGGTGTAGCCATGCAGATTGCTCGGCTCTATTCTCCGTTGCATGAAATGACTAGGAGTATGACCGTTCTCCCTATATATGGGATGGTGGTCAATCATAGATTACCCCTACCCTCTCCTCCCAGCACTTTTGGCAGGCTACCCTAACGATTCGCAGGAATCTATATATAGCTTATATCCCCATCCACCCCCGCGCCCTTCCCCTTCGCATCCTTAAAGTATGCCTGTCACCCAATCCCCGTTCCTTGAAGGTGAAATTATTTTCATTTAACCATGTAGTTTTGCCTTACGACCGTTTCACTGATTTCACTCTTAGGTTGTTCCCATGTTAGAATGGGATTTGAGGTGCTACCCCGGGGACATTGCCGACAAGACAAACCAGTACACCGCCCTGCGTACCAACGCCGCCTACCAAGGCCTCAAGCATCCTATGAAAGAGACTGGAGACGGGAAATTCGAGCCAGACTTTCACCACCGCTATCTGACGGAGGACATTCCATACGGGCTCTCCGTCATACGGGGTATCGCGGATATTGCTGGGGTGAAGACACCAAACATCGATAAGGTGCTTGTATGGGCCCAGGAACGAGTAGGAAAAAAGTACCTCGAGGGTGACGAGCTCAAGGGGAGTGATGTGGCTACCACGCGGACCCCTCAAAGATATGGCCTTTTTACATTGAAGGATGTGCTTGGATGACTTTTAAGTTAATAGACTTTTTCCATCGCGTAGGCAATCAAAACCAAGTTTAATAGTATGCGGATGCACGCCGATAAGTTACAAGTGTGTTTGTTCGGGTATTTGATAGGCTGAAAAGTAGATAAGTTTTTTGTTGGTAAAAGATGCGAAATAAAGTATTGTCGATGCTTTTATCGGCTGATATACAATATAATGAGTTGCTGCAATTGCAATGCGTTCGGAAACTTCGTGTACTTTTGAAGCTGTGAAAGGTATAGCAATACTCCTTGATCCTATATATTCAGCTGAAAGGCTGAAACGAATTGGAAAAGAGCAGAAATTGCCGTAGCTGTAGTTTTCCAGAGATACGCACAATTTTTCAAATCTCCCTACAAACTCTCCCTCCCACCCCACCCCCCCTCCCACCCCCACCCTACCTTCCTCTCAAATCCCAAATGATTTTTTCCACGTACTTTGTTTAGATTTTTTCATAATGAGAGTGTAAAGGTGACGTTATGCTGTAAGTGAAAGCGTTCTTTCTTGATATGAAATGACAACTAAGTCGTAAATTTAGCCTGTTTCCCATTATAACCACACAGCTTATCCTCTGTCTTTTTTCACAGCAAACCCAAACTGGCCAAATTTAACGTCTTATTCATGATGTTTATGAACATGTATTACAAGTAACGTGAAACATATACATCTATTTTTGTTCTGCTTTATTTTCCACTTTTTTTCAGGTACGTCTGTGCGTACAGATAGCTAGGCCCCTGGTATCGTTATAAGTTATATCTCCAGTACATGTAAAAACAGTAGCCAAACACCTCGTGACATCTGCATAGGCTTCGAGCATTATTTGCTTTAAAGCTAGGGTCTGACATATGAAGGGACGGCACAATAGGAACGCTGCAACATGCTGCATTTTTTTTTGTGTGTATGTTGTGGTTCACATTTACCAGGCTTCTCGTAAAAAAGAAAACATATCATTGCTGAGAAGATGGCAGATTCACGTGTAAGTTTTTACCAGGCCTCCATCCTAGCATTTAGTGAAAGACAGCTCGGCAGACTCGGCCGCTTTGTTCGAAATAATCACTGCACCTTTTATCATAAATCGACAATCTATTTACTTTTGTGACCTGGTGAGGTGTAAAACTTGACACTTTGAGGCACCGACTTTCTTTAAGCTAAGGTCTTTTTTTATCAAGTGGCTGAACACAGTTTTTGCGCGAGCTTTGCGATCTCCACTCTATGCCGGCTCTATATATAAGTAGTTTTCTTCTTAAAATGACACAGTGTGTTGCAGGTTTTAGTCTTTTGTTAGAATGCTATGTCATAAAAAGTCAAGATGCAAAGAATCCAGCAATTTTTCAAGACAAGGGTAACGCGGGCTCTGGGAACGAGATTGGCGAGAACCCAGTTAAATGCAGCGCGTGCGTAGTTGGTCAAAAAATTGAGATTGAATGCTTAACTGTGTTCTCGGAAATGCGCACATTTCACAAGAACCACTCGTTAGAATTTCATAAAAGATGGCAGGATGAAACTTAGGATACAGGAAGACGAATTATTGCAAAATATCTGAAATTTAACAGAGGAAGTTGTAAATACTAATCCAGTTATCCTTTATAAACAGAGGATAGCTAAAATTCTCTCTGTGAAAATATTATTAGAATAGTGCAAACATGCGACCATTGTTACAAATTTGTTCTAGGCAAATGATGGAAAAAATCTAACTGAATTTTCTGCAAACAAATAAAAACCGATTTTATCCAGTCATGTTACCATGGCAACAACACACGCGTCGACTAAAATATCAAACTATGGAAGTCAATCCTTTTACAGTCAAGCGCGTCGAACCGTAGCCACCCGACTAAGTTTTTGACATCTTTTTGACAAGTTTTTGATTAGTGTGATGGCTTCCGGTTGCGCAACGGTTCATACGAACGATCTGTGAAACGTTCAGTTTCAACCGGTTTTACAAAACCAGAAGACATTTCCTGTACGAAAAGTTAAGTTGACCAAATTTTTGGCAGCATAAAATTAAATTATCGCCAGTTGAACTTGTCGAAACTTGGCATATTAAATCGCTTGTGCGAAACGTTGTTTGAAACCTTTTCAAACTCTGACGTTTGAAGACGAATCATGCAACGGTTGATACCCCGCCTACCATTTTTCAAGGCATCTGATTCATAGTTTAAGGACGTTCGCGCGAAAATTTTCTAGTCGATAGATTTTTCTTAAATTTTTACTGAGGACGGATAATGAGTTACTTGTGTCAGAAATACAAAAAAAAGTGGGGGTCACCGACTTCGTTTCAGAGATAAAGTCTGTAGAAAACTACCCTGATTTTGAAAAATTGGCGCACGTAATTTCGCACGGCTTTCAAGGTTTGTAGTTTGAATTATCGATGATGAGAAAACGAAGGCAAACGATCTTGGTGATATTTTGAAAAATTGCGTCTGTTGCGTAAATAATTTTAAGTGTTGCCATCTTTTATGCAAAATTTAGCCCTGGAAGAGGCATTTGAACCCGTCGTACGACAAAACGAAAAGATCAAAAAGCGGAATTCGAACGTGTGTGGGGCAAAAAAAATCAACCTTTTAATCGATAGATTTTTTTCATTTTCTCACAAAACGTAGATAATTGTTAACAAAAGTGATCTGTTAAGAAAAAAGTAGGGGTCACCGACCATTTAAGCTGGCAAACTGCAAGCGAAGTTATCGCAACGGCTACTCACCCTATGTGTGGTTGGAAAGTTTCCTCAGCGCGCGCGCTCGATGGATGACGTGGCGTAGCGTTGCGACAGGAATTACGTGCGCAGCAAGGATGCGCATAAACAATTAGCGCGAACGTCCTTAAGGCAACCGGAAGCCGTAAAACTCATCAATGTAATCAAAAACTTGTCAAAAGATGTCAAAAACTTTCTCGGGTGGCTACAGTTCGAAGCGTTTGACTGCAGTGGCTGTCTTCCCAAGTTTGGAGTCCCAGGAATCAACGATTATGGAAAAATTGCAAATGCGACACAGGTATCAAAAACTGTGTTTAGCCACCTTAAGTATGCATATTTGGGGGGGGGGGGGGGGGGGCAAGAGTCCTCTGACGTTATTTGACAGATTAATTTTTAAATGGACATGTTAATAGCAGTTTTACTACTTTAAATACTGCGTTAGTACATTTCGATAACAATTGAGCACATCTGTTTCCTTATGGCGCTCGCCTCCTCGGATTACGTTTGCAAGGGGATTTTAAATTATTTCTTGTTTGTTACGACATTAATTTCTTCTATTAGTTCGTGCTTATCTGCTACCAACATACTTGGGTGAGTACGTATACGTTCGAATTTTTTATATGTATAACTAGCTCAGCTAGCTGATTATACGTTTGCTATCTTGAAACTGATGTCCCTTGTTTGTATTTGTTACTTGTGGCTTAAATTTGCGTCTTTGGTTCGAAATATTTCAAATGTTTTTAATCTTCCATTTTTTCGGCGTTTGATGTTGTTTAGTTTATTGCTGTTTAGTTGATTGATGTTTGATCTCACAGTTGTTTATTCAAGGCACGTCCACCCTAAATTTGTGAGTTATATGGTTTGAATTGAATTTGAAACCGTTTTACTCTAATTGACCTCTGTTTCAGAACAAAAAGTAAAACAAAATTCAAACCACATCACATATTTTGTAAATCTTCAAATTTTCTTTCGCCGTTCTCCTGCATAAGAAGCTGTTCAGTTGTTACTTGTTTTCATTAATTGTATATTTAGCAATCTTATATATTTTCCCGCATGATAAGATTGGAGATCTCCGTCGCGCGTTACCTGATGAAATATATTGTTTTATTTTATCTGTATATCCTCTATAAGGTTTTCAAATTTTATCTCTTTACATTTCTTGTATTCCAATTATATATTTTTATTGTTTTTTTTTCAGTATTTAGTCATTTAGTTTATATATTTTTGCTTCAAAACCAGGTTAACTGTTTGGATATTCAGTAGTATCGATCGCGTTTTGCGAAATGTTTTCACTTATTTCTTGCTTTATTAACTCTGATATAATTCTTACGAAGTAACCAGGACTACACATATTGTAAAATTTTTGAGAACATTCTCTGGTTAAAAATTTGTTAAAAATATGAGCTTTTCGTTGCTAAACTACAGCCTTTATCGAATGATCAAAAAGGCACGAATGAATGATCATGAATACATAGAGTAAGGAATGTAGCCTAAATATGTGGAAAAATTACAGAATAAAAATGCGTAAACGAGGCGAAAACGACGATTTAAGAATTTTACTAATAAAAGGAAACTATTCAAAAAAGAATAGAATATTGCCTAGGCAATGACTTAGCATTGTTGTTCGTTTCATTTGTCATGGCAGTGTGCCAAAAGACAAAGAAAGAAACCGGCAGATGTTGCTAAACGCGAAAAAAAAATGAACACATCAGTAATGTAAAGTATTGTAACAAAGGATCGAACGTCTCAAACCATGCATGGAAGTCAAATTCTTACTCGTTGTTGTCACCTTATTTACGTATTGTTTATGCTGTAATTTTCTACACATTTTTCACTTTATGTATTCATTCATTCGTGCTATTTCAACCATTCGTTAAAGGCTGTAGTTTGGCAGCCAAATGCTCGCATTTTTAACAAATGTTTAGCTAGAGAACGCTCTCAAAACTATTACAATATATAATTCTTGTATGGTAAATTAGATTTTCATGCTCAGAAAGGTTACCTTATATGGGAAATGGCCATTTTTGAAAGCGAATATCGAAGAATATCGAATATCGAATATCAAAGAATGGAATATCCTTCCAATTTATTTGTTTTGAGGGAGTATATCTTCAGACGGTTCTTTAAGATATATAACAAATGTTTAAGTTTTTTATGTCGATGTTGGGGAAATTCGATTCTTCCTAACTTTGTTCCTTTCGCGGTCTATTTTTTGTTGAATTTAGAAGAAGAAAATTCGTGGACAAGCGTGGCATCGAGACACCATAAAATAATATCATGCCATTAGAATTGTTTTAATGGCAATGCAGGTAAAATTGATTTCTTTTGCTCATTAGTGTGGTCTAGTGTAGCACTGTTTCTGAATTGCTTCAGGTAAAGGTGAAAAAAAAATTGGGCGTTATTTTCCTTCACAAGCCTTAACGCAAACGAAGAAAACTTTGCATACCTAAAAACACCGCAATCGGACTGGTTTGTCATTCCTTGGCCAATGAATTTTTTTTATTTTTCATTCCGAACGTGCATTGATGCACGCAACTTCGGAGGGTGTTGTTACGAAAACCCATCTGGTGTTTTCCTTGAGATTTTCTTAGCTACAAATAAACGTGGACATACTTGCTGGTTGTCAGGGTAGGGTGTGTATTTGCTGTAGCTTATTCTGCCGTCAAGAATGATTCATAAATCTCTTACCGATAGCACACCTGTTAAACTGCGTTCTGAATCAACACTGAAAAATTTATCGTGTAAGTGTAAATGTTTTCGTTATCTCTCATGGTTTGGCTTTTAACGTGCTTTATTGAAATGATTCTGATAACAAGCACCTTACCTCAGTAGTACCACAGGTTTTTTAATTGCGGCGATTTTTGGCGGCCTTGTTGAAAAAATCCACCTAAATTTGTCGTTTGTTTATTGTTTCGATTTCCATGTTTTTTTTTTTACTTATTATCGTCTCTACCCTATCAAGACTATCAAGCGCTCACAGACAAAACTTATTAGTAAGCTGTTACGTTTTTCTGAGTGATACGACTTTGGTTGACTTTAGATGATCAAATATAGCCGAATCAGTTAGACGATGTCCAAAAACGTGGAACGGCCAAAACTGCGACAACATTAACTGGTATCGACATCTGAGAAAAACCGCAAACACCAAACAAACTTCTTCAACTGCGCTCACTTACAAGAACGTACACGCCACAGATAGTTAAAAAAAGAGAGAAAAACTCCCGCGCGCTGGAAAAAAAATCCGCCTCCCTCTCCCCCCCTCTACGATCGGACGTACGTACGCCGAGTCATAACCAAACTTTTTCAGCTCGATGGGTTCACCCAATTTTCTTAGGTATGGGGCTCCGCTCGCGCGCGGGAGGGTCGCCCACTACCTCGGAACGAGTTACTTCACTGGTTCTTAAAACAAATGATAGCAGGTCATAACAATGCCTCTATCCCTGAATAACAATAGAGGTAGTGTTTACAGCGGGCGAATGAAAATAGAGGTTCCAGAGAGGTAGTAACTTACTGCGCGGGAGCTCCGCTATAATTTTCAATTTGAAAGTAATCTTGTACATCAGAAAACTGAACTTAAATGTCGGAACATTTCCAAGTTCAAGGTTTTGTACAATACTGAATGTATAAACTGATAGTTTCGCAGATTATATAAGTAAATCACTGGGTGAATAAAGCCCTTATTCGCTATGCCAGTAGGATCATCGAGCACGGTTGCTTGCTTGCTTGCTTGAACATTTAACAAACTGAATTGAATAGATTTTTTCCACACAAAAGAGTGCTTTGTGTTCGAAAACACAGTGCGTTTTTAGAGATGAATTTTGCCTCAAAAACCTCGGTGGTGTCATTGCGGTGTATTTCATGACCAATAGAACAGGTTTGCATATGTTTGTCAGTTTTAATTGACATACCAATCAATTCATTTCTTTTTTGAGATTTTCCATGTCATGAGTTCGAGTTCGAGGTAAGGTGTCGAATTAATATTTTTAGCATTATTAGCGCTCCTGTTAACCAAATAAACACTCACAGTTAGCCTGATATTAGACATGCTCCGGTTAGCCTAATTAACGCTCTCAGTTAACCTAATTAGCGCCCTCTGTAAGCCTAATTAGCGCTCTCGACTACACTGATTAGCGCTGTCGGTTAGCCTAATTAGCCCTCTCGGTTTTAAAATATACGTAACCACAGGCTAGCAAAATTGCATAAGCTGGGTATCCCTCATTTTTATTATCGAATTGTTATTGGCAAGATAAGATAAAACTTTTAAAAACTTATAAAAAATATATGGAAGAGGTAGAGCCGCCTTAAAATTTTGAAAATTTAAGAAGGCTCCGAACCCCCTCCAGCCAACGTTTTCAAGTTTTATCTTAACATGTTGATCATTATCTAACAATATGAAATGGGGGTCACCGAGCTAAGTCACAGTATAATTCTCATTTACAATTCAATTAAAAAGCATCACTTTTTGCCCAACTAGATTCCAATGGGTTATTGTTCCAGAATACCAATACGATTCCGTTAGAAAATATTCCGCAAAAAAATTGCAGTTTTCCATGCCTTTACTCTATATTTTTTTCAAATTTCGGTGTTTGGAATGAAATGCAATCTATTGACTTCAACAACGAATGAAACTTTATTATTTTTAATTAGCCTTTTAACTTTTTTGCCAATTTTAAATATTTTTGCCTTTTTCCATTAATTTTATTCTAAGTGTGCATAATTTTATTTCATTTATAGCGGTTAATATATTTGTTAAGCATTTTAAAGTAATTTTTGACCTATATGTACTTTTAATTTTATAAATTTCTAGGATAAAGGGTCACTCTTTTGTTAGCTGATGCTGTCATTTACTTACTTGCTTGCTCGCCTAGGTACTTACATACTGACCGCAATTAAAATCAAGCAGACAATAACTCGAAATAGTCTCAGGTTTCTCACATTTTTACGGTATATTTTTAGATATGTTTTTATTTCTACGTTCGCACTTTTTTTTATTTCCATTGCCAGTCTGCAACATTTTATAAGTTATTTATAAAAAGCGCGAACGTGGAGTACGTATGTCAGAAAGAGGTTTATTTGTGGTTTCTCATAAATTTTTAAGCGACTATATTCCGGTTTTTGTTATAGCCAGCCGCGGAAACACGTTTCGCACTTTTAAGCTAAAACCAGACTGTTTAGAGTTGATCAGATCTAAAAGCGACAGAACGCGATTAAGTATGTAGCGAATTGGCCGAGATAACGCGCACAAAGCAGCGAGAAAAGAGGTATTGAATGTTCAAGTCACTTTCTTGGCGTCACAATCCATCAGTCTAGGTTTTCAAATTAATTTAGACTTCCCGAGTTGCACCGTAGGTCGACAGTCACAAGTATGCAACAGACCGAGTATTTTTTTTTATTATTTTACGCGCTTTCACTTGTCGGTTGGAGATTCAGACGGGATTGGAATAACTGCCGGAAAAGCGTTTTAAATTGTATTATTTTTTTATGTTCTGCAGTTCGCACTCCGCATGTGGTTTTGGATTTCTGGATGGTTCCTGGTTATTTTGACGGTGCTTGGAAATGGTTTTGTCATCTACCTTGTCATATCCAAATCTCGCCTCCACACCAAAGCCAACTGGTTTATCCTGTCGCTTGCGGCCGCTGACCTCTGCTCAGGACTGGCATATTTTCCTCCTCTCTTTGGCGCCAATTTCTTCTACGTTATCGATCTTACTCACGCGGGTGTGTTTTTCAAAGTCAGCTTCACTTTGCTGTACTGCTCAAACGCGAATCTCTGTGCCATGACGGTGGACCGTTACCTCGCCATTAAAAGGCCTTTACGGTACGTGTCTCTCATGACGAGAAAGACCATCTGCCGTATGCTGCTCGTGGCGTGGACGTCCCCGCTTCTTTTCTTCTCGCTTCCCGCTATCTTCACGTACAGGGGTAACCCAGCGTTCACCATGACCGTGGAGATTTGCCGTGTTCTCATCTTTCAGGTGTTGCCATTCGTCATGTTCACCTTTGTCACCTGCCGCCTTCTTTACCTCGCCTGGAATGCCTCCTGCGAGACGAGGGCGACGTTTGCTCAAGTTCGTTTCAACCACGCCGCGAGCGAGGCCAGCGTCGTGCTAATCAAACCACCGAGGCCAGAAAAGAGAAGTGCATCCATCATGGTTATCTTGATCCTGACGGTGTTCAATATTACTTACCTCGGTGGAAATTACCGGTGCTTTTGCTTTCTCTCTGGCCTCTGTCCCTTCACTGGCATCCTGAAGCAAGCTATCTTTCTTGTGGTGGTCGCCAATGCTGCAGTGAATCCGATCATTTATGGCTTCCTCAAGAAGGATATTCGACAGGAACTTCGCAAGGTCTTCACTAGGTCTCGCTAATTAGTTAGACGTTACGAGGCCGACCTCCTTGCATCTAATGAACGCATTTAAGTGTGTAGTAAACCATTGTCAATCAATCAATCAATCAATCAATCAATCAATCAATCAATCAATCAATCAATCAATCAATCAACCAATCAATCAATCAATCAATAAATAAATAATACGTCATAACGCGGGACGAGGCTGCCCTCCGTATCCAAGCCAGAGGCTCATGTAAAAAGTGTATGACAATGATAACTTTAGAATTAAATACAAAGATAGGACGAACTGATGTAACTAAAATTTATTAAAGATTGTAACATTTGATGTAAATAGTCTGTAAGTTAAACCAACTTGTCTAAAATCTACGTTATCTTTATCCGTTTAATCTATTTCATGCTAAAACCGACATTGTCATACAATGTGTTTTAGGTTTCTACTTTTCGACGGAAACGAAAGGCTGTGTAAAATACGTAGATTCCAGCTAATCGTTAAACACTTTTTTCAGTTTATTCAGTGTTTTGAACATGTAACATGGTCCAATAAACTAAACTCATCCCAAGATAGCTTCTAACGTGTTGAGTCCATATCTCTGAGGTGCTCGCGTGGATGACACATCTTTGCCCTGCAGCTTCGACCCCACGAGGTACTCTTTTCCTACTTTCTTCTGAGCCCACATTAGAACTTTGTCTATTGTTGGTGTGTCCACTTGTACAATTTCCGCTATACCCCGGATCACTACCAGCCCATACGGGACATCCTCTGTCAAATAACGGTGAGCGAAGTCTGGAACGAACGAGTGCTCAGCGGTTTCTTTCATCGGGTGTTTAAGTCCCTGGTAGGCGGCGTTTGTACGAAAACACGATCTCAAGTTCGTGGTGTCGGAAATTTCATGCGAATAGAACTTGACAAGAAGATCATAGATGTGCGATACCTGAAAAAGGAAGCAAAATTATCACAAGAAGCCTCACTTGGTGAAACCTGTTGCTATGCAAAGGAATCATTACTTGCTTTACGGGACATTCTTTAATGTAAAAAGAAGGGATCATACCTATTAAGCAACAATTTTCGGAAGTAGTATTGTTAATAAGAATTTTGCACAGTCAGCTCTCTCTTAAAGGACATATCAGAGGGACATCTGGTGTTGGTCTCGTCCCCGCGGATTTTCAGTAATTTTACTGTAACTAAACGCCCTACAAGACGGACACCTCTCTAAGACGGTCAGTTTGAGACGGTCCCGACAACGTCCGTTTTAAACAGACTGTGTCTTTTTAAAAAACAGAACTGAAAGATAATCACTGTTTGACGCCAATGCACGTCTTAGTAAATGACCTTTTCTTACCTGTGAAGTGTCAACTCCAGATTTCTCGCTGACAACTCTACTCAATTTCAACACCTCATCAGAAGCACTGGAGAGGATATCCGCTGCTAGCTCGCTCAACCCAGTATAAAACAGAGGTGGCTCACTCACGGGCATCCCGTCCCACCCCTCCCACTGAGCACACATGATTGACGGATGAGCATAAGCGTTGGGGTTCATAAGAGTCATGCCAATAAGGTGCCCGAAAACTTTCAGCCGAGGGTGTTCACCAATAAGACTCTGTAGGGTGGTGACGGGGTCTTTCTTTGGCGCTGCATCTCTTCCAACCTAAAAGAAAAGAAACATTTTGTAGAAAACCAATAACGTGATTTTCCCGCGCTTGGGCAGCGGTGACTTATTTATTGCCTTGAATTCTGATTGGCTTATTTCGCCAACGGCAAATAGGGAGTTTAAGAAACCACGACGGCGACGCCGAGGACAACGTTGATTAAAAAATGAATTTATATTTAGACTATTTAAGCTACGAATCTCGCGATACTCTAAAGTCATTTAGTTTGTTTCTCTCTGTCAAAACTGTCTCAAAACTGAATCTGCAACACAGCGATAAATTCGAAATAGAAATTTAAAAAGGTCGCTGTCGTGGTTCACGTTCTCCAGACAACCAGAATTTGGTCATTTCACGTTGTTATTTTGCAGAGGACGGCAAAGAAATGTACCAAGAATTAAAACGCACGTGCACAGCCATTGTTCTACTCATTAAACCTTTTGTTTAGCGACGTTCCCGTTGCCGTTGCCGTTGTGGTTTTCTTAAACTCCCTATTACCAACAAGAGAAACAACTTCAGTGGATTAAAACTCTCACTAAACAAACGTCTCCTTTATTCATGTTCTTTGTACTCCTTCTAATCTTACATAGCATTTTGGAGCAGTGTTAGCTCAACTGTTAAAGAGAAAAGCCACGTCTTCCGTAGTTGAGGTTTGTCCGCTATACAGATCAAACTATTGCTTGAGAGGGTAAGAAATACCTTTGAAACAGGATTTGTTGCCGGTTGTTTTCTTTTCCTTTGAGAGTGTTTATTCATTCTTTTTCTCTTTAAGGCTCCGCTGAGCTCTTGTTCATTTCAGTATTCTTGCTACACTCTTTTTTCTTTAAGACCATATTTTATAAGAATATCGAAGCTGAAATGCGCGAAATTTTGAGAATATTTTAAGAATAAACCCGAGGCTGAGATTTTGAAAAGAATATAATTTTGTGTGTTGAAAATTTGTAAATACAGTTCAGTGGCAGTTCGATGGACAATGAACAGTACATGTAGTACATACGTATGTATGGTTTAGACACCAAAGCACTTGTAATTGATACCCCAAACATTCTAAAACGGAAATGTCATAAGCTATAATCTAAGAATATTCACAAGAATATTTTCAGCCAAAAATCGGCAGAAAAATAAGAATATCCAGCCTGGGCCGGAAAAATAACATTCTTATGTAAAATAAAAGAGTGTATTAATTTAACATTCGTCGGAACTCTTTTATCTCTTAAGCAAAACATTTTGTCACGGGCCATCCTGAACGTGTATCATAGTTTGTAACATATCGGTTCTTTTCGAACTTAGCTATAAATACATATTGCAATAACGGGTGCAAGCGATTTCACTGCACGACTTCATACAGCGGAAAAAAGCTAAGCTAAAGCCTTTCTTAAATCCCTTCACTATATTAATCGTATATTTCGCCTTGGTTAAGTCATGAATTCCGTAGTTTTTGGCATCCCATCACTATTTGCCCAAGCAAAACTTATTGATTTCGAGGCACTTTAAAAAGTGGACCATTATCATTTATGGTATTTTCGCTTTCCTGTACACATCACTCAAACGGCATATCATGAACGCGACCTTTTTGCACCCTGCAAGAATGTTTTGAATTCAGTCGACCAGCTCTGTGTGGTTTGTATTGTTCGGCATCAAGAGGGTTTTCTGTAGTCCTTAACACCCACAGCGCACGGTTTCGTTTGGTAAAACGACACTCATCTCAAGAACCCTTGTGATTTAGAAAAAAAATGGATGTACTACGTTGATCCAGCTTATTAGATAAATTTACTAACAGTCTCTCTATTCTTCATGGGTCCATCAACTAAGTAAAACAACAGGCATACCATTTAAAGGCCATGGAGATATCAAAGAATGGGGAGGGTCTCAGCTCGACATTTAGCTCGCGTTTCGATCAGGTTTTAAAATGTTTTAAAATTGGAGTGACTGTTATTTTTAGAAAAAGAGCTTTTAACTCCTGACTTGGCATTGTCTTCTGGCCAGACAAAACAGTTGTCAACAACTATAATATTGTTATTTATCCTGAACTTCGGTTTCCTGCATGTGCATATCAATCGGGCGGCATTTAAAACGACCATGTTCCATATCATCGTACAGAAAATGACACCTCGGGCTTTATGATTCAGGAGAAGGAATTTACCACGTAACACCTCAATACAAATGCATTAGACTGCTAATAGCCCCTTTTTGAGGTCTGATGATGCAGGTGCCACCGGCCGCCGGGAAGCCGCCATCTTGAATTTCGTGAAAAGAAAACGTGATGTGGCGGGAAGTGTCCTGGTGGAACAAAAATAGGCGCCTAGAATACCTTTAGCTTTGGCCGACACACAGAGAGTAAACTATACTTGACAGCAATGCATAGTGCTAGACCAGAAGGCGCCAGCTAGATGTAAACAAGTCAAAAGAGTAAACCAAACTGTTAGTAGATTTTTTGTTACATTTGTTCTCAATCATTCCGCACAAGATAAAGAGGTACTATTCCGAGCGAATTGCAATCTTAATTATGCGAGAAAACTTGCTAGAATGACTGTTAATTCTCATTGTTAGTTTTGCAAAGAATTTAAACTGTTGAAAAGCTCTTCAGAGAAGATATGGGATATATAGCACGTAAACTGTTTAATGACCTATTATCTTGAGTATCTGTAAAAAAAACTTGAGCTAAAGAATAGTTCATGGGGTGGCCGTTTATTTTTATTCCTGACTCGGCGGCGTCTTCTGGGCAGAGTGGCGCCGGCTATAATCCGTTTTAACAATAGTATTATCATTTCCCCGACTCTTTGTTTCCTGTTAAAACAGAAACTTCCCGGGTGCAGCGAAAAAAAAACAAGAGAGAACTGACGTGGAAGAAACATGGGAGTCTCTGCGATAGCTATGAACAATGATCTGTACCACTTCTCTATAATCAAATTCAAATTTCGTTCTATTAGACAGTCGTTCTATTACTCCATAATTTCAGTTAGGACGGGTTGATTTGCGAAGAAAAAAAAATGATGCAATTCGAAGGAACAAACCAACCCTCCGTGCGACCTTGAAACTTCGAATTTTGTTCAACGTGTCAAAACAAACGGTTGAATTGTTTCTATTACTTTTTACACGCGTGGATAATGAATTATTCAATTCCGCGAATTGTGATCTGTTTATGTGAATAAGCTTGCCAGCAAGACTTGTCACTGATTGCTTAACTTTTCTCATTACCCTTTGGGAGGAATTAAAACCAGTAAAAGATAGATAGATAAAAAACTTTAGACCGTCGAATTTTCCGCGAAAACTATTCAGTATATTTGGCTATCTTCAGCAGGCTGTTATCTTATATCAGATGAAGAGGGCTTTTTGTTTGAAGAGCGTGTTAATCTTTATTTTTCTTTTACTCAATTTGTTCTAGGCACAGTGGCGCCAGCTATAATCTATAATCAGTATAAACAAAATCGTTTAATTTCCGCGATTGCTTGTTCCTATTCAAACAAACTTCTCGTGTAAACACGACACAAAACGGACAACGGAAAAAAATTGCGATTCGGCTCCTGTCTCTCCGACAATCGTATTTAGTTCATTTTACTACTCCGTTATTTCAGTTAGAACGAGTTAATTGCATATTTTATACAAAAAAGTAAATAACCCAAATTATCAGCTCTTTTTATATGCAAAGAAAGAACGCCGTGTGACCTTGCATAGTTTGAACGTTTTCCCTCGTAACAAATAATAAATAACTTAATAACCCGAGAGGAAACCTTACAAAACGACGGCACGTACAGTACTTCCGTGTGACCTTGTCTTTAGCACATGCAAAATTTCTCTCCTTCATCATTTGTTGTTCAGTTGTTGTCGAGCAATTATATTATGAACCACTGCACGGCTCGTTACAATGAGAAACCACTCCCTGTGTCACGACTTTAATAAAATCATTCCTATTATCCCAACAAAGAAACCTAAAAAAAACTACCACACGTATGGCCGCGACCTAAGAATCAACCGATTGTAAACCTGACGAAAAGAAAGCATGGTGAAAAACAATACCGAACATGAAACAAGTTAGAAAGTTGTAATTAAAGTTTGTTCAAGATGTCAAAACAAAAGTGCGCTCCCCAACTGTTAGTTAACCTAGAGGAGGAGCTAAATGACATTCGGCTATAAAGAACGAAGTTTAACAACTTCTTTTATATTTCACTGAGTTTCACTTGGATGAACAGCACTGCAGACAGGCAAGACCAATAGCCATGAACGCCGCGATTTTCATCGTCTTCACCGCTGGTTTCCTCGTTTCTTTTTTCTGCGAGGCGACAGGTAAGTCGCATTACTTTCTTACTCCCACTTAAAGCTTTTGGAGAAAAGATGTCTAATCGCGCTGGAGACGCGAATTTATCCTCGCCAACGCCCCCTATGAAAAAGTATTTTCCTTGCGAATTGAGCAAGAGATGGAGAGTTTTTTCGCAGCAGTGTCAGTTCTTAGTAATTAGAGTGGAATCCTATTTGAAGACTTGCTGGATATCAGAAGATCCTTATGTCTAGTATCATTATTTTTACTCCCAGCTTTGATACATCAAATCTTGAACATCTTTGGCAAAACGATCGTCGCTAACCGAGTTTTTCCGATTTGAAATGTCTACTCTCGCAAGCTAGCCGTGAAGGATGGCAAAATGCGATGTCGACACAAAATATGAAACCGCGCCGAAATTGGGTCCAAAATGTACTAACATAACATCTGATATAAGTGAAGCATTCTAGTTCAGGAATTAAAGGAAATTGGCTTGTTGAAGACACGACATACGTATTTTCGTTTTAAGTGAATCATGCAAACAGCTTGTATTTAAAATAAACTATGAGAGATTTTTCATAGCCCTGAAACGGCTAATATTGGTCACAAACGCAGAGAAAAGGATCGCAAGGGAAAACGAGCCCTTCGATTTGTTCGATGCCATCAGCAATAGCACGACTCGAGTCAAGCCTACAACTTGATTAGGGAGAGTAATGACGATTTTGCGTTATGAAATAAAAAGCGCACTGAATCACCTTCTCTACCACGCTCTTAGCAAGAAAATAAAAATCCTTGCTAATTTTGAAAATAGAGAACGACAACGTTCCAACTTTTATGTCGGTATGGATGTTCTTGCATCACGCACAAAGCATTCACAAAGACGATGAAAACCAAGCAGATCATAGTCATCACGTTTTGCAAATTTATCGGAAACTCAGATGCCACAATTTCTCGCGGACAGACAGACACTCGGCAAAAAACAATCGACATCGAATAAAAGCTTCTTGCTAGCCTACTCCCAGCCAAGCACGAACCAATTCTTAAAGCTTACTCGGCAGTTCAATCATTACACAAAGTTCACTGTTTCTCAAAATCGAATGACGGGGACCAATATACAATGCAAAATTAAATAGATAAATAAATATCTATTTGTTTTTTAGAAAATTTTGTCGTCAGATGCTGGGTGTGCGTTCTTTTTCTTACTAAATGACTAAATTTCAGTGTCAAATTGGGTCTTTAGAAATGGCTGGTTCTTTTTCATGCTGGCGTTGTGCTGAAATCTTCAACACGGTTTCGACGTTGCGTGCCAAGCGAAGCCAAAGTTAAGATTCGATTGCGGTCAGAGTTCTACATCATACAATTTCGTGGAATTTCATGGAATTTTGTCGGTTTTGTTCAAACACAATCATTACGAGAGCTCAACGATGCAAATAAATAACTGCCGGTGAGATTGTATTGTATATTAATTCATGTGGATTTTGAGGAGTTACCATTTTCAGCGACTACAAAATTGAGCGATTTTTTAATTGTTTCTCCAACATGATTAACATGCCTTTGCTCTTTGTTAGACACTCTGGTGTCCACAGCTGAAACTTCTGGGGTTATGCTAGTATCATTTAACTACATTTAATGACTTTTCATAACACCGTTAAATTTTCTTAATTGAGTTACAGAGACTGGGGGACGGGGATGAAAATAATGTTTAACCTGCTTTGTATAACCTGCTTTGTATTTAATTATTTTTTAGCTGCCAGCGTCCATGGGGAAGAAATTTGCCATCGTCAGCCGAAGTACTCAGTGATTGGGCGCAGTAAGTGAAAAGCGAAACAAGTCAAGAGTGTTTTTAACCTTTTATCTGTACACATCTTTTCTTTATTCTTTTACGGCTGCATTTAGCTGGACGTTTACTCAAAGTAATTTCAGCTATCAAATTTAAAGCAATCCTATCGATCCTAAGATCACAGCAGCGACCACAATCCCAAAAGGGGCAAAAAGATATCCTTGAAGATTGCGCTTTTGTTTGAACTTTGACTTTAGACGCTTATCGCAATGTTTTGTCTCACACTCAACAAAATTAACTCATTTTTCATCCTTACAGATATGAGCACGCAGCGTGACATAACATTTGATGTTGGTGAATGCACAAGAGGGGATGACTGGGTAAACAATTGAAATATTTTTCTCGTTATCCATTACCTTGAGTAGCAAGTGTTTCGAGGGAGGGGAGGCTAGGGGAGAAAAGCCAGAAATAGGTGGGGAAACAGGGGAAAGATAAGCCTTTTTCGCTTCCCGTGAGAATTGTAGTTTCATTCTTTTCGATGCCTAAAAGCGCTCGCTTTTCAGACCAGTTGCCTATTCATAACTAGGGCCAGATGCATCAACGATCTTTTTTCAATGCATTTTTCTCAAGCGCATTGTGTCCCACAAATAAACGACCAGAAGAAGTTCCGGATGTATAAAGGTCTATAAACAATCTCGTTGCAGCATTGATTGCCAATTGCAGCTCTTTAATGTATTTTTCAGACTTCAAACCAAGCGATTACCAAGCCTAGCAGTGATTGTGTCCCACGCACCATCGCCGAGGAACGCGTTCTGCTCTACAACACATTCATCTTGGAGATGGAAGAAGTTCTGACCTGCCAGAAGGTGCCTTCCACTTGTCAGCGGCTTCCGCGCATGGTCACCTATTATCCGGGAACTGTGTATGGACGAACGGTCGATGTAGGAGCATGCGGGGGACTGTGCCGAGACGAGAAGGCGTGCATGCCAACCAAAACTAGGACAGCGGCAATATCCACTCCCAATGGTACGTGTTGCCTTTTGAGGACTGATTTAGCAATCTCGGTGTGAACAAGAGAGATCTCATTTTCATATGAAATGGATGGACTTGTCCAAAAGCAAATGATGTGACATCAAATTCATTCTCAGGCTCAAACAAACATAAAAAAAGAAATGTATACTGATAAGTGAAGAAAGAAACTGGGACTACAATTATCAAAAGCATGCCATTTAATGAATTAAATTCGTTTGTGACCCTTTTTAAAGTCTGTTTGTTTGCGTTGCTGCTTTTAGGTAAACGAAGCATTGAAATAATCGTAGGCTGCTCATGTGTGATACCTTTCTGTTATCGAGTGTCAGCATTTGAAGCGTTTCCTGAGGAACACACTGATGTCAGAGGAGAGAAAGTGATCCGGACCAAGGTATGCGAGAGAAATACCATGTCAACTGGTGTTTTGAGAGGGTATTACGGCTGCTACGCTACAACCTTGATCCAAGAGCCTTTTTCCACGGGCTGTATTCAACGGTGAAAGTTTTCCCGCCACATTATGCCGCGTTGTCTCTGTTCCAGTTGTTTCCCGCCATATGTTGCAGCGTTGTCTCCGTTCCAGTTGTTTCCCGCCATATTTTGTCGCGTTATCGCAGCTTCCACTTGTTTCCCGCCATTTTCTGCCGCGTGTCCACGTCGTCTCAGGTTTCCCTCCAAATCCGGCGTAAAATTATTCACTTTGATAAAATAGTTGTACTATGCTTTTTCGAGTTTATTAACCCTACATACCATGAAAATCTCACATGCGACTTGGCATTTCTTTTCATTCCGATAACTCAATTTTTTAGACGTGAACATTTTTCACGATATTAACAACTGTGTCTCTTGAATTATTTTCAGCATATCGACATGGGTAGGTGTGTTGGCAACAACCGCTGTCCAAAGCTCAGGTGAGTGGATCAGTCAGTGATCATTCTCTAATTTCTCAACTGGTACACTAGGAAATGCATGAAGTCTATTAAGGAGAATATTAAATTTGACATCAGGCTATAAAGTGATGTTTTGCGTTGCACAAAATTGCCTTGAAAAGGTAATCCTTTCAAGCCCAACTGGTTCATAATCTCGGCGCTTATATACTCCTCTTTCTGAAGCATGAAGCGGCCAGGAGTATTGCCACTCGTCCTGGATGGGATGCTAGTCCATCACAGGTTACTCTGTCAGGTTGCCCCAACATTCCCCTGTACCCATTTATATACGTGGGAGGAGAGAGGCAGTGTGAGAGTAAAGTGTCTTGCCCAAGAACACAACGCTGAACCCCGGCCTGGGCTCGAACAAGGACCGTTAGATTTCAGAAACCAGCGCACTAACCATAAGGCCACCGTGCCTCCCACAAAAAGAAATAACTGCAAAAGAACAAAATGGCCCCAAATAATAGCCTACCAAGGTACAAAAACAAGAAAGGGGCAAAAATAAACAAAACGCTTACTGTGTTTTTTCTTTTTTTGTTTCGACAGGCCATCTACTCCACAGGATATTTTTGTCTCCCAGGAAACCAAGTGTTCTATCAATACAACTAAGATGCAGTCCTATGTTGCAATCGGAGGGCGTCAAGTCCAGGTCGCTACGGTCGACACGTGCTCCTGCTACTGAGAGGAACCTGGCGTCGAGTGTTGCCATCGTTATTGATGTCCTTAGAGTTTTCTTTCTTAAGTTTGATTTTCGAAATGTAGCGCAATTGCAAAACGATAGAAAGCCAAGCCGTTCAGACTGTAGTGTAACCAGGTGAAAAAGAATCCTCACTAAGGAGTTTTGCATTTAAACCCTGTTTAGACCCATTTGAAATTTTTAAAGTGCACGTTCAAAAAATAGTCATGGTCATTTTGTTTTTGGAACTTAATGCCGTGTTTTGATGGGCCTTTTTTTTTTTCCAAACATTGAATTTTCTTTTCTTTTTTAGCTCATTTGCAGCTCATTTAAAGCATCGTTTTATTGATTCACTTTTATTGCTTTTGATCAAACGCGACTTTCGGCGGATGTTGACAGTCCCCCTTCCTTTACCCCCGAGTTGCTGAAGCGGTCTAAACAGGGTTTATGTGTTGTTATAGTACCCGTATTAAGTATCTACTACTAGCTTGCAGTGTAATTTTATAAGGCGGCTAAAAGTCGCATCGTTTTTGTTTGGCTAGAAACACGTCAAGTGGTGATTTATCAGCCGAATTTCAGATATATTGACAGTCTATGTGTGAAACATATTTGATCTGCAAATGAAATGAGAGTCCAGAAGTAGTTATCTGACCTAAAGACTGAAGTTTTCACTGACAAGTTATTTTCGTTCAATTTTGATCTCATGTGTGAAATAGGTTCTAGAAGGAGTTATCTGACCAAAAAACTGAAGTTTTCCGCCACTGGCAAGTCGTTTTCGTTCAAATCGATTTTCTGACAAATCGTTTTGATCTGCACGTGTGAAATTGGGTCTAGAAGGAGTTATCTGACCAAAAAACTGAAGTTTTCCGCCACTGGCAAGTCGTTTTCGTTCAAATCGATTTTCTGACAAATCGTTTTGATCTGCACGTGTGAAATTGGGTCTAGAAGGAGTTATCTGACCAAACAAACTGACGTTTTTGCTGACAATTCGCTTTCATTTTATCCTTAATGACAACTGATAAATAATCATTATTATTTGTTTGGCAAATAAGATAGGCGCTTTATTTTTATAATGTAGGTGGATGTGCTTACCATTTCAGTCAGCCAACCAACCGCAAAGACGCACGGTTTTCCTTAAAGAGAGCTATGGTATTTCTCCTCTTTTTCCCGGTTGGGACGGATAGATACACCAGAATTCCCGTTGCGAAGCACTTGACTGTTTAGATTTTTTTTGGTTTTAATAGTAAGCGCTTCTACTCGTAACGTGCGTATGAAACATTTTAAATAGTCTTTTTTATGAACATCAGCCGTTTGCATTGTAGCTGTAGGCTTTGAAATCATTATGAGTAATAAAGGACTTAACACGGACATCAATCAATGGAGTCGATTCATCATTTTGTACGCGCGCGTAAGAACTATAGGGCGAAAAGTGGACGTGGAGCGGGGGGGCAAGGGGATAAGCAGAATCAAGGAGTAAAGAGGCCGGCAGGTTTATTCGCGGGATTCCCGAGATAGTGGGAAGCAGGACAAAAGAAAAATTCGCAACATTGCGTTATATTTTACAAAAGAAACAGCACAAAGAGACGAGAACCACACAAAGGAAGTGGTAGCCCCCCCCCCCCCCCCTCCCCCTTCCCCTCTCTCCCCAGAATTGTACCCCGGGTTTGGCTACGATTCTATCAATGATAATTACTTGCAAAGAAATTTTCACAAGTAGTTTCAGTAAAGTTTTGGCAAATTCGAGGCTTGGTAATAATTTCCTTGCTTGCCACGCAAATTGCAGAACAACGAGACAAAAACTAATGTCTCCTCTTGGGAGGGGGTCACGCAATGTTCCTCTTACGTGAATTTGGGTGAAATTTTAAGAGATATAGAAGAAAGAAAGTTATTTTTCGGACGGCCACCAGTCTATTTTGGTTTCCATCTACAAATTTTTAACTTTTAAAATGTTTCAATGTTTCTCATTTCTCTAAATTTTGCTAATCCTTTGAGAAAAATTATCTAATCCCAAACATCATCCAAAAATTTATAAAACACCGCAAAACATAGATTCGTGTAATGAGGGTTGCTTGTAACGCGAACGAGATAATCGCGTTAAGCCCAAGTTAAGTGGTGAAAAAACGGGCTTCAGGTGTTGATCCAAAGACTGAGGTGTAAGGGAAGACTAAAGTCTGGAATATCCTACCGTTTCTAAACACGTAAAGTTTAAATAATCAAATCATTCAAATATGTCCGAAGGAAATATAAAGCACTAAACGAAAACGATATGTAGATGATTAACGTCTCAGGCTCTTTACCAGTGAAGGTTTCTCTGTTTTCGTGATATTTCTGGAGTAAGGTCAAGTTGTAGGAGCAAAGACTCCGTCATGTTTTCCCGCACAAGGAGGACGACAGGCGCGGGACGAAGAGTTGATGGGGAAAAAGCATTTTCTACTTTGCGCGCTCGGTCGTGTACTCCACTTTCCCAGAAAACAGTTGAAAAGCAAATTGGATAATCTGTTTTGAGTCTTGATCCTTATCGCCGTTAGAAGGTAAAATAAACTCTTTTTATATCCAAAGAATCCACTGAAACAAACTTGCGGACTGTGTTAATAACTAACTTAAAAAAATTAATAACTTAATAACTATACCCACATTCGGTAGATTAGGGCCGCTTTGTTTGCAAGCCGTAAACATACACAACAGTCGATTGGTCGTTCACAAAAATGACTTCTTGTTATTCCCCACGTTAGTATATGGTGATAAATAAACTCCGTTGTCATCGCAAAAATTCGTAAAGAAATCGGTTGTGCTTGTTTAAGGCTTACGCCTGGGTATGTCGAGAGATGGTCGCTATATACGTAACATGCAGTGGAAGTGGCTGTAAGTTCTATTGTTCAAGCTCCACGAGTCTGTAAGTACTTATGCTAAATGGCTAACACTGGTATTGATAATGCTGGAAGTAGGAGGAGGTGGGGTGGGTGGACGATCATAAAAGTGGTCACCACCAGTGAAAGGGGATCATGAAATGCTAAAATACTCTACGGGGGGATCAAGTGAGTATTATGGTGTGGTGTCGTCCCCCTAACCCACCCCTCTCCCCACCCTCGCAGAAAAATAATGAACAGTCCCATAATAGCAGTTTGTTTACCTGCATTGCTCCAACCATTGACTCTTTGGTACCAAGAACATCGCACTTCCTGCCAAACTCGCCTAGGCGACACGCCCATGGTAGCGACTCAAAGTTCATCACTGTGCACGAGTTCGCTTTATCTCCCAGGATTCCACGCACTTGGAACTCCAGCCCCGAGGCACCAGGCAACCCAACAATAATCACACCCGGCTCGATATACGGCTTGAGAGCCTCCAGAAACACTTGATGAGCAAACGCTGGTAACACGAATGCTATAATGTCAACACCACGCACAGCGTCTTCTGGGTTCTTAGTAATCAGCGCTGGTTTGGATCTGATCACGCTCGGCTCCTGATCGCGACGATGGCACGTGATCTCGAGGTCAGCGGTTTCTAGCGCTTTACTCCAGCGTTCAGCCTCGTCTTGATACAAACTTAGCACTCTAACTTCAGTTCCCGGATGCGATGAGGCGATGCCAGCGAAGGCATGGGCTCCATTGCCACTGCCACAAATCAACAGCTTGATCTCTGAAGTACTCATGACTGTTTCGCCGCTTTGTTTTTTTGCTCTATTTCGGACCTTTGAAGTATGTAGAAAAGAAGTGGTGAACTTTGTTAAACAATCCTCACACAAGATTTCGAAGAATCGAATCGTTGATTTTCGAGAGGCCCCGGTCTTTATACGGCTAAATTTTATTAACATCAAAGTGTTTCAAATATGCCACGTAGCAGAAAAATTTAATCACATATCAAGACAAGTTTGATCTTCTGATCAGTTGCTTTATTTCCCGATACTAGTAAGCCAATCATTGTCGCCATTAACAATAGAGTCAGTGGCAGTGTATAAAACAGAGGATCAGTTGGAAGGAAACTTGTCACTTCAGACAATGTTGGTGAATTTTCTTCTATTAGTGTACATTAATTGGCATGGGGCACTGTTACTCCGCTGTTTTGACCTTGAACTTGATTCTTATTAACATTTTGCGTTTTTTTTCTCGTTGGAAAATCGTTTAAAATGATTTTACAAATAACAACCAAAGAAGGACGCCACGTGGTGCAATGTCGTGACGTCAGACGTCACGCAGTGCGATGTCGTGACGTCCAGATGCAAATTTCTTCTTGTTCGTAGTTCGTCACGGAGTCATGCGCTGCTATTCAAAATTTCTTAGAATGTTTGTTTTCACATTCTCGATTTACTTAAGTACTGGAAATATAAAGGAAATAACAGCAGTGATTTCTCATTTCTAATATTAAGTCGCTAAACATTTTCTGATTTTGTTGTGAACCACTGTGCGAACGCTTGCGAAGAAAACCATCGAATAGAAGGAAGTCGAAGATATAAACGAAATATTGAGCATTTTGCTGCGAACCGATTTGTACGATGTTTTACGTTGTAGTACAGAATAGTTTCTTCAAAGATCATAAACTATTATATATATTTAGTGAGCAGGCACTGTCTTAAGGTCATGTCTCTTTCGCGAATTGAACAACTGTTTCTTTCAATTGAGTTTTTCACGTGAATTTTTCATGTGACAACGTGAATTTATTTAAATAAAATGGCGAAGACGTGACTCACCTTCGTAGAGTTCCTGCTGCTGTTGCTGCTGTTGGGGCGTTTACTGCTCAACTACAGAGTACAACTTACATAAACTTACGTGACCCGATCGCATCAGCTCAGATCGAAAGCCGGTAGAGTATCACGGGATATTGTACAAATCACACAATTGTTTCCCTGTCACGACAGGACTGCATGTGTCACTCACTTCGTGTTTGTAGCATAAAGTGTCGTACAAGCGGAAGGCACCTGTAGATATCAAAATGTCTCGAGTGTCGGGCTAGAGATGTAGAAATCGTAGAAAAATGCCGTCGTATCATGTATTATTCTGTTTTTGTTTAACCCGTCGTGTAAAAAATTACGCCCTTCCAAAGCTTTTTTCCTATTGTATGTTGCAGGGACATGCCCAGAGCGCACGCGAAGTTCTACTGTACATTTCATCTTGTGTGTGATTTTGCTGCTCCTAAATTTGTCGCTGGGACATGTCCATGCGTTTGGAGGCACCTGGGCTACCGACGAGCCACATCAATGTTTACTCGGCTAGTCACTCGATTTACTCAGATTGACACAGAAAGCGGGATAAACGTGCGGAGTTTGGGCCCGTTGGCACGCGTGCGCCTTCAGCGCGTCGGTGGGAAAAGACAGGAATCTGATCTACCGTAAAATTCGGAAAATAAACCCTGGTCTTTCATTTGCCTAACTTTCCCGGCCTTTTGGTATGAAAATAATAGGCTTATTTTCGGAATGATTTTTGTGTCTAAGATTTGGCGTGCTTATTTTGTTTCACAACGAATTTAAATTTGCAAGGACCACCGTGACGGAACAGAAGTACCGGATCCTCTAAATGTAGAAGATCTAATCAGCTATAACAAAATAGTAAACGAAGAAAAGCAAGGCTGATTGAACAGTTGGGAACTATATATATTTCCAATATTTCGGAAGGCACGGCCTTCCTTCTTCAGGGTGTTACAAAGAATGACTCTAAAAGTTAAACGTTACAAATTTAAAATATAGGAAATACGATATAACAAGCAAATAATGTAACGCATGCGCATACTGTAACGTTTCTCCTTATTTTTAAATTTCAAATTTTAACGTTTCTTTCTACCGTTACTTATCTCTTAGCCGCGTCGCTTAGATTAGTACGTTATCATTATTTGCTTGTTATATCGTATTTCCTATATTTTAAATTTGTAACGTTTAACTTTTAGAGTCATTCTTTGTAACACCCTGAAGAAGGAAGGCCGTGCCTTCCGAAATATTGGAAATATATATAGTTCCCAACTGTTCAATCAGCCTTGCTTTTCTTCGTTTATTATTTTGTTTCGTTTGGATAGGGGAGGGGGGGGGGGGGGGGTGGGGGGGGCGTATTTTCAAGATTTAACGGTAATTTGATTCCTATTCCACCCTAGCGAGCGTAAAATCGAGCTTTTTCATACCTTTATTCGGGTTTACACAGCTTTTTACAACCAAAAGCATGGGAAACTGATTCCAAACTGCGAGCTTTCCGGCTTGATTTCAAATGATAGTTAATCAATTGAATTTTAAGAGCAGTGTCAGGTGATACCATCGCAAGACATTCAATAGTGACTCAATTGCTCAATGGATGTTGTTCAACAGGTTATGCAGAATGACACGAAAGCAAACGTTGAAAAAAACACAAGACCACACAATAGTGGAAACATTTTATTCGGCTTTATTTTAACCACGTTTTTCATCTGTTTCATCCAGAATAAACGGTGTGCGCTAGAAACCTTATTTACATAAAAGTACTTTGCCTTCCCAAATAGAAAAACAAACGTCAAACGTTTATGAATCATGTGTATTTACGTAAAAAATACCTGCGATGTGGCATTCATATTTTGAAAAAGGAATTAGACGACTAAGGGCTGAGAGAGTTTATTGACAATAAAATCTATAAAATAACTATGTACAGTCCAGCCCAAAGTTATTACAGTTTTTTTCTCTTCGCAAAAACGCAGATTACATTCTTCGGAAGAATCGCGTCATATGGTAAACATTCGTCATCTGTCTTTGACTTGATCCTTCTTCTTCTTATAGTTTTCCACCAGGCGATCATAGTAGTCACATGACAGCCAGAAGCACTGCTGCGGGTCCACGTGACTCGAGCTAAAATTAAAACAGACAAATTAGTTTTACCCAGAATCTACTGCCGGTTTTGGTAAATCTTCGTTGAAACATTCGTCAAGTTTCCGACTTTTGTTCTCCAATCACG
The DNA here is from genome assembly GCA_963693305.1 of Meandrina meandrites. Classification (NCBI taxonomy): domain Eukaryota; kingdom Metazoa; phylum Cnidaria; class Anthozoa; order Scleractinia; family Meandrinidae; genus Meandrina; species Meandrina meandrites. The sequence continues at coordinate 7,902,491 of OY855910.1, forward strand.
GAATAGTACGAGCACTCGACGGATCTCCAAAAGTTGTCACGCCATCATGGCGCAATCAGTTGCTTAGCAACTTCGAGACGCGAACTGCGGGCTCAGTCGGTCTCATAGACCGGAATTCGGCAACAAGTGGTCGGGTAGCAGCTCTTGCAAGGTCTCACATGAATGACTCGCTACCCTTCGAGAGAACAACAGAACAAACAACAGGAACAATGTCCCTAGCCCCCAAAACAATGGCAACTGCTACACGAGAAGACCAATAAAATTACAAGGATATGAGAGCTGTTGTTTTTGTTGCATCATGTGGGGCTTATTCCTCTCGCTAGTTAAAAGGAAAAGCGTACCTTTTACTGTTACAAAACTTGATGACCAGTCTACGGCCATTTGCACCAGTAATCCAGCCAGGTAGGTACACGTACAGTGCTGAAAAGGAATAAAAAAAACACAGTAAGGGAAGGGCTTCTTCATATGGATGCTAGCCAGACGGGCTAGAATAGACGAACCATGTCTCGCATTCATCTGGGAACTTCAACTGTCGCGCTGCTCCTGAGAGGGTTTTAATGCGAACATGATCAGGAGGCAGCGTGGCCTAGTGGTTAGGGCGCTGGACTTGTGTTCCGGAGGTCCTGGGTTCAAATCCTCCTCCCTGCCACTAAATGGTGGCCCCGAATTCAACTCTTCCAAGCTTTGTAAATAGCCAACTGGTCAGCCTCCCGCCATTTGAGATTTTTAACAAGTTTCTGTTCCATGTACAATATTTGTTTACTTATTTACAGCGTCCCCATTTGGCACAGCAGTGCTAAATACATTGACACTTAAATAAAGTGATATATATATATTTTTTTACGCGATTAACACATGCCCATTTCAGAGAAGTACAACTCTGTAACCAGGAGAAGTCGTTCATATGTAAAAATTAACATCCCGCCTAGCAAAATTTTACATCTAATGTCTCCCAAAGGTGTACCACTGAGATCTCGCCTACCGGGCCAGCCTGCTTTCTGATACATTCACAGAAACATTAAAAAAAGGCGAAACAGGATGGAGAACAGGATGGAGTAAGAACTCGGCTTTCGAGTCGTTGGAAGAAGAGATTTAAAAAGAAGTTAAAACAAGAACTTGCGAAATAAAAAATTTACCTGGATCCGAAAGTGCAAGGACGCGGTCACCTATGTTGAGCTGCAGGGTTTTCAATAAGGGCCGGCAGCCGGCGAAACTCGCCAGGTACTCCACACGTTTTGGCTGAGAGAACAACAGAACAAACAACAAGAACAATACCCCTAGCCCCCAAAACAATAGCAGCTGCTAACTAGAGGACCAGTAGAATTACAAGCTTATGAGAGCTGCTACACTACTGCACGTTTTCGCCGCCTACTTTGATTAACAACTTACTCGAATTTTACGAATGAGCATGATAAATAATTTGCCACAATGAACTGCAGATCGGCCAACATTTAATTCGTTTAACACAAAAGAAACTTGCCATAATTGTTGGTTAAAATATATCGACTGCAGGGCTCGTAGTTGCGACCGATACGGTCGCCAATGCGACTAACATTCCATAAAAATTCTGCTTTAGTCGCCAAAATGGCGACTACATTTCTGTGTGTGGACGATGAATAACGGGCATTTCCTCAGACATTGTGTCCTTCCAGAAAGTTATATCAGAAGATCTTTGCTTCCAGAAAACCAAAATAAGAAAAGAAGTCAATCCATCCTCTTCCTTTGCTGTAAAAGATTCTATCACATCGGAAAACTCGCAAAAAGCTGACCGGGTCTGAAATCGCCCTATAATGCTTTGCGAGCCCTGGAGCACGTCATGTATGCCTATGGATTGTGTCTCTTGGTGATTCCTTCGATAGTGGCCACAAAATCTTATATATTGTGTTTGTGTTAACCTAGTGATAAGATTGTTTTATTTTTCCTTTTGAATATTTATGTATTCAGACCTTTTTTGGATTAAATTCTTTGAAATGATTTTAAACACTTCTGAACTAAGGCCCTGTTTGATTTTGCAATCTGGCGACTAAAAATTTGCGTTTGGCGACTATTTTGTCTGCAAGATAATTAAAACTGTTGAATAAAAAGCTGGAAAATAGAGCATGTATGGTTCTGTCAAAAATGACCTAATTCTTGCCCCAGAATGCAGGAAATGCACTCTTAGAGGCTCAGATTTTAAAAGTTTCCCAGGGGAGCATGCCCCCAGACCCCCCTAGAAGGTAACCCCTTCGCCGCCTACTTCTACATTTCTGCCGCCTACTTTGATTCTTATTGAAAACCCTGGAGCTGACGGCGTTTTGTGTGGGCACCAAAGATGAAACTAGAACTCTGAGGAGAGAATTAACAATATGAGTTAATAACGGCTTGCTATCTGATTCTATGAATAACTTAAAAAAAGAGAACGTACAAGCCCAAAACTCCTGTTCGCTAATGGCCCATTGCCCTTCGATTGACTTCCCCCCAGTCTCAATGCCTCAGCCTGGAACAGGCTTGTTTCCTGAACCAGATTAGTACCCAGTCGCTATCTACGTTTTTTGAGGGCGAGAGAAGATTGGACACTAGAGGAGATAAAGGCGCGCGGGGTGGGTACGAGTCTGGATCTTCTTTCGTCCTCAAAAGTCTGTTCCTAAACACAGTAGCATCTAATTTAGGAGTACAGAGGAAAGCAATGAAAAAATCTACGGACTACAGAATCAAAAATCCGCTTAGGAGAAAACAAGACTGCGTAATTCTCTTTTTTTACAACCATTTCAGCTCTGAAGCAATTTACTGTCGAGAATGTTTTTGGCGGCACATGTTATTTGCTAGGATAGAATATTTTCCTAGAAGCTCTGCCCCAGCCCCCTTCCCCTTCTCCCCTTCCCCTGCTAGTGGTCCAACCATGCGCAATAAGCATTGAGCATTGTTTGTACCTGTAGCTGCACTGACTGGTCTGCAAACTCGAGAGCGTATTGGTGGCCATTGCTAACACGTTCTCGCACAGTAGCTGCAAGAAACAAAATATAGGCACGCTCACTTAAAGGAGCTACGTCACAGGATTTCGCAGACTTTTGGTCTAAACTGTAATGAAAATTGGCCCATTATTTTTAGGTTTCTACGCCACAAATATAAATTTTGGCTGCTAAAAAATCTGTTAAAATCCGTGAAGAAGCCCCTTTGTAACACTTACAAAGACGATGACAATAAAATAAAATGCAACAGGAAAGTTAATTTATAGGTTATGGTTAAAAGTATAGAATTGGATAAGGGGTTAAAGACATTTAGTCCGCGGCGTAGCAAGACAGGAAAATAATCACACTTTTATAGAATTCTTTAGTCATGTGTGATATTCCCTTGTGGAAGGTTAAGCATAAGTTTCGGCGGATAGAAAGGGTAAAAGAACTGGTAATATTCGTCAGAAATTGCATCGTTTTGTAGGCACGGGTCGAATTCATTTTTCTCCAAACGGAACATTTTTCCAAACCAAAACAGTCGTAGGAAGAAAACGTATTAAATTTCCATCTTTTACCCTTTTAAGTACTACAATCTTTCCTGCCAGTGTGATATAAGGAAACTTCACTGCTCCCCCCCCCCCCCCTACCATTCCCCCATCCAGCCCCCGCCCCAACCCGGGCATCAGATCTTCTGGTCTTAGCTTTGAATTTTGAGCCGTACATTCCCTGCAGTATGACGTACCAAAATGAAGCATGCCGTCTTGCTCCTTCCTTGCCACCACAGCTTGCCCGACGACCAAGCTCTCCTCACACTGTAGGATGAACTGACAGTCACTCTCGAACTTCTCCGGAGTAAGCAGGTAGGTCTTCTCGCGCGGGATCACACTCTCGATTCCATCGTAATGCCTCACATATAAACCATTCACGTCTTTTTGGAGTACCGTGCCTAGGAAATGAACACACCCGATAAGAAACTATAAATCAGGCGTTCACTCAAAACTAGTTAAAGCACCACGTTTACAGGACGCTGGCAACAGAATCGGAATGCAACAACGGAATCAGAGCCAAGGTCGAAAACGTGATTATCACGTTTTCAAGTTTGTCCATATTGTAATCCATTTGTATCCTCGCCATCGTTGGTTATCTTCACCTCCTAATGGGTTCCTGTCATTTGTCAAGTGCTATTCTACAAATCCAGCCATTATTGGGTAGATTACTAAACTTAAAAAAAAAAACTAAACATCTGGGTAGGTTACTAAACTTCTGGATCAAACTACATCAACCCTGTTGCCCATATGATTACAATTTTTTTCGTATACAGAATTTTTCGTTTTTTTTCTTCCAAATCACATTTTTTGGTTTCCAGACACCGCGCTATGGGTGAAATTACAGGCCTGCAGCAGGAAGGTAACATGTTTACTTTATTAAGGAACAAAAAACCTCTTGCTGCTTGAATAAAACTGCGTACTATTTCAAGGTCTGAGAAAGAAGTCATAAGATTTCCCGGTCTTTCCCAGATGGACCCATGGTAGAAATCTCATTCGCAGCCATTATTGGTTCGTCACGCAACGCCTCTATCCACTCAGAGGAAAGAAGCGTTGCGTGACAAAACAAACAAGCGTGACGCTTTCCATACCTGGTGCATAGCTGTAACGAAATGAAGGATGAAGTGCAATCACGGGATCGTGTACGTTGATTTCATTGTCAGCGTCATCAGCATCCGTGATGATATCCGGTCGATAAATCTGCTCCAAGTCGCCCCCACTGTCCTCTACAAAATAACTCCCGTCTCCACAGTCCTGGCGGATGGTGCCTGGAAAGGAATGAAGGAAAGTCATGCCATTAGCAAAGTTAAGCCAAAAGCCCGCTTTATCTATTTCACGTTTTTTTTCAAGCAAAAAATGTCGAAGGGAAAATTTACTGAGTGATTAGCTCAACAGTGTTCGCTAATAATTCGAAAATAGAATTAAAAAACCTTTGGCACTTTTCATGGAAATGCAAGTTATTGGTAAATAACTTTGGTAGGTCAACATGGCGACCATACACTTGATAGAAGTACCTCGAAACTTTCTGAATATCTGAATGTTGCACGCTCCCACGCTCGCAGGCGCATGTGCCCACGCAAACACTTTCGCTCACGCACACTGAAAAGCGTACGCACCAAGTACTACCCAAGTTTATGTTACCTCTGTAGTACCATCCTTCATCAGGCCATCGAGCTAGAACTTCTTCTCCAACCTCGACGGGTCTCATAACGCGGCCACTTTCAACCGCGGGGTCCTCGTCCGGTGGAAGGCGAGCTGAAAACAAAAGGAGTAATAATTAATAATTAAGTACTAAGTGATAATTTCTAGAAGAAAAATTCTCAAACAAGGACGAACTAAATGAATCTAATTATTTTAAGGAACAACTTACAGATTAAAAGCCCGTGAGATCCCTTGGTCAGCAGACAGGCTTCGTTGCCATTGGATACGTGAAATTGGACACCAGGGGGTTCGTCTTCACTACCAGCTGGGGCGGGGGCCGCTTCCGCTTCCTGCTCATCATCCGATACAGCTGGCGATGATAATGATGAAGACGACGACGACGACGATGATGATGAAGAAGACGATGAAGATTTTTCTTTCTCGCTATGTTTAGATTGCTTGTCTTCGTCTCCACTTTCGCGCTTTTCTTCGTCAGGTTCGCCATCAGATCCTCGAGGGACACTGTGACTAGAAGATCTTTTAGAGGAGTGGGAGCGACCTGAGGAAGGCCTTGAAGATTGCGCGATTGGCGTGCCAACAGAGGACGATTTCGATTTCGTGGACTTTTTACCCGAACTACGAGATCGCGTGCCTTTGGATGAAGACTTCTCGGAACCTTTGGTCGAACCCCTAGGGGAGGAGTGTGGGGATAAGTGGGCCGATGAGGGACTGGGCGGAGATATCGAGCGTGATCTAGGAGAGGAGACTGGTGGCAAATCGGGAAGCTTGACCCGGGGTCGCTCAGTTCTGTTTTCCGGTGAAGACGGAAGGCTGTTCGCTAGTTGTTGCTGTTGTAGCTGAAGTTTTTGGGTCTGGTTGAATTGCTGCATGAGAAGCTGCTCTTGTTGCTCCTTCTGTTTCCGCAGTAGATCTTGCTGCTGGTCTTGAAGTCGTGTTTGTTCTTCTTGAATCTCTTTTTGTCTGTTGAAAAGATGAAATGAAAGGAAATGAGGTGGGTTTTTTTTTTTCAACATGCGAATCACTCCTTGCAATCAAATTTGTTGCATGAAATATACTTGGGGGTTGTCATCACTCCAAAACGAAGTGTTGCAGATAAGTGCATTAGTGAACCGCTTAGGAGTAACTTCTCACTGCGGCAAAGCGAGGGAAAATACGCGGAAGGTAAATCACGTGACTTTTGGTTTTGCACCTGATTAACCAAGAAGATTACGTCATGAGTTCTATGTTAACTAATAAGAGAGCTCAGCAAACGACGTAAAAGAAACAAACAAAAAAAACATTCGCTAGTTATTGAAAAAGCGCTCTAACAAAAAATTTCAATAAACTGCAAGTCTGAAAGTGAGACTGTATTGGCGTAAAACATTTAAACAGCAGAATGACTCCTGTAGTGAATTTTGAAAGAAACCTCAGTAATGTGATCCAGTAATGGAAATGTCCTAACCTCTTATTCTGTTCATCAATCTGTTGCTGAAGAAACTTCTGCTGCTCATCGTCCAGTTCTCGTCGCTTCTCCTTCAATTCATCCGCCGCCCTATCGTGACGTTCTCTCTCCTCCTCCAGCTTCCTCTGCAGATCCTCGATTTTCCTTTCCACCAGGCTCAACTGCTTTCTGTGTTCCTCTTCCAGCTCTTGCTTCAGCTCTTCGAAAGGTCTTTTGTCTTCCTCGCGAGGCGAGGAACCTTTGGACGAGGGCGCGGGGCTTCCCCTCGAGCTCCCCTTAGGACTTGCACTGCGGCTTCTGCTCCGATGACTGCTGGCGCGGCTGCTAGCCCGGCTCGAGTGACTGCTTGCTTGACTTCGAGGGGAATCGTCGCCCTTTTTCTTGTCTAAAAGAAACAGGACATCAAAAAGAATGTAAATGGTCATAGATGTTAAAAACCCAGCTCAAAGCTCTTTAGCACGCCAATGAAACAGGGGGTAACTGAAGTCTCCAGTGAATATCATATGGGTAAGAATCTCATTTGGCAGGGGACTGGCCGCGTGGACGAGGAATTGAACTCAGTACTACCAAGAAAAGTGCTACCATGAAAAAATTCAGGTAGTGGCAAGATGGAGGGTTAAACCTTTAAAATCGCTTTGCTTAAAAGCAAAATCTCCAACAAAAAATTATAGAAAATGTGCAACAGAAAGTAAGGTAAATTTGGTCGACGAACTTCGGCCAAACAACCTAAACATAAAGTCTAACGGTGTAATACTGCAGCTGATAGGCATTAACCTATTCTTTTATCTTCAGAGGAAAGCAACTCACAAAGGAATTACTAAATAAAAATGCCTTCGAGAAAACAGTTAGTGACGTCTTGGAAAGACATTTTTGGAGTCCTTCCAGAAGGAGTGGAACCCATACCTTTATCTGCCACATCAACATCGTCCTCAGTCCCTTTAGAGTACATGCCAAATGGCGTGGTCCTGTAAACAAAATAACGAATATGGCGAAAAAGCTTCAAAACAGGGACCAAGATAAGTTTTATCTTATATCAGACTAACATGTGCAAACAGCCTGTTTTATCAAATATTGATTAACGCCAGAAGTCCATAACTTTTACAACTTCGATGCTATCGTCATCGATGAAAGATGGCCTGATGATTCTTGTCCGGACGATTTAATCCTCACAAAACGGAAATTACGATGACCAACAAACAGAAATTTCGTAATGCCGTTCGCTCGAGTTCACTCGTCCTCTGCAGTTCTGCTTTTCTTCAAAAATTTGTTCAACCAATCAAAGGCGCGAATCAAAAAATACTTCAATGTGCTTGGCTACTTGTTCGCGGCAAAGCTGTTATAAAAATAGCCTACACGCGAGGAACGCGAGGTACACGCGAAAGACATATCTCAAAGCCTATTACCAGAGATGTAGACTTCTAGTTATGGACTTCTGTTAACGCTGTAAACAGTGTTTCTTATAAGGAAAACGATGAAAAGAGCTGTAGGCAACAGGGCTCTCTTAAATGCTGTTGTTGGCAATCCCTCGTAACGAGTAAGATACATGTCCACTTGGCAGTGACTAAATTAAATTAAATTAGTTACATGAGTTCGCCGTTTGCATTGCAGTCTTAGATCACTTACGATCGATAAGCAGACAACAAAGCGTCCCGGATGTAGCGACAAGCGAACGTGTAGCGGGCTTTGGAGATCTTCACCAGCTCATTCCTTAAAGACGTGATCTAAAGGAGAAGCAAGAAACAGCAAGTTATATTAATTAGATAAAACTGCTTTAAAAGAAGTTACTTATAGCAAAAAAACTAGAGGCTAAGTATTTGACAGTTGCAACAGTTGATCCTAAATTGTGCAGAATAAAAGAATTAAGCAAATAGATACTTGCTTTTACCTTTCGCAACATGTTGATTCATTTGCACGCACATAAGGAATATTTATTTCAAATCATATACCATCACTCGAATAATTAAAGGGTTCTATAGGCCACTCCAAGATTTCCTGGTCCTCAATTTCCAGTCACAACCCGGAATCTTACTCCATTTGCGAGACGCTGGCTGCAATCTCTAAACTAAGAAGAAAATCTTAACCACCCTGACCAAACAAGTTCACAAGTAAACGTTTCCCATACCTTCTTGCCATTGTACCGCAGTATGGTGTAGCACTTTGTAGCAGGGGCTTTTCTCAGCGGTACAACTTGAACAATCCCCGGCACGTAACATTGCACTCCGTCACTTATCTCGTCGTCGTCCTCCCCGCGTGGAACGAGGGTCTTGACCAGCACATAGTCACCCACCTGGTAAAGAAGTCACGCAATCGTTACTCGGGGTGTAACGCAAAGTTGGGGAGATGTGTTGCGTGACGACTAGTACACTGGTAATGACACTACAAGTCAGGTGTTCAATTCTTGAAAGCGAATACAGAAGCTTTCAGATAAACAAATATATATTTGAAGAAACACATTTTTATAATTTTATAGTTCTAGTATTTCTTGAAACTAACGATTTTGAAAAAAAATTGTTGATATATTTTGTCAATTAATTATCACCAATTTGTACGCGACTGAAGTTTGTAATGTTGCAAAATTCTTCCATTCTCTTCCTCCCCTACATACGTTTTCTTGCACGGAATGGCGAGATATGCACGCGTGTCTTTGAGAAACTGCACGTTACAGTACCTTGAGCGAAGGACAAGGCCTGGCTCCCTGCATAGCGATGACGTATCTGGCGGAAACGACCTGTCGATCAAAGTCCCGGAAGTCAACCTCGACATAGCGCGAGTTCAAACAGCGCGATACCATGCCGGCGTAGTAAAAGCCATCCACTTCATTTCGCGCCAGGACCTTGTGGTTTAGAAGGCGATTCTTGTTGGAGACGGACTGGGATGGAGCGGGAGATGGCTTGGCCGTCTGTTTGAAAAACAAAATCAATCAATCAATCAATCAATCAATCAATCAAACAGTCGATGAGTCAGTCAAACGGTCATTAAATGTGTTCCAGTCGGTCGGCTGGCCTACGAAGTTGAGTTAAAAAGAAATCGTTCTCCTGGAATGAAAATAACTGTCTTACCTTTGTCATAATTTGCTCGATTGTCTTGTTTTCTGCCTCTTCACGGGCTTTTCTTTGCTGTTCCGCTATTTCACGGGAGGCCTGAAAAAAAAAAAAATTACTTTTGTTGATGATGTACTCGCATTTCTAATATATGCTTATAATTTCTGGATACGTCGGTAGCTAAAATCTTACTTTTCTTGTACTAAATGCCGCACATTTCATTTCAAATCAGCCTTTTATAGAATCTTGAACTTCATCAACAGGACATTCTCAGGTGATAAAATCGTTTATTCTCACTACTTATCTGCTTTACAAGGTCTTGGATATCGAAAGATGGAAATCGATGTCGATCATTATCGGCTGTAAAAGAGTTAATCATACCTCTTCTGATTTCTGTCTCAAGTCCTTGGATTGTGTAAGGAATGTTTGAGCTTGCTCGATCTCTCTCTCTAACAAGTTGATGTCGTCCGGGTCAACAGGCCAACCTTGTTTCTCCAAGTCATCCATCATGGACGCTTTGTTGGCGAGGAATGACGGAAGTCTGTCCTCTCTGTACCTGGTTTAAGGAGTAACAACGCACGTGAAAAAACGAAACTTAGCTCTGGCATCGCCGTGCTTTTGAATTCCTAATTTTATCAATTAAGTTTGATTGTAGCGCGACTGTACGTAATCTTATCAACTGTGTAACCCTGAACACTTGGTAGCGGCCAGGCGAAACTTCAATGCAAACGTTGTCCTAACGTGTCATGATCAGAGGCCGTGTGTTTAGGATCTGAAAACAGCATTTCTTGCCAGTGATTTTCAGTGAGGCAGCGGTAGCTGCCGAAACACGAGGGTCCATGTTAAAGGGACATGTCACAGCGACTTATACCACGAAATAAAGGAACTGAGGGGTGTGTCCACTTACTTCATTCTCTCTTCATCGCTGAGCGACACGAACACCAACTCATCCAGACGCCTGAAACAAAACGGAAAAGGAATTAATTAACATGCTGAATTTGAATCCCAGTCTAGCAGTGGTAGAAACTACTTTCGTTCGTTCGTTCGTTCGTTCGTTCGTTCGTTCGTTCGTTCGTTCGTTCGTTCGTTCGTTCGTTCGTTCGTTCGTTCGTTCGTTCGTTCGTTCGTTCGTTCGTTCGTTCGTTCGTTCGTTCGTTCGTTCGTTCGTTCGTTGTATCGGTCGTTGTTACCTGATGTAGTCTCCAATGGCTGTTTCTAGCCGAGCCTCGTACGCCTTGAGATTAACACCTTGGGGATTGACAAGCTGAACTTCATCGCGGTTACTTCCTGAGGTGTGAGCTAATGGAAGAACCTAAAGCAATGGCAAAATCAAATTGAATTACAAATTGGGGAAAATGATTAAAAGAATCGCCGAAATAAAACTCACAAACTGGTGTCTTGTCGATCAATTTTGAGTGGTACAACAAGAAATGCTAGAATTATTCCACGACAAACGGCAGTTGATTTGTGAAGCTTTGTAAAATAAAGTCTTACCTGGTCAAAAACCTTAGAAAGAACATGTTTGTCCAGAATCGGTACATATTTGGTACTGTGTGGAATGACAGTGGGTGCCAAGGCATCGAGGATAGTCAGCCGTCTAGCTACCAGACCGTGTTTCCTTAGCCACCTAAAAAAATAACAGGAATATTGAATTCAACTTTGATTTCATGAACGAACACAAGAAAGCAAGTCTTACAAGAAACTAAAAATGTGTCTGTAAGAAGAGGAAATTTATTTGACTTACTTTTTCACGGTCAAGTCCTCGTCGCTGCAACAGAAGAAGGAAATGTTAAATTTTAGTAACAGCGTAAATGAATGTAAGTAAAAACAAGCATCTTTTTGCGCCCTGTGGAACTTTAAGGGAAAGGCGTGCGAAGAGAAAAAAAATCAATTTATTTAAGTGTCAATATATTTAGCACGGCTGTACTAATTGAGGACACTGTAAATAGTGAAACAAATATTATAAATCAAACAGAAACTTGTTAAAAATCCCAACTGGCAGGAGGCTGACCAGTTGGCTATATACAAAGCGTGGAGGAGTTGAATTCGGGACCACCGAAGACAAATCCATCTAGTGGCAGGGAGGAGGATTTGAACCCGGGACCTTCGGATTACAATAGGCCGTTTGCATTATTACGTCAATGCGCAAAGACTTCTGGTAGTTGTAGTAAAGTTCGCGCCAAATAACGACGAAAATGGTATGGCGAAATTATCACGCGTAAATTACGCGATATACAGTAACTTCGAAATATGGAAATAACTTTTGAACAAGCGCGTAACTGGGCAAGATATGATAACATTTTGACGTTGATTCATTGTAGAGCAATATTCGCTTTCGTTACTCCCGTCAAATTGTAAAAGTGTACGCAATTTTTGTACTTTCTCTAACCTTGAAATGGCTTTGCTCGCGCAACTGAATTCGTCATTTGCTGGAGAAATTTAACCAGCGCGCGCGTCCGTTGAAAGTAAGAAAAATTGCGCGAAATATCAAGGTAGAAAACACAGCCACAAAAACAGCCTGTAATGTTTCGTCCTGCGGTAAAACATAGACTGAGATGGCTTTCCAATGAAAGCCTATATTGATTTGCATTTTTAGACCTTTTTAAAGCAATTCGGCGAGCCCTAAGAAAAATAACGCACAATTGCCGTTGTTTGTTCGTCGTTATTTGGCGCGAACTTTACTACAACTACCAGGAATCTTTGCGCGTTTGACGTCATAATGCAAACGGCCTATTCCAGCGCCCTAACCACTGGGCCACGCTGCCTTGTTTGCTCAGCTTTAAGCTTTACACATCAACATTTGCAGTATTAAAATTTTGAAGGATTTGAAACGGATTATTCCTTTCTACGTAGCCTACAATTTTATGCGACAAATCAAACTTACAGCTACAAGCAAAAGAGAGCTGGATATCAGGCATGAGCCCGCAGTTTTCTTTTCAGAGATGTCGCTAAATAACATGACGTACTTCATTAACTACTCACTTTTGGTCGCCGTTTGACTTTGACCCATTCGTCTTCTTAGTTTTCCCTAAAGAAATACAAATGAAACGTTACGTTACGTTGTATAGTTTAAGGATAAAGACTACGTTTTAAAAAAAAATTCAGAAGTCTACAGAATAGACTAATATAGCACAACTCTCGTTAACATAAAAACACAAATTTAGTTTACAATATAAGGGAAAAGGCAAAGCATTACGTTTTGGCTGGCGACGCTTAAAATCGTCAGGCTTCTTGGTGAGGTACTGCCTCGTCTCTTCAAGCATCCAAGAGTCCGCTGTTTTCTTACTCAGACTCAGTCTCATCTGGCTCGTCCTGGTCTCTCCTACTTTGTAACTTCTGGAGGACTGGGACGGAGACGGAGACTGTGGAATATCCCGGCAAGCTGTGCTGACGATGTAGTCCTTGTGACTGCTGTACGTCAACCTTGCGCTTGCTGGCCGGGGTCTGGCACTAGCTGGGCGAGGTCTCGCAGTGGCCGGGCGGATCCTGGCACTAGCAGAGCGCTCTGAGCCGGGTGGGGACGGGGTCATTGTGTGTTTAGCTGAGAATGGCCTGTGGGGAGACGCGCTTACAGATCTAGGATGGCTCCTGTTGGAGATAAAAGATGAAAAATCTATTAAACAAGCTCCAATACTTACGAACGAAACATAAATAAACAGATGAACTCTAGAAGACAAGATTTACACTTATTACACTGCAGCTGTATATGTTGTGGTTTAATTTTATCCTTAGTTCAAATTTTATTTTCCCTGGTGTTTGGATATGGCAATGTATGATAATGTCTGGTAATGAGTTTAGAACAAACCAAAATTTTAACCAAGGATAAAATTGAACTACAACATATACAGAAAAGCTTGTCACAGAGAGTAGAATTGTAAAGCGATCTTCACGTAAAGTTCAATTTATTTTCAAAATGTTGACGAAGAACAAAATACACGCTATTGTTACTCAATTATTCGCATTTGATCGCTGGTGAAGGTTTTATTTGTGGTAAATTTACCCCGTCAGTTGTAACGTGGTGCCTTGTATAACAAAGTTTTGTTCAGCATGTTAAGCGCATGTGTGCATGTATTGGCTCCTTCTTGGTGTAGAAGACACAGGACACGTCACAATAGAACACTGCCTCTTCAATCACGGTTGTTTTATCGCTACTTACTTGGAGCAGCGTCCAGTGTTGGATCCGAACCAGTCAAGTTGTGCACATTCGTTTCTTATCAAGGTCACTTTGCGCAAATCTGCCAAACCTTTCTCGATCTCCTCTCTTAGAAGTCGAAGATCTTCACTCTGAAATTCAAACATATTACACAATGTATAAAATAAAGACCATGTTACGTAAAAGTTTGTGCAATCGCGTAGCAAGAGAGCCTCCATGATGCTGGGAGAGAGCACGTGTACTTTTCGCGACACTGTTTACCACAATCGTTGCATTACTGAAAGTGCACAAAGTCTGCACGCTAGTTATATTAGAGCGGTTTTCACTTGAGTGTCAAAAGTGATTCGCGTTTGCTTTGGTTTTGCATTACTACGCTCAATGATTGGCTTAAAAAACTCGCGCCACTTTCTCAACCAATCAGAAGTAAAACCAAAACGCGTTTTCCCGCGCTTCGTGCCGGCTACATGTATTTGCTTCGAGTTTTGATTGGTTCACTGGATTGTCTGCGTCCTTTGTGATTGGTCAGAGTAATTACTTTGGTTTTGGTTTTACGACACTCATTTGAAAACTGCTCTATCGGTACACTAATAACAAAAGTGATTATGCTCTTCCTGGATGCGATTTAAGTCCGGCTGCCTCCAATAATGGCTGATAATAGCACCGACTTCCACGAAAACATTGTACTGTGTTACAATTATTCAGTTTAAAAGCCTGGAATACAACAGAATTAGCCATGTTCTAAACGAGCAGGGGACTGGGTACGAACATATGTTCTCTTCGGTACAAACATTCAATATCGATTGAATTGAAAAATGAGGCACGTCATCTGAGAGAGCATCCAAAAATTAGTAAATTCACCAAATTTGACGGTTATTTGTTTAAACCCAAAGGCATGGTACACTTAGTATGGATTGGAGGGACAGGCGTCCTCCAATCCATACTAAGCTCTCTTATTTTAAAAGTGTACCATGCCTTTGCGTTTAAACCAATAACCATCAAATTTGGTGAATTTACTAATTTTTGGATGCTCTTTCAGATGACGTTCCCATTTTCAATTCAATCGATATTGAATATCTGCACCAAGAAAAAATATGTTCGTAGCCAGTCCCCTGCTCGTTTAGAACATGGCCAATTACCTCAAATGGCCTGGGACCATCTATGTCGTATCCATCTTCAGAAAAATAATGAAACCTAGTGAATACAAAACATGAGAATATTACCGCATGAGAAGTAAGAAAATGTTACTGCACTACTCAACTGCGCCTCGCGTACTTTCTGGGTTGATGGGTTGAAAGAGGATTCAGAAAACAGTCATACGTGTTCCGTATAAAAACGGTGATGGTGGAAGTACTCGATGCCTTTCGTGAAGCGCAAAATTATTTTGAATTCAAACTTCTTGTAAACAAGAAAGGCTACAGGATGCTATTGTACATTATGTGAAAGTTGGCGAGTCAGTAAAACTTAATAACTCATTTCTCGTTAAGAACATGCAGAACTCACATTTCAAATAACAGTCAGGAAAACGGCCAAACTAATTTACATTGACTTCACCAGAGGCGTAGACAATTTCACATACAAGGTGGGTCGCAGAGTAAGGAGTCGGAAGCTTGCTGGCATTTAAAACTATTTGATTGCAAAAAGAATTCATCGGCCTTTAGGTAAATTTTTCGTCAGAAAAGTGGGGGGGGGGGGGGGGGGGGAAGGGCAATTCCCCTGTTCGTAAGCATGACAAATTATCGCTATCACTTTACCTGCCGCCAGTTTCAGCTGCCAACTGACAGAGAAACTGATTTGCTTCAGTGTCGGCACAGTTGAACGAGATCGCGTGTACTGGGACTGGTTTCAGCAATTGCACCTGAGCCAGGATGGAAGACGGCGGCTGGAAAAGAAACAAGATAATCAGGCCGTGATTCAAAGGACTAAAAACAGTCGCTTCCTGCTCTCTAAGATCGTCGGTGGAGAAACGAAATACCTGGCATGGAAAGGTGTTTTTAACGAGGCCTTTTTTCTCTCCTTTTTCATTCTTTTATCGCTTCCCGCTCGATGTCATTCAACTGGTATGACAAAAAAAAGGTAAGAGGAAGAACCACTTGTATTAGTGATCAAACTATAACAGAAACCACAAGGAATGAAGTAAAAAATGCACATTGTAAGATCTAAGCTGAAACCGGCTTTGTAAAATACAAGGAACTCTTGCAACATTTCTGTTGAACAACATCGAACTTCTCGACCAATAAGGTCTAAATCTGTTATTTTGTTCACATGACTTTTCCCGCGCTTGTGACTGGTTACACAAGCTTGCTTCGGGTTAGGATTGGCTTACAATGCTCCTTATGACTGTAGTGATTGGCTTTGTGATAACCTTAGTTCATTGGAATTACGTCGCAGTAATTTTTGAAATCCATCGTTCGTAATCGGTGTCAATCCTCCCCATTTTTTAACCATCCTTGTTATCTTTTGGTTTGCTATTACACTGTAAGTACTTCTTTGGCATTTTTCATTCCTAGAATCTATAACTTTGAAATTTCCTTTAAAGAAAGTGGCCTTCGTAAATCCCTAAAACTGACGTGACATGCCTAAATGTGTTCATAAGCTGCTGTAAATTTCTTTTCATTCTATAACAAATTCTTGCTATTAAAGGGGACAATGGGGTTTGCGGTATTGGCCAATTTTCGGTAACAATCTTGAATTGCGGTATTGCGGTATTCTCCAAACATGCGGGATACGTTTTCTTGGTGTTTTCGTCGACGATAGTTGGTATAAAAACGTATCATTCACTTTTCTCTGACTATTTTAGCCGTTTTTGGTCGTTTCGGAAGCAATCTGAAGCAGCCTCATTTTGCCGCACATTTTTTCGACTATTTTGCTTGGTTACCAAGGAAAATGGTAAGAATTGGGATCATTGGTGGCACTCTCTGACACACATTTTTGTATACTCTCAAGGGACCAGTTCAGGATATCCCGATATTTAAGGACAGGAATGACGTCACGAAGCTATTGTTCGGAAGGAAAATGGCGGCCGATTTCAAAAGTCCCACGCACACAAAGAAATTTGTTGTTTCCAGTCTTTCACAGCGTTCATCCGGGACTTTTAGCGGTTAAACAACAAGAATAAGCTTCGGTAGCCATTTTGAAGTGGAGACATTTATACTATTTGGATTTTGCCTGTCTTTATCGACGATGTAGTCACGATTTTTGCGGTCAGAGTTTAAGGTAAGTAAAGGATAAGCTTTACTTTTTAGTATTCACGGATTTTTTATGGAGCTGGTTATATTTTTTACAAGTGCTAGTGTTCTTTAAGCTTCATCATGCCAAATTTTACGAGTGTAAGCCGCGTCGATTTTATGTAAGGTCTCTTTGAATATGAGGCTGTACGAGTGTAGACAAAGCGCTGTTGTCGTAATGCTTGTGTTCTAAGTCGTTCCTTTGTGTTAAAGGGGATCGTTTTCGTTTTTCTCTCTCTTAAGTACATGGAAAAGCACACAAGATTGCTCGAGGCACTTTGCCGAATTTGTGGTGTAAAATTTAAGGAGAAAGAAAGAAAAACAGAAGCCACTAAATGTGCGTATGAAATCCGTGAAATTTGGAAAGTGTCTGTCCTGGTTGATTCACCAAATGTGCATCCCAGGTACATTTGCATCAATAGAAACCTCTATTAAGGGGAAACATTATATTAAAAGAATAATTTAGGTGCGCATTGTGTACATGTAGTTCTAAAAACTCCCTCACCTAAGCAGCTTGAGGGTGGGTGTGATGGGTGCGTCCGCACCCTTGCATGGGCCACCAAGGTCCTGTAAATTTGCTTATTTTTTTGGGAGTGTATGAGACACTCTCTCGCTCTTTTTGTGTGTGAAGAAGAGAGAGAGGGGGGGGGGGGGGTGGCTGGTAGTGTAAGGGAGGGAGAGTGCTTACTGAGTTATCTGGCTTGCAGGGTTAAAACGTAGCCTACCTTAAACATGTATTCAGCATTCGTAGCCTTTTACACGGCAAAAGCTATCCCATCAAGAGGGGTGCTCTGGCCATGTAAGCATGGTGTCCCGGCATGGAAGGTTACCCGTCAAGCATGTAAATGCTTCGATGTGTTTGCCAAAGAAATGTATGTTAAGTTGGCTCACCCAAAGTAACTTGGAACTGGGGGAGCCCACCTTTCATGTAAACCGGCCCCAAAGCATTTCTTATAAATCATGCCTTGATTGACTCATTGCAATATTTCAAAAGCTAAAACACCATTTAAAGAGCAGAAATGTAGGATTGTAACTGATGATATAATCAGTTGTGATGGCCACTGTTTGTTGTCTGCTGAAATAATTTTATTATATTTATTTTATTGTCACACTGATCATAGCTGTAATTCTTTTTACAGGTCCTACAGCTGGCAAAGAGGCAAAATCAGAACAAAGCAGAGAACTAATATCCTAACATTAAACATGTGAACTGATATTTGAATAAATGTTGAATTCCAATATATTTCAATCTGACCATCAATCATTTTGGGTAGTGCTCCAATTACTGGGTGATGTTCATCCCAACCCACACCTGAAAATTGCATTGTTTATTACTTCAGGATATATTTGTGACACATTTGGCTTTGGAGAAGCTGTAAATGAACTCAAAACACTGTGGGACTTGTATAAATAAGCTGTTAATCAGAACACAAAAAAGCCATCTCAGAGTAAGCAATTCATGACCCATGGCACTTGACACTTTTCTGCTGTGATCAGTTGGGGGGGGAGGGGGGGGGGGCATGTAAAGCTGATAGATTTACTCTGTCGAAATAAAGGCTTACTAAAGAATACCAATACACCACTTTTCATTTCACAACCATTAGATATGACCTTTACTGGGAAGTATGTCTCTGTTACCAAATAGGTAGCTCAACTTCAGCTTTGTGAAATCAGTTAAAATGATAAACACTGTTGGAGTATAATCCTGGTGTCCAAAACACATTTAGAATACAACATTACATATCCACTCGCAAGACCTTATGTACCGTATGTATAAAAAAAGAGATGATCGAGTTTACAAGTGTACAAGTTGCAATTTCTTTGTAAATAAAGCTACTAAAAAATGAGTGGAAAATTATAAGCCCTTTGGAAATGCCTAAATAATAACTGTTTTGCCCACAAAATTGTTTATTTCATGCCAAGGTAGGACGAACGCATCGTTCGAGTAAATATCCAACTAACTATAAATGCCAGAAGACATTTTGGTTGCAAGTCAACAAGAAGAAAGAATATCGACGATCGATAAAAGGCTTGCACGTATACAGTATTCTTGATACATTTTCTTGTTGCGAAACGAATCGGTTTAATAAATCTTTACGAATAAACTCAATTCTACAAGTTTGAAACATTTCTTACCCGGCTATGTCGCAATTTGTCGGCATTTCAATAAAACTTTTATCGCAATGAGATTTCAATCCGCGTGCAAGTTTTGGCGCTCCCATGGGTAGCCGCGGGTTTCGCCCATAACGAGTTTCGCCCATGAAGCGCTTCGCCCAGAATCAAGCGCGCTAAACACATGAGTATACCTCGTTCTTAAATCCATGAGCCGAAACAAGCGTGCTAAACATGAATATACCTCGTTCTTATCCATTCTAAACCATTCTCGTTCTGGGCGAAACAATGTGGGCGAAACTCGTTATGGGCGAAACTCGCTCTAACCCTCCCATGCATGGCCGTCCTTTGTGATGGTCTTATGCGGTAAATGTGGCATTGAAAATATCGGGCTTGTTAAAAAAAATACGTTTGAAAGCTAAAGTAACTTCGTATTCTCAAAATCTTGTTCGAAAGAAGCATAACAAGACCTCAGAAAATCATCGCTAAGTACTCCCTTCGTCCGCCATTTTGAAAACGGACGAATGTTTTGAAACTCGATCCGTGAATCAAAAATCGGCTTCTCATTGGCTTAGAGGTCGGTCGGCCCTGTCCTTAAATATCGGGATATCCTGAACTGGGGACTGTTTTAATTTGTCAAGGGAATACTTTTCGCTGTGGGCGATAAAAAAGTCACTGGATAGGAATGCGTCCGCAGTTTTCGATCCCGAAATGTTATTTTCACGCGTCGCTCGTCATTTAGCCTGTCTAGCCTGACTATTCAGCACTCAGTTGATGTTGTGAGACTTCTCATTTTTTCATACATGAAGTATAAATCACACTTACATTTTTTTTTGCAAGTTAAAAAAACTGTCGACAATAGGATTTGAACCCGGGCCGTCGGATTACCGCGCGGGAACTCTATCCACTTTCCACTAGGCTACCGACGACCAGCTGCGACCAATCGTAAAATTTTAACTATATATCCTAACCTCAATATAAAGCTAACCGCAAGCAAATTAAGTTAACGTAGGCTAACCGGAGTGCTTTTTAGGCTAAACGGAGTGCTAGTAGGCTAACCGGAGTGCATAGTAGGCTAACCGAAGTGTATAGTAGGCTAACCGCAGTGCTAAATAGGCTAACCGTAGTGCTGTTTTGTATTCACTACATGAACTGAGTGTTACGGGGTATAAAATGTAATGAGGTGTCTCCCTATTGTCTCACAACATCAACTGAGTGCAGAATAGTCACTCCCGTGGCCTTTTGCAAACTACAGGTAGGTATTTTTTAAAGATCTGTGCTATTCATCGATTGAATTGCTTAGTTTTACATGCTTAAAAGCTGCTGCGAATCTTCATTGTCAGAGGATATTGGCCAATGCTATTTTCTATTGTTACAAGTCTATTGTTTGTCGTCTTCAGGGGGGCCGAAGACTCGCGGATTCTTTGTATATCATCGCCGAACAAATTACGTCACATCCGGTCCCAAAATGGCCAAAATGTCGAGCGCCTCGTCGCGAAAAGGCGTCGAGAAAAATTCTGGAGCAGACGGAGGTGTTTTGCATTTTTGGAACCGACAGTTTCATGTTATTTTGTACTATGGGGTTTAAAGAGGTTGCAGAGACATTGCTTCAACTGTTTAGGGAAAGATTTCGATAAAAAAGATGCTTTTAGTACAAGTTTGAAGGATAGTAACGGCGAGTGAGGTCCTGTGTCATGGCGGATTTTTCACAAACTCATAATCAAGTGCCGTTCAAACTTTTTGATGTAGTAAGTACTAATGCTGTGATAACGTCAAGTGAAATAGCCTATCCCGAAGAAGACACCCTGAAATTAACACTGGTGATTACAGTTTGTAGTGTACACGTCGGCGATATCATTATCACAAGCCGTTTAGTGCAAGAAGACGATTTCGCTGAAAGTGATCTTTCACAATCTCTGAACACGTGTCGTTCAAACTTTTGGATCTAGTAATTAGTGATGCTGCGATAACTTCGAGTTAAATAGTCTATCCTGGAGATACACCATTGAGGAAACACTGGTGGTATAGTTTGCAGTGTTTACTTCGGCAATATTATGAACACAAGCCGTTTAGTGTGAGGATTCGATTTCGGTGGATGTGTGTCATGGCGGATATTTCATACACTCAAAATCAAGTGATGTTCAAACTTTTGAATCTATTTATTACTGATGCTGTGATAACGCGGGTACGTCAAGTAAAATAGCCTATCCTGAAGGAAACACCATGGAAAAAACACTGGTGGTTACAGTGTGTAGTGTCTGTCTCGGCGATACCATTATCACAAGCCGCTTAGTGCGAGAAGACGATTTCCAGTCGCTGGAGGTTGTCATGGCGGATATTTCACACTCTCAAATTACGTGTGGCTCAAACTTTTCAATCTAGTATTTACTGATACTGTGATAACATCGAGTAAAATAGTCTATCCCTAAGAAAACACTATAAAAGACACACTGGTGGTTGTATTTTGTAGCTATCTATCATAACACAAGCTGCTTAGTTTAAGGAGTCGATTTCGCTGGAGCTGTGTCATGGCGGATATTTCAAACTCTCAAAACACGTGACGTTCAAACTTTTGAATCTAATAATTGCTGATGCTGTGATAACGTCTTGTAAAATAGCCTATCCTGAAGAAAACACCATGGAAAAGACACTGGTGGTTAAAGTTTGTAGTGTCTACTTCGGCGATATCATTATCACAAGCCGTTTAGTGCGAGAAGACGATTTTGCTCGAGGTGTTGTTACTTGAACAGTTTAGTGATGAAGATACAACTCTAACTGCATCCTAAAGGTTGGTATTTCTATTCCTACATTTTACATTAAACATTCTCGGTTATAGTGAGATACATATATGTCTATTCGGTCGTTGGGGACATCAGTGACAAATCGAATCAAGAAACTTCGAATCATTTATAATCATTATAAAAATTTACTTGGTACAAGTTATTTAGGAAAGATCCTTCAACGTAAAAAAACGTTTGAAGGATAACTCAGAGTTTGTTAACCAACAATAACGTTGGATGCGGTGTGGGACAAATGCAGACTGGCACTTTTGCATGGTCATTGGCATGAGTAGCACAGTTAGCCTGCTCTTAGTGATGCTCTTAATGATGGTAATGTAATGTTGTCACCATCCTGGACATGATGTAAAGTCTACTGCTGCATTTGTGCACACACCGCCTTAATTGGATGTGGGGGGATAAAGTTGGCTGGGTCTGAGATCTGTCTTGCAGAAAAATGAAATTTAAAAATTCCAGTAAGACAGAAATTGTTCGGTCAGTATAAACACAGACTGCAGACTGCAGACTGCAGACCCGGGGTAAAATGCAGACTGAGGGTAAAGTAATGAAACACAAGTCTGAAATAAGTCTTAAAGGTTTTCTTACCTTTGTTTACGAGGCTGCCATGTTGCAATTTAATATGGGGTTAGATCTGGTGCCAGCAAAATGTGGCTGAATGTAATTTAGGCTAAGTTAAAGTCGAGCCAATGCTGGTCAGCGGTAATAAGGAGACCATGCGCCATGATGTCACATCAGGTTTCTGGTCACATACGGGGCTTTCCCGAGTTGCACATATCAGGCTTTCCAGCTGCGTGTGGTTGTGCAGTTCGTTTCTAGCTTCAAAGCGTGTGTGCGAGTTGCTGTTTTCTTCGTCAGTTGTTCTTTTATGCAATTATGACGTCCAGGCAAACGAATAACAGTCTTGACGCGGCCCTCTCAGCGATTGTGTCTTCGGGGTCCAACTCAATTGTGTCGACGAGTTCACCTTCGTCTCTCGCGACGTCTCTTCCAAGCGAGCCTGTGGTGGTTTCGTCCTCCATGACGCTTCCTTCTGGGTCGAACACGGCCCTTGCAAGCGGCCGTTTTAGCGTCTCAAAGGCATCTAGAGCCGGCGACCTCGAGTGCCGTTTCCAGTCCGATGGCGACACTGGCTACAAGCTCGTCGATCGCGCCGTTGAGCGGTATGGCTTCTTCTTTTCTCGCCGCTGGGACCGGCTTTCAATCCTCCAGGACCAGCTCCTCGTCACAAGGTAGGAACGCTTCAGTTGTTGTACCATCGTTTATTTCTACCTTTAATGCTCCTGTGCCGGCGCTCGCGTCATCGGCGGCACATGCTTTTAACGGCGTTGCTGCGGTGTTGCCTTTCCATCGTCAAATCTCAACCCGTTAGCGGAACAACCGTTCGTGGTGGGCCCCGGATTTTCTCCGGTTCCGGCCAAACTCGTTATGCAAATCCTTAGTGGTAAATTCGTCGACTTGGCCGATTTGTTAGCATCGAATATGGTCAACTCAGAACCGGAGCCGCAATTGTTGCTGGACGGGCGATTAGTTCTAACAACGCCCCCAAAGAAATCCCGCCGGCGCATCGAAGACATCGCCACGTGGACCGAAGCCTTTACGGTGTTTTGCCTGGTGCTAACCTCGTCATTCCCGCATCGCTGGAAAGACTTAAATCTCTACAAGCTGTTGATCCTGAGGATTCATCGCCAATTTAGCGGGCGGGTCTGGCTCACGTACGATCGAGCGTTTCGTGAACACGCCGCGGCTAGTCGACTGGTCGGCCATGAACGCGCAACTTTTTAACTTTCACGCCGCCGGCGCTTCTCTTCGGAGCCACTACTCTGGTTTGTCATCCGATACAACGGAACCTCAGGGCTCAAACTCCTCCACCATCCCCTGCATGTCGTGGAACAAGGGTCGCTGTACGGCCCCGTACGCTTCGTGCCGCTATTATCACCGTTGCAGCACATGCGGGGGTGCCCACCGTTCGGTGTCGTGCAACGCCAGGCCAGATCGCAAGCCTGACTATCACAGTAAGCGCCGATCTCGTTCTCCGGCAGTTGTTTCCTCGCCACACAACAAATCCCGGCGCCTTTAACTGTTGGCTTAAGGAGTTTTGTTCCCGTGTTCGGAACATTGAGCTCGCTGTTAACAGCATTTGTTTTACGCGTACATTGTTTCAGTTTGATTTTGTGAGTCGATTTTTCCGCGAATATGTTTTTTCCCACGTTAGGTCGCCTTTTTGCAGACTCACTCTTTGACAGGTGTTTAAACCGTTTTTGCATGTACGTGTTATCGATTTTATTTAGGATTGCTCTTGTAGCTTTGTTATTTCGGATTGTTAGTCGTTACTTCTAGATATTGAGTCTTTGTTCTAGGCCTGTTGAATTAAATCTTCTACAAGTTTCAACGTGTAGTGCTTTTGTGTGTTAGTCTTGGGGGGTTTAAGGTCGGGTTTATCCTTTCTTTCTTTTGTTTTCTTTCCTCCTAGCCTTCACCCCTTTTATCCCAGTGTCCATGGTCAGCCCGCTGAAGCCCGAAGAGTTTGCTAGCAAGTTGACCAAGCATCCAGACCAGCGTCTTGTTGCCTTCGTTTTGGATGGCCTTCGCAATGGCTTTAGGCTGGGCTTTCAACACTCAAGAAAGCTGAAGTCTGCAAACAAAAACAAGCCCTCAGCAAACCATCACCCTGAGGTCATCGACCGCTATCTGGCACACGAGGTCTCCCTGGGGAGGGTTGCCGGGCCTTTTCCGTCCCCACCCTTTCCGCATTTGCATGTTAGCAGTTTTGGGGTTATCCCTAAGAAGGGACAACCAGGCAAGTGGAGACTCATAGTGGACCTATCCTCCCCTGCTGGCCTGAGTGTTAATGACGGAATAGACCCAGAAGAGTTTACTCTGCAATATATCACTGTCGACCAAATTATTCGGATGATCTCCAAGTTCGGCCCAGGAGCTTTGATTGCTAAATTTGATGTTGAGTCGGCCTACCGCAACATTGCAGTTCACCCGTCTGATCGGTATCTTCTGGGTTTGAGATGGCGAGATCAATATTTTGTTGATTTAGCCCTCCCGTTTGGCCTTCGCTCGGCCCCTTATGTTTTTAACTCAGTGGCAGACATGGTGGAATGGATTCTCCTTAATACACACAATGTGTCTGACCTCATGCATTACCTCGATGACTTTATTACAGCTGGCCCCCCGGACTCGAATCAATGTGCTGAAAATCTGTCCTCGTCCTTAGCCGTTTGTAGGTCTTTAGGGCTTCCCCTCCACTCGGACAAGTGCGTTGGTCCATCCACGCGATTGGTGGTGTTGGGTATAGAGTTAGACTCGGAGGCTCAGGTGGCCCGCCTTCCTACAGACAAGCTTTGTTCTCTTCGGGAGCTGCTTCAGTCATGGTGCGACCGGCGTTGGTGTACCAGATGTCAGTTGGAATCCCTCATCGGTCATCTGCATCATGCGGCTAAGGTTGTCTGGCCAGGGCGTACCTTCCTTCGTCGCATGATAGACTTGCTTTGTTGCTTTCGCAGACGGGACCATCCCATTCGCCTTAATTCTGAGTTTCGCTTGGATCTTCAGTGGTGGCTTCAGTTTTTGTCATCGTGGCATGGGGTCTACTTCTGGTTGTTTCCAGGCATGTCTGCCTCCCCAGACTTGGAGGTCACATCCGATGCCTCTGGTTCTCTTGGTTATGGTGCCTACTTCAACGGCGAATGGTTCAGTGGATCGTGGGCTACTTCTCAAGCCTTTCACTCAATAGCCTATAAGGAGTTGGTCCCGGTCGTGGTTGCGGCTCGTGTGTGGGGTCCTCACTTCGCAAGGCGTCACATTCTTTTCCGGTCCGACAACGAGGCAGTGGTTTATATCCTCAATTCTAGAACTTCCAAGATCCCAGACTTGATGCGCTTGCTTCGCCATCTTCTCTCCTCTGCGGCGCGTTTTAATTTCTCCTTCGCCTCGCAACATGTCCCCGGGATTCATAATTGCATTGCTGATGCTCTGTCCCGCTTTAATTGGCAGGAATTCCGGAGGTTGGCACCAGGGGCTCAGTCGTTACCAGTCTCTGTCCCCCCTCAGCTCCTGGACGAATTGATGGGCCCTCCTTAGAGCAACAGTGCCAGTTCTTTTTGGTCCAAGGCTTGGCAGCTTCCTCCCGTAGATCTTATGCATCCGGCCAGAAGAAGTTCATCAACTTTTGTACACAGATGGGCAAGTTGCACCCGAGTGGTTCTCCCTGCCCGACTGACGAGTGGACATTGTGCCTGTTCGCTACCTTCTTAGCTGGTTCAGTCCAGCATGCTTCTATTAAAGTTTATCTGTCAGCCGTTCGTTCCCTGCACATCGAAGAGGGCTTCCCAGATCCCCTGGTTAATTGTCTGCGTTTACAGCGGGTCATAAGGGGAATCAAACGCACCCAAGGTTCCTCTGAAGCACAGCGTCTACCAATTACGAACGATATCCTGATGATCATCTTCAGTTCCTTGGATTTATCGATACCAGACCACTGCATGTTTTGGGCAGCATGTAACTTGGCCTACTTTGGTTTCCTGAGATCAGCAGAATTTACGGTTCCGAGTCTTGCGAGTTTCTCTCCTTCGGTTCACTTGAGTGTTCAGGACATCTCCGTAGACTCTTCCGCAAACCCTTCCTGCCTGAGAGTGAGGATTTAAGCATCTAAGACCGACCCATTTCGTAAAGGCTGCTTCATCCACATTGGCAAGGGATGCTTTCCCTTATGTGCTCTTCAATCTGTTATGGCATACCTGGCTGTTAGGGGAGGCTCTGGTGGCCCCCTCTTCCTTTTTCAGGATGGCCGGCCTTTATCGCGTGCTATTCTCACTTCGCGGATTAGAGACATTCTGGCAAGGGCTGGGGTTCCAGGTAACTTCTCTAGCCACAGTTTTCGTATTGGTGCAGCCACAGTGGCAGCTCGAAGCGGTATCCCGGATCACCTTATTCAGGCGTTGGGTCGTTGGTCTAGCAATGCCTACCAGGCCTATATTCGAACTCCAGCTGAGTCTTTGGCATCACTCTCCTCTCGTCTGACCCCCGGTTCAGGTGGCTCGTAAAGCTCGTCCCCAGGCGCTCACCACCAAGATGTGAATCTTGCTAGGACATGCTTGTGCACTTGTGGATTATCTGGATCTTGCTCCAGATACGTTCTGTTCTTTTTCGGACTTTGCAGCGGATATGCTGGTACATGCTTGGTTTCTGTGGATCGTGCAGCGGATTTGCTCGTACATTTGCGGATTCGGCAGACCATTCAGCGGATACCCGTGTGCAGTTGCGGATTTGCGGATCAGGCAGCGGATTTGCTTATACACTTGCAGTTGTTGCGGCGACCTGTGCACGGACGTTTTTGGTTCATGCCGTCGATATGCTCTTCGCCTTGCGGATCCCGTGGAAGCTCCTGCAGTTACCCGGGAAGTTTTTTCTGGCAGGTTCCCCAACCCGTCCCTCGGCAGTTAGCAGACTCCCAAACGTTGCTGGCGGTATGAACTGTTGCACTCGTCACTTGGTAAGTTTGTTTTTGCATGTTTTTGCCTCTGAGCTGGGGAATGGTGCTTGGATATCCCTTGGGAGGTGGCGCAGGTCCCACGACATCTCTGTTCGCGGGTCCTTCGCCCTTCCAAGCACCCTTATGGGCGAAGGCTTGGGTGGTTGCCGCTCTCAGAGTTGCCATGGATACCTGCGTGCCCTGCTTAAGCTCGTTGTTTTGCCATCGAACCACCTCCCACCATCCAAGGCACCTTCCCCAAGCTCATCTATTGGCGATGAGTTTAAATGTGGCTGAATGTAATTTAGGCTAAGTTAAAGTCGAGCCAATGCTGGTCAGCGGTAATAAGGAGACCATGCGCCATGATGTCACATACGGGGCTTTCCCGAGTTGCACATATCAGGCTTTCCAGCTGCGTGTGGTTGTGCAGTTCGTTTCTAGCTTCAAAGCGTGTGTGCGAGTTGCTGTTTTCTCCCTAACCCTCCCTCCCTTATTGGTGGATTTGGTAAGTATTGGGTTGGTAAGTATTTCCACTGACTTAGTCAGTGTGACGGTGTCTGGGGGTGGTTGCCGCTCTCAGAGTTGCCATGGATACCTGCGTGCCCTGCTTAAGCTCGTTGTTTTGCCATCGAACCACCTCCCACCATCCTAGGCACCTTCCCCAAGCTCATCTATTGGCGATGAGTTTAATTTTCTGAAGCACATTTCATGATGGTTTTCTTGAAGTTTTACTACACTGAATAGATGCTCAGTATAGAAGCCCCTTGTTTAATAATTTAGAACAGGGCAGGCAAAACTTGTATACTTAAAGTAACATTCCATGCAGATGATCTTTCGAAATAGTTTATTTTTCCACACATTTATCGGGGGATTGATCTGCCGAAATATGAGTCGTTTATTCCAAACGAATAATTAATCATTGTAGACAAAACTGCAGTAATTTTGGTATATTCCAGCTTGTTTCACTGCAAAATGATACAACAGATACACAGCACATTCCATGCAGATATTTCTTCAAGTTCGGAATTAATTTTTTAGCGGATAAGTACAATGGGACTTACTGAAATGTGATAGTAGGTGATAAACGGATCAATTGTAAAACATAACATTTTTCACTTGTCCTAAAATCGCCAAGAGTATGGTCTATTCACTGCGAAAATGGTATTTCTGACAGTGTAGCAGGCAGAAATAGCTATTTTGCCGGCACGGACCAGAGGACTGGGTCCGCGTAGGAGGGATTGTGGGTAGCGTTATTGCATATGTATAGCTGTTCGTTATAGATTTGAATCAGTCTAGGTCAGCACTTCGCTCATGCAACAAAATTTTTATTTTGTAAATTTTGAGATAATTTAATTTTGTCCCTTCACTATTACCTAGCTTTCGCGAACCTCAGCCCCCAGAGTTGGCGGCACCGCAGCTGTTTTCAGCAGGTTGGGGGTATACGTTCCCTTTTTTCCACTAAGTGGTTTTGGGTTTTCGTATCCGGCTGTGTCGTGTACAGTTTTTGTAGGAGTTTCGATCTTTCGTAAGGGAGAGCATTGTTTTTAAGTGTATCCTGTTAGGTTGATGGCAGCTTTGCAATAAACTGGCTTTGAGGTCCTTGCTGACCTACAGGCCCCTGTATCTACACTGTTGTGTATGTTTTTTTCTGGGTAGTGTAGGCAAAATCTATTGAAAACTCAAAGCATCCCCGTCTTGCCATCCATAATTTGTTCAAAAAAAAATCCATGTTAATGAATGCTAAACTTAAGGTATTACGCAAATCATACAAAGATTAATCGCTGTCTTGCATGTTTGCAGCTAGCTCAGATCTACACGACTTTCCTCACTATTAAGCACCAGGTTGACTTGGTTGATAAAATCTGGATGCCTCTCCTTCACAGTCATTGTTTGGCTCGTCACGCAACGTTGCACCTAAAATATCTAGGTTACACTCGTAACTCTTGTTTTATTGCATTTTACTCTGTCAGCATTTCAGCCCGGGTCTGCAGTCTGCATTTTACAGTGACCGGAAATTATTGGAAAAAGCTGTTGTAGTCCAATCAAGATTAAGTCCATTTGTAAATAGCACCTTGCAATCTTTTTTTATTGCATGTAGATGGTGACAGCGTATTCAACAAATAAAAAAGCCTTTGCCATGCTTTACTTTATTTAAAAGTGCTCAAGAAAGTGAAGAGAGCATGGAACAAGTGTGAGCCTGTTTATAGTTAACCAGCAGCCCATGTTTTCATCACACATTTTTAAATCTTTGTTTTAGGATTGACATCACTACACGACAGTGTGCCACAGCCGAATAAATATCTCACTACAGCAACAAATTTTGTAAATTGTTTCTGTTCACAAAAGCAATATAAACAATAACGAGGAATAATCGAAACAGAAATGTTCAGGCCTAGGGGGTGTACTTGCGATTTCAAGTGATGGGAATGAGCAAAGTTTTTTTCTTGGGTTTTGAAAGTTTTGATTCCAGGATTTTTTTGGGTGGGAAAATTTTGCAAGTATTTTTTTGGGTAGATTGTTTTAAGTAGGGATTTTTGGGGTACATGTAATTCAAAACAATCTAAAGATTTGTGGTTATATTAGCTGCCTTCTTCTGCAACTAAAGCACAAACAAGTGAAGTGTTCTTTGGTGTCTCTACTGTTGTTAAAATGACCTCCAGACGACGGAGAGATAAATCCAAATAAGAGGATAAAATCAAACACGAACATTCAATTTCATATGGTTTCCTTTGTGTATTGGCATGTGACCCTTTCTGGAAATTTAAATGGTCAGAAATTTGTCATGGGATTTTTTGGGGTGCTAATATTTGGTCCAGGGTTTTTTTGGAAGCATAAGTAAGGTTTTTTTGTGGTCTTGATTTTCACCCCAATTCAATCATCCCAGTCACTTGAAAGTCCATCCCCCCCCCCCCCCCCCCCCTGGATGTCCAGGACTGAAAGCTTATGAGATGCATGCCATTTATTATATTAACAACACATAATGTTCTAACTAAAAAAAATCACCTAAATACACATTAGTTGGTAAAATATAAAGTATTATATAAAAATGGCCAATAACAAAGCCGTAAATGAATTACGTGCTGAACAATACCCGCGTTTAATCCTGGGCATACACCATATAAGTAAATATTCTAAATGATCATTTTCGAATCTTGGCTTCAATTTTAAGATCTTCAAATTTTTTATTAGGTCAGGGCCACAGGTTTATCAGTCTAAGACTGTAAAGTATTTTCCCTCACAAAATAAAGTCACTTCTTCTTTTGTAGTGTGAAACCGGATTCTTCTTGAGCGTTCAGTTTAGCTTTATTCACTAACATTGTGCACCACTGACGTTTGTGAAGGAGTTACATTTTCACAATTCAAAGCCATTCATAAATATTATACATTATGATTAAAACAAGGACATCTTATGGTCAGAATTTAACATAAACTGCAAACAGATATGACCTTGTGACATTGTGGAAGTCTGAGTTAGTGTGTCTAAAACCCAATCTCATGGAATTTAATGATCACAGCTCAGTGCTACTCTCGATAAACGTTTTTATTAGACAGTAAGTGCATGTACACTGTAGTTCTTTAGAGGGCAAAGTAATATATAGATCCAGCTTTGTGATGTGGTTTAAATTTATTTTATTGGTTTAAAATTCTTCAAACTGCTGAATTATATTTTGATTTTCCATTCTCTCATATAGTTTCATTATTATAATCTGAAACAAAGGGAAATACAAGTCAACCTGGTTTGAAAAAATTTAAACCAATGATAAATTTAAACCACAACACATAGGTAACTACCAGATGTACCCATGTGAACATGCTTGTGTTTCTCGTGTCCAAGTGTTATGTTTCAATGGCAAGTCCAAGAATAAAGAGTAGGCTTACCTATCTATCTAGTGGTAGGTTCCCTGTAATACATATTGACTTAATCTAGGACGTAGTACAATAATTTAAAGAAATTCAGTCTATCTAAGTGGCTTATCATGACTCCCCTTTTGTGGAAAAATGTACTAAATAAGACCTTTGCTATATAGTGAAACAAGCTACCAATCAAACACCAGAAATAAGTCAATACAATAAATGTAAAAGGAAAGAAATAATAGGGCAAAATTCATCTCTAATAGTGAATTTACTCTAATCTTTATGTTTGGCATTCACAAGTTGTTTATTAATAAAAGTTTATGAATAGTGGACTGTTAAATATTTGTGTTGTTCTTGTTGGCAGATGAGAAACATCTGAGTTCAAGAAACAATTATGTTCCTCCATGCCTGTACTGTTGAGCATTATCTAGCAAAGTGTTGATGGAAATTGTGCTGTCTCCTGCTGTGGGCTTTTTTGGGGCATCTTGATTAACAGTATGCAGGTCAGGAAGAGATATTTCTTACCCCGATGAACAGTGTAATGTACAACATTACTTTACAATATGCAGGTTATGTAGAGATGTTGAACTCTGTTAGCCATGAATGATGTTATAATGTACAATACAATGTACAAATGATGATAATTGAATATTTCCACTGCATAGATGTTGAACACTGTGTTAGACATGAATGATGTTATAATGTACAATCATATGTGCAGAGTGATGACTGAATATTTCCACTGCATGGATGGCGAATGTCATTAGTTGTGAATGATGTTATAATGTACAATACAATAATTGAATATTTCCACTGCACAGATGTTGAACACTGTGTTAGACATGAATGATGTTGTAATGTACAATCATATGTGCAGAATGATGACTGAATATTTCCATTGCATGGATGGCAAAGGTCGTTAGCTGTGAATGATGTTATAATGTACAATCATGTGTAGATTGACAACTAATTTTTTCCACTGCAGAGATGTTGACCGCTGTGTTAGATGTGATGTTATAATGTACAATCTATTGTAGAATGGCAACTGAATATTTCCACTGCACAGATGTTGAACACTGTGTTAGATGTGATATTATAATGTACAATCATATGTGCAGAATGACGACTGAATATTTCCACTGCACAGATGGCTAACATTGCTGGCTATGAATGATGTTATAATGTACAATCTTGCGTAGAGTGATGACTGAATATTTCCACTGCACAGATGGTGACCACTGTGTTAGACATGAATGATGTTACAATGTACAATAATCATGTGCAGAATGATGACTGAATATTTCCACAACACAATTTAACTTAATAAATACCTGCTTGTACTTTTCAGATTTTTCTATGTAAAATTGTAACAGCCAAATTATAAAATAATTATTGATATGGGTGTAGCTGCCACTTCAGAAGCCATCAATGCAAACTGCATGTCCACTGTGTAATGACTAATCAGACTAGCAACTCTAATTGTTTAACTTTTTGGGTTAGATATTAACTTGTGTCAGGAACTCTACTTTTAATACTAATAATATGTTAAGCTGCATCACATTACTGAGCATAACTTTAACAATAACAATAAATACTCTTCATTTGCTAGTTTTACAGATGATACTGTTCTCCCTGGGTGTTTTAGACCATTTGGGTTGCCTGGCTTGCTTCACTGGAAAAACATTACCACCTGGCTCGAAACAGAAGATCTAACCCAATTTGAGATTATTCCTCCTTCAGGTGACAGGAGGGTTCCTTTACACACAGTTGAAAATTGCAATCAGAATACCCCCTGGCCTTCCTAAAATGCTAGGGAGAACATTATAATATGCACGGCTATTATTTTTTTCAAGTGCTTGAACCTAAAATGACCAGAAGTATTATCTTCCAAGCCATTGATTAAATGAATAAGAGATTCATTATTGAAATCTACATTTTTCTTGTCATTCATATTAATTAAGATCCAAATGGGACACTGCATTGTAATACAGATTTCTGAACTAAGCTTGTTGCTAGTTTTGCTGCCTCATTGCCTCATAATTTGTATACCCATAGCTGTTGCTGCTGAAATACATATGAAGACTAAACATTGTACTGGTTACTGATTTGTCAGTCTGCCTTCAGAGGTAAATAAGCTATGTAACAGCATCTGAAGAGATAGTATATGTTTTTTGGTTTGTTGTATACTATCGATTTATTTAATTGACTTTTTTCACCATTAGGCTTAGCTTCATGGTAAATGTTTTATAAAATTATTTGAACGAAAGTCACACACGAGTTTATGCATGCACCACTATATTTTCTTAGCAGCATGGGCATGTGCAGTTTTCAGTTATCTTGTAGAAGAGCACTGAATGTGCTGAAAATATAGGTGTTAGAGACGGAAGGAGTAGTGGTTTGTCTTCATTCTATAACAATTATGAAATATTTAACAATTCCATGAGTGCGCGTTGGATTTGAGATGGTAGATAGCCAACGAGGCGCGTAGCGCCAAGTTGGCTTTAACGATCTCATATCCAATAAGTGCGAGTGGAGTAACTGTTTTATTACAAATACCCAAAAGAATTGCAATATTTGAGCTCCCCAGCTGTTTCGTATACGCATACCACCTACGACATTTGTGGTCAAATGTATATGAGCTCATATACCATTGCCTCTTAACCAATCAAAACTCAGGAATTGCAATATACCATTGCTAGTTTTTAATAATTAACAATTATTCCATGAGTGTCAATTGGGTATGAAATGGAAGATAGCCAACGAGGCACATAATGCTGAGTTGGCTAACTGTCTCATATCCAGCATGCGCAAGTAGAATAATTGTTTTATTAAAAACATCTAAAAAACTACAACATTTAAGCTTCCCAGCTTTTCTCAGTGACGGGTACACCTATCATATTTGTGGTCCATGAGTATATGAGCTCATGTACATGTAGAACAAAGATATTGGAAGGAAATCAAATGCAGGGCAATAGAGAATTCACAAATGTTACTCCACTGTAAGTCTATAGGCAATTTGACTTGGCTAAGGCCGTGTGTGCTCTAGCGGCACCTAGTAACTCCACTTCGCTATCAGTTGTTTTTAGGCAACAAAAACATACCAAAACACCTGGCTGGGCATCCTCCTTTTTCAGTTTTAACTTAGGGCCGAAAACAGCCACACAATAAATTTTCTTTCGGTGAAGGCCATACGGGGGAATATTGGCCCAAGGTTGTGGCAGTACGGACCAATGAGCAAGGTCAATATTTCAAGGGCTAATATTTGCCAGTACATCGGCTCGAGCAAGCTGGGTTAGTAAGTAGTTTATTATATGGCACTCGTTTTAGCTGCAAAAGTTGAATTTGCTGGCTTTCAAAAACCAAAAAATTCACCACCGTCTCTATGAAACAGTCCATAAGGCGAAATCCCGACCAAGAAAGAACCAATCACAATGCTTAGATTTACCTGAAGACTGCCTTGCCATATGATAATAAAGAATGTTTTAAAAATCCATTTGTGAAGTCACAACCTTCTTGAGTCTTACACATAAGATTAAACAAAAGTCTGTCTTGTATATTTTCATTTTCGAATAGAATTTAAAAAAGACAACGGCTTTCTATTTATATCAACCAGTTTAACTAACAAAAAAAAATACATGGAAATTTTGCCATTCTTTGTGGACTGCTGAGACAGATTTAGGAAGTTGCTACAAAGTACCAGGTATTCAGGCCATTTTGAGGTTCAAAACATGGTCATTCTTGTGCTCAGAATTAAGGAAACACGTCTAAGATGCTTCAATTTTGTGAAAATTTTCTTGGGGAGCATGCCCCCAAACCCCCATAGGAAATAAGCAGTTGTACTGTTTCCCATTAATACCATTGGGAAAAATTTCACCTTGAGACCTCTGTGATAGGTGCAGTATTACAAATAAGTTAATCATTAAAGTAGATTATTTTAATTAATTTTAAAATTAATTAATTAATTAATTAATTAATTAATCAACTAATTTCCTTTTTCTTTTTTTTAAATTTTCCTGGAGGACTGCCCCCCAGACCCCTCCCCACAAAGGAGGCACTGGCTTTCTTTCCCAATCTGACTTCCTAACATGGTCACTGCCTACACAAGGGGTGAATTAAACTATTGTTTAATAAATGAGCAGCATTGTTTTATCAAGTTTAAAACACGATGGCGCAGCCAAGTGTTTTTGACTTGATAAAATAGAACTGCGAATTAATTGAACGGCTTCAAAATCCTCTGATGTAGAACAACTTATTCTTGTACTATAAATATTTAGATTTGTGGTTATTTTTGGCCTAGAAAAAGGACGCAAATGAATTATTTTCATTAAAATGACTTTTTGAATAAAACATTTATAAGTGTAATTTACAAGTGTAGTTATTGTTTACAGCCTCTAAAAACACTCGTAAATGTTTCATTAAATTCACCCTAGAAGACAATCTGATCAACTGAAGATCTGAATTGTCATATCCATTATTCAGGACAAATTATACCTGGTTCGCTATTGAAAAAAAAAATTCTGCATAGACAAAGAGCTAATCTGATTGGTTGATTTTACTTTCCAAAAATTTTGAGCTACAAGTATATCAATACATACACATGCCTATGTTCACTGTTTCCAAACAATAAATTTGTTTGTTATTTTGAAGTGTTGACCAACCTATATAGTCTAGCTATAGCGAAACAAAAATAAAAAGTAAAGTCATTATTTGCAAGTGTTGAACAAAGCCATGTGTTTAAAGGAGGTGTTTTCATATTCCAGTGTTTACTTCTTATCAAATTGTTCCGATTCATCTTCTGATGAACTGTGACTGCTTTCATTAGGACCTGTCACTTTGTTAACAAGTTCTTTGAATGTTCCAACATATTTGCCCACTTTTTTCTTAAAAGAAGATTTTTTTAAAGGAGAAAGAAATTTTTTGAGTTTCTTTGGTGGAGGACGTTCAGGTGTGTAGCCAATTGAAGCTGTTGGTGTTCCTGACACACGCTTTAAAACGAAAGGTGCGTTTTTGACACTTGGGGGTGTTGTCAAATCGAAGTCGGAAACTGTATGAGGACTGTTACAACTCTTTTGAGTTTTTATTTCTGGGATGTCTAAAACTAAAGTTTGCAGATCTTCTAGGGTTGCACTATTTTGAAATGGAATGTCTTCATGCCTTAGTATTTCTTTTAAATTTTTAATTTTAACTTTAGTGTCTGAAAGATTCAGCTCATGCTTATAGAACGACATTATAGAATTGAGTTTTTCTTTTTTTTGAGCAACTGTTTTGCCATACACATTTGGATCAGTAGCACTTTGTTCATATACAAGAATGTGAATACACTGAGGCTTTTTACACTGGGGTGTTTCTCCCACATATTCAGCCTTTCCTCCCCTTATCATACCATCATACAAATACCAGCCACTCTTACAACCAATCTGAGTTGACAAAATCTCACACCAATAATGTATGCAGTTAAAGTACAAAATGCCAGTGAGTTGATATTTAGTGTTCAAAATTTCAATAGTTCCATCAAGGTTAGGTATGTGTCTACTTGAAGTATTTCGCATCACAAAAAAAGGTTGGGAATGTTAATTACGTCTGTGGTTACTCTGCTTTTACCATCACAGAACAGTGCTGTAGTGTTTGTTATTTCAGATATACCATTATGGTGATCTCGTAAACTAGTGTTGGATATAACATTCCCACACCTTCCTGACATTACTATGTGATTAGTTCTGGTAAGTAAATGCTCAAGAACTGAATTGATTTTGTATTTGTGGTCAGCTAAAACATGCTCGTGCAGAATATCATCATCGGTTACAGGGAAAATAACATGTTGCTTCGTTCATGTGCGTGTGTGTTTTTGTGGTTGTACAGTACAAACAGTGGACGTTTTCTCTGTAATTCGAAACTTTAATGTGAAAGATTGATCACTGTTTTCTGTTAGTCTAAAAAATATGCCAATTATTGAAGCAGATCGTCCAAAGGAATAATAATTGTGACCATCATTAGTGTCATCTCGCAGCCACTTCCATAGTCTCAGTTTACTTTCAAAGAAATCACCATTTTCCCTTAATTTAAAACACTCTTCCAAAACACTCATTCCTTTACCCGAAGTACTGTTTATCTGAATTTGGCGCCTGAAAGAATGGTAAAGAAATTCGAGAATAGTGTCCTGATGGCAGCTATTTCCAAGTCCCCCAGAACCCCAAATGTAGGACTGATAAGAAAGTTGAGGCTTGGTAAATGTCAGATTTTTCTTCTTCAGTCTTGCTATTCGTGTTTCACATGGATTCAGTTTGCATTTCCATTCCTCAACTTTACAACCCCCACATTTTCTTGGTGCAAATGCTTTTTTTTCCCCTTTTGATTCCTTTTGAATATTCCAAAATAGGTCAAGAAGCTGGTGTTCAAGTATATCCTCGTCTCTTATGGAATTACCAGATGATAGCATTTTGCAAGTTTTTGATATTTCTTCTGCCCTCTTTTTTAAGTTAAATGCATCAGCTTGCCAGTGGGGTACATTATCTTCTGTGTCCTTTGTAGAATCCCAAAACTGCTTCAAGTAGTTGAGCAAATCAGCTATATACTCATCATCTCTATTAACAAGGTATATGTTATAGCCAACTGGAGTCCATACAACATAGTGACACCACTGAGTGTTTGTACAGTACATTTCAAGCATAACTTGTGGAATGTGGTTAACACAAACATTTTTGTAAGGTACTGGTTTGCCTCCCATAAATGGGCATTTGATTTCGACCACTCCAAAGTGTTTTTTAGCATCTGTTGCATTTATCTCAACTAGTCCATCAGGAGAGGAAGCTAACCATGGAATTCCCTTATTGTCACTGACTATATGAACTCCAGTCTCACATACCTTGCTATTAGGATAGGTTTTGGAAAGGAACTTGGAAATGTAAGTTGCCATAGCACTATTCTCGCACATACATCCCCATTTCATAGCCAATTGATTTTTGCTACTAATTTCTGAGTTTTTTGTCTCCTTTCCTTGTCTTAGCTCATTCCAATAGTTTTCCATAGATGGCCTTCCAAACCACCCTAAAGCAGTGGCAGCCTTGCTTCCATTGATTTTACCTTTTCGGAAATTGAACCATTGATCAGATTGCTGCTTAGTTGTTTTGGGATCCGAATTATCACCTTTTAGAGTAACATAGTTGTCATTTTTATGAAGATCAAAGCTATCCAACATACCAATCATTTTTGGCAATGAAGCTGTGGGGTGGTACCATGTCCTTTTGGTGTCGAGCTGAGTGGTAGGTTTAATACAACAAGTTGAAGGGGAATTTGATTTTTGTCGTGCAATTTTAAAAGGGCAATTTTTTCTGAAATGGCCGAGTTGTCCACATTTAAAACAATGTTGTTGTGCAAGCCAGTCTTTGTTATAGCCTTCAGGGCAATCTTTGACCCAGTGGCCCAATTTCCCACAACCATGGCATTTACTTTTAGATTTATCGACAGAATCTGTAACGGCTGACATGTTTTTTTCTGCAAGTAAATCAAACTTCTTTAACAATTGCCTTATTGCACAATTGTCTTGAGCACTTGGGCCAAGTCCATCAACTGCCAAATATGTGACACATCTTCTTTTTGTGAATTTTTTAACAAACAAAAGTAGCAAATTATATGCCAACTCGTTGTCTATGTGCGTAATGTGCATTTTGACAAGAAAGTTATTCCACAGGACCTGTAAATTGCTGTCTTTTTCTAGTGCAAGTAGTGCTTTAGTTAATGAATTTTCAGTCCACTTCTCTTGATTGAAATAGTGCAAACGAAGGCCATGGTCTAAGCAAGAAATGAAATCTAACAAATGTTGTTGATTCGCCTCATTTGCCATTGCATTGACAATTATTTGGTTAGCCTGAATTATTGTTGAAGAAGTTGATAAATCGATATACTCTAAAGTTTGCTTTGCATGTCTTATGAGTTGTAGTTTCTGTGCTTTATCAAAAATGTCTTGTGAAACGGTGAGTGGAAGAAAGGATTTAAAATTTGAATCTCCTTGTTCTGAACAAAGCTGTGCATCAGGCTCAGAAGAACATTTGTTCTTATTTCTCCTAAGTAAAGGTATTTTCACAGCATTTGGTGTACAAACTGGATCATAGGAGCCTATGCTTTCACGCAGTTCACCAAATTCTGATGTGATTAATAGGTTTGTATTTATGGTTGCAGCCGACTCAAAAAACTGAAGGACAGTAGGGTGACCTGATGCAATGCGTGCCCGTTGTAAGGAAAAGTAGTTTTCAACATCGTCTTGACACATTGTTTTGGGAACGATAACAGCATCAGGAAAATTCATTTGAATATACTGTACTAATCCTAAAAATGCCCTTATAGCTCTCACCAAATCTTTGTAAGTTCTTTCAGTGATAAACTTTTTCCAATGAGCATTGCATTGACCTTTTCCAGGCATAGTAGTTTTTATCTCATTGTACCAATTGGTGAACCATATTAAAATCTTGACAAGTTCTCTGTAGCTTGAGGGATCTACCTCTGTACAATTATTCATTATTTCAAACAACTTTGCACACATGCTCAGGTACAGCCTAGTTCCAATTGTTTCTTCAAGAGGAAAACTACCCTGACATATGTCAGCCACTACTTCTTCTGAACAGACTTCCACTGCTCGTTTCACAGACATTTTTGTTCTTGCACTTAATTTAACATGTTTCCATCGTAGTTTGGTTTCCTTCCTTTCAACAACGTCAAGAAGGTGTTGGGATGTTATTTTCTGGTCAGACAATTCCATGTGCCTAGCTGGATTGACAATAAAATTTCGCAACTTTTTTATAAGATGGGGGTAATCTGACAGCCACCAGATTGGGCTGTTGTTGTTAAAAGGGTTAGAACACACCCAATTTTGAACATTTGATTTGCGAAAGAAAGCATGTGAGTAAGATGAACCGTCACAAACTCCATAAAGAACCTGAATATGCTTGCCATTTACAATTGTCTTTGAAAGAACTTCAATCACTTTCCATACCAACACTTTGAGTTTTCCACTGTTCATCTGCCTCACTGGAAAACTAGCAACAGGCCAGGAGAAGTCACCTTCTATAGAAGAAAAAAAGAACTGGCAAACCATCTTTGCCTTGAACTGGTTTAATTCACTTTTTGGATCTCCATCAAACTCACTTTCACTTGATGAGCTTGCTGAATTTTCACTTGATTCAGAATCTGAAGTCTCTACAAGATTTTCTTCTTCATTCTGAAGGCAATCTAAATTGTTTGTTTTTTCATTCGGAATATCAAGATTTTCAAAACCTACAAGTTCCCCTGTTCTTTTGCATACAACAATGCCCTCTTGTATTGTCCTCTCATCCCAATGGATGCCTCCAATTCCCTTGCAATTCCTTCGTTCCATTTCTTGAATCATCCGTTTTAAATTTTCATGGTTAATTGGATCTGAAGATGAACTAGTCTGCCTGTATTGCTTAATTGTTTGCCAGCGAGGCAGAGGTAGTATGTTTCGAATACTTTCATACCCCTTTTCACGGCATTTGCTGGCCAAAGAACAGCACCATTTAATAACTAAGGGGTGAAATCTCATTCCTTTTGGTCTTGGCTTCTGTTTGGTTTTGGTTAATTTGGCATTATTTTTACTGATCTCCTTTTCTTGTTTTTGCAAGCCTATCATAGCATCTAACAGCAGTAAATACAGAACCGAATTTTCCGTGAGCAGATTTTCCTGGACTGCTGTGTCTACTAGCTTGCCTAACTTTGTTGAACATATGTTGATGTTTTGGGGGGGCTTTATTTTCTGTATCTTCATGTAGTGTCTTGTTCTTGATTTCCAATAGTCGCATGATTTTTTCAGATTTTTGTATCTTTCAAGAAGTTGTTCAAAAGTAAGTTTTGAAAGTGCAGCATGTGAGTCAAAACTGCACTTATCAGATGGAGTCTCTTGAAATAGCCTAATATTTCTCATTAAAAGTGTACAGTTCAGACATCTTTCTGCACGAGGCTGTAACACTAAGCCCTCACATGGTCCTTGTGGGTTAATACTTCTGACAGTTTCTTTTATCTGTTTTCCGTTGTGATTTGTTAGCAAAAATCTGGAATCTATTTCATATGCAGCTGGTTTGGCATTAGTATTACCAAAGTTTTGGCATTGCTCTCTCATTTTAATAGTTTTAAGGAAATTTGGATCATAAATGCCAAGACAAGGCTGCAATGAGAAAAGGGTGTCCAGAAGATCACTCGTTGTTTGTTTGGCAAGAATTACATTTTCAAAACAGCCATTTGGAAGAACACCATTGTCAATTTTTTTTCCAAGTGCATAGACTGAAAATGAAATTTTGTAAGGTGCACCAAACAGAAATGGACAAAAAAAAGTTAATTTTTTTGTGGGTAAAGATTCAGAACTATATCCAAAGCAAAAATGCAGCATGAGACCAGTTTTACTGTGCTGGAGATAAACTTCCCATGGTGCAAATTCTGTTCGAGAAACTGACAGGAACAAATTAAGAATTGATTCATCATCAGTTACAGTTGATACATTTGTTTTGCTGCTAGTGTAATTAAAGCCATGAAATAATTTTGAAAAAGGAATTTATCTTGTTGAGCAGCAGCAGATTCTTGACGACCTGTTTTGTGTGTACTTTTATTTCCTGATCCACCTATGTCAGTCTGTGAATCACTTGACTTGGATGACTTGAGTGATTGTAAGTAACTTGGAGAACATTCAGTGCAAATGTAGTTTTGCTCCAAATCAGAGTTTGCTACACCTTCTTCATTATTAGAAATGCAGTCATATATGTCACTATTGATTTGTTGAATTTTGCCATCCATTTTCTCATCTAAACAGTTGCATGCACACATATAAGATTTTGATGAAACTGTGAGAATATGTTGTGGACATGGTGATGTTTTTGCAACAACAACATTTTTCTGACATGAAGTACATTTTTTTAAACCTAAAAGAGAAAACCAATCATCTCTTTCACTCTTGGCATCTGTTTCGTACCCTTTTCTTTGGGCAGATTCCACACTTGAATATATTCGTTTTGGTTTGTGACCACGCTTCTTCTGAAGGTAATAGTGATGGTTCCAGATGTTAATGTTGTGGTCATTTGCTTGGCTGAGCAAATCAGGTGATAGTTTTAATTCGTAAACTCCAGCCAAACAAGTAATTTTTCTATTTGATGCAATCTCTGGACACCCTTTGATGCAGCACTCATCACTCCCACCTAATACTCTTCCCCTTATTTCAAAAGTGGTGAAATTAACAATTTTGTCATTATCTGTCATTTTTTTTTGTACCTGGACCACTTAACCAGTACATATTATGAGGAATTTTGAATTTCACAGAAACTTGTTTCTTTAGATGTGATATTGTGGCATTTTGTAAAAGGCTGAATATGTGAGATTTTCCATACCAGTCTTTGACAAAAACTTGAATCATATGAGCCTTAAATGGAGGACGAAAACACAACAAATTTCCTGGATGTGATAAAAACATGTTGAATAAATCAAAAAGAATATATTCGCATATTGAGACAACACCTAATATTGTGTCAACTGACCAAAAGTTGCTTACTGTAAATTGTGTGGCAGTTAGCTGAAATAAGTATGTGAAAGAAAATGTTAATATTAAGACACCATAGTCTCCTACATACAAAAGCATTAAGTACAAACACATAAGAGTTGTAAAGCCACAAAAATTCAAGATATTTTGTTTTATGAAATGATCTGAAACTATGTGTGAACTACTTAATGAAGAGTAATTTTCTATTAAAGGAGCTACGTCACGGACAACGAATCTTGAAAAAACTGGCAAGTTTTTTCAAGTTTGTTGATTGTAATCGCTCTTAATGTTCATCAGTTGAAACCATCCTTGGTTATTTTCGAGTTTTCATTATTCCGTTGGTGTTTTTCTATGTTAGAAAACTATCATTTCAAGGTTTCCTTCAATTTCAAAGTAATCAGAAAAATGACTAAAACATCGTGACACTGCTCC
The DNA here is from genome assembly GCA_963693305.1 of Meandrina meandrites. Lineage (NCBI taxonomy): Eukaryota > Metazoa > Cnidaria > Anthozoa > Scleractinia > Meandrinidae > Meandrina > Meandrina meandrites. The sequence continues at coordinate 7,945,693 of OY855910.1, forward strand.
TTTAAAACATGTTAAAAATGTGGTGCAAAAACTATTTATAGCCATGTTGCCAAAGATAACAGATAGAACATACAAATAGTGATGCTTTGAAAAATGATTTGAATGAGACAATACCATCTTTTCCAGCCAATCTTCTGAAAGATTGTACAAAAATTGACAGAATGATTGTAATTTTGGGACTATTAAATAAATTATTATAAGTAAGCCTGGTAATGATATTACACAAAGGCTGAAAACAAAATACAATTGAATTAAATCTGTTCTTGTTGAGCTGGTATCAAATTGTCTGTTTTGTCAGACTCCTCTCTTTCTGTTTGCTTGCTCCTGTCAGTACAAGCATGGAATTTGTATTTTGTTCTGAAATTGGAAATTCTGTTTAGTACTGACCTCCAGTTGCTCTTAAAGATCAAGTTCTGTCTTTTGTGCTTGCGAGTTCGAAAACGCATTATATGTAAAAAATTTAAAAAGTAATCAGAATGCACAGTTTGTTTAAAAACATCATTTCCTTTGTTTTGTAATTGATATATACTAGTCAGGGTGCTAACAATTTCTTTTGGAAGAATGTGAAGTGAAATTAAGATTAAGGAACACTGAACTCTAAATGCAGTTGCTAATGTACCACAGAATAACAAGCTTCCAATTGGTAAGTGAACGATTAAATCAAAGTAACATTCGTAAAGTAAAAAAATTAAAATCATGGCCTGTACAAAGGTAAGGATAGATGTGCACTTTCCTTCTTCACAAGATTCATTGATGGTCTGATTGGTTTGGCAACAGGGAGACTCTGGGTTTCTTGTAGGGTCATCAGTTTGAATTTTCCTATTTAATTTCTCGTCGGTATTGTCTGTTGCAGGACCGCTATTTTGTTTGCTACTCTCAGGGTACGAAAGATCTAGAAAACAGACTGACAGTGAGGCTATAGTAATTATAATAGGGAATGGCAAAATCATTGCCAAAAAACAAATGTTAGTTTCTGCCAAAACAAATAAGAGGAAGAAAGGAAAACACAACATTAAATAAAACAACAAACACATAGTTACACTTGTAGGTGGTTTATACATAGGCTGTTCTGATTTGAGATTATGCTGTGCAGGGCTGGGATGGGAAGAGGGGTTGCCTTGGGTAGAGCTTGGTTTGGGGTTGGTTTGGGTAGAGCTAGGTTTGGGGTTGGTTTGGGTAGAGCTGGGTTTGGGGTTGGTTTGGGTAGAGCTGGGTTTGGGGTTGGTTTGCGTAGAGCTGGGTTTGGGGTTGGTTTGGGTAGGACTTGGTTTGGGGTTGGTTTGGGTAGAACTGGGCTTGGGGTTGGTTTGGGTAGAGCTTGGTTTGGGGATGGTTTGGGTAGGGCTTGGGTTGGGGTTGGTTTGCGTAGGGCTTGGTTTGGGGTTGGTTTGGGTAGAGCTTGGTTTAGGGTTTGTTTGGGTAGAGCTGGGTTTGGGGTTGGTTTGGGTAGAGCTTGGTTTAGGGTTGGTTTGGGTAGAGCTGGGTTTGGGGTTGGTTTGGGTAGGGCTTGGTTTACGGTTTGTTTGGGTAGAGCTGGGTTTGGGGTTGGTTTGGGTAGGGCTTGGTTTGGGGTTGGTTTGGGTAGAGCTTGGTTTAGGGTTGGTTTGGGTAGGGCTTGGTTTGGGGTTGGTTTGGGTAGGGCTTGGTTTGGGGTTGGTTTGGGTAGAGCTTGGTTTAGGGTTGGTTTGGGTAGAGCTGGGTTTGGGGTTGGTTTGGGTAGAGCTTGGTTTAGGGTTGGTTTGGGTAGAGCTGGGTTTGGGGTTGGTTTGGGTAGAGCTTGGTTTGGGGTTGGTTTGGGTAGAGCTTGGTTTAGGGTTGGTTTGGGTAGAGCTGGGTTTGGGGTTGGTTTGGGTAGAGCTTGGTTTGGGGTTGGTTTGGGTAGAGCTGGGTTTGGGGTTGGTTTGGGTAGAGCTGGGTTTGGGGTTGGTTTGGGTAGAGCTTGGTTTGGGGTTGGTTTGGGTAGAGCTTGGTTTGGGGTTGGTTTGGGTAGAGCTGGGTTTGGGGTTGGTTTGGGTAGAGCTGGGTTTGGGGTTGGTCTGGGCAGAGCTTGGTTTGGGGTTGGTTTGGGTAGGGCTTGGTTTGGGGTTGGTTTGGGTAGAGCTTGGTTTAGGGTTTGTTTGGGTAGAGCTGGGATTGGGGTTGGTTTGGGTAGGGCTTGGTTTGGGGTTGGTTTGGGTAGAGCTTGGTTTAGGGTTGGTTTGGGTAGGGCTTGGGTTGGGGTTGGTTTGGGTAGGGCTTGGTTTGGGTAGAGCTTGGTTTGGGTAGAGCTTGGTTTAGGGTTTGTTTGGGTAGAGCTGGGTTTGGGGTTGGTTTGGGTAGAGCTGGGTTTGGGGTGGCTTTGGGTAAAGCTTGATTTGGGGTTGGTTTGGGTAGAGCTTGGTCTGGGCAGAGCTTGGTTTGGGGTTGGTTTGGGTAGAGCTGGGTTTGGGGTTGGTTTGGGTAGAGCTTGGTTTAGGGTTGGTTTGGGCAGAGATGGTTTGGGGTTGGTTTGGGAAGAGCTTGGTTTGGGGTTGCTTTGGGTAGAGCTGGGTTTGAGGTTGGTTTGGATAGAGCTTGGTTTGGGGTTGGTTTGGGTAGAGCTCGGCTTGGGTTTGGTTTGGGCAAAGCTTCGTTTGGGGTTGGGCTGGGTAGGGCTGAGTTTGGGTTCGGGTTGGGTCGGGCTTTGTTGGGTATGGTTGGGTTTTGGGCTGGGCTAGGAGGGGCTGGATATGAGGCCCAATGGAGGGGAGTTAGTTGGCCTAAGGGGGTGTGATGGGGCAGGTAGTTCAGGCCAATCTATATCTTTGAATGAGAAGGGAGGAGGAGCATGTTCCTGGGTGGGTAAGGAGGGTTTGGGTACTTCAACATTGTGTTGGATGGCAGTTGAGAGGCAGAGGTGAAACCATTTCACCAGAATGTTGTTTCCTCTTTGGTTTAAATGCAGGTTATCAGCCCTGTACAGGTTTTGGTTGTACAGGGCTGATGGAAGGTTATGATAAACAACAAAATCTGAACAATAATCTTGGACCTGAAAATAAATATAAGAATTAGTAGGAGAAACATGAGGGCGAAATTGATCAAAACGGGGTAAAATAGGAAGTAAATGAATAACAGCAAATGGGCACTTTGTGTGAAGGGAAAATAAAATTTCAATTAGGGTTGATGAAATCGTTGCAGGGGAGTGGGAGGGCAAATTGTTCGTTCCACAAAGAAGAAATATGTGCTTCACTGTAGAGGGGATATCCATCCCCTCGACCCTGTACAGGATTGCTTCCACAGTGTCGCCCGCAATGCCTGCGTTTAACACTGTGGAAGCGGGGAAATACTCAAAATAATTAGGGGCAAACCTCTCCATGTTTTTTGTTATGGAATCGCCGATCAGAATTATCTCTTTCTCTTGTACGTTTTTGTTGATTTCCTCTATCTCCTTCACTTTTCCATGCCTTCGTCTTGGTTCCAACAGTCCAGTAAAACCACGCCTGTAGTCGGAAGGAAGATCTTAATAAAGCCAGTGTTGATAAGCGATAGCACAAAAAGTCAAATGATTTCACTTCATAAAAAAGGACGAAGTTTAGTTAATAATCGCATTTCTGTGCCAAACAGTGCGGTACATTTGCTGCACTGCTCGGTTATAAAACACACTACACAATTTTTTTACTTCGAAAGCTGTTCGTACAAGGAAAAACGGCTTCTGTCAATGGGATTTCGCCGCCGATGGCACTATCATTTGAAAAACAAACTTAAAAGATAAAACGTTCTTCATAGGATAGGATATTTTTATGAAATAGTACTAACCTTGAACTCATCTTGTCGTCGAAAACCAGGGTCTTCTATGTGATTCAGCGACAGAAAAATGCAGACATTTCAGGAGAAAGTCACATCCCAAATAAACAAGTGTACGAATTATCAGCTATCATATTCTCAAGAAGCTAATAAAACAATTGAGAAAAACCCCTTCTCTCAAGTTTGGCGAAAACTTAGAATACAATTTAAAGACGATTGAAAACTATCGCCATTTTACTCACCGAGAGAATGCAAAGCCGCATTCAATTTTTCCCGCTCGCGGGAGAAATTTTTACCTTGCGATTGACCGGATGTGACGTCATATTTTCGGCGATGATTGTGATACAAAAAAAGTGCCAGGCGTCGCGAAGTCTTCGGCCCCCCCTGGTCGTCTTCATTGAAAGAAGTATTTTTAGCTCGTCACGCAATCTTTTGTTTTGACCACAATTCACGGACTTGATCACGACAGCAGCTTCTCAAGACTTCAGACAGGAAAATGGTAATGTACAATATTGCTTCGAACTTAAATGGAATTTTTAGAAGGATCGGTAAAGCCACTTAGTGAAAAATTGACTGCAAAAAGCCGTCGGGCTAAAATTAAACTTACGCTTTAGCGTGAATAATGCAGGATCTCACGGCTTCAAAAATATGCAGAATTTTGAAGCTTTGATACATTAGTAGCTACATCTTGAAATGAGAATTAATCTAAAACAAAACTTCCTTCAAGTTTCTTTCATTTGCCCAGTTTACGTTTGGAATTTTAGGTTTCTGAAGCGTATTGATTTGAAAAGCGCATGGTGACATCTGATATGCAGCGTGCGGCCGACTTACTGTACCATCGCATTGTTGTTTATTTAATAATTGTGTTCAGTTTACGACCTTTTACATGCAAAGATTTACTGCAGTACTTCGGAAAATGCAAACAAGTATTTGTTTTGTTATTAGTTATAGTGATGGATAGCATAAAAAGCAATCTGAGTGTTAATTTTGTGGAAGGAATTCAGTAGTTTTCCGCTATCTCACGGCAATCTCATGGCTTATCTCCAATTACCGCTTTTCTGTACCAAGATAATACCACTGGTGGTTAAATAAATGTCAGTGACAGTTATACAGAATGAAAACCTACCTTTCATAAAAAGCAATGTGTGTTAATTTTGTGGAAGGAATTCAGTAGTTGTCCGCTATCTCACGGCACCATGATTCGCAAATTATTATCCCCAGTTACCGCTGGTGGTGGTTAAATAAATGTCAGTGACAGTTGTACAGAATGAAAGCCTACCTTGAGAGTGTTTCGAACAAGTGTTATATTTTGTAGAAAGAGTTCGTGTTTTTGCGAGTTGTTAAAATGACGCGCGGAGGTAAAGAAATTTTTTTCACCGTCTTCAAGTTTGGTTTGGGATCAATTCATCAAGGTTGATAATTAACATTTCAAACCATGAATTGGTCTTTCAGCGTGTCTAGTTGTAATAAACGTTTACTTCAGAAAAGAATTGTTTGTCTGAATTTAGTACGCATATGGTATATTTTTTCCCACTCGCACGTTTGTGTTAAAAGCCGTAAAAGAGCCAGGAATTTTTTTTTTTTTTTTTTTGGGGGGGGGGGGGGGGGGGGTGGGTGAGCGCTAATAAAAGCCTTCTGGACTGTGAGTCAATGGGTTAATGCATCACAAATCGCTTTCAATACTAACATTTCCCCAACGCATACTCCATGCGAAATAGTCAAATCTTGAAGAGATCTTTGATATTCTACCATTTGACTGTTTAACAACCAGTTTAAAGCCTTTTCATTGTTTCCACGTTCCCACCGCTCGTAATTGCCTCTACTTTTGCCCTTGCGTCAACGAATCCGCCAGCTACACAGGCTTACTACGAAATTGCGGTATTTGCCGAATTTTTTGGCGGTACATAATGCGGTGTTCAGCAACCCCCAATGTCCCCTTCCTATTACGTGCGCGAAATTGAAGTTCACAGAGTGTCTGCTAGAATCTGTATGAATGAGAACTGAGTAGAAAAGGACAGATCATGATACTGTACCTGATCAGGGCGTCCATCGGTAAGCAGATAGATTGCGTGACATTGAGGATCAGCCAGAGCCAATTTAAGAGCTGCCAGAGTGTTCGTGGAGCCACCAGTACTGAGTCCTTTCACCCACTGCCATGCATTGTCCAGGTTCTAAGAAAAAAGAAATGTAAATTGTCACGCATATGAAGAAACGCCCGAGAACGGGATAATATTACCCATAAAGAAATGTAAAGTCACTTGAATTCTCTTTGACGTATTAATTGAAAAGTGGCCGGTTAATGGTTTAAATATGATTTAAATACAAATGTTTTCATACATGCGTATTGCAGTCCACCAGTCGATCTCTCCATGCCTGGATTCTGGTATCAAATTTCACAAGGTTGAACTTCACCTTGTGACGTAGCTGTTCCTAAAGAAAATCAAACACGCAAAACGTTAGCAACAAGTAGCCAGATGTTACATCCAGATGTTAATTCCACTTAAAGAAAACTTGGTCAGTTTCAGCAAACCTGCATAAGTCTGTAGAGCTTGTCCTTCACTAGAAATAATCTTGACGCCATGGATGCGGAAGTGTCAATCAACACGGCCACCTGTTACAAGAACAAACAACACTCAGTTAATGAATACTGTCACATAATTCGTTCACGATAATTTAAAAAAAAACACACACACACACACGCACAAAAGCTAAGGATATTGACATGTTAACTCAGTGGTAAACCTGTACAAACCTGATCTTCAATAATTGTGCCGAACAACTCTCTGCTACCTTGCTGGAGCCACTCCATTCTGGAAAGCAAAGCAAACAGGACATCACTGCAGTTAGCCATATAACAATTCTATATATTGTATAAAACAGTGTACTCGTACATGTACACTCTACATGTGTGTCATTACCATAAGCTGCAAAATTCCGGTTATAAGCCCTGGGCTTATACAACTTCACAGTGGTGGATCCAGGGGAGGGGCCCGGGGGCCGAGCCTCCACCTTATTTTTTCAGAAATAGCGCATTTTCTTTGAAGTGCCGGAATTATCGTCGCAGAATTTAACATTCATGGTCAAGCGGGCTCCCTCCTTAGCTGAAGGTCTGGATCCGCTAGCTACTGCTTCGTAAGGGCTAAGGAGTTTTGGGTGGCCTTACAAATGGAGGGGCCTATGTATGCTGTAATGCTGTACCTTAACATGTATATGTATTTAGTGTTCATGTACTTCATACTTTAGAATAGAGAACCATATAGTTCTGGTTATGAAAAGACAAAAAATTCCTCACCTCTTTCTATACGAGTCCAAAGCTGACAGAATTCTTTGCTCGTAGTTTCTGTGTATTGGTCCACTAACGTGCACATGCATAATGGAGCCGTCCTTCCACCGCACATGCGCATACTTGTCACAGTAACGTGCATTTACCAATTTGGGGCGTACAATCTATAAATAAAAACAAAATAAACATTAAAAAATAAAACCACTGACAGGATTGTGAATTACCAACTGTCTGTGTTTGAAAATACGGCGGGTGCAAAACCTTTCAGGATAAAGTGACTTTAATTTACACAAAAATGTCTAAAGTGAGGAAAAGTAATTTCAACATTGAGGTTTTACCAGGTGTCATCTCAAAACAGAGACAATTCTGGGACTGTTCTGTTGATTACGAACTGAGCATGAATAATAATAAAAATCAGAAACCTGTTGAAATAAGAGTTGCCGATTCAGTGGAAGTTAAATTTTAAACGAACTTGGTTACTCACTGCATCAGTACTGTCCAAAGCACCTGGAGCCATCTGAATGTCTACGACCCCATCACAGTGTTTAAAGGTCAGTGTCTGTAGCAAGTCATAGAACACCAGCTTTTTCGCCTTTAAACCATGTCGCTGTGAAGATAACAATTGACAGTTATATGACACCTTAAAACAAGAGCAGTTTTTGCAGCGAGAAGCAAAAGACGAAGTATCTGAAGTGAAATAAAATGGTGTGTAATAAAATAATTTGTATTTAGATGAAATTTTTATGATGACAGAAGTATCTTTTACAATGAGTAACTGAACAATCAATACCTTCAGCCAATCTCTTGAGCTCATGTACATTTCACTCTTTCCCTTAGCATGACCAGATCTGGTGACTTGCTCTTGACTATTTTGTGGAACAGAACTCGGAGAAGTAGACACTGAAATCATTAAATATCATTAAATTGATGATATCAAAGTGCCTGCTACCTGTCATTGTATGAAAAGCCGAGTGTAGTGTTAAAATAATGGGTCTTAAAACATTTTCCAACCTGGTGTTTCTTTAGGATCCTTTATTTCGCACAACAGGGCTTGGATCTCGGCCAGGGTGTTTCTTGCTTCATCCAGCTCTTCCCACAAAGTGATCACATCCTCTCTGACGCCCACACCAAGCCTTAATGAGGGCATGCCATCACCCCTGCCATGCTCTTGAGGGGGGCTGGTGCTGTCAACCTCCATGGACTTGGTAAAGCTATCAAAGCTCTCTTCATACTCGTTAGCAATTGAATAAGCATGGAACCTGAAATTTATTAATAGATTATAGAAAAGTTGCTGCTGGATTACATGTCTTGTCATTGGGTGGGGAGCTTAGAGAGTGATAGGCCCACTAGATTTTTGTAGAATTGCACAATGTGCACGTCTACAAATTTTCACTTGTTTCCTTTTGGACTGTTGTAAATTGGCAGGTATATTTTGCAGGTTGTGAGGTTGCAGGTTGAAAAGTCGAACAAACCCCAATATAAAGCCTAACCGCAAATAATCTAAGCCAATTTAGGTGAACTGGAGTGCTATTCAGGCTAACCAGAACACGCTATAAATTTAGGTTAACTGAAGTGCAAAGAAGACTCACTCGAACTCAAAAGCCCATTTGAACACAATTAACTCTTCCACAACCTATTTAAAAGTTTGAGTAACCTACCTTCCTTTTGTTGTTCTCGCTATGTCCTTTAAGAAAGTGATGGTTGCAGGAGTATTGCAGTTCATAGAAACTACATGAATAGGTACACGACTTCCATGTACCTGCAAAAATGTGTTATAAAGGTCGTCAATCATGGCGAGCCGCTGACCACCAACTAATCAAATTAGCACTAGTCCATACACTGAACTAATGAATGCCAAAAGATTCCCAGGGGTTACAAAGTGGCCTTATACAATACCCTGCATGCTGACGAAAATCAACTTAAACATTCATGGCAATCTATAGTACCCCAGATTCTTCTAACAGTTTTCTTAATATATAGCTTAAAGAAATCCTAAACCCCAGACAATAATGATAATGTATCTAGTACCACAGTCTGGGCTGCAACACATGCTAAGGTGTACATGTACCCGTAGCTACATGCAGAGCCCTCTGCACGCATTACATGCCTATAATTCCAGGTTATAAATAAAGCACATTTTGATACATTGAAGTTGTCACACACCCTAACTTTGCCTTTAATGTTACCTGCAGCTCAAAATTAAAATATTAAAACTTCCAATTTCTTGGAATGAACAAGTTTTCGTTTCGCTTGGATAGTACTTCCTCATAATTTCACCCCCAATTTCTTGAAGTCCCCCCACCCCCTGGTGCAAGCTGCAAACACCACCCCTCACCAACACCAGTGAGTAGCTGATTTAAATGCATGTATGTACAGTGTAGATCACACACCTTTCTCTTCAGCATTTCCTGAGATCCAACTGAAGCATCTCCCTCAGTGAATAGGTACACAGCTTCAACCTACAAACAAGGAGAACAGAATGCACATTTTAACCACTGAAGATAAGAAATGGCTATAGAAAAGATAAGAACCTGATGTATATCAGAGGTTGATTTTAAAGAAATGAAACTACAATACAGTGACATTGGATCTTTAGTGGTTAGGGAACTGAACTTATTTATAGGTCTTGTGTTCAAATCCTCTTCCCTGCCACTGGATGGATTTGTGTTCAGTGGTCCCAAATTAAACTCCTCCACACTGGTCAGCCTCCTTCCAGTTGGGATTTTTAACAGGTTTTTGTCTGATTTACAATATTTTGTTTTTTTATTTAAAGCTACAGTGTCCTTAATTAGCATAGCAGTGCTAAATACATTCTATTTGTCACTTAGATAAAGTAATATATTCTATAGGAAAATCCATTACCTGACGAGGGAATTCCACGTTAAATTTCACGCAAAAAACCGATATCACACGAATCGCGTAGCGATGAGTGCGATATCGGTATTTCAAGGGAAATTTAAAGTGGAATTCATGAGTCAGGTAATGGATTTTCCTTGAATTGCATTTGTAAAAATGAAAATGTAGCGAATTTTAGTGCATCCTCACTTTCAAGTCGCAATACCACACTGAATACCCTCGCATCTCTAGCCAATCAGAGCACGCGAATTCTTTAAGCTATGCGATTCTATTTTTTATCTAATTATCTAAATTGGGGTTGGGTTTGGGGTCTGCATCGCCCTCTCCAACCCCACCTTATTGCTGAAAATTACAAAACATAAGATCCAAAGAGCAGTTTATTATCTTTTCGAGAAAGCATGAATGAGGAGTTGCAAAGATTACTCACATGTTGATCAGCCAGTGCCTTGATTACTCCTTCCACTGTACACGTCGCAGAGCGAGGGACTGTTATCTTCAGGTCCCAGATCCAGTTAAGTGCTCCTTCCATGCTGTCAAGAGTGACATTTACAGCATGCTCTTGCCAACAATCTGAATCCATTGCACACCTGACATAATTGGAAATAATAGTATATTTTAAAATTAGGCTGCATTCACATCTGGTGCTCAAGCATGGTGCCCGGCGAGTAGGATTCTTGATGGGCACTAAATGTGAGGTAAAGTCTGCTTACGAGCCAAGGGGCCCATCAGGCCGGAGCTTATCCCAGTTTCGGTAGCATGAAGTGACTAGGACTATTTCTACTCCCCCTGGATGGGATGCTAGTCCATCGCAGGGTTACCCCCAGCAGTAAATTCGCCGGTACCCATTTATACACCTGGGTGGAGAGAGGCACTATGAGAGTAAAGTGTCTTGCCCAAGAACACAGCGCAGTGCCCCGGCCAGGGCTTGAACCCGGACCGTTCGATCCGGAGTCCAGTGCACTAATCATTAGGCCACCGCGCCTCCCACCAAGTACCCAGTGCCCAGTGCACTAGAATTCACTCGCCAGGCATGGTGCCAGTGTCTGAGTACAATTAAGGTCTCCTGCAACACTTCATGTTCTTCCAGCTTAATCCATTAAATATATTAAGTGTTCATAAAGTACCAGATAATGTTAAACTTTGCAATAAACATGACTTGTTCCTTCAGTACTTGAACCAGACCATGAAGATAGGTGCTGAACTGAGATTCACTTGTTGTATTTACATCCAGCACAATGCAGATGCAACGCTCTTCTATGACTCCAAAAACCCGTCGACTATAGGAAAAAGAAGTTGGAAATCAGTGTACATGTCAGTGAAGTTACATACCAGGTGTATACCTTCCAGTGTTAATAATGATATAAATGAAAAAACACGCAATGAATAATAACTAAATAATTTTTGCAAGTAAATCTTTTTTGCTACCTTTCTGTTGTTAGCCATTCCAGTCGTCGCTTGAAAAGTAATATGGCTTGTTTGAGTTGGTTTTCAATCATTCGAAGTTTCTCCTTACTAGCAACAAGCTGTCAAAGACATTTGCAAAAATCAACATTTTGCATAAAACAAAGTCATGACCAAAATTACATGTACAAGTACAGTCTACCATTACAAAGTCATAAGCTGATGCCCTTGGTGCAATAAGAATTTAAAATCTGTTTCGGAGACTGAGGTATCACTATCCTTTAATGGGTGGTAAAGCACGTGTGTCCCACTAGTTGCACCAGCTGGCGTGCAATGGGAATGAGCGAGTGAGTATGTGCAGCTGTGATATGATTCTTGAGGATCTTCTTAGGTTAGGTGTCTGCAGCAAGGGCTCAACTGAATAAAAACAAATGAAGAAGTCCCAGAAAACAGACACCTGAGCTAGAGATGTAGTGTAACTATTTAGTGCTTCCTTAAAAAAAGATCAAACTTCGCAACATCCTGACTTACAGACCAAGAAAAATTCTTGACCTGTGCATGTACTTACATTGTACACAGTGCCATCTCTGAAGGGTACCTGGGTAAATAACCCCTTGCAATATCTTGCACGTACAGGTTTCTTAAGAGGTCTTACATAATCTGCAGAAAGAACAGCAGCAAATGAGGATATCACTGTTAATCAAGCCCCTGGGGGGGCACTCCCATACATGTATATAGGCTATATAGGTATGTGCCACTGTGAAGGGTATGGTTTTCAAGCAGTTTAATCTGGGATAGGGTATAGAAATCTGAGAGTTTTGGTCTAGGATATGGTATAATTTACCGAGAAACTGGCCGGTGTATGAAAAATTTAGTCTAGAATAGGAATTGAAACTTAATTGGAAGCAAGAACTTCATGCCCTGGACTTCACATAAATAGAACTACCATTCCCTTAGCATATGTTGGACTACAATAGAGATAGAGTTTTTAGAAAATAGTTAGTTTGGAACAGAGCAGCATACCCCCATCCAAACATTTACAGAGTACCCCTCCTCCCAGTATCAAACCAGCTTAAATGATACAACCAGTGCTTGATGCAATCATGTACAGTGTACATTGAGCAGTAACTAAAGTTGTGATTATAGTGTACATACCATCTGAATGTCTAAATCCTATGGAAGGCAGTATTTGACCCATGTCAAGTTTGTGTCTTTTTAGTCCATGGATCTGAAGTGAAAAGGTAATGAGCAAGAGAGCGAACATTATATTACACATTATTAATTTACAATTTTATAGAAAGCAAAGAATGATCATGATAATTTCTTTATACCTTAAGCCACTGTGCTGTTGACAAAAGCATGCGCACATCTGGCTCCCAGTTACTTGTGTTGGGAGAATTTAGACGCTCGCTTTTCGACGGGGCTGCCAAGACAAGACTTCCATTACTGTGGTTCCTGGATACAGGAATAACTGCTCCTGAATTCCTTGCTGAATCTTCAATGGGTCCTAAAGGTATAGTATTACAACAGTTAACACACAAATTTAATTTAAACTAGGAATTGGAATCCTGTGGGTGAAGAATTCCCAGATCACTTGGGTCTAGTGTACAAAATCAAAGCATCTTATACATGTAGTCTCCTAAGAATCTCGATTCTTTTGCTGTAACTGGGAATCAACCCGTTTATGATGGAAGTCTGGGATGCTAGTCCATCGCAGGGCTACCCCCAGCAGTAAATTCGACGGTACCCATTATACACCTGGGTGGAGAGAGGCACTATGAGAGTAAAGTATCTTGCCCAAGAACACAATGCAGTGCCCCGGCCAGGGCTCGAACCCGGACCGTTCAATCCGGAGTCCAGCGCACTAACCATTAGGCCACTGCGCCTCCCACATAACGGTACCATAACAGATGGTATTGAGGGTTTAGTTCTAACCTACACTGAGCCTGGTTCACATAACTATGCCAGGCAAATGCAACCCTCAGTCACCCTCTCTCAGAGGTGGCTGTACTCACACTAAAATTTGGTGAATTGAACAAAATCGAATGTTTTCTATTACCGAATGTTCAACAATCAAACAAAGTCAAATGTTTGATTGTTTTCTTCTACAAAACATGTATAGCCGAACATTGACATTCAGCTTGATATTTGGACCTTTTTTCTATTTAGATTCCATTCAATAACAAGGCTGCTGCCTAACAGGCACCCGGTAGCCTGGGGCGCCTAAGTTACGAGTGTGGGCGACTAAGTTTTTGTTCAAGGAGCCCGGATGGGCACCTAAGCATCTATTTTCCATTCTCATCTAATGACTTCATTTCCTTGTAACTTTGTTCCACTGGCGTAATATATATCCCATTCAAAAACGGAAATACTATAATTTTCCACAATCGAAATAATTTTAGCGTATCAAATACCTAATGTGCCTTTGCAAAATTCAGCAACTTCGAAAACCATTTATTTTCAAGTGTTTAGGACTGGGACCAACTCCCAAATATGGAATGAAGAATGAATGGTATTAGTACTACTACCCCACCCCCTCCCCCTTGATTGACCATGGCAACTTTTAAGCTGGGCTCCTAAAGTAATGGCTTGGGCTCCTAACTTTTGATGTTAGGAGCCCAAAGGGCTCCTTAGAAATTTCCTTAGGCAGCAGCCTTGAATAATGTTTTGACAGCGTGATCAAGAAATATATTCTGAACAAAATTGAATCAGACTGAGTTTGATTGCATTCGATTTTGTTCAATTGGTACCAGTAATCACATGATTTCGAGTGCAATTTGGAATAAATAAGCATGAGTAAATGTTTCAAAGGCAAACAAAATTGCACGAGCCCGTAGGGCGAGTGCAATTTGTAGTCTTTGAAAAATTTACGAGTGCTTATTTATTCCAAATTGCACGAGAAAAATCATGTGATTACTAGTTAATAATATACAAGCAACCATTTCTGTCACGCTTTGTTAATTTTCGTGACAAATTCATGTGTCGAGTGCCTGGCTGTAAATTTGACGTGTGAATTCATACGTAAATATTCAATTCATGCACTCGCTGGAAGTGCTGCATGAAAAGTTTTTAGTTCAGAATTAGTCTTCTCGCCATTAAATTTGAAGAACTTGAATAGCAAAGCAAATTTGCCTAAGCGGCTAAGGTTCTACTGCTGTTCTTTTCGGTGGGTTTAAGAAACTCCGTCCGTGCCGTGTTTGTGCACAGTCGAGCCGAAAACAGCCTTCATATCAGCACATGATGTTTTGACAGAATATCGAAATACTGAACTAGAATCCACCGAAGGGATCTTCTCAGTGCAGAGGAGAGCATTCAGCTACAACTCCGTGTTGCTGGCTGATTTCACCGGACGTTCTACAGGTTAGATTTGCCTTTTAATACCACTTTTGGCGCCTTTTGTTATTGAGCGAGCTTTAACAACAGCTGCAAAAATTTAGCTAAGCTTACCTAATTTCTCAGCTTTCTCTCTTGAAAAAATAGAATGCTTGCTTCTCTCGTCTTCAAAACTAAGAAGTAGTCTGTTCCTAGGCAGTCTGGTTAGTACTTCTTCGCGTTTCCCTTCAGAGAATTGAAGTATTGAGAGTATATGTTTCGGCGAGGATTGTCAGTACCGCTTTGGCGTATTAAAATTGGCCGTCGACCTGAGTTTAATTTCAAGTTTATGCTTTGTCCTCATTGCTTTTGTGATTATTCCTCGTCTTTCACACCTCTCGACCATTGGTAATTTTTGTAGTGCTCTTTTACTTTGCGTTTACTTTCAAGCTTTTCAATAAAATTGCGTTATACAGATCAAACAATCTTGTCTCACTTTTGTCCGCCATTTTGTTTGTCCGAGATGGATTTTGCATGAAGCTGGCGTAAATGTCAATCATTTTCAATTTCACCGTTTTGCACTGCTAATTTCACGTTTTGCACTGCCAATTTCACTTTCTGCACTGCCAATTTCACTTTTTGCACTGGTTTGGAATTAATTGACGTGTTCTTAGCCAATCAGAATGAAGAAATTGCTGCTTGTATATTATTAGTTCAATAATCAAACTCATAGCAAAACAGATGTTCGATTTTGTTCGATTACCGAACCCAACCGAACGATTGGTGTTCGATTTTGTTACAAGAGATACGCCGGGAAGACATTTGCAGGAGTTAAAAATTGAAAAAGTAATAGCGCAATAATTGCAATTGAATATTAAAATGTTCAAAGGGGGAATGAAGTTCATAGTAAAGCAGTTTACTATGAATCAGGAATCGGGCATTTTTATAAATATTTAGCTGCACACTGGCTCCAGAAGTTTCGAAGCTTATGACTTATATGTAGTCGTTTATTTTGAGACCACTATGTATCGACTCTAAACTGCAATCTTGGAGATTTGACTTATTCCACAGACAGAACGCTGTCATAATGTCGTTTAGTTATCTGATCGCAGACAGTAGAACTATGTAGCTAGACCCTCGAAATATAATTAAAAAATGCCCGTTAACACTGCAATGAACAAGAACCATCGATCTGGTGTACACAAACTTTGTTCTTACCGGCACCAGATCCGCTGCCATGAGTGTGGCGAAAATTCTCGTACATCATTGTCGCAGTCTCACTGTCCTATGATTAAAGCGTCATCCTCTTTAGCCTCCTGATAACGTGACCTGAAATGGGTAAACAAAACATTCAAGATGGCGGACGCGGTCGTGGTATTCGAGTTGCACTCGTCAAAATCCTTGGAAAACGTCCCTAAAGTATCCTCAATTACTATTACAAAACACTTGACAGGTTGTGGAAAAAGGTGATTTGGAAGAAAGGATATCAATTTTTACAGAGAATTACATACACGATGTGTTTGTGAAAGAAGACGATCGTGGATAGGCCCGCTGTTTGCGGAGCCAAAGGAAAAGCGAAGCTTCCCACATAATGAATTTTAAATCTTTGAAAAGTGAAAATGAAATAGGAAATGTTACAGAAGCGAAATGCTATTATAAAGCTGGTTAAGTTCTTACCACCACGCCAGATGAGTGAAATACATGATGATACAAGATACTCTTGATGTTATGCAAATATGTGTTTACGATTATCGTGCTTGTTATGTAAGCCAAACTAAGGATCCGAGCCATATGCCACTAGCTTATGTGGAAGATTTCATGAGTGCTGCTTTCAATCAATCGCATATCTTAAGAGAAAAAGTCATGTTACTTGAACCTAGCTTGCTAACTAGTAACTGTCTTGTATTTTAAGACTGGAATAATGTGATCAACCTGCATGATGCAAAATAATGATAGTTTTGTTTCTCAAAAGACTGAACAGTCAGGCAAATTTGTACTTGTAGAAATATTCTCAAAGTAGAAATGTTACACACAGACGGAAAAAGTTCCATTAACTCCAAAACTGTAAGCAGTGTTGTTAATACGGTTGTTATTAAACATAGCACTATATAATTAGGACAAACATAAAGGTATATCCACTGCATTCAATAGCTACAGTGTTATGATTTTTAGTAGTTCTTGAAAATGTTAACTAGCTTCTTCCAACAGCTGTTACAATCACAAGTTAATCCTAAACTACCCAGAATTAATTACTGCTACCCAATGAACTTAAAAAAATTCTGACTTTTCCTAAAGGTCTTTCCACATTAATCCTGTGCTTTGCAATAGTGTGTGTTTTAATGACCTCATTCTCATTAAACTGTGATTTTTTCTTCCAGGAAGGGAGGAATGTTCAGTTGAAGTCCTCCTTTCTTTAAGTCTTATTCTATATAAAAGCCTTTATCTGCCATGATACTGTCACCATCATTAAGGTCGGATACTTCTTTCTTTCCTGATAGTACCACAAGAAATCCACTCCTTGTGACAATTTGTTTATCAGATATTAAACCTGTGTACAGCTGCGAAACAATCATAAAACCTCCCTTTGAATCAACTCCCACAAGAGATTTCAAAGTAATGGTGGATTTGTAATTTGATTGAATTTGTGACTGAAGTACAAGTGAAGATGGGCACTGGATTTTCAACTCAGTGCAATCTATGATTATAATATTGTTGGGTTAATCCTCCCTGAACTTTTTAGGCATGTTCTCCAATGTCACCCTCCTATGTGGTCATATCTTGAGTGTACAAAAAGTTAAGCCACGTGAAAAAGGTATTGGATACTGTTGCTTCTGCAACTCTAAATGTCATAGCTAGGTCTAGATTCGTGAGTCCCAAGCCAAGATTCATAAGCACTAAAAGAAACTAATCTTCTGTCGTTAGAAAGTGATTTCTTTTCGTGCCAGGGTCAGTGTCTGGTTCCATATCACTGTCATCGCTTTTTGTAGACTCTTCATCTGAGTCAAATAACAAGGAAGTATCAATTATTACATTTTTGCTAGATTTCGTATTCCAGTACACGATGTGCTTTCTCTTTCCCCCTGGAAGCAAAAATGTTAGAACTTTGCGTATCTATTAAATCCAGTTAAATGATTGAAGTAGTTCTCTTCGTTTGCTCTAGTATCCGCTAGAGCCAACTAAACATTTATAGAAAATCTGTGCTCGCAGGGCATCTCAACATTTACTTGAGTAGCTCTCGAAAAGAAATTTTATTTGTTAGATCGAATTCGCCGTCACCCTCTGAAGCAGTCTCAGCTAAATTTGCGTCAAAGACAGCATTCAGCTCTTCTATCTGTATTTTTCTTCTCTGGAAGCGATCGCTCAGGAGCCTTTTTCGTCCAGCTGAAAACTGATGGGCAAGCGCTCGGTTTCAGTCTTCTTGATCTTGTGTCAAAGCACACAAAATCCTCTTGTTGGAAATGCTCCGAACAAACTGATACCTTGAAATCTTTTTTAGGATCTCTTCTAATTCTTGAAATCCGTACTGTAAAGCGACAATGTAACAAGCGCAAGCTTTAGTAACTGAATGTTTCAAGTTCATCAATAATGTTGCTAAATGTAAATCGTAGGCAAAGCGTAGTTCGGATCGTATTTCAGCGATCAAATTACGCTTACCTTGACGAGTTTTTTATCGCTGGGAAAACCAGGAAAGATAACTCTTCGTTAGTAGAGTTATTAAAGCAGTTATACACACAGCAGTAATCCACCATATCGTAATCTTATCACGCACAGTACTTCACTTCGAACCAGGGCGCTAAAAAGGAAGGGCGGCGAAACGCCCAGAGCGCTCTTGGGCGATGAAGGGCGGCGATGCGTGATGCGGAGTAGGACTGGGTCGAGCGCGCTTCACTAGAGCAAAGTTCAAAACATGGCGGCAAGTGGAGAAAAGTGATTGCTACGCAAAAACAGTAAGACGATTCCGCCAAATTCTTTTGGGAATGAAATAACGACATGTTTCCTTAACTGTAAGAGGTTAGAAAGACTTTGATTCTGTGAACGCAGTGTTGAATTATCATAAATAAAACCAAATTGCTCGAAATGTCTTTTGCCCTTTTTGCGAACGCTATAAAATCAAGCACCAATTTCAAGGAAAATATGGTAGCAGATGGCTCAATTTTCAAGCAGTACGTAGAGTAAGCATTGCTTTTTCATCGGTGTAAATCTCATTCTGAACTTTTTTGAACTTTTTGAGTTAGAGGCTTTGAAAGTTTATACTGTTAGTGCTATTGTGACAATATAGGTAGTACCTTGGGCTATACCACTTTTCAAGTTTCCAAGGTACTGGATTCTAAGCAAACGAATGTGTCTAGGTTTCAGGCATTTACATCAAATTTTATTGAACATCAGAACCTCCCTTGAAGAATAAACAATGACACTATATATGGCATGGTAGAGTGCATGGATATGGTTTGTAGAAATGGTTTGGTAAAAGACAGGGCTAGTATTGCCTTCCCAATGTCAAATAATATCTAAGGTTTAATCAGTTATTTGGTCTATTTCTTGGAGATGAGGACTTTCAATCACTAAATGGTATAACAATGCATTGCATAAGCAACCAAATAGAGCAGTGCAAAACACTGTACAGAAATTATTATAATTATAAATCATAATCCATGCATGACTACACCTAAATACTGTGTAACTCTGTGCTCATTGAAAAATCACAGGGAGCACAACCATGAAATCTGGGTGCCTAGTTCTTATTGGTACATACCATAGTTATGCTTTAACTCTGAAATATATCCCTTTTTCCCTTTTGAAAGGTTTCAGCTTTACCTGTAACTCTGAAAATTTCAGTTATAATTTCTAGCTCTATCCAAGCCCTGGCCCATTAGTACTAGTGTGACCAAAAAAACAATATCTCAATAAATATGAACTGTTTGTACAAAAACTCATGTGATGGGTTTCTGGTTTATGCTGATTATGATATTTAAGATGTACTTGTACTCTCAGCTTTTTTGTATCATATGACAGGGAAGGTTGTCAACATATGTATGTTTTATCCACATGCCTTTTATACATTAACAATAATATTTGCTATCAAATTTTTATTTTGTAGCATTTTAATATGATCATTAGCTGCATGATTCAAGTCACAGAGTTGACTTGGTCTTGTTGTTATATAATTTTTATCATTCAGCATTCAAAAAGATGGTGAATAGGCTAGTCAGTAAGATTGAAGGTTAAAGGAGCTCTGTCACAAGGATTTCGCAGATTTTTGGTCTAAACTGTTCTAAAATTAGTGGTAGGCAACCTAACCCATGAAAAACTTTCTCTTTGAACATCTAAAGGAAGATATAACCTTAATATGTGATCCATAGAAATCAAACTACGGGTATAAATATCGATTTTTTGAATACGTGCGGAAATAACTTGAAAAGGTTAGCTAAACTTTTCAAGTTGTAATCCATTTCCATCGTAGGCATCTGAAGCTAAAGATGCTTGTTAACAGTTTCGGTACCCTGATATAGCAATTTTTAATAAAAATGAAGTATTATTTTTTGGTTCCCTTCGACACAAATATAAATTTTGGCTGTTCAAAAATCTGTTAAAATCTGTGACAAAGCCCCTTTAATGCAAATGCTGTTAGAAAAGTCCCTATCCAAAAGGGAATTTGCCAGTGCAATGAAATGCATGTGAAAAGAATAATAATATAAGGCTGTTACAATTGTCAAAGCCAAGAAAAGAACATATTTAAATGCTTTTCTTCCATAATTTAACCCTCTGTCTCCATCGAATATATTGCTAACCGAAATTTGTTAATGTTCTACTTTTAAGCTGCTCTTGCATGCAAAGGATTAATAGTTTTGCTTTTTGTCTTTACATAACCTAAGTAGATAACAAATTGTTGTAATGAAAAAGTTCATCAACATAATGCCATTGGATATGTGAATTGTAATGGATATTATTAACTAGTAATTGTAACTGTTGACACGGCTACCTTGGTGTTATGGAATAAACTATTGTTAGTACCCTGTAGGGGATTGGTCTGTTTTGTTGCATTTACAGAGCATTGATGAGCATAAAAAAATAAACCTCATTAATGTAAAACTGTAAACAAGGAAAATTTGCAACCTTGTTTACTAATGAGTGCACATTTCTACAAACCACTCTACCATATCATGTAGTGTCATTGTAATTCTTCATTAAAGTTAGATGTAAATGTCTGAAACCTCTACACCTTTGCTTGCTTAGCATCGAAGCTGGAAAAGTGGTATACCCCAAGGTATCAAGTATAAACTTTCAAAGCCTCTAACTCAAAAAGTTCAAAAAAGTTCAGAATGAGATTTACACCGATGAAAAAACAATACTTACTCTACTTACTGCTTGAAAATTGAGCCATCTGCTACCATATTTTCCTTGAAGTTGGTGCTTGATTTTATAGCGTTCGAAGAAAGGGCAAAAGACATTTCGAGCAAGTTGGTTTTATTTATGATAATTCAACACTGAGTTCACAGAATCAAAGTCTTTCTAACCTCTTACAGTTAAAGAAACATGTCGTTATTTCATTTCCAAAAGAATTTGGCGGAATCGTCTTACTGTTTTTGCGTAGCAATCACTTTTCTCCACCAGCCATCGACTTTCACTTGCCGCCATGTTTTGAACTTTGCTGCAGTGAAGCGCGCTCGACCCAGTCCTACTCCGCATCACGCATCGCCGCCCTTCCTTTTTAGCGCCCTGAACTACCGGATAAGAGCGCACGCTCCGCAATCCGCCAGAAGGAGGTCGAAGGAGGTCATTTGAGGTCATCTCGGATCGGAAATATTCCCGAAGATGAAATCCGATGACTTCCGACAGGTCGTCGTGTTGTCAGCTCAAATTAGCATTAAGGACAATGAAACCGGGAAAAATAACGCTCGAATTTGACTAATTTGATACAGCTTGATACAAGTAAAGCAGTACGGTAGACAAATAATTGGTTCTCAAACTTGTGTTTTGAACGAACAAAAGAGACCTCCTTTTCGCGGATGACTGATTACAATTACAACATAGCGCTATCGCTTTGCAATCCCTCAAAAGGAGATACGCACGCGACCGGAAATACGACAAACCACGACAAACAATTGGGCTGAAAGAACA